>BSBM01000040.1:5492500-6692500 GCA_027924585.1 Larix kaempferi | reverse complement strand
AATGGAATATACATTTTTTTTCCAAATATTTTTTTGTGGAAACAATCATGCTAAAATTACAACTGGTTGGTCAGATCCTTGGCCAAGAATAGTCAAGAGGAAGAGTTGAATCGATGGGAGGTAAAGGAAGGAAGAAAGCTGCAAGACTTGAGTTGGAAGATAGAGAGACAGGGATTTCGAGGTGTACCCGAAGCTAAAGGGAAGAACTGCAACACATAAATCTTCAGGAGCTAAATATTTGAAACTGCTATCACTCTGGGAGAGTCCTAACATTGTATTCCTGTCTTTACATAAAGAATAGAGCACAATCCATTTTTTTGAATTTGGGTTTCTTTTTCTCCAGCAGCAAGCTTGATAAATCTGTGTATGCTTTTTCATGGTGTGGATTCTTATATCTGTTGGTCTACCTATTTACAGCATGGAGTCTTTATTTGGTTGCATTAGCATTGTTGGATGGGTAATTAAAAATACAATGCACAGTTTCATGTTATGTCATGCAAATCTATTATAAATATGTCAAAAGGCCTTTATCTATAATAATGTTGATTCTTTGGTTATTAAGGATAATAACAGGGTGTACAACCTTTGTATTTATTCCCCAACTGTTGCAGTGCCAGGGATACCCAACAGACCAATGGTAGTGGAGGCAGCCATTTAGGGAGAGTGTTGGTCGCAGGACAGATGCCCAGTTTTATTAAAATAACATGACAGCCAAAGGTTTCTTCGCTAGATTGAAGGACCTACATGCCTTGTTGCCGGAAGACATGCTACAGCCCAGAGAGTCAGGCATAGACTCTTTGGAAAAATCCAATGCTGAGTTTCATGCAGAAACTCTTTGGAAAAATCCAATGCCGAGTAGCTGCCAACATGGATATAGGAAGGATAGAGATATAGCATAAGACTATTTTATGGCGAGGCAAAGATTTTACTCAAAGATTACCTAGGTAATGCTGAGTAGATTTTGGGATAGTTTCTAGAGCATTGCATGCTTAAGGCCCAGCGTAGTGAGTCACTGATTCCATGGTGGAGGGTTGATCACTTGTTAGTGAACCAATGATTCCATAGTAGAGGGTTGATCTACTGTACTTGATAAAGAAACTTGAAACATCTAGGTTGGTGATATCGTCCTCTTAATTCTTGATGTAAGGTTCTGGAAAATTTGGATTCTAATCTCCATATCTTTTCTTACCTTATAGGATTACTTTCTATTTGATTACTTTCGTTTTCAAGTCCTATTTTCTATTTGACCTTTCAAGGGCTTAAGGTTTATCATCGATTTTGAATTAAACAACAGAGATAACTGTCACAGATTCAGAGATTTGAACTTGCATATTTAGTAACTTTAACTCAATGTAAGGCTGGAAAATATGTTGTAGAAAGTTGAGAAGGATTATTAACCTGGGAAAGGGGCTATTCTTCACTGCCTTTTGGCCATATTTGCACCAGCGATAGCCATCTTCGTCATGAAAGCAAATCTAGGCTCGCGGTTCAGTTTCTGACCCTTTTTCCTAGGTTTGCTCCTGCACAAATACGAGTAATTTACATTAGCATACATTATAGAGCCTGCAGTAACGTACAATCCAGCAGATCACCTTGCATAATGTACAGATTAACCTGTGCGAATGAAAGAGAAATTGCAAAGAAATGAATTAACTCACTGCTCTGTAGGCTTGCTCTCTGTACTGATATCTTCAGCAAATTTTTTCTGAAGATAAATCCGTGCAAGAGTAACCACGTTTGCAGCATTGGTTCCCATTGTCACGCATGCAAGGTAGGGAAACTAAAACATAGGCATACCATTTCATTCAAATTAATAAAAAATTGCTTAAAATCGAATTAATCCATAATCAGAAACACAGCAGATTAACCTGTGCGAATGAAAGAGAAATTGCAAAGAAATGAATTAACTCACTGCTCTGTAGGCTTGCTCTCTGAACTGATATCTTCAGCAAATTTTTTCTGAAGATAAATCCGTGCAAGAGTAACCACGTTTGCAGCATTGGCTCCCATTGTCACGCATGCAAGGTAGGGAAACTAAAACATAGGCATACCATTTCATTCAAGTTAATAAAAAATTGCTTAAAATCGAATTAATCTATAATCAGAAACACAACAAAATAAGACAGATACAAAGAAATCGTCCAGAATTTTACCATGTGGGAGGAATGAATACCGCCAATCCTCTGCTCCGTGTTAAGAATGTCCAATCACAGCTTGTCATATTCGCAGCACTTGCAGGAGGCAGTAATCCCATGGCACCATGCCAAGACAGGGCGTAATAATGGTTGACCATAGCTAATGCGGCATTACCCAGTTAACAGCTGAACAGGGGCCGATCAATCCTCACACTGCATTTGCAAAATCAAATGAATTCCCGCAGATGTAAATTTGAATCTATAATTTGAAAAACATGGCAGATGCATTCACCTTATCTAACTGGGATGGAATCTTTGCGCGCTCCTGTTCGCTCCTGCCCATTCGAAAAATTGATGCAGTTACCATTTCAGTTTAGCCTGGCAATTTCATAAACAAGCTAACTGTATGCAATTATAAAAATCAAAATTACTGGGCTAATTTAAAATATGTTTTCGGAAGAAGAAATAAAAGAAACCCAATAAAAAGAGATTACTTATACAGAAATTTGCCAAAATTGATGAGGATGTTTGCCAGAATTGATGAGAATGTGGGTGGATATCTCACTGTATATCTGTGATTGAATCCATGCGCGTGCCTGAGGATAAAATTATATGATGCCGGCCTTCACCTCTCAGTGCCAAACAACAAACAACAGCACACATACACAACAAACACATGCAAGCAGACCAGACCAGACTCGACTCGTACAGACCACACACCAGACCAAACTCATTCAAAAACATGACATGGAGCTCCATACAGACCAGACTCAGATTACAACGCAGACAGCCCTGAGAGGAGAAGGAGAGGGGAGGGAATAGAAAATACAGAGATTCAGACAAGGGTGGAAATAAAAGATGATCTCAACGGTCATGCTTTTCTTGACTGCCAGCTCTGCAAAAGCACACTGCCACCTGATCTAACAAACATTGCGAGTTGTGTCAGAATGTCAGAAACTGCCAGATCGAGGGAAGATTTCACGATGTGAAAAGATCTTCATCTTGGATTGAAGTTTAAACTTTAAAGCACTCTTGGGAAGCATTTTGGATTGAGGTTTAAACTTTAAAGCACACTCTTGGGAGCATCTTGGATTGGATTGAGGTTTAAAGTACTCCGGGGAGAATAAGGTTTGTTAACGTAAAAACACAATACACTTGATGCATTAGTTATCATTAAGATGTGGTTAAAACAAGAGTATAATGGAGAGAGCATTGAAATGAAATGAAATGAGATTTAACATATGGTTAAAACAAAAGCAAAATGGAGAGCGCATCTTTGATTGAGGTTTAAAGTGTTAATTATTGTTAAGATATAGTTAAAATAAAAACAAATTTCAGTTTATTGATTTAAGGAAGGTAGCAAGCAATTAGGTTCACACTAAGGGCCAAAATATATTTTTATTCATAATTTTGAAACATATTTTAGGGAGGGGAATATTGAAGGGAATTATAGGGGACACATTATAAAAAGAGATGAGTGAAAATCATTTAACTCTCTAGAGGTATGACATGTTGTTGATGGTTGTAGGGGGCATGCAGAATTCTAACCACGTGCCTAACAGTGATGGCCATTGGTGAGTCTATCAAGGATGACAACATGTGAGGTTCATCGGGTTATAATATATAATAGTTATCGTGGGTAACATGTCCTGGGGTACAAAGGAAACACTAGAAATACAACTAGCTTGAGGTAGTGGGTTGTAGAGAATCTCATATCATTCTTTAATTTGTATACGAGGGTATGATCATATCAAGGCAAAATGCTGGTACGCATATAACTACTCGGTTTCAATGAATAATTGATGGTATTGACTACACCGATCTAGATGAGTTGAAATTATTGGGAAAAACTCTGCCAGACATGGATACAATTGATTAAAAAATGGTTCTCTTCTTCTGGCAGAATGTTCAAGCTCTCCCAGTGATGGTAAAAGCATTTGAAGTTTTATATTTCAAATATTTCAGGTTCATTGTGCACATATATCCCTTGAAGGAACGCACACTTGCCAAGGCTTTAGAACAACGCATAGTACCCATATTTGCTGATGCTTGTCTTCATGGTTTGAGAATGATGCTGGTGTTGCATATTGTGCTTTTGTTGCATCATCCAGGAGTTCGTGGTGTAACTATTTCGTGTCTATTGATACAGCTCTTGGTCTTATATAGAATCAGAATGCTTCAATCATGAAGGTATCCTTCAAAGGTTAGCTAGATAATATAACAAGTGGCAGAACACTTATTGACAGAGCATTCAACGATAAATGATTTGAATCATTCAAAATAGTTTTCAATCTCTATTTTTGTTCCAAAGAAATCAAACAGGTGCAGATTCGAAACAGCAGTGACTGAAATCAAGGCAACAGTTGAGCATTGAGAACTTCAAAAAGATTATCATTCAAAGTGTTATGTTCACATATCCCGAATTTGAAGGCCAAAAACTTGCAGCAAAACCTCATTTTCAGGGATCGAATCTTAGCATGTGAAGTGGCAGAGTATCGGGATACAAAGGATTAAATCAAATTCTTCAGGCATTCAGTTCCAGATTCACATACAAATGGCAGAATATTTCAGGCATTAAGTCAGCATATCAGGCAGAAGATTGGAGCAAGCCCCGGATTTAAAGAAAGCATCCTGAACTGTCCCAGATTTCTTGTGACAGATCATAGGTTGTTTTTTATTGTTTGTTAATCCAATCTGTTTCGGGAGGTTTTGTAATAACCTAGATTGTATATTTCTATAAATTAAAAAAAAAAGACTTTGAAGGGGATGGAGGGAGGTTCTAGTCGAGGGAGGCTGTGAGAGGATTGTAAAGGGTTGAGTTATCAATCTGAAGTTTCTTTAATAGCCCTGTAAGTGTATTTTGGGGACTATGAATAAGAAATATTTTATGAGCCACTCTTATTTTTAATTTATACAAATACTGTTTAATGTTTTGATCTTTCTGTGATGATTTTTACGATTGATAGTGTTTCTATCTAGTTTCTCATTGCAGATATATGTGTTTGTGTTTCCTTTTCATACAAAATGTTTTTTCTGCTTTAAAGGCATTTATTATTTGGATATGTAATTAACTGTTTGTGGTTATATATCTGATTCCTAAACTGGTTCATGTATGTCTACTGTCTGTAAGCTTATACCTGTACATCATTCTTGTTTACCATCCCTTGTGTATACTTACCATTACCTATTTTATTCCTGAGTATTGGTCAATTATCCACTCTTTCAATTCCCCTTCTGTTGTTACACAATCAATCAATCAGTATTTGCCTTTTGAGCATTAAGATGTGTTAAGCTTGGCTCTCTTGCAGTCGAGAGTTAACTTTAGCACTAACACTTGCAAAAATGAATAGATTTGAAAACAAAATCTTTTGATCTTACTCGAGAACTTAAACATGTTCCCTGACACAAAATGATTTCAATAGAAAGACATACATGGCCATGGAGATCAAGACACTAAAACCAATAGTCAACTGGATCATGAGCTATTTTAGATATGTGTGTTGAGGGAATCAAGTAGCCTCCAAACCAAATTGAAATACTCACATTGAAATATTGCAAGAAATTGGCTCAAGAACATCAAAGATGTAGATCACTTTCTATGTAAAGCATGTGCTCTTAAGAAAATGCAAATTGTTGTAACAAAGATAAAAATAATTGTGGCAAGGGTAGATCGTTGTTGCTCTCGTGCAAGGAAGACATGGATCCATAGGAGGAAGTGTCGAATGAACATCATGCCCAAGAAGAAGGCATATACTAAAGCAAAGTCAATCATGATTAAATAGGGCAATTCCCCAACACCCCTTTACATTGACGATTTATACTCAAAGTTACCACTAGAAATCAACACAAAGAAATAGACAATTGTTTTGAAGTGCCATGTAAATGATCAACTTCATCAAAAGAGGAGGACAATGAGCAAAGTCAATCGGACACTGGAAGAGGACATGTGGTTGGAGGGTTTTGTAAAGCCAATAGATATGATGACTAGTAAGGAAAATGAAATATTTTAGAGATGTCATTCTCTTAAGAGAACACCTTCAGTGTAATAGACAATGTTCATTTTTTTAAGTATTGGAATGAATAGAGAGGAGACAAGCTGAGAACCCAATACTGTATTTCATTAGGCATTCCAACCCTTAGATAATTATGACGTTATCTAGGAGCCCATGTATTTTCGGCATTATGCTCTTACTTTCGATATAGGTGGAATTATTTGATGTAGCAAAGGTCTTCATTTGTTAAATAGGGGCCAATACTTTCTTGTTACATTTCGAGTTACTCTGAAAGTGTTTAAACCATGTTTGAGGGTGCTTCATGAGATTTGAGGTACATGGTGTATGTTTATCCCTTAGATGGTCTGAGATAGATTGCAGCAAGAGAGATGGTTTGTGATGGATATGCACACTAGAGATAACTTGCTCAATGGATGCTTAAATTCATGATGACGCTAGTTCTATGTTCTCTCCGTAGACATTGGATATCTATTTCTTGGATGGTGGATGTCCTTCAATGTGGCCACATGGAGGATTCACTTGGTGGGAGAATTCCCTACAAGGTATATGGTGTATTTTGCATCATAAAGGAGGGCTTGGAACCCTAGACAACATGGGTGTACTTAGTTGCTTACCAGTGGAGGCTTGGAGTTGACTTGTGGATGCCTGGGTTGCAATAGTGGTTCTTGTAGGTGACTGGATCCTAGAGATTGGCACATGGATTATGAGGAGATTGGAGTCCACGGAGCATGGAGGAGGAGCGCTAGATCTTGCTTAAGGAGTGCCCTAGCCTTTGGAGGATTTATTGTGTATGGCATCACTTGTTAGCTTGACATGTGTTCACTCAGAGTGGAGTAGCTCATTTGTGTATTAATAGGGTTGCTTGTAGGGCTAGATCCACAACTTCACATCATCATTTGTACACTTTTCTTTGTACTTAGCTTCTTGGAAGAAGTCACTAGGTTTCTTCATGAACCTTGGATGGAGTTATGAAGTCTAAGGGAGATGACTTCATTTGGAGCTAACTATTGTGACTAGGGATTGCTTTTATAAAGGAGATGTTTGGATGGTCACTCTTCTTTCTCTCTTGGATCTTCACATGTACTTGTTAGCTCTCTCTCTTTTGAAGCGCTAGGGGTTCTTGGAGCCTCTTGGAGTTCTAGGGTTACTGTTTTATCCTTGGAGGTTGGAGAATAGGGTTTATGGTAAAACCCTAAGGTGGATTGGTGAAGAAGAGAGGAGGAGGGTGTCTTGCCTTGAAGGTAGTGTTGAAGATATTCTTACGCTTTCATCTTCTTAGTTGAGATGGGGTTTGTTGATTTACCCAGGCTTGAGATTTTTAGATAGTTGGAGCTTTTGCACTAGCCTTGAGAGAAGACAATGTTGTGTAAGTACATAGATTTTGTATTGGATGTTAATACAATTTCATGCAACAAAGAGACTAGCAACTACATGGATTATCATTCTTGTGTTCGTAAGTCCTTACCATGATTACATCATTTGTCATAAAAGAAAGTAAAGGCATATACAATTGGTGGATACATAATAAACAAAACAATTGCAACGTCATTACTCTTTATTTTTGTTTTTGAAAATACTGAGCAGAAATCAAGCAAAAGTTAGTAAACGAATTTATGAATTGAAGCAACAAACTACCCCCTACCCTCCATTAACTGTCCACACTAACCAAGTCAAAATTTTTAACACCTTCTAGTGACTCAAATTTGATGGAGATTATATGGGGATCTAGCATCAAGAGTATGGATTTAAGAGTTATAAGATTCATTTAACTTCCAGCATATGTACAATGGATTCACATGATTTTGAGAAGAATAAAACAATGAAGATTTTAATGGTGAAAATAATGTCTTATATATTTACATGGACAAAATGAAGATAAAATTATAAATGAATTGAATTGACCAATTGACTTTAATAACACTTTGACATATATATTAATTTATGTAAATTAAAACATAAAAAAATCAATTATTTTTTCCACTTCATTTGTATGATGTTCGAACATTATTGAGCTAAATTTATCTAATAAATCTTAAAACTAAACTATATAAATGAAGAAAATAATTCACATAGACAATGGACATGACATGAATGAGATAATATATATATAAAATTACAAATACAATATGATGATGATGACAATGGTTATTAACATCCACTTATACCAATTTCGGTTTATCAAACCTTTAAAACGTAAGGAATCACTACAAGAGTTTATTTTTGTATTAATAAAAAAAAATTCGGTTTATCAAACCTTTAAAACGTAAGGAATCACTACAAGAGTTTATTTTTGTATTAATAAAAAAAAGCATTCCAAGATCATCATCATTTTTTTTGTAAGTAAGGCGAACCTTATATTAGAAATCAAAAGGAAATTTACATTGAGTCTATGTGAGAACAAAGATATGAGGCACCATTGCTGATTTGATTTTCAGGCATCCCGACCAGCAACCCTTACAAAGCAAAAACCAGGAAATACACCTTGCCCTTCTCTAAGGAGTTACAAAGAGTAGAAAATTATTAACCTTCATTCCAGGCCGCTACAACAGTTCATTCCCTTGTCCAAAATTACATACCAGATGTCCCTATTACATATTCTATCCGTATTCGAATTCCAAAAGGAGGCAACTGAGTCATGTTGACAGAGATTGAACATGGCAGTGATTACAAACAAAACCAGCCAGTAGACAAACAAAGGATTAAGAACCTAGATGCCCGATGGACGACCCATAAGCATTACCCACATACCATCCCTCTTCAGCATGCCATTTAGGATCCCGAGCGTCTCTAGAAGCCCCGCCACCCGATCGACCATCCTCAACACGCCTCATAGGATCTGGACCAGCAACAACATCACGCACAAGACCTAAACGGGGATAGGATATGCTAGGATGATGAGCGATAACATCAATTTTCTTATGCATCAGGTGCGATTCATTCCATTGCTCCTTCCAAAAAGGGGTTGGAATCTCATCCCTTGCTGCTTAGCTTCATGTTTTGCCATCAGGTGACCAAGCAAGCCATTTATCACCCAAAATAGAGCGACAGATCTATCATACAATGATAGGTGGGCCCAAGTTGTGCCTGGGTCACAAATCCAAAAATCCATGGCCGCGAACTCTTCCACTGGTTTCTCCATCTCTAGGTTCGCCCAGAGTTCCCACTCAACAACCTCAATTTCTTCACAAATTTCCGGCAGAACAATAGCCTTGTACATTCAGGCCGTGTGAACAACATGAAGCTGCTCACGATTAACACACTATCTGTCGGACCTTGGCTTCCTCAGGGGCCTCCATCACGTTCTCACCTCTCAGCACCAGAATTCCCTTCAGCCACCAAGATACCACCTTTCCCAAAATGTAACAAAAAGAATGTGGCCACCAAACAACTGGGTCAGGGAATTTATAACCCATCGTCTTCTGCCAGACAATCTAGCTAGTGCTAACTTAAATGATGTTGTAACCCAACCTAGTCATACAATGATTGTCCCATATCCCATATAAATCATCACCCAAGCTTGCCTAACCATCGTACAGGCCACTCAGACTTGCCATAATAGAGGCATTGAAGTTTAACTCGTTCCCCGCACTAAGCATCTCCCACATGATCCTCAACCCTGTCTTCGCTCTGGATTAATAAAATATTCCAACCGTGAGAAGGATGAGTCATATCCTTAGACACACGACCCCTCCAACTAACCACTTGCCTCCCGATCGCCTGTCATATCCACATTTAGGCCACCCGCATCTGGGGAAGATCACCATAATTTATTTATATATAACCAAACATACAAACCCATAATAATACAATATAAGATAGAGTAGTTTACTTGATCATAAAATAACAATATTTTAAAGTTAAAAGGCCTAATACTCATTCACATATCCCCCCACACAAACACAAAAAGACAACTTTCTTATTAAAAAAAACACAATAAATTCATATTATTATATAAATTCAACCTCAACAACATTATAAGAAACACAATATGATAAAACAATGACAATTTTTTAAATAACATTTTGATGGGTTGATCCACGAGCACAAAATATTACAAAGACGTCAATTATTCTATAAGTTTGTTTTTCTATTTTACAAAGAAATAGTTTATATATATATATATATATATAACCAAACTTACAAATCCATAATAATACAATATGAAAGGAAGTAGTTTCTTTGATCATAAAATAACAATATTTTAAAGTTAAAAAACTAAATACTTATTCACATATACACATAAAAATGACAACCTTCTTAATAAAAAAAACATAATAAGTTTAAATTGATATATAAATTCAACCTCGACATTCTTATAAAAGAACACAATATGATAGTGACAAATTTTTAAATAACCTTTTTATGGGTTGATCCATGAGCAGCACAACGTATTACATAGAAGTCAATTTTCTTATAAGTTTGTTTTTCTATTTTATAAAGAAATTCTCAACACATAAAGCTAGGCCTTTTTTTACAGAGTACTATCGAATCAACTTTGGAATCTAATCACGTGCAATCATCTAGTATATACGACAATAAATTATAATAGCTTTCAAAATCAATTAACAATATTAGGTTTATACTATCTTTACAAAATGCATTTGTACATAATTTGAAAGTTAATGATATTTCAAAATTGAAGGGTATTATGTATATTGTCAACTATCCCAAATATCGGGTGATTAAATATAAATTAAACATATTTAAGGTATAAGACAATAATAAGAGGAAATACATAAAATAAATAATGAATAGTTTTATATGAAATTTATTTTTTACATTAATATTTCTCCTTTAAATTGTGTGTATTTATATGGTTGTTTAAAAGTTTGTATGTTGAGAATAATCTCACATACATAGCAATTGTAAGCTAAATAAAATGTATAAGACGTTTGTACTAAAAAACTATGTTATTTTGAAAGTTGGCTTTGTAGTACAAGCCTTCAAATTAATTTAATGAAATCATTTCTCACTCAAATACATCACGACAATGGCATATATCCTAAACCACTAACTAAAAGCCACATGCAACAAAGGTGAGTTTACAACATAAAACTCATTATTACAACAACACAATTCATTGCATATTCGACCACAAGCATGGGAACAACATATGGGCTCCTAGGCTACTAACAAATACATCAACTTTGATTCTATACACATGAATATCATGGGATGAGGGGCATTTAAAGAAAAATGTAAAGCAAAAAGAAGATTAGATAAAAGATGATAGAAGAACGATAAGCTTTCCAAGACAAGAATGGGATAATCATGTAAAAATCCATTCTCATATGCAATATATGCAAGCCCATGTTCAACCATTGATTAACCAAATATCTCATCTTTCTCATAATAAAGGAAAATTAGGATTTCTTCTTAACAAGGTTCAATATTTGAGCAGTGACATCATAGTAAACCTTAATTGACAAAAGATCAAAACCCCTTAACTTCAAGAATGTCAAAATCCATCCACACAAGAATGTAGAGAAGAACCCTTAAGGTAGGGAAACACCATCAATTACAACTTATGGAAGGAATCACTCCACAAGCCATGTTTGCTACAAAACATTACATCAAACATGTCTCAATAATATTCCTTTCCTCATGAGTATTCCTAGGGATCTGAGTTAATTACCCCTTGTCATTATATTATTTCCCTTGACTACCTAGTAGGCCTGTTTATTACCTACCACCAAAAATTGGGTTTATTCCATTATTATTACCATATTACATTATTTATCCTCTTGTGTACCTCCCTAGGTACATTACATTCCATGATTCCATCCCCCTTTGCATGTTTTGTCCTGGAAGCATGGAGAAATATGTATAATATGATCTACTAAGAAATGTAGTCAATTGGTATCAAGCACGAACATCCATACATCCTAGTGAAATGTGGACATGGCATTCAACTACTTCCTTGCAACATCAATATTGATTTTGGTTGCTCCTTTGGTTCCATGTTGTCATTACGCTACTCTCCATGCATTAATTTTAGTCCTCCATGTGCCTTATATTGGTTTCCTTTTCCATTCCATGTTTCTTGATGCTCCCTACCTTATCTTGATGACCATTGTTTCTCATGGTGATGTGGGTGGCAATACACAACAACCTTGGCTATTGGTTCTTCTTTCTTTATCTCTTAAACTCATGATTCCTTTGAGTCATGTATCTCCTTAGATTCTTATTCATTTTTATGTCCTTGTAGTTTTTCTACATGTGTTTTTGTATCTTTTTCTTCTTCAGATTCAACCTCAGACTCTTCTTTTGATGTGTCAGTGGGTACTGAAAAAGCTACAAGTGCTACCTTTGGCCCTTTAGCAATAGAAATATCTTGCAATCTGTCTTTCTTTTCTTGTACCAACGCTTCAAAAACTTCTTGTGTGCATAATTTAATATTAATTATACCAACTGATTCCATCCATGGATATCCTAAAACAATATACACAATATCCATATCTATAACATGAAATCCGAATACAAGGCATATTTATCCATAATCTTCAAATCTTTACATTTTTTAACATTCCCACCCTCAACATAGGTGCTTTGAATATGTTTTGTGGGAGCTTGCAATCTTTTAGCCAAGTTAACATTGATGAAATTATGTCTGCTACTAGGGTTTATTCAGAAAAAACTCATTTTCTTGTTGAATACATTCATGAACTTGTAAAAAGAAGTTTGTGCATGAAAATAAACCCATAGTGCTCTTTGTATATTTCTTAGTACCATGAGGCCACATGTCTAAAAGTATTTTCTCATGTTCTTCATATAGGAGTGCCTTTATCTCTTCGTAGTTAAGTCCATATGAGTCCCACCAGATGCTAGCATCATCCTTTAAATTAAGGTATAAATCATTTTTCCAACATATTGGATGTTTTGAATTTATCCATTTTATGTATTCTCAAATAATAGGACCATCAACTTTCCTAGAAAAAGAAAACATCTTGCTTGGAGGAAATCTCATGACCAAAATTAGGGTTTTGAAGAAATAACTTACTTTTCAATGGAGTTCCTTTTTGCAACAAAGGTTTTGTAGCAGAAAAATTGAAATGATCATGACTCCCTTAGTATTTATCAAAATCACTAGTATGACCACAATTATGAAATGGCATGGCCATTTTGCATTTATTGGCATTTTCCTGAATTCTAGGAACTCTACCAAAATACATTTAATCTGCAGTTTGTGTGACCATAATAAAAATCCTTAAACAATTTATTTTAAATCAATGATAATTCAACTTTTTGGACTTTGATTTGGACAATTTTTTTGAACTTGACTATTTTTTCTAGACGAACTCAATCTACAATTGGTTTCTTGAAATTATATAATAAAAAAATTCAAAAATGGATATGAATAGCATTGTCCTATTTTTTCCTTCATAAATTTGCAAAAAGGAAATAAAAAAATATCTTCCACTTTTTGGTCCAAGAAAGGGCGTTGCTACCACTTGTAGTAAACCTTAAGAGATTTGAAGGTAGAAGTTCGAAATTAGCTTGTGAATAACACAATATATCCACACAATAAACAACGAGTTAATGACACAATAATGTAGAGAAGACCCTTAAGGTATGGTAACACCATTAATTATTCCTTATAGAAGGATCCAATCCAAAATCCACGCTTGTTACACTAGAATACTCACATCCAATCTCCAACCTATCTCAATAAAATGATATTCATGGGTATTTATACTTTCTCATGAGTATTTTTGAGGGTTTATGCCAACTATCCCTTATTATTATATTATTTCCTCTAACTACCTAGTGGGCCTATTTATTACCTCCCATTATGAGGTGGCCCTATTTATTACTAGTACCATTATGAAGTGGGCCTATTCATGATTATGACCACATTACAATCATTGTCCTCTCGGGTGCCTTCCTAGGTTCATTAGATAGAATATGATAGAGAAATAGTAAGCTTCCCAAGACAAGAATGGGATAATAATGTAAAAATACATTCTTAGATGCAATCTATGCAAGCCCATATTCAACTATTGATTGACCAAATATCTCATCTTCCACATAATAACGGAAAAAATAGGTTTTCTCCTTAACAAGGTTCAATATTTGTGTAGAAATTAAATATGGGAATCTAGAGAATGAGCCAAGGCAAGTAGACGAGCAAGTACATGCCAGAAACACAGATATGGAAGAAATCATTGCTAACATCACTATGGAAAAACATGGAAATTCTCTTGACCTGATAATTATTAATCTAAGGAAGAAGAAAATGAAGATATTTTAGAAAACACCATTAAGTTTTTAGGCAAACTATGCACATTCAAGTGTCAAACATAACACATGTATTTTGAGATGGAAGGAAAGGAGAGAGGTCGGACCATGTGAGTGTGTATTTTTTAGATACATCATCATGAACAAAAGTGTTAAATGATAGACATAATCTCAAATGGGAAATATTTGGATAAATGAAGACCTGACTAGGGAGAAATTCAGTAAAAAAAGTAAGGAAAGGGAGAAGGTAAATGCATACAGAGAATATGGTAAAACCACATTCTTGAGATAGAACAAAGTTGTGATATTTGGAAAAAGAAAATCTGATAAACCAGGTCAAGAGAGACACCATGAAGCAAAGGAAATATAGATCCTAAGGATTTGTACATGAAAATTCAGCAACTTATTTATGGATAGGGCATAAGCTTTCCAACCTTTTTATATAATCTTGATGTGTTCATTGTTCTAGAAACTTGGGCTTAATGTGAAGATATGAACTAGTTGATACATGATTTTTAGAAGCAATATGTGTGGAGTCCCAAGGATAATAATTAAAGATGACCATTTGGGGTGTGGCCTTTTATATATGTAAATGTGATGAAAAGAATATATGTGTCATCCAATTTCATAGCTACTAGTTAATTTGCTCCTCTTTAGTCTCCAATATAAAATGTTTTAACATATCTCCTAATGCAATTCATTTGTTGGTTTTGATCCATCTTCTTCGTCTTTGTGAGCATAACTCGATGCACTCAAAATTGCACTATGCAATCTATAAACCTGCATTGTAGAAAATATATAACTGAAAAGTCCATCTTGCTCAGTACCATCCTTCAACATTCAACATAGTAATGAAAAAGGGGTCAAACTTGACAAAATTATGTTGAGCAATGATGAAATATGAACCATCGTCTCTGACAAATTTACAAAAAATGGGCTCATATTGCAGTGAAGTCTTTCTTTGCAGAACCACTGTTGGATACCCGCCTATATGTTGTATGATGTATCGAAGGATGGATTCATTGGGTGAATCTAGGACATCAGCCTCATGGAGATGTGCACTCGCTTTGGTTCATCCTCAAAGGCACCATGAATCCATATCGTCTTCTTTCAAGTAAATATTGGCATGGAGACACCAGTCAACTATTATAAAATGTGGTGCATTATCGTGTAAAGGAGTTTAAGGACGCCCTGTTCAAAGACTATATGGAGCAAAAATGCAAGCCATACATTAATATTTTTACTAACTCACACTAGAATATAGCACCTTATAGGTAAGACATCCTAGAGTCTCTATTTGATCCAGTTCGGTTGGCTCCTAGAGACCAAATATATTGAAATTCGCTATGGGTGGTGCTTCGACATCCTTGCACAGGATTCCAAGAGAAGTAAACACGATACCATGATTCACAATACTAGGGTATCACCAACACAACTCCACCGCAGGTATAGAGACAGGAGTAACTCCATGACCATAAATCAAATCAAAATGATTTGTTGTCTCCACATAGGCTAGACTTATTAGTTGCACACAAATCTCCACGGTATCTCCACCATGCAGGTCACGATACCTCACACCACCATGTTCCATGCTCAAAGATACATAGGTCCATGCAACCATATATACACCGAACTTCTTTAGGTTGAAGGTTTCACACTAGGGTTTGCTAGTCTACCTTCGACAGGCTTGAATCCCTTCAATTTGAGTTTCCAGATGCCTTTTGTTGTGTTTCTTCTCCTCTCCAGGGTGAATAACATGTAGGAGGCACCGATGCGCAGATTAGTATGTATGACTAAACCAACAAGTGGTGCATGAAGGAAGAATGAAAGAATTAGAAACCGAATTGTATCGCACGCGATATGGAGGTAGCGGGTTCATGATTTGTGGTATTACCACTGTAAGTAAAAACACAACAAAGGATACTATTCAATGCAAGCATAGATAACGCAGGAAATCATGATAATGTAAGTAGACTATAGTTTAGGGTTCAAAATATATCTAACTCAGGTGGGAAATCATGTTGGGAGAGGGAGGTAATGGATGGAGGTTGATGGAGGTCACAAATTTACAACAGTTATGGTAGAATGGCGAGAATTGGTAGACAAAGAGAATAGCTCGAGGTCTAGTAGAGAGAGTGAGTTCATGATTTGTGGTATGACGACTGTAAGTAAGAACACAACAAAGGATACTATTCAATGCAAGTAGATAATGCAGGTAGTCATGATAATGCAAGTATACTATAGTTTAGGGTTCACAATATCTCTAACTCAGGTGGGAAATCATGTTGGGAGAGGGAGGTAATCGATGGAGGTTGATGGAGGTCACAAGTTTACAACTGTTATGGAAAAATGGCGAGAATATGGTAGACAAAGAGCATAGCTAGGTCTGGTAGAGTAGACTGGAGGACATAACATAGGCACTCTGATACCACTATTGGAATGCCCAAGTGAGCAAACAAGTAAATATTAGGCAGAGGCAAGCATAGATAAAGAGAATTAGGTGTGAAAGCATGTATTTCCATTACATATTTACAGATATAAATACAATATACAATGACACTTGGTTTCATCTTCCAAGTTGTCTCTTGGACTCCGAAATGATTCTTTGTATTCATTAAACCTAACAAATTAGGTTTCTAACATAGAGATCCAAAATTGAAAGGAATTTTTCGGAGAGAGTTATGAAAGATAATGGGAACAACACTGGCTTTGAGTTCAACTTATCATCCACAAACAAATGACCAAATGGAAATAGTTAACAAATGTTTTTTGGGTTATCTTTTTTGTTATTCTTTAGATAAACAATTTCAATGCAAGGTAAAGTGGCTTCCTTTAGTGGAATGGTGGTATAATACTATCTACCACACATATACTAAGATGTATCCAAAGTACAAGCAATATATGCACATATGGAAAATACTAATGGAACTTTGTAAATACTTAAAGAAAACCTCCAAATGGTCCAAAAAAGGATGAAGCAACAAGAAGATCAACATCAAAGTGAAACACAATTTGAGGAGGGTGACAAGCTATATTTGAGGAGACAATCTTATAATCACTCTACTCTCAAACAACAGAAGAATAACAAATTATCTCCAAAATTTTATGGATTCTACAAGGTTCTTTGTAATATTGGAGAAGTGACCTATGAGGTTAGATTTGCCTTCTTCTTAATTCATGAGGTTTTTCATGTACCTTACATAAAAAAGGTTTTGGGACAAACTACGCCAGTGCAAATGGAACTGTTGGAATTAATTGAGGAAGGGAAGTTGAATCTTGAACCAGAAAAAATTATTGATTGACGTTCTTTATCTCTTTGGAATATAACCATTAAGGAGTACATAATCAAGTGGAGGAATATGACTACAGGAGAAGCTACATGGGAAAATGAGCAATTCATGAAGAAACACCCTTAATTACAAGCTTTGAGGGAAAACACTTCTTAGAGAGGGGTGTTATATTAAGGCCCTAACCATCATTCATTATTAGTATATTATTTATGGTTAGGTCAGCTTAGTAGTAGTTTACATATTGATCACCTCATCTCCTATTTATAATAAAGGAGATTCATTTGTATAATCATCTCATGTTGTCTTGTGCATATGATACATTGGAAAAGTAGGTATCCCCCTTGAAGAGGTTTCTTATTCATCTCATTCTTTCATTCTCAAGGTATTTGATACTCTCTCTTCTAATTTTATGTTATTTTGGAAATTTGGTGCATAACAATTGTTCCGACCTCCTTTGGCTTGAAATTCACTTTGTTGATCATCTCCTCTACACTAGTGAGGATGCTTCATTTTTATTTGGATTATGATTTCTCACCCTGCACCATTTATTTTCAAAACTTGTTTACAAGATATATCTAAATTATTGATGCATGCACTTAAATATTACAAGAAAAAACTATGCAAAGGCATGCGCAAAGTTGTATGTCACCTTCAGCCATGACTACCCCTAGAATCTATAACCCTAATCATTAACAATACTAAGCGAATGTAGGTTTCTGAATGCATAGCAAACTAATAATTAACAACAATAACAATATTAATTGAATGCAAATTTCAGAATGTACAATAAACTAATCATTAATGCATATTCTGAAAGTAGATTTCTTCATGTAAAAATATGTGTATGATCCCTTAATGTCTAACGTAATAGGTATAATTTCTTTTATTTCAAGCATAATATCATATCAGTTAAATGAAATGAAATTTAAGAGGAATAAAAGTATACTACCTCAAGTAATTGTTTGAATTAGCAGTCTAATCCTTAGTAGCAACTCAATCCTTAGTAATGTTACCTAAACTAGCATTAGCAAGGTTTCTAGTTTTGGGAAACCTGTGGGATTTCCTAGCCCTCTATGACCGCAACTCCAATAATAACAATAACAATCACTCGAACTTCCAATATCACGTATCTATCTCTCATATTCAGTTTGATGTTATGAATTTTTCGAAAAATAATCCAACCAACCAACAAGTAGCCCCCAACTCATTTCTTAGGGTCCCCTTATAACCTCCTCCTTCCACCACCTTCCTTGCTTCTCTAGAAGGGCCTTAGCAAGTTCCAAATATGATATAATAATAACTCACCTACCCACCTAATGATATGGAAAACCCTTAATGAAACAGGCTCTCTCATTAACTCAACTCATATATCATAAATATAAATTTCATATAATAATAAAACATCTACCTATGATAATTATATCACTCATGTCAATGTATGATTGGTATCCATTAAATGAATCAAGTTATAAAATCATGTGCAAATGAGAAATAATGCATACCAATTGATAATTAAGTGAAATGCAAGGAAATGTAATTAATACAAGACAATAAGATGTAATTAATACCAACATGAAATGTCATTAATACAAGTTTGGAAATGAATGTTGATTATAATACTATATTTTAATGGGCTCATATTGCAGTTAAGTCTTTCTTTGCAGAACCATTGTTGGATACCTGCCTATATGTTGTTTGATGTATCAAAGGATGGATTCATTGGGTGAATCTAGGACATCAACCTCATGGAGATGTGCAATCGCTTTCAATGATCCTCAAAGGCACCACAAATCCATATTGTCTTCTTTCAAGTAAATATTGGCATGGAGACACCTGTCACCTATTATAAAATGTGGTGCATTATCGTGTAAAGGAGTTTAAGGACGCCCTGTTCAAAGACTATATGGAGCAAAAATACAAGCCATACATCAATATTTTTACTAACTCACACTAGAATATAACACCTTATAGGCAAGAAATCCTGGAGTCTCGATTTGATCTAGTTCAGTTGGCTCCTAGAGACCAAATATACTGAAATTCACTATGAGTGGTGCTTCGACATACTTCGACAGGATTCCAAGAAAAGTAAACATGATACCATGATTCACAATACCAGGATATCACCAACACAACTCCACAACAGGTATGGAGACAGGAGTAACTCCATGACCATAAATCAAATCAAATTGATTTGTTGTCTCCACATAGGATAGACTTATTAGTTGTAGACAAATCTCCATGGTATCTCCACCACACAGGTCACGATACCTCACACCACCATGTTCCAAGATCCACGATACATAGGTCCATGCAACCATATATACACTGAACATCTTCAGGTTGAAGGTTTCCCACTAGGGTTTGCTAGTCTACCTTTGACAGGCTTGAATCCCTTCAATTTGAGTTTTTGGATTCCTTTTGTTGTGTTTCCTCTCCTCTCCGGGGTGAATAACATGCAGGAGGCACTGATGAGCAGATTAGTATGTATGACTAAAGAAACAAGTGGTGTGTGAAGGAAGAATGAAGGAATTAGAAACCGAATTGTATCGCACACGATATGGAGAGAGTGGGTTCATGATTTGTGGTATTACCACTGTAAGCAAGAACACAACAAAGGATACTATTCAATGCAAGCAGAGATAATGCATGCAATCATGATAATGTAAGTAGACTATAGTTTAGGGTTCACAATATATCTAACTTAGGTGGGAAATCATGTTGGGAGAGGGAGGTAATGGATGGAGGTTGATGGAGGTCACAAGTTTACAACAGTTATGGAAGACTGGTGAGAATTGGTAGACAAAGAGCATAGCTAGAGGTCTAGTAGAGAGAGTGGGTTCATGATTTGTGGTATTACTAGTATAAGTAAGAACACAACAAATGATACTATTCAATGCAAGCAGATATAATGCAGTCAATCATGATAATGCAAGTAGACTATAGTTTAGGATTCACAATATCTCTAACTCAGGTGGGAAATCATGTTGGGAGAGGGAGGTAATCGATGGAGGTTGATGGAGGTCACAAGTTTACAACGGTTATGGCAGACTGACAAGAATATGGTAGACAAAGAGCATAGCTAGGTCTGGTAGAGTAGACTGGAGGACAGAACATAAGCACTCTGATACCACTATTGGAATGCCCAAGTGTGCATACAAGTAAATATTAGGCAGAGGCAAGCATAGATAAAGAGAAATAGGCGTGAAAGCGTGTATTTCCATTAAGTATTTACAGATATAAATACAATATACAGTGACACTTGGTTTCATCTTCCAAGCTGTCTCTTAGAATCCAAAATGACTCTTCGTATTCATTAACCCTAACAAATTAGGTTTCTAACATAGAGATCCAGAATTGAAAGGAATTCTTTGGAGAGAGTTATGAAAGATAATGGGAACAACATTGTCTTTGAGTTCAACTTATCATCCACAAACAAATGACCAAATGGAAACAGTTAACAAATGTTTTTTGGGTTATCTTTTTTGTCATTCTTTAGATAAACAATTTCAATGCAGGGTCAAGTGGCTTCCTTTAGTGGAATGTTGGTATAATACTGTCTACCACACATCTATTAAGATGTCTCCAAAGTACAAGTAGTATATGCACATATGGAAAATACTAATGGAACTTTGTAAATACTTAAAGAAAACCTCCAAATGGTCCAAAAAAGGATGAAGCAACAAGAAGATCAACATCAAAGTGAAAGACAATTTGAGGAGGGTGACAAGCTATATTTGAGGAAACAGACTTATAATCACTCTACTCTCAAACAAAAGAAGAATAACAAATTATCTCCAAAATTTTATGGATTCTACAAGGTTCTTTGCAATATTGGAGAAGTGACCTATGAGGTTAGATTTGCCTTCTTCTCAATTCATGAGGTTTTTCATGTACCTTACCTAAAAAAGGTTTTGGGACAAACTATGCTAGTGCAAATGGAACTGCCAGAATTAGTTTAGTAAGGGAAGTTGAATCTTGAACCAAAAAAATTTATTGATTGACCTTCTTTATCTCTTTGGAATATAACCATTAAGGAGTACATAATCAAGTGGAGGAATATGACGAGAGAAGAAGCTATATGGGAAAATGAGCAATTCATGAAGAAACACCCTTAATTATAGGCTTTGAGGGAAAATACTTCTTAGAGATGGGTGTTATATTAAGGCCCTAACCATCATTCATTATTAGTATATTGTTTATGGTTAGGTTAGCTTAGTAGTAGTTAACATATTGATCACTTCATCTCCTATTTATAATAAAGGAGATTCATTTGTATAATCATCTCATGTTGTCTTGTGTATCTGGTACATTGGAAAAGTAGGTAGCACCCTCGAAGAGGCTTCTTATTCATCTCTTTCTTTCATTCTCAAGGTATTTGTTACTCTCTCTTCTAATTTTATGTTATTTTGGGAATTTGGTGCATAACAATTGTTCCGACCTCCTTTGGCTTGAAATTCACTTTATTGCTCATCTCCTTTGCCCTAGTGAGGATGCTTCATTTTTATTTGGATTATAATTTCTCACCCTGCAACATTTATTTTCAAAAATTGTTTACAAGAGATATCTAAATTATTGATGCATGCATTTAAAAATTACAAGAAAAAACTATGCAAAGGCATGTGCAAGGTTGTATGTCACCTTCAACCATGACTACCCCTATAATCTATAGCCCTAATCATTAACAATAGTAAGTGAATGTAGGTTTTTGAATGCATAGCAAACTAATAATTAACAACAATAACAACAATAATTGAATGCAAATTTCTGAATGTACACTAAACTAATCATTAATGCATATTCTAAAAGTAGATTTCTTCATGTCAAAATATGTGTACGATCCCTTAATCTCTAACATAATAGGTATAATTTATTTTATTTCAAGCATAATAGCATATCATTTAAATGAAATGAAATTTAAGAGGAATAAAAGTAGACTACCTCAAGCAATTGTTTGAATTAGCAATCTAATCCTTAGTAGAAGCCCAGTCCTTAGTCCAGTCTAGTCCTTAGTAATGTTACCTAAACTAGCATTAATCCTCTCAACCAACTATTAGCCAAGTTTCTAGTTTTGGGAAACCTGTGGGATTTCCTAGCCCTCTATGACCGCAACTCCAATAATTACAATAGCAATCACTCGAACTTCCAAGATCACGTATCTATCTCTCATATTCAGTTTCCTGTTATGAATTTTTCGAAAAAAAATCCAACCAACCAAAAGTAGCCCCCAACTCATTCCTTAGGGTCCCCTTATAACCTCCTCCTTCCACCACCTTCCTTGCTTCTCGATAAGGGCCTTAGCAAGTTCCAAATATGATATAATAATAACTCACTTACCCACCTAATGATCTAGAAAACCCTTAATGAGACAGGCTCTCTCATTAACTCAACTCATATATCGTAAATATTAATTTAATATAATAATAAAACATCTACCTATGATAATTATATCACTCATGTCAATGTATGATTGGTATCCATTAAATGAATCAAGTTATAAAATCATGTGCAAATGAGAAATAATGCATACCAAATGATAATTAAGTGAAATGCAAGGAAATGTAATTCATACAATACAATGAGATGTAATTAATACCGACATGAAATATCATTAATACAAGTTTGGAAAAGAATGTTGATTATAATAATATATTTTAATGGGCTCATATTGCAGTGAAGTCTTTCTTTGCTGTAACAACTAAAAAATTCCATAAATAAAAAAAAAATTCGTATATGGTATAATTACTCATAAGATCTAGAGTTTAGCTTAAGGTTTACTTCTTTATCTTGTTATCTCTCGGAATGCATACTCGCACTCACTGACGTAACATTTGTGAAGTATATGTTTTAACTTATTTATCTCCAAGTGTTAAGGCCGACGTTTATCTATTTTATTCATACGTCCTAACAGTTCTTAATATTGATATTGTAATGCTTATTTCATTATTTTTGTTTGAAGGGATGTTCTTGTGACGACCCTGGGCTTACTTAGCTTTCATGAAAGCTAATGCATATTGATAATCTTGCACATGTTTCCAGGTAAGGGTTTATACTACCATATTGTGGTTTGAGTTTTAAATAAATTGATGCTAAGGTAAGAGGGTTCCTAATTATGAGTTTTTTTTTAAATGTATTACAAGGATTACCAACTATAGGAAATTGGGTATCCTATCTATCAGCTTGATGGCATTAATCCCAAAACATACGAATTCGAACTATAGGTAAAGAGGGTATGAATTTCAAGTGAAGTGGATGGTAGCTGGATGCTTTAAAGAGGCCACTTGAAATCCTTGGGGTTTGGGCTCCACGTTGGTGGAAAAACCTTAACCCTCACCTTCTTATCGCTTAATCGATTTTCTTTTGTTCAAACGCATTGGGAGAGCCAAGCTCTCGGCTACCTTGGCTGTGGAGAAGACTCCAAGTAGAGGGTAGCTATTTTTCCATTGTGTTGATGGAGAAAGCTCTAGGATAGCTACGCTGAGGTAAAAAAATACATCAACTTAGACTATTTGGAAGCATTTCAATTTCTTAACAATAATGAATAGTTTCTAATGCTTTGCGTTCTGTGTGTGTTGGCAGGAGGGTTCGTGCTTCCCAAGTGTTCTTTGGTCGTCATTTGGAAGCTCAGAAGTGAAAGAAAAAAAATAGTGGAAGGCTCCAGGGTTTTGGAGCAGCCTCGGTAAGCCGAGGCCTCCCTGGATGTAACATCCCTCCTTTTTGAACTAATAAATTGTATAAATATAAATAATTATTGTAATCGTTTCTGGTGAGGAGATCAAGGCCAAGGCCCCACCAGTAAATGTTGTATGTAAAGGTATTTATTTCTTAAAGTTGTAGACCTAGGTTACTAAAAGTCATGATGCAACTACACGACGAGCAAATGAAATGGACTAGGGGAGAGATGTTGACAATGACCTATTTCACCTTGGTACCCATAGGTACTTAGGGATAAAGTGATTTAGTAATGACCACTTGTTAAAACACAAATGATGAGAATTACCACCTAAGTAAAGTCAAACATAAAAACTAAATGACCGGAAAGAATATCCCAATTTATCTTACTTCCAGTGTGAGAATGCTGGAAGAAAACATTAGTAAAGTTAGTTGAAGCTCACCTTACTAATTGGGCATATATTAGTAAATTATGGTAATCTTTATTTAATAAGAAACGGGTGTTTTATTATAAAGATTTACTAGGATTTAAAAAGAAATATCCTATTAAACTTAATTATGGTATTTATTACCAAAGAGGTATTCATAAGATTCTTTAATTAAAAGTTGTATGAATAACTTTGAGTGAAGGATAAACTCATGAGAGTTATTATATATATTACGGTATAAATTACCATATAAAGATAAAAATATCTTTATAGACTAGTTATACAAAGTACATGTGATGGTATCTTAAAGATTTATATAATATGTAAATTTATATATAGATGTAAATCTTGGATGGATTAATCTAAGGGTACATAAATCACTCACATAAGTAATTATAATATATATATATATATATATATATATATATATAATATGTGTAAATATATATCTACTACGTGGAAAAAGGTTCTTTTTAAAATATCTATATATATGAGTTATGTCTTCAAGGATATGGGGAGAAATGTATAAAGTATTATGTTTACATATGCAATGAGAAATTGATATATATATTAAAAAGAGTAAATATAAATACAATTATATACCTATATATAGAGAGAGTTATGTGTAATACCAATCTATACGTATCAGGTATCATCGCCATAAAGACGAGTTATTAATATGGATGGATTAATCTAAGGGTACATAAATCACTCACATAAGTAATTATAATATATATATATATATATATATATATATATATAATATGTGTAAATATATATCTACTACGTGGAAAAAGGTTCTTTTTAAAATATCTATATATATGAGTTATGTCTTCAAGGATATGGGGAGAAATGTATAAAGTATTATGTTTACATATGCAATGAGAAATTGATATATATATTAAAAAGAGTAAATATAAATACAATTATATACCTATATATAGAGAGAGTTATGTGTAATACCAATCTATACGTATCAGGTATCATCGCCATAAAGACGAGTTATTGACACTAAGGTTAATCGTTTTGGTAGTTTGGAAGAGCACTTGGACAGTGTCTCCCTTGTGGGAAACACTTCAACTCCCTTCACCGCCACTTGTGTCACTTGAAAGAGCCACGACTCTCCACTAACACGAGTGCAGGAGTCTTCATAAGGATGATGTTTCGTTGAGAGAGGGGTGCTAGGTTGACACTTTTGGAGAAATTTCGATTGATCATTCTTGCAGAAGAGCCACCATCGGTGTTTCCTCTTAGGAGAGCTTATGCTAAATTCATTTCTTTGTAGTTTTGACAGTATTTCTTTTGTTGGGCCTAGCTGGGAAGGGATGGCTCTGTTGAGCTCGATCCCTGTTGATTTTTTGTGTTTGAATTATAAAGCTTAGATCCGAAATTGCAGTGTCCTCTGCGTATAAATGTTTTGATGTGTTGAAATCGTAGAGCTCAATTATAGGTTATGCTAGGTTCTTTTTGTAGTAACCTGCCGATATAATTTACCCTGGTTGAAATCGCAGGGATCTATGTAACTCGGTTATAGGGATATGTTACCATTGCCATGGATTTCTGTTCCGAGATTTCTTCTCTGCATTATACGTTGGATCGGAGGAATGTTTATTACTTCCACTTGTCTAGAGTCAACGACAGCTCTGTAATGGATACTTGTCTTCCATAACCGATTTGGTGAGGTTTAATCGTCCTTACTTTCTTAGATTGATAGCTGCTCAGAAAATTATTGGACTTTGGGTACGTATATGCAACCCTTTTTATTTAGCTTGATCTACAGTTATGTTGTATATGCTGCGAGGAAATGTTTAGGAACTCTGTTTCTCTACGTCTTCCACGTTCTCTGTTTTATAGATAGATCCCTTGTTAAGATCGAATCTAAGGTTATATATTATGCTGAAACAATTCCCGTAGGATAAACCCAACATCATGGGAACCCAGAGGGGATACACTTTGTTTCTCTACGTATATACATATGCTTCCATGTTTTTCTCTATGGTTACAATGAGTTCGTACTTTATCCTTGTTTAACTTGTTGATCGAATTGGTGTTAGATCCTTGTCTCCGTTGATGTGTCTTTTGGATAAAGAGTTTAATCATCCTTGCACATGATCATGACACGATTATAAATTAACCACGATCGCAACAAGCGTTAGAGATCTCAATGAGCGATCTCTAGATAGTGTTGATATATTTTGATAATCGAACTCTGTATGTCTGCATATAGTTTCCTCTGGATTTAACAATCCCTGTTTCTTTTAATTGAATAAAAGTGCTAGTCTCTGCCCTTTTCATTTTTGTATTATAATCATGATTTAGAGAACTCTGCATATTTTTTTATATATATAGAAAACTACTAATATATTTTTTGATAGAGTTTCATAAACAGATACACATGATTGGATCGCTGTGTTTGTTAATTTTTTATCAGAATTATAAAGAGTGTTCTATTTTAGTATGTCTTGGGATTTGACACTCCCTTACCGGGATAGTGAAGTTAGGATATGAATCGATTTGTTTCATGTATCATTATACTGCTTATAATCCGCAGAGAACTCTGATTATAGTCCCTATTTCCAAAACCTTTACTTTAATTATATGTATTTATAGTTTGGCCCTCGTAACATTTGGATTTGAGTGGAACCTTGTTGATATTGCTCTGTCATTTTTAGTTGCCTTTGAATTTAAGGTTTTATGAGTGCTTCTTCATAGTCGAGTCACGTTTTACCTAATGTCACTCCAAAAAAGAAGCCAGCACAAAGTTTTGCGATATTAAATTGTTATAATACTCACCCTGTTCTGAAAGTTAGGTTAACACGTTTATTCGGGAGGTTATAGATTTGTATTACTCACAAAATCCTAACTACAAGACAACACAAGCACTAGGAGAGTGTAGGATCTTGATATAAATATTTATAATTATATGTCTTTATGATGGAGCTAAGGGTTAGATTATGAATATATATATAGTTAATATGAAGATTCATATCACCGAGTCTCAATGATTATAATTTATATATCTTTGATGATGGATCTAAAGGTCAATCCTTGGATATATATTAATAGTACGAATATTTATATCATTAGAACTAAGCAAACTTAGTTTATGTATCTTTTGATGTAGACTCAAAAGTCGGAAAGAAATTTTATTAAGTGTTGTTGTTGAACGAATAAATCTTGGTATTTTAGATTGAATGATGGAAAGAAACCAGTCAAGTTATAAATTCATGTCATAGTTTGATGATAGAATTTTCTTATGAATACCCTCGATAAGAGGGGATTGAGGAAGTAGAAAGAAAGTATGGCAACAACTAAAGTTGCAAGATGTTAATAAATATATGATACAACAGGTTTTGTGGACGTAGCCTGAGTTCGGGTGAACCACGGTAAAAATGGCGTCCATGGTATTTGTCACTTATGTGCCTTTTCTCTGTTATGTTCTTACTTGTATATTTATGATAGCTTTGATGTTCACATAGGAATGTATGCATGTGTCATTGATTCCTTAGTAAAAGATAATATCATGGATAACTATGTTGTTCTTATAATGTTATATAGATGCACTTAAGGTATTGTTAGGCACAATTATTAAACATAGCATAAAACTGTAATGTTTCCTTAGATGAAAATGCCTCAAGGAAACACAAGGAGTTGAATATGTATTACTTAAATTTATAGATAAAAGACTGGAAAATATACGGAGTTTCGAGTCATATGCATAAGTAAGTAAAGAAAGAATGATGAAACTGAATAGTTACGCATGATGATTGTTTCCTTTTTAATTGTTATCTTTTATCGTTGCAAGTGCAACAATTGTTTTTCTTATCACGCCTTATTTTCAATGAAAAGATATTTAATGTTTTATTTAATTTTTTGAAAATTCACCAAATTTACTAACTCTGAAAATTGGGTTTGTGACATATGGTATCAGAGCGCTAGGTTACAACACTCGAGCCTAATGGGATCAACATGAAATAAATAAGTATGAAGGTTAACTAATCAAGTTGTTTTTGTTTCATTTTGGATGCATGGACTGGAATGGACGAGGGGTAATGTCATTCAAAGTGCAACTTCAAGTTCTTCAAAAAGTAAAGATAAGTATATTTTTGTTTTTCCTCATAAAAATTGTGGGTCAAGTATGAGTTTTCCTTGCTAGATAAAAAGGTATAGGTACTCATATGGTTGAATAGTATTATCATGGAATATGATATTTAGTTGAAATGATTTCAGTACATGTGAAATGTAATGATTTTTTGTATCATGATTAATTAACTTGTTTAAAAGAATAAGAGCATTATAATCCTTATGTTGATTTGTTGATTCATAATTCTATGTCATTTGGTCAGCGCTAGAACTATATAAAAATATGGAAAAATTTGACAAAACATGTTATTACCTTGACCAAACAAAAAAATAGTGTTTTGAACACGCAAAATAACTTGATAAGTAAAGTTTCATCGAGTAGATCCGCATTATAGTTGTTTGATGTTATTCTAAATTTTCTTTTAAGGGTTGCTTAGTGCATTACCTACAGGTTAGAGTGTAGTATTAGAAATATACTCCAAAGAAGCGTGCTTGTTGGATTATGCAAGGTACACTTGAAAATCTTCAATTATCATAGCTATATTTTATTTTGGATTGCTATATCGAAAAATATTGCCTTCGTAGAAATTATAGAATGAGATTGGGAAAAAATGCTTGTTTAAGAAGTTATAGTTAAGTATTAATAAATTCCTTCCTCGAAATGAAAGTTGGTCCTCAAGTGTCAATAATATAATTTACATCCTTGTACTTAGGTTTTGATAGTATGCCTATTGCAAAAATATATGTTGTTTTTCTTTCATTTTCTTCCGTGGATCCAATAGTATGGATTCCACAGCCCAAGTAATTATCATTGAGTATTGATAGCCAGGATGAACTTGACAAGCTAGGTTACAAGATATGTTTTAAGACGTGAACGAATTCATGTGATAAGATTACTGATGTGTTGAAATATTATTTTTGTATATGAAGAATCGTCATTTTGTTAAACAATAATACTTTATTACTTAACATAAATTGTGTTTCAGTAAGTATAAGCTTAAAGGTGTATTACTGTATAGAATTGCAAGCAGTATTCTTAGGAGTTTAAAATGATTTTAGTGGAAGGCATTATGATTCAAATCATTTCTTCATTAGGGTTTGTTATATTTTTAAACAAAGATTGATGTGCATCAAGTTAAAAGATCTTGTTAATAGTAGAGAATTTGACTATAGGAAAAGAAGAATCCTAATCTTTTTGTGATTGATTAATCATGGGATCTTTTAAACATCAAAAGTTTATAAAGAAAATAATCTTTATATGATGGAAATGAATCTATATGCCACTAACTGTGTAAATAATGATACTAACATGTTTGTTTGTTAGCAGACTTGACCTCAAAAAGATATTGAAGGGTTTATATTCATACACCAGGGTTAATTGAAAAGGATGCACAAGTTATTGAACGAGCATGTGTGTAATGCTATGGGACTAATGTGTTCAATTGTTGAGCAATTGAAGCAAAGAAAATTTTCTTTTATATTAACATTTCAGGAAATGATCTTAACTACGACTGATGACATGATCAAAGAGGAACGTTGATCATAAAACTTATATAGAAAAGTTGATCTAAAATGCTCAAGAGTAAGTAATGATTTACTTTACATTTTAGTTTGATTACAGGATTTTATGAATCACGATTGGTGATAAAACTTATGATTAATGATGTGTAATCATCAAAATGCATAGAATCTGATAAGTAAACAGGCGAATATACTTGTTAAATATTTTGTTGTTATTATGATGCATGTGGCATACAAGAAATAATAAATGATTGTTACTACATAAATTTCTTGGAATCAAACGAGAAGGTTTGAGGGGAAACAAAATATTTCCTGGACTCAAACGAGAAGGTTTGAGCAAAAAGGAATAATTCCTAAACTCACTTGCAGAAAGGAGGCATCTACATTCACTTACTAGCCATTGCAGGAGGAAACTTCCCTAAGAAAAATGTGGTCATGTTCCCCACGGAAGTGGAACAGAGTAGGTGGCTCATTGAAAGTTATACTGACTCAAAAGACCTGAGAAATATTTATATCCATCGAATTGAGTAGGTGGCTCACTACGTTTTTCCTTGTGGCAATTCCAAGAACAAGAAAGTGGGAATGCACAAGAGATTTGATGAGGGGAAGGCTCGAGAGTAAATGGTAGAGGTAAGTATGAATATCTGAGCTAGTACTACTAAGTGCAGAGTTCAATATTGCTTAATGCAAAAGTCATATTACTAAGTACATAAAATATTACTGCTGAGTTTACAGAGAGTATTCTAACTGCAAGTTTTATTAGCGAGACCACAGAAACTCGAGGACGAGTTGTGTGTCCAGCAAAGGATTGCTGAAGTTCCAAAACCCATGAGAGAGTTTGATGATCAACAAAAGTGTTGTTGAAAGATTGTGTTATGATATAACCAATATGAATGATTTGTATTGTAGACTAATGGATGTCTTTATGTGTGAAACATATGAATGCTAGAGTAAGAAAATATGCCCTCAAGGATGAGGATGAATGATAAATGATATACTTATGTATGCTAAAAAATATTGGAAGATCTAGTATGATCTATACAATGTGCAGGTTGTGAAAGAAGTACGAACCACAAAGACACTTGAAAATAGTGTGAGTTCAAAGATGATCAAGAATAACAAAGGAGAGATGACAAATGAACTAAAGAATGATGACTGTTGAAGAGTAGACGAATTGCTGAGTTGTGTGAACACCGAGGACGGTGTTATTCTTAAGGGGAGGAGTATGTAACAACCCTCCTTTTTGACCTAATAAATTGTATAAATATAAATAATTATTGTAATCATTTCTGATGAGGAGCTCAAGGCCAAGGCCCCACCAGTAAACGTTGTATGTAAAGGTATTTATTTCTTAAAGTTGTAGACCTAGGTTACTGAAAGTCATGATGAAACTACACGACGAGCAAATGAAATGCACTAGGGGAGAGATGTTGACAATGACCTATGTCTCCTTGGTACCCATAGGTACTTAGGGATAAAGTGATTTAGTAAAGATCACTTGTTAAAACAAAAATCATGAGAATGCCCACCTAAGTAAAGTCAAACATAAAAACTAAATGACCAGAAATAATATCCCAATTTATCTTACTTCCAGCATGAGAATGCTGGAAGAAACCATTAGTAAAGTTAGTTGAAGCTCAACTTACTAATTGGGCATATATTAGTAAATTATGGTAACCTTTACTTAATAAGAAACACGTGTTTTATTATAAAGATTTACTAGGATTTTAAAAGAAATATCCTATTATGGTATTTTATTAATCTAATTATGGTATTTTATTACCAAAGAGGCATTCATAAGATTCTTTAATTAAAAGTTGTATGAATAACTTTGAGTGGAAGGATAAACTCGTGAGAGTTATTATATATATTATGGTATAAATTACCATATAAAGATAAAAATATCTTTATAGACTAGTTCTACAAAGTACATGTGATGGTATCTCAAAGATTTATATAATATGTAAATTTATATTTAGATGTAAATCTTGGATGGATTAATCTAAGGGTACATAAATCACTCACATAAGTAATTCTAATATATATATATATATATATATATGAGATATCTATATATATTTATAATGTGTAAATATATCTACTATGTGGAAAAAGGTTCTTTTTAAAATATCTATATATATGAGTTATGTCTTCAAGGCTATGGGGAGAAATTTATAAAGTATTATGTTTACATATGCAATGAGAAATTGATATATATATTAAAAAGAGTAAATATAAATACACTTATATACCTATATATATATATAGAGTTATGCGTAATACCAATCTATACGTATCAGGTATCATCGCCATAAAGACGTTGGCACTAAGGTTAACCATTTCGGTAGTTTGGAAGAGCACTCAGAGTTATTAAGGATAGTGTCTCCCTAGTGGGAAACAATTCAACTCCCTTCACTGCCACTTGTCTCACTTAAAAGAGCCACGACTCTCCACTAACACAAGTGCGGGAGTCTTCATAAGGATGGTGTTTCGTTGAGAGAGGGGTGCTTGGTCGACACTTTTGGGGAAATTTCGATTGATCATTCTTGCAAAAGAGCCACCATCGGTGTTTCCTCCCAAGCGAGCTTATGCTAAATTGTTTTCTTTGTATTTTTGACAGTATTTCTTTTGTTGGGTCTCGATGGGAAGGGACGGTTCTGTTGAGCTCGATCCCTGTCGATTTTGTGTGTTTGAATTATAAAGCCTAGATCCGAAATCATAGTTTCCTCTGCGTATAAACGTTTTGATGTGTTGAAATCGTAGAGCTCAATAATAGGTTATGCTAGGTTCTTTTCGCAGTAACCTGCCAATATAATTTACCTTGGTTGAAATCACAGGGATCTATGTAACTCATCTATAGGGATATGTTACCATTGCCATGGATTTCTGTTTCGAGATTTCTTCTCTGCATAATACGTTGGATCAGAGGAATGTTTATTACTTCCACTTTCCTAGAGTCAACGACAGCTTTGTAATGGATACCTGTGTGCCATAACCAATTTGGTGAGGTCTAGTCATCCTTACTTTTTTAGATCGATAGCTGTTCAGAAAATTATTGGACTTCGGGTACATATATGCTAACCTTTTTATTTAGCTTGATCTACAGTTATGTTGTATATGCTGCCAGGAAATGTTTAGGAACTTTGTTTCTCTATGTCTGCCACGTTTTTTTTTTTGATAGATAGATCCCTTGTTAAGATCGAATCTCAGGCTATATATTATGCTGAAACAATTCCCGTAGGATAAACCCAGTAGTGTGGGAACCCGAAGGGGATACACTCTGATTCTCTGCGTATATACATATGCTGCCATGTTTTTCTCTATGGTTACAATGAGATCATACTTTATCCCTGTTTAACTTGCTGATCGAATTGGTGTTAGATCCTTGTCTCCGCTGATGTGTCTGTTGGATAAAGAGTTTAATCATCCTTGCACACGATCATGACAGGATTATAAATTAATCACGGCCGCAACAAGCATTAGAGATATTGATGAGCGATCTCTGGATAGTGTTGATATATTTTGCTAATCGAACTCTGTATGTCTACATATAGTTTCCCCCGGATTTAACAATCCATGTTTATTTTAATTGAATAAAAGTGCTAGTCTCTACCCTTTTCATTTTTGTATTGATATCGTGATTTAGAGAACTATGCATATATTTTTTTTATATATAGAAAACTACTAATATATTTTTTGACATAGTTTCATAAACAGAGACATGTGATTGGATTGCCATGTTTGTTTATTTTTTATCATAATTTTAAAGAGTGTTCTATTTTAGTATGTCTTGGGATTTGACTTCCCCTTACCAGGATAGTGAAGTTAGGATATGAATTGATTTGTTTCATGTATCATTATACTGCTTATAATCTGCAGAGAACTCTGATTATAGTCCCTATTTCCAAAACCTTTACTTTAATTATATGTATTTATAGTTTGGCCCTCGTAACATTTGGATTTGAGGAGTGGAACCTTGTTGAGATTGCTCTGTCATTTTTAGCTACCATTGAATTTAAGGTTTTATGAGTGCTTCTTCATAGTCGACTCATGTTTTACCTAATGTCACTCCAAAACTGAAGCCAACACAGAGTTTTGCGATATTAAATTGTTATAATACTCACCCTGTTCTGAAAGTTAGGTTAACACGTTTATTTGGGAGGTTATAGATTTTTATTACTCACAAAATCCTAACTACAAGAAAACACAAGCACTTGGAGAGTGTAGGATCGTGATATAAATATTTATAATTATATGTATTTATGATGGAACTAAGGGTTAGATTATGGATATATATATATATATATATATATATATGAAGATTCATATCATCGGGTCTCAGTGATTATAATTTATATATCTTTGACGATGGAGCCAAAGGTTAGTCCTTGGATATATATTAATAGTATGAATATTTATATCATCATAACTAAGCAAACTTAGTTTATGTATCTTTTGATGTAGACTCAAAAGTCGAAAATAAATTTTGTTAAGTGTTGTTGTTGAACGAATAAATCTTGGTATTTTAGATTGAATGATGGAAAGAAACCAGTCAAGTTATAAATTCATGTCATAGTTTGATGAATTTTCTTATGAATACCCTCGATAAGAGGGGATTGAGGAAGTAGAAAGAAAGTATGGAAAAAACTAAAGTTGCGAGATGTAATCTCCTTATTAATAAATATATGATGCAACAGGTTTTGTGGACGTAGCCCGAGTTCGGGTGAACCACAGTAAAAATGGCGTGGTATTTGTCACTTATGTGCATTTTATCTGTTATGTTCTTACTTGTATATTTATGATAGATTTGATGTTCACATAGGAATGTATGCATGTGTCATTGATTCCTTAGTAAAAGGTAATATCATGGATAACTATGTTGTTCTTATAATGTTATATAGATTCACTTAAGGTATTGTTAGGTACAATTATTAAACATAGCATAAAATTGTAATGTTTCCTTAGATGAAAATGACTCAAGGAAACACAAGGAGTTGCATACGTATTACTTAAATTTATAGATAAAAGTCTAGTATAAATATACAGAGTTTCGAGTCATATGCATAAGTAAGTAAAGAAAGAGTGATGAAATTGAATAGTTACGCATGATGATTGTTTCCTTTTTAATTGTTATCTTTTATCGTTGCAAGTATAACAATCGTTGTTCTTATCATGCCTTATTTTCCATGAAAATATATTTAATGTTTTATTTATTTTTTTGAAAATTCACCAAATTTACCAACTTTGAAAATTGGGTTCGTGACATTGGAACATCCCTATTCAAGCGTTACTTGTTTATGTTATAATGTACCAACGAAGATGAGGTGAGTTGGCCCAATTAAACTTGTAAGAGGTTAAGTTATAGTTTTCTTCCAGCGTTGGTTCTTTTATGGTTAGTTAGTTTGTTTGTTTTGGAAGCCATAATGGCGAACTATACAACATTGTTGTAATGTGAATGTTTTCTAGCTACATGCCCTTAGTTGGGGTTTCGCCCAAAATTAAAATGAAAGAAAATTGGAGAATCCTCTGTTCTTGTTTGAATATGCACGCATTTGCCATTGTTTAGCTTTTGTAATCCTATTTACGGTCTCTGTGTTGTTGCTACATTTACTGTATAATTTTTGAATAATTGAATGTCAATCGTTACTGTCACAAAATAGTCTCTGTTTTAAATGAAAATTCATTATATAGCTCGACTGAAACTGCCACTACTGCGTTTTTATTTGATGTTTACTCTTCTGGCTTTTAAGTAGAAACATGGTGTTTTTCTTTTGATGTTAAACTGGACTTAGGGTTCCAACACTATCAAACGATGCCAAAAATTAGGTTCTGTTGCTAAAATGTATCTCTGCTGTATGTATTTGATAAATTGTGCTTAGTAATTTAAATACATTTATTTAAATAAAAATCTTGGAATGGTGAACCCTACAAGTTTTGAACCTTTGACTGATGCCATCGCGAATTATTTCCAAGTCTGTTTGATAAGGTTGGGAAGGTTATGTTGGTTAAGGGATTCGATCCCAATCCTACTATTTGTATTTTCCAGAATTCCTCCTAAAATGTTTAAACTCTATTTTAATTCGCTTAGGTTGAAATGTGATCTCTGTTTGATTTACGTGACCTGGTATTTCTAGTTTGGGTGAGCCTTGCCCCTCTACAGGATTTCGATCCAAATCTGTGTTAAAATATTGTTAATTATTTTTATGTTCTTTGTAAACAATATTTCCTATTTAATATAACTTTATACTATTGGAAAGTGTTATGTACTTCGATACTGATTATTCAAACTCTATGTTAATTGTATATTTATATAATAATATGTTGATATTGTATGATATTATACTTGTTAGTTAATATGTGTTTTAGAGAAAGAGTTACTCTACATTTTGAAAGTACTTATTGAATTTAAAAATATATATAGTAGCTATCTGTGTGTGTTTTTACTTTTGTTAGTCTACTTACATTCCTGTACTCAATTATACTAACACTTGTATCTAAGCCATATACCGTAAATAAAATGATACTGTTTTCTAATAATAACAAAACATAGTCAACAATTCTGCTATTAAAAATCTATCTAAGTAATAGAATTCGTTTCTCCTGTACCTAGCTTATAATTTATAATTTACTAGGAAATAAAACATTCCTACTTTAATTCAAAAGCATAACATTAAAGTTGGAAACATTCTTCATTCATGTAAATTTTTTAGAATATACATAGAAAATAAAGTAAAGATAATAACCATAACAATGAAGAACCTGTTAACTTTTGAAGTGGACAAATATCCAAAGAAGACCGTTCCTCCCAACCGTCTCTTGAAAAAACCAAGTTTAGTTGCTTCAGGACCCCCCGAGCCCGTTCATTGGACCACCAAGGCAAAGACAATGTGTAGAATACTCTATGCTGTAACTTCTGTTTGTGTCAGTCACTTGACCACAACCTTACTTCAGCTCTTCCCCCATCGAATCATTTGTGTGCTTAACTTTTCAGTATACAACAAATCCACAAAATCTAGTGTAGTGATCCTCTTGCTCATTCGATTGTTATATTGCTTGCCTAGGTCTTTGGGTCAGTTTTGTAATTAATGAGCCACCTGCTCAGTTTTACCTATCTTTTGGGAACATGACCACTTTTTGAGGGAGGATGCCTCCTGCATCAGCTGGAAAGTGAATGTTGTTTCTGACAGCTGTAGCTTTTGCATTCCACACTTGTCATTCCTCCTAGTGGGTTAGTGAACACTCTTCAACAGTCCCTTTGGATATGTGTCTCTCCTTTTTATAATTAAAATAATAAAATATTAAATTACAATCATCTTTGACCATCTCTGGTCAACAACATAAAACTTTACAATAACTTTTAAATTAATGTTTTTCCACAACATAAAATGTTAAGTTCTAGGTGGGTTACAAACACCCCCTCTTAAGTTCAACATCGTCCTCGATGTTGCTTAAGTATCTTCTGAGTCTTCTAAAACAAAATTGGATATGCTTCCTGCATATGACTCTCCAGTTCCCATATTGCATATTCTGGACTAAGGTGCTTCCATTGCACCTTTACCTATCCAATGGTGCGATTCCGAAGTAAAATATCTCCTATTGAGGATACAATCCGGTTCCACCTGAAAATATCCTTTTGGTTCTACCTGGATAACATTCCAATCAATTACATGAGTAGCATTATGTACATATTTTTTTAATATAGAAATATGAAACACATTATGTACTTTGAGTTTAGGTGGCAAATCTAACTGGTAAGCCACTGTTCTAACTCTTGACAATATCTCAAATGGTCCACAATACATGGGTGCTAATTTAGCACAACTCCCCAACTTGAAGGAGCTTTTTTTGGGATTTACCTTGACAAAGACATGCTCACCTACTTGGAATTATTTCTGAGTTCTTTTAAGGTCTGCATGACTCTTCTGTCTATCTTGTGAAATTTTCAGATTGCTTTGTACCTGTTTCACTATTCGTTCCATTTCTTTCAACAATTCAAGTCCTAACATTAATCTATCGACCGGATTACTCCATGAATGGGAGTATTACACTTCCCACCATATAGTATTTCAAAAGGACTAATTTTAGTTGAAGCTTGATAATGATTGTTATAAGCAAACTCAACTAAGTGCAAATATTCTTCCCATTTGTTTGGTTGATCCCTAACATACATCCTAAGCATATCTTCTAAACTTGATTTACTCTTTCAGTTTTTCCATCCGTTTGCAGATGATAATCTGTACTGGAATTTAATTTAGTGTCCAATCCTTTAAACAATGACTTCTAGAAATTACTAGTAAACTTAGAATCTTTATCAGAAATTATTATCTTAGTAACTCCATGCAAACGAAAAAATTATTTCATAAAGACATTAGCAATATTAACAGCCTTATAAGTAGATTTAACAGGTATAAAGTGAGTTGCCTTGCTAAGTTTGTCTACTACTACCATCACATAATCATTTTGCTTTTGATTTTTAGGCAATCCTGTTATAAAATCTATGCTGATAATTTCCCATTTCCAATCTGGGATTGGTAATGGATGCAATAGGTCTGCTGGGTGTTGATGCTCAGCTTTAACCTGCTGACATTCAATACACCTAGCTATATATTCAGCCACTTCATTCTTCATGTTAGGCCAAAAATAATATTTTCTTAGCATTGTTATCATTTTTTGGTAACTGAGATGTCCTATGTAAGGACTCTTATGCACTTCATTCAAGATCAACAATTTAATTTCTGGTACATTAGGTACATATACTCTATTTTTATACAGTATTAAACCTTTTTCATTAAAACTGAAATCTGTTTTTATATTTTCAGATTCGTTTCCTGCAACTTTTTCTCTTAAATTTTGATAATTCTTATCCATTTTTATTCCATCTTCAAACTTATCTTCCAGATCTGTTTTGTAGCTGCTAACAATGGCTATAAAATTCAGGGTCTTGGCATTGTATCGTTTCAGAGGGAGTATGGAAAGCCTATCAATTTTGTTGATGTGTTATATGTCCCAAGGATGACCAAGAATTTCATATCAGTATCCACACTAGAAGACAAGGGTTTTCTAATGACCTTTCGTGACAGGAAACTATATATCACACCTAATGGGTCAGATCAGAGATTGGAGAAAGTGATTGGGGTTTAGAGTGGGAAGGTTTATAGACTTCAGTTTGAGCCTGCAAAGGCTCTGGTTAGCAGTAGCAGTAGTGATTGTGAGTTGTGTCATAGGAGGATGGCACACTTACACCATGGTGCATTGAGGGATCTGAGACAGGAAGTCATTGAAGTTCCTTCAGTTCAGGAGGAAAAGCACAACCACTGCAAGGGTTGTGCCTTGGGGAAGAACATCAAGAGACCTTTCCCACATAGTGAGCACAAGTCAGAGGGAGCCTTAGACTTGGTGCATCCGGATGTATGCGGACCCATGAGTGTACATTCATTCAGCGGTTACAGTTACTGCATCACATTCATTGATGACTATTCCAGGAAAACCTAGATCTATTTTCTGAAGGCCAAGTCATAGGTCTTCAATCGTTTCCATGAGTTCAAAACTCTCATGGAGAACCAAACAGGGAGAAAGGTTTGGATATTGAGGATAGAAAATGGTGGTGAGTACACTGGCATAGAGTTTGTAGAGTACTATGCATCAGAGGGGATCGGGAAGGAACACACTGTTCCTCATACCTCGCAGCAGATTGGAGTGGTGGAGAGGAAGAACCAGATGCTGGTGACTACAGCTAAGGCCATGTTATTTGATCAAGGATTATCTCTATTCCTATGGGCCAAGGCATTTTGGACTGCAGTATATTTCCAGAATAGGTGTCCCCACACTACATTGGGAAGGAAGACACCTGAGGAGGTATTTACAGGTACTAGACCAGACGTGAGTCATTTGCGTATATTTGGGAGTATCTGCTATTGTCACATTCATACTGACACTAGGAAGATGTTGGATCCTTCTGGAGAGAAGGGGCTTCTAGTTGGGTATAGTGAGACTTCCAAGGCTTATAGAGTATATATCCCAACTCACAAGAGGATCATTATGAGCAGGGATGTCCAATTTGACGAGGACAGAGCCTTTAGAAGATCTATGTACTTACCAGCATAGGAGCAGCCAACACAAGACTCAGGAGGAGTCAAGCTGGAGGAGTCACAGATATAGGTTCAGACAAAGAGCACATGATCTGATAGTTAGAGGGAGTTGAGTTGACAGGATCCTCCTATATTTGATGGGGAGGATGAGCAGCAGCAGCAGGAGGACATCCAGTAGCCGCAGCAGGAGGACATCCAGCAGCCGCAGCAGGAAGACACCAGGCCACAACCTAAGTGGTATAGGTACATAGTTCAAGATTCCAGACAGGTGAGTCTTCCACAGAGATATTTCAGACGTAGCATACCACCAGATAGACTGAATTATATGGAACTGATGATAGAGTTGATTGACTCTGAACCTTCTAGTTTCGAGGAGGCTGCACAACATGATGTGTGGCAAGAGGCCATGGTTGAGGAGTATGACTCAATCATGAAGAATCAGGTATGGGAGGTTGTTTAGAGGCCACAGGATAAGAAGGTGGTGGGTTCGAGATGGATCTACAAGGTAAAGCATGCAGCAGACGGAAGTGTGGAGAAGTACAAGGCACGCTTCACGGCGAAGGGGTGTTCGCAGAAGGAAGGTATTGACTATGAGGAAACCTTCGCCGCTATGGCTAGGTATTCTTCTATTTGGACTATCCTACCATTGGCAGCAGGGATGGGTTGGCGCATTCATCAGATGGACATGAAGACAACCTTCCTCAATGGACTGATTGGGGAAGAGGTTTATATTGAGCATCCATAAGGGTTTGAGGTGGAGAGTAGAGATTTTCATGTATGCAAACTACAGATAGATCTTTATGGGCTCAAGCAGGCACCTCGAGCATGGTACTTGAGGATTGACAGCTATCTACGAGAGATGGGGTTCCAATGGAGTGAGGTAGACCATAACCTATACTTCTTGTCAGGTGAGGTACCTCTCATACTGGTCCTATAGGTGGAGGATCTCTTTCTGATAGGAGATGAGAGGCTGATCAGGGACTGCAAGTCCAATCTTGTAGTAGAGTTTGAGATGAAAGACCTTAGGTTGATGCATTACTTTTTGGGTCTGTAGGTCTGGCATAGAGATGGGTGCTTCTTCATTGGATAGGGGAAGTATGCAGTTGAGATCTTGAAGAGATTCAGGATGGAGGACTGCAAGTCTATGGCTATATCTCTAGTTTTCAACTGGATGTTAACACCCAAAAAGTGCTCACTACCTCATCTACCCCATTACATGACTCATTGGTCCATATTTCCCACCATATTTTCCTCCGAAACCTCAAAAAACCATTAAAAATCCTCCAAAAGGCTAAAAAACCATTAAAAAAGCCTCCAGAAGGCCAAAAAAACCATTAAAAAAGCCTCCAAAAGGCCAAAAAAACATTAAAAAAGGCTCCAAAAGGCCAAAACCCCCCTTTTTCCCCCAAAATAAGTTAAATTCCTCCAAAAATAGCAAAAACCCTCTTAAAAGGGAATACAAAATACAGAAAAGAGGAAAAAGAAGGAAAAAAGGAAGCAAAAACCCTATACAGCTGACCTATACCATATGGTGCCCAAAACCATGGGTCAGCACTCCACCACTAAAAAAACTATAAATAGGTGATGGAGGCTCCCCATTTCATATCCACAATCATCCTTATCCTCACTCTGCCAAAAATTCTCACGAAACCCTAGCTCTCCCTTTGGAGCTCATTTCCACTTAAGAACCCCATTTGGCCCCATTTCCAAAACATCTTTGGAAGAAGGAGAAGGAACAACACTGGAGCTTGGAAGCAACCCTCCTAGACTATTGCAAGAGCTTCACCAACCTGACATTGGAGGTATAATCAATATAAAAAAATATTTTATTATCTTGTCTTTTCTGTTTATGCACAGGCAAGTCTAAATTTACTATTTTCATTTACTGTATTGCTTTTACTGTTTTTATTAAACTGCTACTTAGGAGTCCCATGGCACATCATCACCATTCCCACGGACCCTCATGTCCACCTCAGTGCTTTGGTCTTGCATCCCCCGCTTATGCCCCCCTGGTCGCACCTCAGCCATATTACCACCCGCAGGCCACTCCAGCTCCTGTATCCTCTCGAGCCCCACCTGCTTATTACTCGCCACAGGCAGCCCCTGCGGCAAACCCGCAACCTGTCGCACAAGCATATCAGCAACCCCCACAAGGTTCAACACGTGCGCCACCTCCACCTACTTATTATCCACCGCAGCCTGCTCCCGCACCTGCACAACCCCAGAACCCACCCGCCACCCAAGGGCAAGTGTATGCGCAACAAAATCCACAGCCAAACCAAAACAACCAGCGCCAACAGGGCCAGCAAAACCGAGGCAAAGGCCGTAACCGTGGGAACAACCCCCCTCCAGACCAAGGCGGTCCACCTCCCAATCCCCCAAACAACAATAACGCGGCACCTGCCAACCAGAACCCTGATCGGCCGCCCAAGTAGGCCAAAAATCCTAATTTGCGAACAAACCATCCTTGTTCTATTTGCGGGGTCTATGGACATTACACACATGCTTGCCCACATTTGGAGCAAGCTTGGCAACTCTGGACCGATGATGCCCACCGCCAAGGGCACGCGGCTCCTCAGGTGCCACCCAACCCCCCACCACCTCAGAATCAACCCTTGGTGTTACAAAACCCTTTACCCACCCAAGGCATAGTGCACACTCAGCCATTGGCTCCTCCTTAAGGAAACGCGCCACCACAACAACAAATCACTTATGCCGCTCCTGATCAACCCATGTTAGACTCAGGTACCCATCACTTGTTAATGATGTCATCCACCGATGTCAACCTTCAAACCCATCAGAACCAATATGGCTCCACCCCTGAAGCCCCTCCCGCCAACAAAAACACTAATGCTCATCCCACTGATCAGTCATTACGCATACCTCCGGCTCCACTAGATGGCGCCTCCAAAGCCCCTCGCTTCCCACTTTGCCGCATCAACAATAACCCCAATGCTTGCGCTGCGTCTAATTACAACATTATAGATGACTTAGCCCAGTCCCCCGCAGCCATGTCTGTGTTAGAAGTCTTAAAAAACTATCCTACACAGTGCAAGACTTTGCTTTCAGCCATTGGTGCTACTGACCCAAATGATTCATGAATGATGGCCTTCGATTTGGACCAATCCAAACCACGCTTGCCTTCCACATTAGCGTTCCAAGTTTCTGTATCCATTCGAAATCTTGTCATCCATTGATGCATCATCGATGAAGGTGCCTCTACATGCGTTATGTCCACATTCGTTTGGCAGAAGTTGGGATCCCCTACTCTCCAGTAGTCCACCACTGCGTTGCGAGCCTACGACGGCCGTTCAACTCAACCCCAAGGTCTCTTAGTTAATGTCCCCGTCCAGTTGGCTGGTAAAACAATGCTCATTGACATAAAGGTCATCAATGCCCAACTTGACTATAACCGCTTACTTGGCCGCAGTTACATGTACGCCATGCGGGCGGTTGCCTCATCCATTTTTCGTACCATGATGTTCCCCCATGACGGACGCGTGGTCAAGGTTGACCAACTCACCTATTATGATCCCAATGCTCCCGCTGCACCCGAAAATGTTCTCCCCATGGTCGAACAACCTGCTTACAGTGCAACTACCTTGTTGGTTTCTTCAGTGGGACCCGGAGTCTACTCAGATATGGCCATGACCTCAACATTCCAGGCCATTCCACCCCCGTCACCCACTACCGAAGTATCTGACTTATGTACCCTTTCCCACAATACACCAACACCCAACCATCAACCGCCCTTGCTACCCCAACCACCATTGGTACCTAGTCATGTTGGTGTTACACCCATCCATACAATCCCCTTCCTATTTCCCCCTTCGGGAGTAGTAAGAGCCCCGGTTATGGCTACCCTCAGTCTCCCCGGTTTAACTTTAGGATTAGCTATATGGTACATCACGCCTCCTGTTACCCCTCCGACACCAAATGTCATCCTACAACCAATGCAACCCATCACCACTACTAGTCAACCACCTCCCGATGTTGCTACCCCTTCATCATCCACTAATCCATCCCCTGTTATCAAGTACACTGGGGGCAGAGGCCCACAACCATACACTGCTTTACCCCTGCCTAAACCAGTTAAGAATACCCCCGTGTTTTGTGCTCTTCCCAAATGCTTGTTGTGTGATGAGTTAGGCCATGCTACTCATCAATGTCCACAATTACCCGCATTACAGGAACACATGCAAATGCTTGATGACGACCCCAACATCCCAGTTGTTCAACTCGACTCAACCCCTAAGCCTCATGATAAATCACTGCGTACCGACCACCCTTGTGCAATATGCGGTATTTACGGCCATTACTCACATCACTGCCCAGATCTCCCAGATTACAGAGCAGCTCTCTATGAGATGAATAATTTGGACCTTGAGATGGTGCCCCCCACCATTGAGGAGATCCACCCCCCAGTATCCCCCTCATCCAAAGAGATTAATACCATTTATATGATCTCTTATACTACCATTCCCTCGTCAACCGATTTGACCACTAAAAGTTTCCACAATGATGAGGAGATTCTAGAGGCTCTTACTGCCCCTGATTACCCCTGGGAGGATATGCACCATCGTTCATATTTCCTCCCGGAGGCCTCCTCCTCCACCACAGCCACCCAATTCTCGGTTAAATCCAAAGATTTCCTTCCTGCCAAAGTCGACTGGTTTAAAGACCCCATTCCTACCCCCGATGCCTTCGAAGAAGATAACATGGACAACATCTCACCCGCCATCCACATTGATATCTCTGCCGCAGGCTGTGCTCCTGAAATCATTTCATTAGGAGCTTCCTGCACCGAGCACGAGATCGGAGAGTACAAGAAACTTTTCCAAGAATTCCGCGATGTCTTTGCTTGGTCCTATATCGAAATGCTTGGTCTTGACCCCGCTATTATAGAGCATCACATTGACACGTGGCCAGATGTACCCCCCGTTCGCCAGAAACAGCGCCCCATTCATCCATCAAAGCTCCCCGTCGTTAAAGCAGAGATTGAAAAACTTTGCACAGCAGGATTCATTTATCCTATTGCATACACCACTTGGGTTTCTAACCCCGTCCCTGTCAACAAGAAACAAGGCACCATCAGAGTATGTACTGACTTTCGCAATTTAAACCGAGCATGTCCCAAAGACAACTTCCCCACGCCATTCATTGACCAACTCATTGATGCATGTGCGGGCCATGAGGTCTTATTATCCTTCATGGATGGTCTCTTAGGATACAACCAGATTCAGATCCACAAGGAAGATCAATACAAGACTGCCTTTACCACCCCATGGGGCACCTTTTCCTATCATGTCATGCCTTTCGGCCTTAAAAATGCTGGTGCCACCTTCCAATGGGCCATGACCTATTGTTTCCACGATTTGGTCCATATCCTGTTAGTCTATCTTGACGATCTTACAACTCATTCCTGGAAACGATCAGACCACCTTAACAACCTCCGGCAAGTCTTTCTGCGTTGTCGCAAATATCAAATCCGCTTGAACCCACTCAAGTGTGTCTTTTGCGTTCCGACAGGCCGGTTGTTGGGTTTCATTGTTTCCCATAAAGGAATCGCTGTTGATCCCCTCAAAGTCCAAGCCATCATAGACCTGCCCGCACCACGCACGCTTTGGAAGCTCCAGAGTCTGCAGGGGAAATCTAATTTCCTCCGTCGCTTCATTCCTGATTATGCCACCACAGTTCATGGTTTCTTACGCTTGCTTTGTACCCATATACCCTTTGTTTGGGATGACCAAGCGCAAGCTGCATTCGAAGCCCTTAAGAAATCTCTCACACAAGCCCCTTTGATCTCCCCTCCGGATTTCTCTCAAAACTTCATCATTTACGTCTCAGCATCCGATCATGCCGTGTTCAGAGTCCTTGTCCAAGAAGATGCTGCTCGCCAGGAGCATGTCATTTATTATGTCAACTAGACCTTATCTGGACCACCCCTCCATTACCCATATGAAGAGAGGCTGGCCCTCGCTATCATCTTTTCTGTCCAAAAGTTGCGACATTACATTTTACTCAGTCATACCACAGTTGTCGCCGACTCCAACCCAATGGTCTATCTCTTGAATCGGCAACTTCTGCAAGGTCATGTTGCTAAATGGGTAATTATCCTCCAAGAATATGACTTAACTTTCACAACCCCTAAGAGCACTAAAGCCCTCGCACTTTCCCATCTCATCACTGATCTGCCATCCCTTTTGTCGTCCCCACAAATCTCCGATGAGTTACCCGACAATCACTTGTTCATCATCTCGTCCGATGACCCATGGTACGGTGATATTTTGCTCTACCTTCGCACAAAGAAGTTTCGACCCAACATAAATCGTGATGGATGCCGTTGTATCCGTCACCAGGCCTCTCGATATCTCCTCTTGGGCGATGTCCTTTACCGGCGAGGGGTTGACACGATTCTCCGTCGTTGTCTTACACACGAGGAAGCCAAACAAGTCCTCAATGACTGTCATAGCGGCGCCTGCGGTGGACATTTCTCTGGAATGGCCACCGCCCAAAAGGTCATCCGCGCTGGATACTTCTGGCCCACACTCTTTACCGATTGCATCACAACGGTTAAACATTGCCATAATTGCCAACTTTTTGCCCCTAAGGCTTGGACACCACCCGTCCCATTACACCCAGTCGTCACCGTTGGTCCCTTTTGTAAATGGGCCATCGACTTCATGGAATGTAAACCCTCATCCACAAACGACCATAAGTACATCATCGTCGCCGTCGAATACTTCACCAAATGGGCTGAAGCCATGCCCACCTTCAATTGTAAAGATGACACCGCTGCCCGTTTCTTTTTTAACCATGTTATCACACGATTCGGGGTCCCCAAATAGCTGGTCTCAGACCATGGTTCACATTTTGAAGATTCCATTTGGCGCGAGTTGTCCACTCTACTGAAGTTCGAACATCAGTATTCCTTTGCTTACTACCCCCAGGGGAACGACCAAGTAGAGGCCATGAATAAAATTTTAAAAACCATCCTCCAATGCACTGTTGACCGGCATAAGTCCAATTGGCATCACATGCTTTTCCCTGCATTATGGGCTTACCGTACATCAACTAAGACCGCCACCGGTTTTACCCCTTTCTATTTGGTTCACGGTGTAGAGTCTGTCCTCCCCATCGAGTGTCAGATACCCGCCTTACACATCGCCATCGAGCTTCCCCCAGACACCTCCCCACTCGAGCAACGTCTGCTATCACTGGAGCACGCTGATGAAGACCGTCGCGCCACCCTCCAAACCATTGAAGCTGCCAAGAACCGCTCCAAAGCTGGTTACGACAAACATGTCCACCCTTGAACTTTCCGTGAAGGAGACCTTGTTCTTGCTTATGACCAAGCCCACGACAAGACTGGTAAAGGAAAGTTTGAATCCATGTGGCAAGGCCCTTACATCGTGCAAACCTGCCTCAAAAATGGGGCATATATTTTAACTGACTCCGAAGGCCACCCTTTGTGCAACCCCCGTAATGGGTTGTATCTTAAACGCTTTTATCCCTAAACAAACCCGCGACCCCATTGGTCCGTATTGTACAGTTTGCTTTCTTTTTGTTTTTCACCTCTTTTACCACACCCTTACATTCATCATTTTTGCATGATTACAGATGGACCATCTTCCACCTCATTACATTGGCTTCGCCGATGGAGCGAGCCGCTGGTCTCCAAACCTGGCCTCTGCAGCATGGGTCTTATATTCCCCTTCACATGAGTTGATCCATCTCGACGGAATGTGCATAGGTGCTGCTACCAATAACCAGGTGGAGTATGATGCCGTGACCGGTCTCCTGACTGCTCCCCTTCAGATGGGCATATGTCACCTTCATGTGTTCCTTGACTCCCAACTACTTGTCTCCCAGCTCAACAACTGTTACCAGGTGCGTGATCTTTGCCTCTTTAGAAAGTTCCTGTGCACAAAACAGCTTAGCCGACAATTTGAATCCATATCATTCACCCATGTCCCACGAGCTCAAAATAGTGTCGCAGATCAAATGGCTAAAAACATACTAGATTGGCATATCAATCATGCCATGTAAACCATCCATCATGCATCATCATGCCATTAAAAAACATCTAAAAATCCCAAAAAGATTGCATTTACAACAAGGGGCATCCACGTGCTTATCATCACATTACTATACAGGGGCATCCACGTGCCTATCATAACACATACTCTTGCATCCATGTGCAATATGTAAATACAAAATACATAAGGGGCATCCACGTGCCCATCATCCTACACTACTTGCATCCATGTGCAGTACAAACACATAACAAACCACAAGCGCATCCATGTGCGTACATTACATCATAATCGCAAAATATGCATCCATGTGCATATATATATCAAAAAATAAACGTCAATGTTCTACACATGTCCTGAGTACCTCAACACTCAGCTATACAAAAAATGTATATACATCGACAAGCCTCATATAATACAAGCCGTAAGCTACAAAAAACCCCGAGTGTCCATACACATCGGGGGGGAGTCCTCTGTACTCCTTACTGAGAGTCATACCCTCCATTGCTGCCTGCATCGGTCGCTTCAGAGTCCTCACCCCACTCCTCTGGTAGCTCCTCATCCCCTGCCAGATCATGTGCCCGACCCCTCTCCGCCAAAATGGCCACCCGGATCGCGATCGATCAAAAATCCTGTGGCGCCCCAAGACAATCTTGAATCACCTCTTGATCCAAGTCCCACCACCCATCATTAGTCACTCCAACCAGCAAACGATCGAGAAGCACCCATACGGACTCTAGAGTCCCCTCAGCATCCCGTCAATGCACCTCCCCTCGGCCTGGCAGGGCTGATATCGCTACATGACCCCGACGGTCTATGTGTCCCGGTGGTGGTCTCGGTCCCACATCTGCAGATCATACATCAGTCAGTACAAGCATATCAATATCTCAAACCTATCATATAAAAAATCTGACATACAAAACAATTAAGCACAGTAGATACATACCATCTGGGCCCCACGCTTGCCCTGGAGGCTGTGGTGCCTCCGGATCTCCTGTGTAGTCCATATCACTGTATGGATAATCATCCAGTGTCAGTGGCATCTACAACCACTGTAGGTAGAGCTCTTGGGTAAAGTATCTCCCAACCTCACCACCACCCCGTCGGTGCATCATCTCTCTCCACCGCACCATGCGCGGCTCCCCCAGTCCTCTCGCCCTGATCGGCACCCGCGGCCGCAATGTAGGTACCCGCTCCATGAAGAGGGCACAGAGAAAGGATCCGTAGCAGAATCCTTTGCCAGATTCCTTCACCGAGTTCAGCTGCCGCTGAACGCAAGTGAGGAACATCTGGCCCCACGCGAAGTAGATACCATCCAGCACTCACTCCACTAGATGCATCTGGCCCCGTGACACCCGCTCGGGCGCCTGAGACCCTAAAACTCGAACCACACATGCAACAATCGCCCTCACTGATGGCTCCTGCAGGTCCGCAATACAGAGTACATTCCTATGCACTATAGCCTCTAGAACACAGTACTGCTCCAACATATCCTCCACGTCCACGTCTGCAGACACTCGTGGCTGCGTATCAGCCACCCTACCCAGACAGGGAAATCCCATCAAAAAATATACATCTGCAAGGGTGAGATCCACTCTCTCCCCCTGCACCCTAAAAGCCTGTATGTCGGGCTCCCAGAAGCCCACCAACCTGTTCAACAGTAATCCTACTGAATGAATCATGGGAACCTGTGCGAACTTCAGAAGCCCGCACAACCCCAAAGTAGACCACACATGCCGATCCCTCCGGATGACCTCCACTATGTCGTCTGGGACCTCCCGCTCCCGCCATAGCACTATTGGCATCATGTCAATCACACAATGCAAACTCATCAGAACCACGTCAAATAAATAACCCTTCCCCCCCTGGGAAAACCCTAAAGCTCGATCTAGATTGCGGCTTTAGGACCCCTTGCCACGCTCTCAGATTGCGGCTGTCAGGGATACAGTCGCGGTCACAGATCACGTATTTCCCGATCCGACGCGATCTGGGACCGCTACTATAGGAGCCGAACTCGCGGTCCAAGACCGCGTGTTCATCAATGGAACTCGTGGTCCCAGACCGCGATTCCACCCTGGAAAGCTACGGTCCACACCCTCGTGGACCGTACAAGACCCCCTGGGGACCCACCACCCCCCCCGAACCCAATAAAAAATGCAGGTATGAGTTTATCAGAATACCTGAAACTCCCGTATCTGAAAACGGTTGGACGGATCGTTCAGAAACACCAACTACGCTCTGGTCCACTCTAATCTCTAATCAAAGTCAACAAGTCCAATTGACAATTGTCATGTGGGGCCCACTTACTATTTATACCCCATTGACTTTTCTTGTTTCGGCCATTTTGAACCCATACGGAGTCCATTCTTTGAACCGTTTCCACCAATGGAATCAACATGACGAGACTGTCATGATGGTCGACTCATTTTCTTATTTTTTCCGCATCGTTTTTGAGCATTTTTCTAGACACCACTCATTGCCTCGATTTGCGTGCCACTTCGATCGTTCTTCGTTTTTGATATACCTTATATCATCAGATTCATTTTTTCGAGCCCTTGATGATGCTTGAGATCATTTCTCGCTCTCACCAGGTACAATTTCAACATTGTGTCCCGACACCTTGCTGCCTCGGTTTGTGCGCCACATTGGCCGCCATCGGATTGTTACACATTTTTACATGAGCCAGTCACTCCACTCATACTGCAATTATTTCATTATTTTTCCACCATTCCTCATCCCACAAGGAGGCCCACCAGTGTTCCTCCCCACCCTTGTTCTTGGTTCTCATCGATGATTCCTTGATTGAGCACTTCCTCCTTGCCTGGCCATTACTTTTGTTCGGTATAATTTTATCTCTTTTTCGGGCCGGACAAGTCCTTTATGAAAAAGGAACTTAGGGAGTTTCTTTTAAGCTATTTTCTGACTCCTAAAACAATGAAAAGATCGCCGAGCAATCTTGCTTCCTTTCATGCTCGTTAAAGTACCTGAAAGAGCGTCTATCTGGCATAAGTTTAACCCTTTTGCGGACCTGGTAGACTAATTACGAAAAATGAATACTCTAGTCACACCGGCTAGAGGAGTTCTTCATTGCATCCTTTTATGCTTCTTCGGGCCTTGGAGACTAACACATGAAAAAGCACCCTCCTGGAGTCTTCTTATTGCTTTCAGACTGTCTAAAATTGAAAGCAACCACAAGCACACACCATCCTGGGCTCGTACAAATCCACACGACGGTACCATTCCATTACTTTAGAGTCTCCTTATCGCTTTCAGACTCCTTAAAATTGAAAGCAATCACGAGCATGAACTGTCCTGGGCTCGTATAAATCCACACGACAGTACCATTTTGAACACACTTCTTCTAGTTCCTTAACCCATGAAGAAGTTCCCCCTGTGCCTCTCGGCATTGTGATCGATCATCTCGGCAGCACCCCCAATAAGGTCGCCTTTGTTCAGATTCTTCTGCAGTCTCCTGCCATCTTCCACCAACTTGAGTATCACTCATACCAGTCACTATCCTTGATCCATTACAACTATGATCCCTTTCCCACCAGTCAGTTTCATATGTTGCCCGATCATCCCTGCCATCATGCTCTAAACAAAGGAAGTTTGAGTCCACCCGCTCTACTCGCCCAGTTATCCCCCACCCCCCCAGTATGTCAGTCCTACCATCAGTACTCTCACACTTCGGTTCTCCACCTCGTGCTCCTATCAAGGAAACATCATTGCCTTGCTAGTTGCAGGTCTCCATCTGTCGACGCCAACCCATCTATTCCAGAGGATAGACCCAGAGGTCCCTGTGCCTTGGACTCATCACCATCCGTGGTGAGTTCCTACGGACCATTTTGAGAGGAGTCATCAGTGCCTTTCCGAGTGGTTGTTTCTCACATGCTCGACTTCAACACCTTGATCGCATCATTGAGAATCGCGCAGGGTATATATCCCTTCAGTTATTGGTCAAAGACCCCAGATTTCCCCCGACTCTAGCACATTGGTGAGTCACTTCGGAACACCCAGTCGCATGTTCCCGTGGATGTCCGGGTTGCGTTGGCGATTGTATTCGGAAGCCATCCAATTATATGCTTCCTTGAGTACCCAGTTTAGTTCCAGTTCAGTGTACCATTGAGGGTATGACTCCCCATCACTATGATCCAGCAGTTCATCAGTTCCTCTGGTACCACACTCAGCATCACTATTGATATTTCAGTGTATCAGTTCTTCAGCTCAGACATGGTCATCCCAGCAGTATGTCCCAGATTTTGTGTCCCCTCTGGACCCTTATGATGTACACAGTGGTTCTCCATGTATCCTTCAAGCCCCCATTTTTGGGCCTCATTGTTATGTTTTATATATATCTTGATATGAGCATGGGTATGCCTGCGTCGTCCATATATTGATATTCTTCCTCATTCATTATTTGAGGCCATGTATATTTCAGGTCCCCATTTTTTGGACCCCCTTGGTATTGTTCTATATCTTGATATGAGCATGGGAATGCCCGCCTCGTCCATATGTTGAGATTATTCCTCATTCATTATTGAGGTCATGTACTTTCAGCTTTTGTAGTTGGTTCGGGACCATTGTTTCGGGCTCTAGTTCGTTTCTTCTCCTCTCCACATCCCTGGAAAACCATAAAAGACCTATGATGTCTATCGTCCATACGATGAGCTCTTTCCCTCACACATTAGGGGGCAATCTGTTAACACCAAAAGAGTGCTCAGTACCTCATCTACCCCATTACATGACTCATTGGTCCATATTTCCCACCATATTTGCCTCCAAAACCTCAAAAAACCATTAAAAAGCCTCCAAAAGGCCAAAAAAACCATTAAAAAAGCCTCCAAAAGGTCCAAAACCCCCTTTTCCCCCAAAAATAAGTTAAATTCCTCCAAAAATAGCAAAAACCCTCTAAAAAAGGAATAAAAAATATAAAAAAGAGGAAAAAGAAGGAAAAAAAGGAAGCAAAAACCCTATACAGTTGACCTAAACCATATGGTGCCCAAAACCATGGGTCAGCACTCCACCACTAAAAAACCTATAAATAGGTGATGGAGGCTGCCCATTTCATAACCACAATCATCCTTATCCTCACTCTGCCACAAATTCTTACGAAATCCTAGCTCTCCCTTTGGAGCTCATTTCCACTTGAGAACCCCATTTGGCCCCATTTCCAAAACATCTTTGGAAGAAGGAGAAGGAACAACACTAGAGCTTGGAAGCAACCCTCCTGGACTGCTGCAAGAGCTTCACCAACATCACATTGGAGATATAATCAATATAAAAAAACATTTTATTATCTTGTCTTTTCTGTTTATGCATAGGCTAGTCTAAATTTACTGTTTTCATTTACTGTATTGCTTTTACTATTTTTACTGAACTGCTACTAAGGAGTCCCTTCTCCTTAGTAGGTTCTCATTTGCACAAGCTGGGAGAAAAACCTAGCTACACTGGAGGAAGATTGATGCATCAGGATCAGAGGAGTTTGATCCTACTCTGTATAGGTAGCTTATCAGGTCGCTTATGTATCTGGTCAACACTCGACTAGACATCAACTTTGCAGTCAACTCTTTGATTCAGTTCATGGTGAACCCTCAAAGAGTACATTGGACAGCTGCGAAGCATATACTTCGCTACATCAGAGGTACAGGGGAGTATGGATTGGTTTATGAGCACAGTGGGAGTATACAGTTGGCAGGTTTCACAGATGTTGACTGGGAAGGATGTGTAGAGGATCGGAAGAGCACTAAAGGTTGTTGCTTCAACATTGGGTCAGGATTTGTCTCTTGGTTCAACAGGAAGCAGAAGTCAATTGCATTGAGCTCAGCTGAGGCTGAGTACATGGAAATCAGCATGGATTCATGTGAGGGGATGTGGCTGAGGAATTTGCTCTCAAGATTATTCGAGAGTCAGATAGAGACTACTATAGTTCTCTGTAACAATTAGAGTGGTATCAACCTTTCTGAGAATACAGTGTTCCATGACAGGAGCAAGCACATTGACATCCGGTATCACTTCCTCAGAGATTGTGTCCAGAGAGGAATCATTCGGTTGGAATACATTCAGACAGATGAACAGGTGGCAGACATATTCACCAAGTCACTTTGCAAACTCAAGTTTGTAAATTTTAGAGACAAGTTGGGGTTGTTACCGAATCCCTTCCTTGTTGAGAGGGAGTGTTAGATTATGACAACTAAGGAAGGTATTTTGTGCATGCATATGTCCTTGCATGCAGAAGACGTTAATTGAAGAAGCCAATAAAATGCATTTACTTAAATTTTCCTAAGTTTACTTTGGAAAATTAATTAAAGTGATCTAATTAATTATTGAATTAATGAAAATACTTTTTATAAAGTATGAGCGAAAAATTAAAGTAATGGCAAGATCTAATCTTGGCCATTCATTCTCACTGGAGGATCTCAACCTTAGATCTATAGTGAGATTAGGTTATTTGCTTAGCATCGAGTTATAAAGGAAAGTTCAATTGGTTGAGAGGACACACATTTATTCCGACAAAGAGCAGATTGGTGAGAGAGAGTTTTTCGAGAAGAAGATGCAGGAGCAGCGAAGTGAAGAAGAACAACGCATAGGAGAGAGAGAGAAGCAGGGACAGGGAAGATGCAACCGCACAACAGGCAAGCCGTGCAACATCCAAAAGTACAGTTCGTAGAGACCGTACGAAATCCATACAACAGGTTCGTATGGATCCGTACAACATGCCATACAGCTGCAGCAGTCAGCTGCATCGGTATCCATGCCATTCAGTCAGGTTTTTCTCAGTATTTCGGTGTGTTTAGATTTTTCTATTGCTATTTGAAAATCGATTTTTCTGATTTGTAAAAGGCTCTATATTTTTTGAATAAAATATTTCTCTACTGCTACACTGGTTTTCCCATCTTGGGTTTTTCTGGGGGTTTATACCCGAAAATATTGTGTTGTTTCTATTGGTGTGAATGATTGGTATATCTCTCAGTGTTTTAATTCCACTGCAAATTTATGAGTGAAGAAACCCTTGGGTGATTGAAAGTAATTAATTGCATGATTTTAGTCCTAAATGGGTTTTAAGGAAAATTTACAGAGATAACATGGGTGTCACGTAAAAAAGGAATTATGCAACTAATAAACCATAGAGAAAAGGGTGTGTCTACATAGGGAGTGATAAAAATCGGGCTTCTTATAGTTTGCTTCCAGCGTTGGTTCTTTTATGGTTAGTTTGTTTGTTTGTTTTGGAAGCCATAATGGCGAACTACACAACATTGTTGTAATGTGAATGTTTTCTGGCTACATGCCCTTAGTTGGGGTTTCACCCAAAATTAAAATGAAAGAAAAGTGGAGAATCCTCCATTCTTGTTTGAATATGCACGCATTCGCCATTGTTCAACTTTTGTAATCCTATGGGCAAGAGATAATGAGAAACTCAGAGTTTAATGTTTAAAATGGAATCCTTTGTTTTTATACTTTAGAGTCTGTGTGAATGGATATTTACGGTCTTTGTGTTGTTGATAAATTTACTGTATAATTTTTGAATAATTGAATGTCAATAGTTACTGTCACAAAATAGTCTCTGTTTTAAATGAAAATTCGTTATACAGCTCGGCTGAAACTGCCACTACTGCGTTTTTATTTGATGTTTACTCTTCTGGATTTTAAGTAGAAACATGGCATTTTCTTTTGATGTCAAACTGGACTTAGGGTTCCAACACTGTCAAACGATGCCAAAAATTAGGTTATGTTGCTAAAATGTATCTCTGTTTTATGTATTTGATAAATTGTGCTTAGTAATTTAAATACATTTATTTAAATAAAAATCTTGGAATGGTGAACCCTACAAGTTTTGAACCTTTGACTGATGCCATCGTGAATTATTTCCATGTCTGTTTGATAAGGTTGGGAAGGTTATGTTGGTTAAGGGATTCGATCCCAATCCTACTATTTGTATTTTCCAGAATTCCTCCTAAAATGTTTAAACTCTGTTTTAATTCGCTTAGGTTGAAATGTGATCTCTATTTGATTTATGTGAGCTGGTATTTCTAGTTTGGGCGAGCCTTGCCCCTCTACAGGATTTCGATCCAAATCTGTGTTAAAATATTGTTAATTATTTTTATGTTCTTTGTAAACAATATTTCCTATTTAATATAACTTTATACTATTGGAAAGTGTTATGTACTTCGATAGTGATTATTCAAACTCTATGTTAATTGTATATTTATATAATAATATGCTGATATTGTATGATATTATACTTAGTTAATATGTGTTTTAGAGAAAGAGTTACTCTGCATTTCGAAAGTACTTATTGAATTTAAAAATATATATAGTAGCTATCTGTGTGTGTTTTTACTTTTGTTAGTCTACTTACATTCTTGTACTCGATTATACTAACACTTGTATCTAAGCCATATACCGTAAATAAAATGATACTGTTTTCTAATAATAACAAAACCTAGTCAACAATTCTGCTATTAAAAATCTAAGTAATAGAATTCGTTTCTCCTGTACCTAGCTTATAATTTATAATTTACTGGGAAATAAAACATTCCTACTTTAATTCAAAAGCATAACATTAATGTTGGAAACATTCTTCATTCATGTAAATTTTTTAGAATATACACAGAAAATAAAGTAAAGATAATAACCATAACAATGAAGAACTTGTTAACTTTTGAAGTGGACAAATATCCAAAGAAGACCGTTCCTCCCAACCGTCTCTCGAAACAACCAAGTTTACTTGCTTCAGGACCCCCGAGCCCGTTCATTGAACCACCAAGGCAAAGACAATGTGTAGAATACTCTATGCTGTAACTTCTGTTTGTTTCAGTCACTTGACCACAACCTTACTTCAGCTCTTCCCCCATCGAATCATTTGTGTGCTTAACTTTTCAGTATACAACAAATCCACAAAATCTAGTGTAGTGAGCCTCCTGCTCATTCGATTGTTATATTGCTTGCCTAGGTCTTTGGGTCAATTTTGTAATTAATGAGCCACCTGCTCAGTTTTACCTATCTTTTGGGAACATGACCACTTTTTGAGGGAGGATGCCTCCTGCATCAGCTGGAAAGTGAATGTTGTTTATGACAGATGTAGCTTTTGCATTCCACACTTGTCATTCATCCTAGTGGGTCAGTGAACACTCTTCAACAGTCCCTTTGGATATGTGTCTCTCCTTTTTATAATTAAAATAATAAAAGATTAAATTATAGTCATCTTTGACCATCTCTAGTCAACAACATAAAACTTTACAATAACTTTTAAATTAACGTTTTTCCACAACATAAAATGTTAAGTTCTAGGTGGGTTACAAACACCCCCTCTTAAGTTCAACATCGTCTTCGATGTTGCTTAAGTATCTTCTGAGTATTCCTAAAACAAAATTGGATATGCTTCTTGCATATGACTCTCCAGTTCCCAGGTTGCTTCTTCTGGACTAAGGTGATTCCATTGCATCTTTACCTGTCCAATGGTGCGATTCCGAAGTAAAATATCTTCTGTCAAGGATACAATCCCGTTCCACCTGAAAATATCCTTTTGGTTCTACCTGGATAACATTCCAATCAATTACATGAGTAGCATTATGTACATATTTTTTTAATATAGAAATATGAAACACATTATGTACTTTGAGTTTATGTGGAAAATCTAACTGGTAAGCCACTGTTCTAACTCTTGACAATATCTCAAATGGTCCACAATACCTGGGTGCTAATTTAGCACAACTCCCCAACTTGAAGGAGCTTTTTCTGGGATTTACCTTGACAAAGACATGCTCACCTACTTGGAATTATTTCTGAGTTCTTTTAAGGTCTGCATGACTCTTCTGTCTATCTTGTGAAATTTTTAGATTGCTTTGTACCTGTTTCACCGTTCGTTCCATTTCTTTCAACAATTCAGGTCCTAACATTAATCTATCGACCGGATTACTCCATGAAATGGGAGTATTACACTTCCTACCATACAATATTTCAAAAGGACTAAGTTTAGTTGAAGCTTGATAATGATTGTTATAAGAAAACTCAACTAAGTGCAAATATTCTTCCCATTTGTTTGGTTGATCCCTAACATACATCCTAAGCATATCTTCTAAAACTTGATTTACTCTTTCAGTTTGTCCATCCGTTTGCGGATGATAATCTGTACTGGAATTTATTTTAGTGTCCAATCCTTTAAACAATGACTTCCAGAAATTACTAGTAAACTTAGAATCTTTATCAGAATTTATTATCTTAGGAACTCCATGCAAACGAAAAAATTATTTCATAAAGACATTAGCAATATTAACAGCCTTATAAGTAGATTTAACAGGTATAAAGTGAGTTGCCTTGCTAAGTTTGTCTACTACTACCATCACATAATCATTTTGCTTTTGATTTTTAGGCAGTCCTGTTATAAAATCTATGCTGATAATTTCCCATTTCCAATCTGGGATTGGTAATGGATGCAATAGGCTTGCTGGGTGTTGATGCTCACCTTTGACCTGCTGACATTCAATACACCTAGCTATATATTCAGCCACTTCATTCTTCATGTTAGGCCAAAAATAATCTTTTCTTTGCATTGTTATCAGTTTTTGGTAACCGAGATGTCCTAAGTAAGGACTCTTATGCACTTCATTCAAGATCAACAATTTAATTTTTGGTACATTAGGTACATATACTCTATTTTTATACAGTATTAAACCTTTTTCATTAAAACTGAAATCTGTTTTTATATTTTTAGATTTGTTTCCTGCAACTTTTTCTCTCAAATTTTGATAATTCTTATCCATTTTTATTCCATCTTCAAACTTATCTTCTAGATTCATTTTGTAGCTGCTAACAATGGCTATAAAATTCAGGGTGTTGGCACTGTATCATTTCAGAGGGAGTCTGGAAAGCCTATCAGTTTTGTTGATGTGCTATATGTCCCAGGGATGACCAAGAATCTCATATCAGTATCCACACTAGAAGACAAGGGTTTTCTAGTGACCTTCCGTGACAGGAAAGTATATATCAGACCTAATGGGTCAGATCAGAGATTGGACAAAGTGATTGGGGTTCGGAGCAGGAAGGTTTACAGACTTCAGTTTGAGCCTGCAAAGGATCTGGTTAGCAGTAGCAGTAGTGATTGTGAGTTGTGTCATAGGAGGATGGCATACTTACACCATGGTGCATTGAGGCATCTGAGACAGGAAGTCATTGGAGTTCCTTCAGTTCAGGAGGACAAGCACAACCACTGCAAGGGTTGTGCCTTGGGGAAGAACATCAAGAGACCTTTCCCACATAGTGAGCACAAGTCTGAGGGAGCCTTAGACTTGGTGCATTCAGATGTATGCAGACCGATGAGTGTACATTCATTCAGTGGTTACAGTTACTGCGTCACATTCATTGATGACTATTCCAGGAAAACCTAGATCTATTTTCTGAAGGCTAGGTCATAGGTCTTCGATTGTTTCCAAGAGTTCAAAACTCTCATGGAGAACCAAATAGGGAGAAAGGTTTGGATATTAAGGACAAAAAACGGTGGTGAGTACACTAGCATAGAGTTTGTGGATTACTGTGCATCAGAGGGGATCGGGAAGGAACACACTGTTCCTCATACCTCGTAGCAGATTGGTGGAGAGGAAGAACCAGACGTTGGTAACTGCAGCTAAGGCCATGTTATTTGATCAAGGATTACCTCTATTCCTATGGGCCGAGGCATTTTGGATTGCAGTATATTTTAAGAATAGGTGTCCCCACACTACATTGGAAAGGAAGACACTTGAGGAGGTATTTACAGGTACTAGACCAAACGTGACTCATTTGCGTATATTTGGGAGTATCTGCTATTGTCACATTCATACTGATGCTAGGAAGAAGCTGGATCCTTCTGGAGAGAAGGGGATTCTAGTTGGGTATAGTGAGAATTTCAAGGCTTATAGAGTATATATCCCAGCTCACAAGAGGATCATTAATAGCAGGGATGTCCAATTTGACAAGGACAGAGCCTTTAGAAGATCTATGTACTTACCATCACAAGAGCAGCCAGCACAAGACTCAGGATGAGTCAAGTTGGAGGAGTCACAGGTACAGGTTCAGACAAAGAGCACAAGATCTGATAGTCAGAGGGAGTTGAGTGGACAGGATCCTCCTATCTTTGATGGGGAGGATGAGCAGCGGCAGTAGGAGGACATCCAGCAGCCACAGCAGGAAGACACCAGGCCACGACCTAAGTGGTATAGGTCCATAGTTCAAGATTCCAGACAGGTGAGTCTTCCACAGAGATATTTCAGACGTAGCATACCACCAGATAGACTGAATTATATGGAACTGATGACAGAGTTGATTGACTCTAAACCTTTTATTTTTGAGGAGGCTGCACAACATGATGTGTGGCAAGAGGCCATGGCTGAGGAGTATGACTCAATCATGAAGAATCAGGTATGGGAGGTTGTTCAGAGGCCACAGGATAATAAGGTGGTGGGTTCGAGATGGATCTACAAGGTAAAGCATGCAGCAGACGGAAGTGTGGATAAGTACAAGGTACGCTTCATGGCGAAGGGGTATTCGCATAAGGAAGGTAGACTATGAGGAAATCTTCACCCCTGTGGCTAGGTATTCTTCTATTCAGACTATCCTATCATGGGCAGCAAAGATGGGTTGGCATGTTCATCAGATGGACGTGAAGACAACCTTCCTCAATGGAATGATTGAGGAAGAGGTTTATATTGAGCAACCATAAGGGTTTGAGGTGGAGAGTAGAGATTCTCATGTATGCAAATTGCAGATAGATCTTTATGGGCTCAAGCAGGCACCTCGAGCATGGTACTTGAGGATTGACAGCTATCTACGAGAGATGGAGTTCTAACGGAGTGAGGTAGACCATAACCTATACTTCTTTTTAGGTGAGGTACCTCTCATACTGGTCCTATAGGTGGACGATCTCTTTCTGACAAGAGATGAGAGGCTGATCAGGGACTGCAAGTCCAATCATGTAGTAGAGTTTGAGATGAAAGACCTTGGGTTGATGCATTAATTTTTGGGTTTGGAGGTCTGGCAGAGAGATGGGTGCTTCTTCATTGGATAGGGGAAGTATGCAGTTGAGATCTTGAAGAGATTCAGGATGGAGGACTGCAAGTCTATGGCTATACCTCTAGTTTCCAACTGGAGGAAGATTGATGCATCAGGATTAGAGGATTTTGATCCTACTCTGTATAGGTAGCTTATCAGGTCGCTTATGTATATGGTCAAGACTCGACCAAACATCAACTTTGCAGTCAACTCTTTGATTCAGTTCATGGTGAACCCTCAAAGAGTACATTGGACAGCTGTGAAGCATATAATTCACTACATCAGAGGTACAATGGAGTATGGATTGGTTTATGAGTGCAGTGGGAGTATACAGTTGGAAGGTTTCACAAATGTTGACTGGGAAGGATGTGTAGAGGATCGGAAGAGCACTAAAGGTTGTTGCTTCAAAATTGGGTTAGGATTTGTCTCTTGGTTCAACAGGAAGTAGAAGTCAGTTGCATTGAGCTCAGCTGAGGCTGAGTACATGGCAACCAACATGGATTCATGTGAGGGGATGTGGCTGAGGAAGTTGCTCTCAGGATTATTCGAGAGTCAGATAGAGACTACTATAGTTCTCTGTAACAATTAGAGTGGTATCAACCTTTCTGAGAATCCAGTGTTCCATGACAGGAGCAAGCACATTGACATCCGATATCACTTCCTCAGAGATTGTGTCCAGAGAGGAAGCATTCAGTTGGATTACATTCAGACAGATGAGCAGGTGGCAGACATATTCACCAAGTCACTTTGCAAACTCAAGTTTGTAAATTTCAGAGACAAGCTGGGGTTGTTACTGAATCCCTTCCTTGTTGAGAGGGAGTGTTAGATTATGACAACTAAGGAAGGTATTTTGTGCATGCATGTGTCCTTGCATGCAGAAGACGTTAATTGAAGAAGCCAATAAAATGCATTTACTTAAATTTTCCTAAGTTTACTTTGGAAAATTAATTAAAGTGATCTAATTAATTATTGAATTAATAAAAATACTTTTTATAAAGTATGAGCGAAAAATTAAAGTAATGGAAAGATCTAATCTAGGCCATTCATTCTCACTAGAGGATCTCAACCTTAGATCTATAGTGAGATTAGGCTATTCGCTTAGCATTTAGTTATAAAGGAAAGGTCAATTGGTTGAGAGGACACACATTCATTCTGACAGAGAGCAGATTGGTGAGAGAGAGTTTTTCAAGAAGAAGACATAGGAGCAGCGAAGCGAAGAAGAACAATGCATAGGAGAGAGAGAGAGAGAGAAGCAGGGACAGGGAAGATGCAACCACACAGCGAGCAAGCCGTACAACATCCAAAAGTACATTTTGTAGAGACCGTACGAAATCCGTACAACATGCCATATAGCTGCAGCAGTCAGCTGCATCGGTATCCATGCCATTCAGTCAGGTTTTTCTCAGTATTTCGGTGTGCTTCGATTTTTCCATTACTATTTGAAAATCGATTTTTCTGATTTGTAAAAGGCTCTATATTTTCTGAATAAAATATTTCTCTACTGCTGCACCGGTTTTCCCATCTTGGGTTTTTCCAGGGGTTTATACCCGAAAATCTTGTGTTGTTTCTATTGGTGTGAATGATTGGTATATCTCTCAGTGTTTTAATTCCACTGCAAATTTATGAGTGAAGAAACCCTTGGGTGATTGAAAGTAATTAATTGCATGCTTTTAGTCCTAGTTGGGTTTTAAGGAAAATTTACAGAGATAACATGGGTGTCACGTAAAAAAGGAATTATGCAACTAATAAACCATAGAGAAAAGGGTGTGTCTACATAGGGAGTGATAAAAATCAGGCTTATGAAGTCATTCAACCACTCAGCAAAACACTTAGATTTCAGAATTAAGTAGTCACAGTTAAATGACAATTTAGAGTCACTTAAATAGTGAATAAACAAGCGGAAACACACATGCTGAGATAAATAAGCAGTGGAAAAAAAATATAACAGCAGATTGTTAATTCTATGCACATAGAATTTTGGTCAAACTAGACCCTGGAAAAACCCACTTGGGGTAAACCAGTCCAAGAGAAAATTCTATTTAGCATTTTTCAAGCATAAAAACAAAGTTATAGCAGCAATAAAATCAGCATTTAATCACATTACCAGCACCTGGAAATCTACAGCACCTCAAAATATGTGCCCAATAGTACCTTGAAATTCTTGCCCACCAATTTCTAGAAAATCGTGTCGGCTAAGGGTGAATCCATGAAGATAGGTGTCTATTTTGGGGGGTCCCGTGAGAAAATAATTCTGAGTTTTTCATGTTTTCCATCTTTGGGCGAATAAAAGTGATATTTTTGTTTGGAATTTCACTTTTCACTAAAAACAAACTTTTAGAGAATTATGTTAGCTTGCTATCCATATTTTTTTCAATTTTTTATATTGAGATTTTATATGTCGATTCGGCAAATGTTTGACAGTGTGTTCTTATAAAATGAAAGGACTACAAAATAGCCATGTTTTGTCGCACACGTAAAATCATTTTTAAACTTGTTTTTTACAAAAAACAAATATGCTACGACAATATACACACAATATACACACAATATACTACTGCATGAATATAAGTTTGTAACAAATGGATCTATATACTAATTATTATATTTATTTGAATTCGATCAATGGGGAAACCTTGTCGATTTTCAACATATTTTTTGTCGCAAAACTTTTCTCTCAATTAAATATAAAACAAAAAATTCTATGAATAGCATTTTGAAGTAGACACACAAATTAACTACACCATAGTTTTTTCAATTTTTTTCGTGGTGTATTTTTAAAGTTATGGATTTTTCATTTCACCGCATTTTGAAAGAGATGAAACCAAACTCGACATCTGTTAAGAAAACAAACAATTACAAATATCATATCTTACCTATACACAACAAAATCTATATATTCGGAAAGTAGATTCAATAATGAAACTAATGGTATCAAGTCCGACAGTCGCTTTGTAGTGTAAGAGATCCTTTTTACCTTCTGAAAATGGAGAAACTTGAAAACTGTGACGAAAAATCGGATTTTCAGGTTCAGAGGTTGTTTGGCCAAATAACTATTTTCCGTAACGGCAATGTCAATTAAAGAAAATTTTATTCGACCGAATAATCAATCGTGAAAAAAAACTCGTCGAACCCCCCCCCCCCCCAAAAAAAAAAAAAAAAAGGTTCTTGTCTAAACTTATATAAATAAAACTAAATACTTTAATTAATTTTGCACATTTTAATTTCGCATACTTCTGGTCAGAATATTTTTGAAGGAATTTTCTAAGGAGTTTTTTTTTGCAAAGAGAGTTTTATTATAAGGTATTTTTTTTCTTACTTCTTTCTAAGGAATACATTGAAAGAATGTTTTTCTAAGGCATTTTTGCAAAATGAGTTTTTATTCCAAGCTTTTTGCACTTCTTATTTCTTTGCAATGGGTTTTTTTTCCAAGGATTTTCTAAGGAGTTTTTTTGCAAAGAGAGTTTTTTTTATGAAGTATTTTTTTCTTACTTCTTTCTAAGGAATACATTGAAAGAATGTTTTTTTAAGGCATTTTTGCAAAATAAATTTTTATTCCAAGCATTTTGCACTTCTTATTTCTTTGCAATGATTTTGTTTTCTAAAATGGTGATTTTGAAGAGTTTTTATTCCAAGTTATTTTTTCAAAGGAGTTGACTTTTTCCTTCTTATTTATTTGAAAATGAATTTTTCAAATGAATTTTTTCAAAATTGTTTTTTTTTTCTAGGCATTTTTGTAAAAAAAAAAATTTACAAAGTATTTTACAAGTGGTTTTTTCAGAAAATGTTTATTTCCAAAGCGTGCATTTACAGATTTTTTATTCCAAGGCATTTTTGAAAATAAGATTTTATTTCAAGTTATTTCTACAAAGGAGATGTATTTTTCCTTCTTATTTATTTGAAAATAGGTTTTTTCAAAGTCTCCCAAGTTATTTTTGCAAAAAAGTTATTTCGTTGCAAGGGTTTTTACAAAGAAATATTTTTCCTAGGTATTTTTTCAAAAAAGTTTTTTTTTTTTTGCCAGTGGTTTTACAAAGAAGATTTATTTATAAAGTGTTCTTATTCTTTTCCAATGGGTTTTTTCAAAGGTGATTTATTGTCAAAGAGTTCTTATTTCATTCAAAGAAGGTTCTTTTCAAAGGAAATTTGTTTCCAAAGACTTTTTCTTCAAAAAACTCTTACAAGATTTTGATAAGATGAAGTAAATTTTAGTTCATGTGTTTATAAATTTCGTAACTGTTTTTAAATCTTCATTTTGTTTTTTTACAATAAAATGATGATTCTTTAATTTATCATTTATAGATTAAACAATCATGGGCAGTAAGAGAAACCGTCAAAGAAAATATGATCGTAAACGTATTGATGATGATGATAATAGAGAAAAGAAAAAACTTAAATATCATGTCAACAAAGCAACTCTTGCAGAAACGCAAGGAACGATTATTGAAGATACAAATAGAGTTTTACATGATAATGTTGATGAAATGAAAATTGAAAATAGTGTACAAGAAGAACAAATTGAAGTTGAAAAAACCATTGTTGAAGATGTAAATAGTGATTTACATACTAATGTCGATGAAATCAATATTGAAGATCAAGTTCAAGAACCAGAAATTGGACCAGGTATGTATATATCATGTCTTTTTCAAATTCATTTTTTATAATGAATTATATTTTTGGATACATGTTTTAAATTAAATTTAACTTGATGTATAGGTACTTTCACCATTGATGATGAAACGTTAGAAAACGTTGATTGCAACAAATATGGAAAAAAAATACTCATACATACTGCACAATATCGGGCTCAAAACATTTATGATGATGTTCTGAAGAATTATTCAGCAACAGGACAAGCACAAATTTTGAGATGTTTATTAGTGACCAAGAAGTTAGAAAATGCTACGTTATTATTGGATATTCACAAGGCGACCAAAGAGTCGAAATTAAAACATAATGTGATAGAAAATATAGGTGATGCAATAAAAAAGTTTGGAAAATCTAGGAAGAAAGACATCAGTGTTGCACGAAGAGCAATTCATACAACAATTATTTTGACTAGTACTAAACAAAAACATTTGACAACACAGCTAGTAAAAGAAGTTGGAACCTCAAGAAAGACATTATACAAACATAGCAAATTCAGAATGCAAATAAATGAAACTGATGAACTTGCTTGTTGGGCAATTCTTTGTAAACAGCCTTACAAAGATAAAATGGGAGCAGGTGTTAAAGATATTATACAGGAATATTGGTTGACACATGCTCGAGTTTCACCAAATTCAAGAGATGTAATACGACAAAGAGTATCACGAGGAGTATATGTAAGCAGTCCAAAACATATAATGGATATGACACAAGTACAATTGTTCAATAAATTCAAGGAAGATCATCATGGAATTAATGTGTCAATCACTACATTTGTGCAACTAAAACCATGGTATGTTAGACCTATTACTATCCGTGACACATGTTGTTGTTGTTATCATGTGCAATTTCAATTATATTACGACACATTTCTTGAATTTGGTAAGATGTTTTAAACAAATTCACCACCTCCGCCCACAATACGTGAATTCATATCTCAAACCCTATGTGAGAGAAATCACGATGAAGTATTTTATAATAAGAAATGTGTCAATGGAAAACATTGTAATCGTTGTGGAAATTTTGTTTTATTCCATAATAAAAATCCTATCGATACTGATCACTAGCTGTCAAATGTCACCATTGATTGGAGAAGAAATGAATACATTACAAGTATTAGTGATGTACATTCCAAAATGATTGATTTGCGAGAAGATAAAATAGGTGTGACAGATTTTCTCAAGAAATTCGAAAGTGAAATTTATAAATACACCAAGCATTCACATATAGCACAATGGCAAGACCTTCAATTCAAACAGTCTCGTGAAATTTTTCCACTAGGAACAATTTTGTCAGTGGTTGATTTTGTAGAAAAGTACACATTTGCTGCACAAAAAGAGATACAGAGTGAATACTATCATTCTGACCAAGTTTCGATATTTGTCCATGTTTTATATAGACATTCTCAACAGGATGTCGATGGCATTGAAAGCACATGTGACAATCGAGATGTGATTAAAGAATATCACTTTTATATCAACGACGATCGTACACACGATACACATTTTGTTCAGCATTGTATTGAAAGTATTTTCTACAATTCACTAAAGGGACGTAACATTAAATTCAATGAACATTGGATATGGTTGGATGGATGTGCCAGACAATTTAAATCTTCGTGATGATTTTATTGGTTATGTCGACTTCATAAAGCATTGAACATTAAACATCGCTGGAATTTCTTTGAAATTGGTCATGGAAAAGGTGAACATGATGGTGCAGGAGCATGAGTAAAAAGAGCACTTCGAAGATGGCAAACAAACCATAGTTCTGCACGATTCTATTCAACTGCAGAGGTTGTCCAATGGTGTAAATCACATCTAAACCATGATTATAATCAACAATCAAAAGATGTGCACAGGTATGTACACACAAATGTTTCAATTTATATTTTATTGTCAATTTAAAAAAAAGTATGTACCTAACATCAAAATTTGTTATTTGTGTACTAGATTTTTTTGGCTTGTTGGGGTCCAAGATATAAATAGATCAATACCATACGACGCTAGCACCATACATGGGACTAGATATTTTCACTCTATTCAAACAAAATCCTTCCAAAACGTTTATGCATTTGACAGTAGAAAGCAATCATGCTTTTGTCATATTTGCACTAAAAATATTGAATCTACAGAAGCTTGTGAAAACATAACGAACAACTACGTAAAACATTGGAAACACATAGAGATTAATCCTAAAGGAAAAATGCCACTAGCAAGCATAGAAGAATTAGAATCAGAGGAAATAGCAATATCATCTGATGGCGACAGAATTTCAAATCTCGTTAGAGAAGGCAATGATCAAATACCACTGTTTTGTCGATTGTTCATTCTTGTCCATCACCTTATACACATGTATATTAGTCAATTTAATTGAATTAAAAATCTTAACGTCAATTGTAATTTGCACAAGATATGTTTTTGCTGTGATTGCACCTATAGACAACAACGAAAATGTGAAGTATTATTTGATGTGTTGCACTGAAGGAAAAATGAAGTTATTGAAAGACTACAATGACAACGAATATATATACGAGAGAGGATCCATCATTTTAAAGGGCTATTTTTTTCAGCAGACCCATATGACTCAAAATTATGTCTACTTTCAGGATTATGAACCTGATGTTATATGTTGTCAATATAGCCATTTAGTATGTGCATCTCGAATCAAATTGGTTCAAGTTCCATCGAAAAAACAATTAAAAAATAAAAAATGGAAACTGTCCAAATATGACCATTAACGGATAATTGAGGACGGCATTCCATTGCGATGTTTTTAAAACTATATAAAAAATTAATAGATCAATGGTTTTGTCCATGTCATTTTCAAATGTTGTGTACAATATATTTTTTTATTTATATGTCTATGATCTTGAAAGGCACTGGAGTATAATAATTTAAATGATCGTATTCTAGTATGCTGAAATTTGAATTCAAAAATTATTTGGTAATGAAAACCTCAATGTATAAAATTTTTGTCTTAATTATGTATAAAATACTTTATTCGGGTTTCCATATGTCTATTAGACCACTTAAGGGATGAGATAACGGATCTATGGTTGTCGCCACTCTTCGCCCCGAATCTTTAATTTAAAATATCGCTTATGTAAGTTCACATAACTGAAATCATGGCAAATGGAGACAATGATCATTTGATTTTTAATCACAAGAAAAGATTCCAAGATTGTGAAGCTTATGCTAAATTAGAGGAATGATTATTTATAACAAATTGATGAAAATTCATCAAATTGTTGTCTAAAATCATTGCTCTAAACTAGCAAAAGCTTCACAATCCTGTAATCTTCACTTATGATTAAAAAACAAAAAAAAATTATCTCCATTTTCCGTGATTTCAGTCGCATCAAATGTACCTGGACATTGAAAAAAAGAATTATTAAGTAAAAATTCATATCAAAATTTGAACCTAATATTCATTTTTTAACTTCGTAACATTCATATTTCAATCAAAACTTCCTAACAAATTCCTGAACTTTGATCTCAGGTAATATTTATTTTTAAACTTCATAATATTCATATTTCTATCAAAACTTCCTGACATTCCTAAACTTCCTAACATTCAAAAATAACAATCATGTTCTTAACATTCAATCTTAATATTCATTCATTCATTGCACCTTATCCTAAATTCCTTAGCATCGATTCTTACCATCACATTCATTATTAACATTCCTATCAAAATTTAAACCTAACATTCAGATTTCAATCAAAACTTCCTAACATTCAGATTTCAATCAAAACTTCCTAACATTCCTAAAATTTGAACTTAACATGTTCATTTTTAAACTTCCTAGTTCATCCATATTTCTATCAAAACTTCTAACATTCATAAACTTCCTAACATTCAAAGATAACATTCATTTTTAAACTTCCTAGTTCATCCATATTTCCATCAAAACTTCTAACATTCTTAAACTTCCTAACATTCCTAAGCTTCCTAGTTCATCCATATTTCTATTAAAGCTTCTAACATTTCTAAACTTTCTAACATTCATGTTCTTAACAAATTCATTTTTAAACTTCCCAGTTCATCCATATTTCCATCAAAACTTCTAACATTCATAAACTTCCTAACATTCCTAAAATTTGAACTTAACACGTTAATTTTTAAGCTTCCTAGTTCATCTATATTTCTATCAAAACTTCTAACATTCCTAAACTTCCTAACATTCAAAGATAACATTCATGTTCTTAACGTTCATTTTAAAACTTTCTAGTTTATCCATATTGCCATCAAAACTTCTAACATCCCTAAACTTTCTAACATTCTTAAGCTTCTTAGTTCATCCATATTTCGATTAAAACTTCTAACATTCATAAACTTCTGTAATGTCCCTTGTTGGGAATTTTATTAAAATTGCAATTTTCCACTTTTTTCCTTGGTTCGACCTTTGACTAGTTTTGATCTCTAGGTCCCAAATTTGCCCCAAATGATCCCAAATCTTCTGAGAAGGTATATGAATGATATTAGAACATAAATATGTGTTTTAGGGATGTCTTTGGACCTTTAAAATACTTCTGCAAATCCTCTTTCAATTCTGGTCAATGTAGGTAACTTTACTAGTGATTTCCCTTTGACTAGTATTGGTCTCTAGGTCTCAAATTGACTCCAAATCCCTTCAAATATTCAAGTAAGGTGTATGAATGATATTAGTACTTGAATATTATGTTTATAGATGACATATGGCCACCAAAATACCTCTGCAAACTCTCTTAAGATTATGGACCAAGTATGCAATTTTACTAGTAATTTGGGGTTCAAATCCCCCTGGGGTAAGTACTGAAAATGGCTTCCCAAATGCCTCCAAACCCACTCAAATTTATGAACAGAGGTATGTAATGTGTTAATTATTCTATTAAAGTCTCATATGCACCATTAATGGATTATTACAACTGTTCTCACCCTCTCCCATTCAACTGCAAAAATCCCCAATTCGACCCTTGGGGAAATGACACTATTTCACCTCCCAATACAACTAAACTGAGTAAAAATGCTTCAAATGCTCAAGTACAGTACATGAAACTTGTAGAAGACATCCATGGCAGAATATTGATCACAAATATATCAGAGAATCATCCATTCATTCGAAATCATCATCAATACATTGGCTCACAACAAGGTAGTGGGGAAATGGCATTGTTCTTCCATTAAAAATGAGATTTATACATTTTTACTTGGAATTTCGACCTGAAACTTTTTGGAGATGAAGAATAGAGTATTTAATTCATATTACAAAATAAATGGGGCATTAAAAGCTTCCCCAAAGAGTACAATAGCTCACCAAAAACGCCCTCCCTCAAGGATCAAGAATATGCCATCAAAACTGGAAATGGTTGAAGGAGTGAGCTGCAATAGAAGAAACCATGAGCTGCCCTGTAGCTTACACCTGCAAATAAAGACTCCATTAAAGCTCCAAATGAAAGGTCTGAATGGCCTTTCCAATTACCAACTTGGATGGGAATCTTTCACCCTCGAAATTGGCTAAGGCAAGAAACTAGTCATCCACTAGCTCTCCCTCTTCACAAATGCAATTGCAAATTCTACAAATGATCAAAAGCTATTCTCATACTTCATTTCTACATTTTATAACCAACATTAGCCTTCTAAGGGTCGAAATCCTCTCAATAGATTCAATAGATTTTCATTTAGGAAATATTCCACATTTGCCACTTGTCTCCTAGTTCCAACCTTCCATCTTCTCCCAAATTCGATTTTGAGTCTCTTTGGCTTCTCCCACTTCCAAATTCGCCTTCTTTGAGCCTATTTTTGGGGCTGACATGTCATAGTGGTCAGATGTCAGAGGTCAGGTCTGCAATTTGTCATAGTTGTCATAAATGCTCCATCATTGGTGTCATAGGGCTAGGGAATCTAGCCCAAGTGTCCACAAACTTCCACTTTGACTCTTTATCTTCCATGGAGGTTACCAATCCTTCCAAATTCGACCTAATATGCTCAATGACATGTGTTATGACTTACCAACTCACCCAAGAGTGTTCACATTTCCATTAATTCGAATTTGCAAAAGAGAGATACCATGTATTATGAAAAATCAAGCTAGTGTGGGTCCCACATCCTCCATATGTCTCCAAAACCATTTGTCACTTAGGATTTCTCTTGAATTTATTTATTCACTCTATTTATTAAATACTTGAACCCTTCTAATGTCTAAACATCATTTATTATCCCCCTTATTCCAAATCCCAAAGCTTCCACCCCAAACCTAGGAAACTAGTAATTTTCCTCCTTGGCAATTATTTGACCCTTAACACCAATTTTACAAACTCTAATGAATATGGCAATGTTATTAGGCCATTGTGACCCAATTCCAAATTTGGGACATGACAACTTCCTAGCATTCAAAGATAACATTCATGTTCTTACCAAATTCATTTTTAAATTTCCTAGTTCATCCATATTTCCATCAAAACTTCTGACATTCCTAAACTTTCTAACATTCCTAAAATTTGAACTTAACATGTTCATTTTTAAGCTTCCTAGTTCATCCATATTTCTATTAAAACTTCTAACATTCAAAGATAACATTCATGTTCTTAACATTCATTTTTAAACTTCCTAGTTCATCCATATTTCCATCAAAACTTCTAACATTCATAAGCTTCCTAACATTCCTAAGTTTCCTAGTTCATCCATATTTTGATTGAAACTTCTAACATTCCTAAACTTCATAACATTCAAAGATAACATTCATGTTCTTAACAAATTCATTTTTAAACTTCCTAGTTCATCCATATTTCCATCAAAACTTCTGACATTCCTAAACTTCCTAACATTCCTAAAATTTGAACTTAACATGTTCACTTTTAAGCTTCCTAGTTCATCCATATTTTTATTAAAACTTCTAACATTCCTAAACTTCCTAACATTCAAAGATAGCATTCATGTTCTTAACATTCATTTTTAAACTTCTTAGTTCATCCATATTTCCATCAAAACTTCTAACATTCCTAAACTTCCTAACATTCCTAAGCTTCCTAGTTCATCCATATTTCTATTAAAACTTCTAACATTCATAAACTTCCTAACATTCAAAGATAACATTCATGTTCTTAACAAATTCATTTTTTTACTTCGTAGTTCATCCATATTTCTATTAAAATTTATGGTTCATTCCTAAACTTCTTAACATTTGAATGTTCTTAACATTCATTTTTAAACTTTCACTTTCATCCATATTTCCATCAAAACTTCTAACATTCCTAAACTTCCTAACATTCAAAAATAACATTCATGTTCTTAATATATTCAATTTTAATATTCATTCATATTTCAATCAAAACTTTCTCATTCATGAACTTTAAACCTATGTTCATCCATTTATAAACTTCCTTTAACATTCCTAAACTTCATAATATTCAAAAATATCATGTTCTTAACATTCTTGATCTTAACATTCATTATTGCATATTCATTCATTCATTTAAACATACAAATACATATTCTAAACCTTTAAATCACACCAAATATGCTAAATAAACAAAAATAAGTAGATCATTTAAAGCAAGTTCACAAAATATGTAAGTTCAAAGGACATGTATATAATCCTCAAAAAAATGTTCATGAATATGTGAATTCAATGTACATATATGTATTTAATCCAAAAATAAATCTCCTCAACATGTCCAAAACAAATATGTGCAATCTATGCATATCAACAAAAAGAAAATGTCCACCATGTTATCCTCCACTAGGGCCTCCCCCTAGACTCAACCCACCCCGCAACATGTATAAAAGCAGATTATGAATATCATTTAAATTATTTAAACTAAATTCATAAAATTAAAATATTAAACTTATATATCAAAAAACAATTCAATTATTAACAAAATTACATCAAATTCTCCAAATACTTATCCACCACCATCCTCCAAAGGAGTTTTCCCTTTACCTCCAAAAGATTTAAGAGACCCAAGCTGCAACATGTATAAAATCAATTTATGAATCTCATAAATTACTTGAACAAATTTTAACTAAATCCATAAAAAATAAAATATTAAACTTATATCAAAGATCAATTCAAGTGTGAACAAAATTACCTCCATGCGAATATCTGCTGCATGAAGCAGAGAACATATCTCTCCCTCCTAAAATTTAAATTGTGTTAATAAATAAAACATAATGCAAACCAAAAAAATTACTGTGTCAATTAACTTAAAACTAAAACAAAAAGATTAAAAAAACATTAGCTCACAATAGATGGTAAACCATTTATAAAGTTCGTATCTAAAGAAACCTGCATGGATAAGTCAAATTAACAATAAGATGCATACTTAAATTAAAATTCAATATATATATATATATATATATATAATATCAAGTTCAAACATAATTACAAATATGTAAATAATAAATATACATCTCGAATATCCTCTATATTTTCGCTAGTGGAAACATGAAAAGAATGTTCATTCATCATTCTTGAAAACTGCAACCAATAAACATTTACATAACATGTACCTATTACTTTACATCAAAAAACATAATTTATCATTCATATAATGTAACAAAAAATTCAATTCAAAATGAATAAAAGATTAAATTAAGATCAAGTCATATCATAATCAATAAACCTCTCCCAAACTCGATGTGTCATTGGATATAACATTTGCCGCTAAGTAACGACAAACCTTGGCATACGCCTTGAGATCTTCAATGCTCATTCCATCTATCTCATCATTAGTTTTGTAAACAAACTTTTAACGAATAGCAGAACGAGCCCTTTCTCGAACCAATCCCACATCTACTCCAACTAATGCTGACGATAAACCATCGCCAACAAAATTCCTTGCAGTTGTCCCAAGTTGAGATGTGGGATCTATCTCTGATCTTAATGCCACCAACCTGGGTGGGCGAGATATCTGGGGTGGAGGTCGAAGAGTTGTAGGGTCTCTAAGAGCACCTTTTCGATTATATATTCGACCATTTCCAACTCCATAAAATTCTGAATGAACATGAGTATAGTCTGACTTCATATTTAAGAAAAACTCAGCATAAAAAAATTTAGCAAAATATTGAGAAACTTCATCGTTCCATGGAAACCGACCATAGGCTGCGAGAAACCGATCATAGAGTAGATGTGCAAGATCAGGATGCTTGAAATATTGCACATTCAACATTTCTCGCTTTAGACCTTGTTTGAAGTTAAACATTGATTTGGCCTGTTCTTTCGTCACTCTCTCCTTCACAACAACCCACTTGTATGGACCTATCACTTGTTCCCTTCATCTTCGTATCAAATCAACAAAACCATTTGTAGTTGGTCTGAGATTCTCATATGCCTGAATGAATTTTTGCAGTGATCCCAAAACAATCTCCAAACTTTGTTTACTCTCTGGATGGAGATCCATAGTAGACAAATCATTTTCCAACTTGCCATAGTGGGATGTACATCTTTCAAGAGTCATTTGATGATCACCACTTTCCCATGGAAGCTCCTGAAGTAGATCATATGGATATGTTGTAATGGGTGTACAACCCTCAGTTAATTCAACATATTTCGTCCTAGCTCGACCATCATCACCTTGTGTAGAATGATGAGCCTCTTGAGAACCTTGCTCTGCACCCTCATCCATCTCCCTTGCTCGCTTTGTCTCTCTCCCTATAGAATTACCAGCATCTTCTGAACCATGCTCTGCTTCAAATAAAAACAAAGTTTTGTTTAAACACAAGTACAATTTTTGCGTACACAAAAAAATAATTTGTATGTACACATTAAAAAATCAATATTCATATACCAACAGAGGGTCGAGATCGGCGTTCTCCCACAAAAGATATAGGGAAATCATTTGTACCCCTTTCGCCTCGTCGATGATCAAGTGAATGTGAACTATACAATAAACTAGAATCATGAGGGGAAGTTGACAACCTCCGATTATCACTTGTAACACCAACCCTAAAAGATTGTGAAAACCTCCTATGCTTTCGCCTCAAAGACTCCTCTCTTTCCATTTGATATAATGTCTACGCTTGCACAAATATCAACTGATTACATATTCAAATTCTACATGTTAATTCTACAAATTCTAAAACCTAGCTGCTAAAAAGACTAAGTTGTTTAATAAGGACCTAAATTTACCTAATATCATCTAATAGTTCTTAAAAAGAGTATAGCTAATATTGTTGGATGTGTGAAGAATTAATGTACCAATCTTCTAAGTGTTTTTGTTGTTTAAAATGAATGGAACCAATATAGTTAAATACTAAGTGAAAGGTTCATTTCTTTATGTGAAAGAATGAGTTCATGAACCTGTTAACTTTTAATTTAAATCTTAAATTAATAACTTAATTGATATTTTAATACTTTAAACATAAATTATATCTACAAATATTTTCATTATTCCATATAATAAAAAAAAATTGACAATTCATGGTATTATGTTTCAAGTTTGACATGTTTCCCAAATTTGCCATGTTCCACAATGGTCTTGAGTTTCAACCTAATAACGGTAACGATTCTTGGTATTATGTTCTCCAAGTTTGCCATGTTGCAACCAAAGAAAAACATAATACCAAGAATGGCCACCCTTACAAGGCTAAAACTCAAGACCATTGTGGCATAATATCATCTAATAGTTTTTAAAATGACTATGACTATAATTGTTCGGATGTATAAGGAATTACTGTACCAATCTTCTAAGTGTTTTTGATGCTTAAAATGAATAGAACAAATATAGTTAAATACTAAGTTTAGTGTTACATCTAGATAGTATTTCTAAAAATTCTAAAACCTGGCTGCTAAAGAAACTAAGTTAAATATAATAAAGACCTAAATATACCTAATATCATCTAGTAATTCTCAAAATGACTATAACTAATAAGGAATTAATGTGTCAATCTTCTAAGTGTTTTTGATGTTTAAAATGAATAGAATTGACTTTTTTTCTTTCATAGTACATCTAAATTAAAGTTTATTCATGTCTATAGTTTAGTTGTACCTAAAGTCAATTTTAAAATTTTGTTGTATCCAAAGTAGAGTTTAATCGTTTAAAGTTTTGTTGTATTTATAGCTATGCATGAACACAGTTTGTAATAGAACTAATATATTGATCTCTGAACTCTGTCAACGTAGACAGAGTTCACGAACTCTGTCCATGTCCTTGTTGACAGAGTTCAGCCAATAAGACAAGCCTATATATAAAAGAGATATATCATTTGCAAATACAATTACAGTCCTACTTTTATTTTCATTTCTAAACACATAAGCAAAATCAATAATTTAACAAAAACAACTAACTAAACACTGCATATATTTCTCTTTTAATATTTAAATTTAAATCATTTTCAACATACGATTTTACTAGAGTTCATAAACTCTGCCCATCTGGACAGAGTTCATGAAATCTGCCAAATTGGACAGAGTTCATGTTAAACCTCTTAATACTAATTCACACTATCTGTGAGTAATAAGTATCATTACCTATGCTAGTTCATGAACTCTGCCCAATTGGGCAGAGTTCATGAGCTCTGCCCAATTTTGGACAGAGCTCATGAACTCTGTCCATTTGGGCAGAGCTCATGAACTCTGCCCAATTGGGCAGAGTTCATTTACAGGGACAAATTCAAAACTTTTCAAATTGATACTTAATTATTGAATTAAAAAAAAAAAAAATCGACTTACCTGTTTAGACCCAGCCGAAACGAAAGTAGGCGAATTTAAATCTGACCGAAGAAAGCCCAAGAGGAATTGGACACAGCCGAAACGAAACGAGCCAAGCAGCCAAGAAAAACAGAACCTGCAATAACAATTATAAATTAATATAAAAAATTAAAAAAAAAATAAACACATAAATAAGCAAAAAGACTTACCTCTGCACAGCCTTGCGTCGACAGGTCCACAGCTACAGCACCCCACTATTATGCAAACGTCCCAGGAGAACACTCCAAAGCCAAAGCTCCACCAACAGAAGTGCAGTCGCACGCTAAACCTACAGATGTCCAGACGCAGACCCCACCAAAAAGCGTCCAGACATCCAAACAGGCTTACGAGTCAACGACAGAGGCAGAAACTGGCGGACGAGCGGATGGGAGAAGCAGAAGGTGGCGGACGAGCGGATGGGAGAGGCAGAAGCTGGCGGCCGAACACTCCAACAACAAAATTCGAAATGTCCAACCGAGCAACGACCAACTGACGAGTGAATCGTGATACACAGGGTGGTGGAGAAGTGACACGCAGCAGCGGGGAAGCGGGTGGCGGGGTTCAACGACAGCTAGCTAGACGTACGAGTGGGTGGACGGGAAACATACGAGACGGGTGACGCAGAGGCGGGACCAGCAACAGCTCTGGAAGGGGTCCACGAAATCAGCAGAAAGTGACAGACAATGGCCGCGACCGAGCTTTTATGTAGAATAATTATTCCGACGAACAATTGTTCGGCCGAATAGTTATTCGGCTGAATATTTGTTTGGCCAAATAATTATTCCGCCGAACAATTGCACAACGCCATGCGTTTTCTCCGTTCGGCTAAAACCTCGCACACACATTGAGGCCACCGTTAGGTCTAATGGTGGCTCGTTAATTGTTATTCGGCCGAATAAAGTATAAGTTATTCGACCGAATAAGTAAATTATTCGACCGAATAACTTCATTTATTCGGTCGAATAATTAAATTTATTTCAGCCAAATAACTTCTGCTATGGTTCTTCGGCGCCCGATTCTCACCAAAGTGTAACCCACCTTTGCGTTTCCACCCACATGTGTTCCTAGCCACCCTTCATGTATGATGTCACCCTCATTGAGTCTCTTTAGCTATGACATCATCACTTAGTGAGTGATCCATGTGATATATTGTATTGGCTCATCTTAACCATTGATTAGATTTTTATACCTTTTGATCTCAACCACTAGTTTCAAAAAGGGGTTTTGTGGTTTAGGGTTTTGGTCTCTCTCTTATAAAAAGAGAAGACCCCCTCATTTGCAAAGCACCTTTGGGCTTTGGAAAACTCAGAATAAAAATACTATTTTGGAGATCTACTTCTTGGATTTGATTGGGTTGCTCTTGTACATGGTTATGCATCTCTTCTTTTAGACATCTTTGCTTGTAACAGGTGAAATCGACATCTACAGAGGGAGGCCGAATTGCTTTGAAGCTAGAGTACGACTTGCTTGATGGGAAGATTGTAGGGGTTGCTCACATCCCCCATGGGCAAGATGTCTTCATCTTGAGGGATTTTTTCAATTGTGCTTTGTCCATTGATTGCTTTCTTGATATGACATGCTTAGATCTCATTGATTTGTGGATCAAATCTAACTTCCTGTAGTTTGATTTATAGGTTGGATGGGACATCTCTTCTCCTAGGGATTCAATGATTTTGGTTGAAGACACTTGGATCAAGCTTGGAATTGTAACTAAGGGCAAGAATCATCCATATGCAAAGTAGCCGCAAGATTTTGATGTAAGATCTACAAGGTACGTATCCATTTCGCTTGTTCTCCATCCTATTGGTCACATAAACCATTAAAATCAAAACCCTCATTTTATATTTTTTTAGATCTACTTGGATCTAGCTTGGATTTGGGGATAACATTTAAAACCCACCTCTATAGCATCCACGGCAATTCAAATCTATAGTTTGGTGGTGATTGGCCTCCATTCGACCCACTCCCCAAGGCACCTAGCCCTCCGTAAGGCAATTCACACTCCTTGAGGAAGGCTAGTTTTGTTAGTTCCTTGACATGGGTAGGTGAGATTCTTTTTGCATTGAATAGATCATCCTCAACAACCTACCCCTAGTGCTTCACTTCTTTGATTTTTTCCTTGTGGGCCCCATTCCTCATTTTAAGGGTTGAGCCCCACTTGGGTTGTTGGGTGATGCAATTTCAATCTCATATCTATGGAGATCTAGAAAGCATTTGGATTTGATAATTTAAACCCACCTTGTTAATTGCCTCAACTATCCCGATCTATAATTTGGTGGAATTTGGACTCCATTTGCCCCCTCAATTTAAGGCACTAGTCTCCCTTGGGAAATTTTCACTCCTTGGGTTAGTGGTCTTTTGCTAGATCTCATATGTAGGTATTGCCTCTTTCATCTTGAATCCATAGATCCATGTTGTTGCATACCCCTTAGTACCATTTCACTTCAAACTTGACCTTGTGGGCCCCATTTGGACCATTTTCCACTTTTTAAGGAGTGGGCCCCACTTGTATAATTTTATGGTACTAGATCTCTTTAGATCTATCTAAACCTCATAAGTGGCCCTGGTCATTCATTGGTTGAAACACTTGTCACCCTTTAAACCTCTTCAACCACACTTAAACCCTTGGGTCCCTTGGGTCCACTTAATTTTCATAGATCTAACTCACCATTGGTCTCCTTCATTTACTTTACACATTTCCCTAGGAACCTTTGGGTTAGCTAGTCTTCATTGATTAGCTAGGGTCTCCCCCTTGATCTTTAGTCTTGATCTAAAGTGAAGAGTGCCTTGGTTGACGTGACTCCCAGCTTGCATTGGGAACCATGGCATCTCTTGGGTCACATCTTTAGTTGTCCAACATCTCTACCATCCTGGATGGGATACCTTTAGGGACAACTACAAGTTGTGTGATAACAAGGACATTGACAAATACCACTTAATATTTGGTTGTTGGTTGAAGTAGGTTGGAAATATAGTCTTTTGATCCAATATTGATTATCATAGTACATGTGTACATGTTCTTACCTTTCATTGAATGAACTGAGCATTATTGGTTAAAGCACAATACATTTGACTCCATTAGGCACTAGTCTAACAACAAGATTGCATAGAGAATATATTTTGTGGTTGTCTTAGTGTTCTACAGGATTCCACAAGGGTACTTCTCCTTGGAGGTTTCCACTTCCGAAGAAGCTAGAATGGTGACCGAGGTGACATTGGGTCACTAATCTTATTTTTGCTTACTGGGAATTAGCCCTACTAATTTTCCCGGTAACATTTTTGGAGCCGTTGCCGGGGATGTTTCAAAGATTGAAGTGATTTATCCAGAGTCATTGCACCCTTGGCAAAACAATATTTGGTAAGAAGATTGAGGTGAGTCTTTGATTGGTATTTTGAAAATATTGTTAAGGATTAATCTTGCAGACCTTACCTGGCGACTCCACTCATTTAAAGCAACTCCACTGGTAGATTCAGAACTCAATCCCGATCATCTCAGGTACGCCCTTGTTTTTGGTACTTTGGTGAGATTTGTTAAGCTAACTTTGGCAGATCTCTCCTGGCGACTCAAACTGAAGAAAACTAACAGAAGTACTCTACAAAAACAAGGAAACCGAGTGACATCGCTTCTTCTTGCAAAGAAGATGTTCCATTTGAATTTAAGGATCCTGAATATCCTACAGATGCAGAAAAGGAGATGGCTTTTGCTCCTCTTGATTTATCAAAGTTTCCAGAGCATTCAGATGAGCTACCAGAGATTTTTTGGCACCCATTTGATGGCAGTCATTGTTACATCTGGCTCCATGTCGAATGGTTCATGACAATGGCTAAAGAAAATCACGTCAAAAAGGAAGAAAACCTTTACATGAGATCATTTGTTCATCACCTAGAAGGAGAGCCTCTTGCTTGGTTCGTGGGCCTAGAAAAAGGAACAAGATCATCATTTGCAGAATTGGTAGAAGCCTTAAGTAGCTACTGGGATCCTAAGCACCGCGACAGATGGATGCCTTGTGTTGAACATGCAAGGAACTTGTTCAGTGAATAAATCCATGAAGATCAATTCTCAAAATTTTTACTTGAAGAAACTATTGTTCAAGACCAGGAAAATGAAGTAATTACAGAAGATGAAGAACAAGAGGCCTCAATTGAAGAAACTGAAGAATGTACAGAAATGGCAAGTGCTCCATATCCTCAAGTTACAGTTTCTTATGATATGTTGGCTCTCTTGGAAGAAAGTTACAGGTATGCGGAAAATGATGATTATTGGAAGTTCATTGGCCCACCAATGTACGATTCTTCAAGGCCTTGTAGCATTATAATAGACTGTCCCCTGAGCATATATATGGATGAAGAAGATTGCTCTGCCTCCGATGAAGAATGGATCAATCCTTTTTCTTTGCTAAAAGATGCAGTGGTGCAAGATGTGTTTCCTATTGAGAATGCTCTTGTGCAAAATTTCTCCAGCATCTCTCAGTTCATGGTAAGCCCTAATCAACTACATTCTGCAAGAAGTGTTCATCTCTTTGTGTCCAGTATCGGTAAGTGGTCAACAATACTTTCCAATAAAGGCAATACAGGTATGTAGACAATACTTTCACCAAGGGTTTGGTTAGAATGTCTTCAACTTGCCCATCTATGGAAATATACTGGAGATTAATTGCTCCCTTATAGATTGTGTCTTAGATGAAGTGATATTTAATATCAATATGCTTGGACCTTTCATGGAATACTAGATTCTCAGAGAGTTTGATACAACTCTGATTATCACAGTGAATCATCATGGGCTTCAACTCCTAATCAAATAATCATGTAAGCAGTTTGTGAAGCCAAATATCTTGACAACTAGCCATACTCGGTGCGATATACTTTGTCTCTACTGAAATGAGTGTTGCGAAAGTCTATTTCTTGCTACACTCCTTGCCCAATATAAGTCTAAATATCCTTGTATCCTCACTCCATCACCTTCAAGATACCTCAATCCATACTCCACTATGCCTCTCAAATACTTGAGCACATGCTTCATTGTGACCCAATGCACCTGCCTTGGCTCCACCATGAACTAGTTGAAGGTGTTAACAACAAAACATATATTTCGCTTGGTGTTGACCAAATACATCAAGGAACCTATCAGTTGTCTATATAAGTTGGGATCCACCAACTATGAATTTGAAGTGGAAACCTTCTTTAGATTGGTAACCATAGGTGTAGTCCTGCAAGTATTCGTCAATCCTGGAATACCATGCCCTGGGTGCCTGTTTGAGTCTGTACAAGGATTTATTTAGCCTACCCACATGAGACTCCATCCCATGTATCTCGAATCCCTGAGGTTTCTCTATATATACTTCCTCCTCAATGATCCCCTTGAGAAAGGCTATCTTCACATCCATCTGGTGAATCCTCGACCTCATGACCGAGGAAATGGATTTAACAACTCGAATGGAAGCATATTTGGCGTTAGGAGAAAGTATCCTTGTAGTCCATTCTCTCTCTTTGAGAGAATCCTCTAACCACAAACCTTGCCTTGAACTTCTTAATGTGGCCATCTTCACATCCATCTGGTGAATCCTCCACCTCATGACTGAGGAAATAGATTTAACAGCTCAAATGGAAGCATATTTGGCGTTAGGAGAAAAATTATCCTCGTAGTCCATTCCCTCTCTTTGAGAGAATCCTCTAACCACAAACCTTGCCTTGAACTTTTTAGTGCTGCCATCTGCAGAACGTTTGATCTTGAAGAGCCACCTAGAAGTCACCATAGAATCCCCCCCATCGGCAATGTCCCAAACATAATTCTTCATGATGGAGGTGTACTCCTCCACCATTGTATCCCTCCAAACCTGCTGGTCAGTTGCTTCCTCAAAATTGGAAAGCTCTGAATCTATGGTGTTACTCATCAATGCCATATAGTTTATAAACTCTCTGAGGCCTACCCTCCCTGAACGCTCTCTTGGGATCCTCAACATGCTCCCAAGCATCCCTCAAGGTCCGCTCAAACCATCTGGGTCTCCTAACAGAGCTAGAAGGAACTAACTCCTCCCCACCTAAAGGATAACTCCCTAAATTGGAAGTTTGTGAACTTTGTTCTCCCTTTAGAGCCACCTACTCCTCATCCTCTGCAATTGATGGCAACTCATGAGACTTCTTAGATGACAAGTTCTCCTCAGACTTAACAGTTCTCTTCAAACTTAACATCTAGACCCATCACTATATTTCGTTTCACTGGCATAAATATTGTATAAGCCTTTGAGGCCACATTATATCCTCAAGTATGCCCTTCTCTCCTGAAGGCTCTAGCTTTGTCCTCTTCTCCATAGGCACATGGATGTAAATTGGACAACAAAAGATCATGAGATTCTCGATCTTTGGTTTCACTCCTGTGAATGCCTCCTCATGAGTCTTTCCCTCCAATATCCCGTGAGGACTGTTGTTCTGCAAATACATTGATGTGTTACATACTTGTTCCCAAAGAAACATAGACAAACCTATTGTTATAAATGTAACTTAGGAAGATATTCATTTGTATTTTATTATTATATTCATATTGTACTTTTATTGTACCTCCGTCGGAGAGGTTTTTCCTTTGTTCAGGGATGTCATTATTGTATTTGGTCATACTAGAATATCGAGGTAAAACCTCCATTGTAAGTCGAGGAAATTTTTCCCCAAACGTCAAATGTAAATTGTAGTTTTGAGTCTCCCTAGGAGAGGTCGGCCCAGTTAAGTAAGTGAGGTCAGACCCATTGAGGAATTAGGTCACCCACACATAAAGTATAAATAGAAAGCGCCACTCTCTCATTTGGTACGCACACTCACTCAAGCAAGTTCGCACCAAGTGAGAGAGAAGACAAGTTCACTGGAGAAGAAAGAGAGAGAGATGCAAGAATGTGAAGATCCAACACTTAGAGACCATGCAATCTTACTTCACAAGGGTCTCTCAAATCAAAAAGCAACTTGAAGCAATTGAAGACAAAGTAGAAGGAGAAATTGTTATGACCACCTTGAATGGTCTCCCAAGATCATGGGACTCATCATTCAAGGGGTATGTGCTAGGAAGAAGTTGATCACCTTCAGCAGACTATGGGAAGAATGCACCAAAGAAGAAGCTCGACTAGTATCAAGAGAAGAGAAGATGGGAGCTAATGATGACCAAGCTCTAACTGTTCACACTAAAAGAAATCACAACAAGAGGGAGGACCACCATCATAGAAGATCCAGAAGGAAACATGGATCCAGAAAGGATCTCTCCAGTATCAGATGTTACACATGTGATGAGAAGGGACATTACTCAAGAAATTGTCCCAGAAATCAAGGATCGTCCAAGAAGACCAACAAGAAGAAACATCATGCTCACACTGTGGAAGACGATGAACCAGCAAGGAAAAGAACTAGAGAGGAAAGGGATGATTCTTCAAGTGATGAAGAATATGTATTGTAATCAATAAAGGTAACCAGTTACAAGGATTCATTCAAAAAGTTCCACCTCACAAGGTGAAGCTAGAGATGACTTTCAGTATTACATGAAAGGAGTAGGAGAAGCTCCTACAAAGTTGGACTCTAAAAAACAAATAAAGATTAATATAGAAGAACCTCTCATCCAACTCAACATTGGTTAAGATACATAAGTAGGAACACACAGAGTCTACTCCAATAACGAGTGATCTACGATGTAGGATACTTGCTCAACATTTCCGATCATAACCAAGAAAGGCACGGGTCCTCAAAATCATATGATGAAGTAGAACACACTATCAGAGACTCTAGTAGTTCCTACAAGGAAGCAAAGATCAAGAGGGAGTCCACCCAACAACCAAACAAAGATAAGTATCTAATTACTTAAATGATATTGATCAGTTGTATACATATGTTCCTAAATTTAGAATGTGTATTATCCATGTTAGAGAAGTTGCATTGATGAACATAATACTACTAATATCCAAGTAATGGGTAAGTGGCCTATAGTATTGTACAACATTCCATTGCTACTTATCTAGAATGAAACCTCTTTACTAACATGTTGGGAGTAGTGCACGCTCTTAATAATGTTCTGGTAGAGATGGAAGGCATCTAGAAAGTTACCATATGAATATGGGATATGGATGAATGTTGTGTTGGCTTAGATAGTTGCATGACTATGGGATCTATGTCTTTAGGCATAAGAATTTGATTTGAAAATTATGAAATGTTCTAACCACGCAACTAAATTGACTTTTAGGAAAGATCATGTACCATCACCTACAAGAGAGACTTGTTTCGAAGAACAAGTGACGATGATTCAGCTATAACATTCAAGAAGATTTATGAAGTCAAGATGAAGAAACTGAAGAACCTGAACCAGAGACATAGTTATGGAAAAGACAATTCAAGAAGATCATGAAGTCTGTGACATGAAAGAACCACAAGAACTTGTAGATCCACCTCATGAGAAGAGAAGACTAGTATGGGCACTTGAAGCAATACAAGATGCAGAAGTATGGTGCTCCAGATGGGATACATAGAGAAAGCAAGAGACCCAGACCATACTCCATCTATGTGGCCCTACTATGTGACATCAATAATAAAGAACCTTCCAACTACGAGGAAGCAACAGAGAAGAAGGAATGGAAGGATGCCATGATCGAGGAAGTACCAATCGATTATGAAGAATGATGTCTGGGAGATAGTTCCAAGACCAGTAGAGAATTCTGTTGTGACTTCGAAATGGATCTACAAGATCAAGCATGCTGCAGATGGTAGCATAGAAAAACACAAGGCAACATTTGTGGCACGTGGCTTCTCCCAGAAGGAAGGCATAGACTACGAGGAGACATTTGCACTTGTAGCAAGATACACTTCCATCAGATCTATACTTGCATTGGCTGCAGTAATGAAATGGAAGGTACACCAGATGGATGTTAAGACAACATTCTTGAATGGTGTAGTTGAAGATGAAGTGTATGTGGAGTAGCCACTAGGATTTGAGACACATTACAAACAGAATCATGTGTGCAAGTTGAAGAAAGCCTTGTATGGATTGAAGCAAGCACCCAGGACATGGTACGGTAGGATGGACAACTTTCTGATGAGCTTAGGCATTACGAAGAGTAAAGAAAACTCCAACCTTTACTTCAAGGTTGAGGGCAGAAGACTAGTGATACTACTACTATATGTCGATGACCTGTTTGTAACAGGGGAAGATGAACTCATTGCAGATACAAAGAGAAGGCTTGCCGCATAGTTCGAGATGAAGGACCTAAGAATGATGCACTACTTCTTAGGCATGGAGGTGTGGCAGAGTGCGGATGGGATTTTCCTTGGTCAAGGAAAGTATGCAGTGGAGATTCTGAAGAGGTTCGAAATGATGGACTACAAGGCAATGGCCACACCAATGGCATCGAACTTGAAGCTATTGTGTGACGCTTCTTCGGTCCACATACATCTAAATGAATGAGATTCAAAATACCTTTGGACCTACTCTCATTGCTTGGAAAAAACAACCTTGACAATATTTCCAAGTGCACATCCTTTGCATATGCCCTACTGCTCAACACTGAAATTTGAAAGACCAATGACAATCTCCCTAAGAACCAGCAATGCCCTGTAATGAAGGTGTCCCATTCTCCTATGCCATATCTCACACAAGTTGTCAATGTCATGTACCAAGATTTGAACAAGCTTCCTCTGCAACCTATATAAGTTTCCCTCTCTAACCCCAATCCTCACCGTTGTGTCAGGGCTAGATCCTTTAGACGCATGAGTACCTTCCCTTTCTGAAAGATAATGGAAAAACCTATATCATCCATAACTAAGACCGAGAGCAAGTTCTTCTTTAGTATTGGATCATATAGCACATCCTGGGCATCAAATGAACCTCCTGACTCAAGATGGAACATAATTGTTCCCTATCCATTTGCTGCATACTTGGCATCATCACCAAGCTCCACATGGATCCTTGATTTCATCTCCGTTAGACTGCTAAATAGCTTTGTATGGATCATGATTATTACATGGACAACAGCTTTGTTCCCCGTGCCATGACTGAGTTTCAGGACACTCAGAGAGATGACCGATGTAGCCATTTAGCCATTTATACAGAGCAGTCAGTATTTCCTAGTGTTGCAGCAACAATTTCAGAGGACAAATGATGGTTCATATTATGTGCATTCAGGTATATGACTTAGCAGGCATATTCTGGTGTTATGGTTATATTGCTTTTATATTCATTCTTGTAGCATGTCTTAGCATTTAGTATCATGATTTGGCGATCATATGGATATGTGGACCTGGTTGTATCTTTATATATATGTTATATTTGTCCCTACTCAAACTTAGAAGTTCACTACCTATACCCATTGGTTTTACCCTCCTTAGGGAGAATAGAGGTGATCATTCCCACCATACTTTGGCTTGCTAATGTTGGTTTCATTATGTCTTCATCCATCCATTACCTCCCAATTTTTTCATTACCCTGACTTACTACTTGACTAGTGGCATGGAGGACCTTCCCCCACTTTAGCCTCTGTGTTGGATAAACTTCCCTATTACTTGTGTCTCGGCTCTGAGTTGGTGATAGAACTTACCTATGGTGAGTTGGATTGTAGTCCTAAATCATTCTGGTCAGTTGTCTTGATGTTTGGCACTGGTACGAAGTCCCCCTAGTCACTTAAGATGTGTTGGCTAAAACTGAAAGCTAGTGTACTACTTGTGGAAACTTATGTAAATTCGCCCAGGAAACTGTAAACTCTAGAATGTGTTTATCAACACACGTGAGTAAAGGGCAAGAGCAATGAAAAGCTATAAATACTCCTTGAAGAGTATAAGAAAGGTCCAAAAAGCAATGGTTCTTAAACTCTATATCTAAATGATTGCTGACCTTATATGTATATGAATAAACATGCCCTGGATGCAAGCTGCAATTAGTTGTGCTTCTTAGCACACCTGAGATCCGAAGGGTTATGTAGGCCAAAAAGGACATGAAGTGAAATCAATGGATCCTAATGAACTTGGATCATCTTTTATAAAAGTAGACATGATGCCTAAGTTGAATAAGTACTCTTTGAACAACTTACCCATCTGTGAGACACTGCCATCCCCCGTGTTACTGCTTGTCCAGCATATGTTAGAGTTTGTATTCCCTTTCCATTTCCAAAGTGTCACAATGTCAAGTCAGTAGTCATCCCTTAGCCTAGCCTTTTAATTTATAACCCTCACTTTTCACTAGCAAATTGATCACAACTATGAAGTGAGTATGGTCTTGAAAGTCTGGTCTGAGTCATAATAATAATAATTAAAGGCCTTATATATTTGGTTATAGATCACTAGTAAATGATTACTTCTTGGTATAAATGTTACTTGAATGAATTCTAGAGCATGTTTTAACCTTTGGCACTTGCAGCAGTTTGATGATAGCCTGAGTTATATTTTGGGTCATGTTGACCTGGTCAAACCTAGTTTGACCAAAAGTCAACCACAAGACATGAGGTGGCAGACCTCAGATGATGCAGAGATATGATATATGGTCTAGTACAGGTCACCAGATGGTTCTATGCGGTGGTTTCACGCTTATGATGATGATTAGTGTTTTTCAGCACTTTTACAGATTATTATTATTTGGTATGTTGGACATGTTGGATATTTTATAGGATCATGCAGAGATCCATATGGTGTATGAGTACACACCTTAAATGGATTTGGGATCTATGAGTCCAATGAGACAATCTGTTTTCAGTTCCGGGTAGTTACAGTGATTTTTAGCCTCAGTTGGCTATCCTAGTGCAGTTTTGGCCTGTCAGATGGCTTGTTAGAGTAGGGATGAGATTTGATTGGTTCACCTAGGGCATTGTGCATGGAGGGGGTGGTCTAGCCACTTGTTATTACCATATTAACCACCTCCCAGAGATCCCAATGGGCTCACCTTGACAGCGCAGGCACTCCAGGAGGTAGTTTGGGCAATTTCACACTTCCCAAGGCAGATTAAAAATGGCAAAAATGGCTACTGAGGGATTCGATTTGGGATATTGAGGTAAGGGATTGGCATGGGATGATGTTTTATGATGAGTGGGATGTCTTCCATGCCTTCTCCAGCAGTTTCATCTTTCAGTGGGGCCTACACTCATCATTCCAGCATTTTTTATGGATTTTTGGAGCCTCCTAAGGCTTGTTAGAGCAGGGATGAGATTTGATTGGTTCACTTAGGGCGTTGTGCATGGAGGGGGGCCACTTGTTATTACCATATTACCCCCCTCCCAGAGAGCTCGGTGGGCTCACCTTGACAACGCAGGCACTCCAGGAGGCAATTTGGGCAGTTTCACACTTCCCAAGGCAAATTAAAAATGGCAAAAATGGTTACTGAGGGATTCGATTTGGGCTATTGAGGCAAGGGATTGGCATGGGATGATGTTTGATGATGAGTGGGATGTCTTCCACACCTTCTCCAACAGTTTCAGCTTTCAATGGGGCCTACACTCATCATTCCGGCATTTTTTATGGATTTCTGGAGCCTCCTAAGGCTCATGACTTTTCCAGAGAGGCACGATTTGGTGCTTAGAGCATTATTTTATTGACATTGTGCCATGGGGATTGACCAAGGGTGTTATAAATTACCCCTTGGACCCACCATGAGCTAGATCGTATATTTTATAATTGAGATTTGGTGGGACCCCCTCTCCTAGGGCGATTTGGTCCATTGATGTATTATGTTGAGCTCATCTCAATCATTGATTAGATCACTTTGATATTTTAATATTAGCCATCCATTCAAAAGGTGGTTAGGGTTTTGGTGTCTCTCCATCTTATTTAAAGGAGAGAGCTCCTCATTGTAAAGGGGACTTTTGGCTCTAGATTATTGGAATAGAAAAATACTATTGCATCTACATGTCTTGTGGTGATGAATGCTTTTGGAGTTCGATTGTTTGTTCTTCCTTTGCACTGGGTTATTGGATATTATCTTGCTATCTTTTTGTCCATGTATTTTTCATCTACAGGTGGAGGCCGAATTGGTTCAAGGAGGACGCATTGGTAGGGGAAGACTCTCCCTGCTTCTTCTTTGGGTTTCTTCATCGGTAACAGGGAGTATTATTGTCTTAGTACCTTCTACTTCATGTTATCATTTGCTATTTGCTTGTATTTCCTCCATGCTTGATCATTATGATTGAATCGATTTCCTTGGTTTGACAGGTAGAGGAGGATGCACGTGTGGGCTAGGGCATCACTCCAAAGCAAGAAAAATCAAAGATCTCCCATTTGATCTCTGCGGGAACATTCCTCAAACAACATGGCAACCTCATCCATCACACAGGTATGATCTCAAGGTAAATTTCTCATTCCATGATCTATCCATTTGTCTAAGTCATTAAAACCCTCATTTTACATTTTCTCAAATCTACTTGAATCTAGTAAGCTTTTGGGTAAGATACTGAAAACCCACCTCTATAGCATCCATGGCAATTCGGATCTATAGTTTGGTGTGGATTGGCTCCCATTTGACCCCTTTCCCAAGGCACATTAGCCTCTCCAAGTGAGGTCGCACTTCCTAAGAGAGGGTGTGTGCTAGGTTCCAATATCTGGGTAGGTGAGATCCCACTTGATTTGCATAGATCTACCTTCATAACCTACCCCTAGTGCTTCACCTTGTGGGCCCCATTCCTCATTTTGAGGGTTGTGCCCCACTTGGGTCACTTGGTGATGCATTTTGAATCTCAAATCTACTGAGATCTAGCCATTGGATGCCCTTGATCTTCAAAACCCACCTTGCTTTGCATCTTGACAACCCTGATCTACATTTTGGTGGACATCCAACTCCATTTGGCCCAATTTCCAAGGCACTGTTCTTCTCCAAGCCCTCACGACTTTCCTAGGTTGTCTGGTTTCTCTGTGGGTTGATCTTTGTCTGGTTGCTTGCACACTTAGATACTGTCACATCCCTTTATCAAGCATAGCTAGAAATCCTTAACTGTCAGATCTAGGTTTTGGGACACTTTCCCTGTTTTAAGGGTCACGTTTCCCAAGGCAGTTGATTTTGACCTTTTGAAACTAGCTTTGAATCCTGGAATCATACTTAATCCTAGAATCACTGTGTGTTATCTTTTCCTATCATATCACACCTTTCCTAAGCCTCCACAGTGGTCCTAACTCCTCAATTCTAGGGTACCATACCTGTCACCCTACGTACTTCATCTGATTGATTTGATCTGGTGATTGGGTTAATCTCTCCTATCGGGAGTAGATCTGGTCTCCCCTTGCTATCTTGGATTTGATAGCTAAAGCGAAGAGTGCCTTGGTTGGCGTGACAACCATCCTTTGGGAACTAGGGCTCTCTTGGTTCACCACTTTAGTTTCTTGTCCCCTCTACCATCCACCTTGGATCCATCTGTAGGGGCAACTAGAAGATTGATGATAACATTTTGGCGTCGTTGCCGAGGAAGGTAGAGACCTACCTTGGTTCGACATATATTCCTTAAGCTCTACTCTCGTTCTCTTTGCCAACATTTTTGGCGCCGTTTTCGGGGAGGTAGAGGCTTACCTTCAGTGTCTGCGAGTGTTCGTGCGTTAATCCATATCTTATCGCATCCGGTATTTTGCTCCATATCTTATTGCATCCGGTATTTTGCTCCATATCTTATCGCATCTAGTATTTGTCCTTGGTGATTGTATTTTGAATTCCATAATTATCCCAATCACCATTTTAATTCACTCATCTCACCTCTCCTACGACATATTTCATTTCAGTGAATTACTTGTGTGGTTCACTTGGCGACTCCACCCCGCGACTCTCTTGAGGACTGAAACCAATGTATTAATCTTAAAATCTTAAATCGTGACTCTGCTGGGAAGCGAACCCATGTATATAATCCATTAAGAATCCTAATGGACCAGGATCTTCTTCGAGATCTTAAACAAAAATTAAAAATTATAACAGAGATTAATGAAAGAAATTTGAAATTTAGGTATGAGGATAATTATCAAAATAATTATGGGTATGAACCTGCATATCAAGATTCTTATGATACCCATCATTCACCTCATCCATCTAATAAGTTTTCCCCAAATATCCCGTATGAACCAATTAGAAATTATCAAACCCAGCCAAGGCTTTTGGTAAATGATCCTTGCCCAACTCGAGCAACTAGAACCTTTGGGAAACCCAAGCCATCCCCTTTTGATTTTTCAGAAATATATGGAGCACCTCATCTTATGCCAAATGGATACATCAAGGGGTTGCCTCATTTTGATGGAAGTAATAGAACATCTATTGAAAGTCATTTGGATGCCCTCTGGGACCATATGGAGCTTCTGGGTGTTGATGGTGAGGATGTCTATATGCAAGCCCTTGGTGCATCCCTAGAAGGGGATGCCCGTTTGTGGTTTGATCATTTGGCCCCATGATCCATCACTGGGTATGACATGTTCATGGATCTGTTAATAAGTGAATGGGGAGAAAACATTAATGAAACTATGGAAGAACAGTCAAAAAATGAGTGTCTTGATGAAAATCAGTTTGATGAAGATGATCAAAACACTGATAATGAATTAACTAATGATTGTCCTTTTCAATTTGATTCCTTTTTTCCTGAGCCAATTAAGTCTCGTGAAAAGGTAATGAATAACAGTGAGCAAATTTCAATCCCTCAAGATTATTGCCTTAATATTGATATAAGAGGGCAACTTATGAGTCTTGTCATCATTACCTGAAGAAGCCTCAAATGAAGAGGATGATGCAAATGATTTCCATCAAGAAGCATCCATGGTTGAGTCATCCATTAGTGAGTCTTTGAAAATATTTTTGAGATCCCTTTTCATAATCCTTGTGTAATTAACGATTTTTCTGATCATGACATTGATGAAGAAGAAAGTAGGGACAACAACCAAGTTTCTTTAGAAACCAATGATCATTCTGTTTTTAGGGATCAATATTATGAAAATGATCAAATGGTTGTTAATCAGTTTGTCGATGCGATCCCTGATAAATTATCATCATGTAAAATTAATGAGAAATCTCATGATGAGGATGGGTTGGTGAATCAAACTAATCAAGAGTTTTCCTTAATAAAACCCTCAAACCAATATCTTAATGTTTATGGGAAGCTCGGAAATAATACTTCACTTAACTCATCCAATTCTTATACTTTTTCCAATTCAATTTCTGATCAAGATTGTCTATTTCAATTTTTGGGGTTGGGTGCTCGCAATAAGTTATGTCCTTTTTCTCAAAATTCTAGGTCAATCAATTTTCAATCCACCCTCCCATCCCAGCTTTTCGAATCTTCTTTGAGTTTGTGGTCTGGTCAATCTTTTACTTTTGAGATTTTCAATCAAGAGTCTAAATATTGCCGAATGAATGGAGATAAAGTGATTCATTTTCCCTTTCAGTCATCTTTAATGAATAACATTCTTCAATCTTCTTAGTGGCTGGAAGGGGTATAGAAAGATCAATTTCATCTTTTCTCCATCGTTAAACAGCAGTTGGGGATAATCACAATCTCATTTTTATTGCATTACAAGTTATCCTCATTTGGTTGGTCCATCATTCCTGGAGTGAAAAAGAATTAATTGTCCTAGACTAGTAGATGAGCAAGCTAAAAATAGCTTAGTTGAGTTGAGTCATGTGTCATATTTTGTTCTTCGATCAATTTTGAACTTGCCTTGTCTCTATGATCCTGTCGGTGTATTGATGGATGAAGTTTGCAAAAGTAATTCTCAACCCTTGCATGATTTCATTTCCCATTATCTATGTCTTTCTTTGAATTCCAAACAGCAAGTTAGAATGGCATCACTTTTCATTTAAGTTAATTCTAAACCAGCTCTAACTTGTTGTATTATTAAATGTAAAGAAAGACCAATTGATCTGTTAAGCAAGTGGTTACACTGGATTTATGATTTTACTTAGCACTACTTGTTGGCCTGGTAGATTAGAGTAGGTAGGAACCAAATAAGCTCGCTTGGGCAGTAGTTAGTTTTTCAGCCATTGAGTCTAGCATTTTTTGTCTTTTCCCTAAGCTCACTTTTTGAAGCTCGTAGTGTAGTCCTGAGAACTTGCCATTTTCTTTTCCTGCACAATAAAATAAACTTTTTAAGCTATGTCGGTAGATTAGATTTACTTTCTGCATTTATACTTCATGCATTTCAGTTTCAGTATCGTTATTTTGAGATTTATATATATATATATATATATATATATCCATGAGTTGTTCTAACATCCAGCCTGTGAGTTTGGTATAGCTCTGGCCATTTTGCAGATAGTAGGTGATATGCTGGTAGCATTTGCAGAGATAGAGTGCAAAATCGAGGATACGAGTAGCAGAGTGCGAGGACCAGAGATTCTGAGGTTCTCAAGCGCTCTTTTCTGCAAAACAAAGTCCCAACAAGAGCCAGATGTTATCACATATATAGTAGTCGAGCTACCATACACTATTTTTCAGATTCCAGTACACTTTTCAGCCAGTTCTCTTACATTGAGATGCTGAGATGATCATCTATTACGGATCATGATTATTATATGGACGGCAGCTTTGTTACCCATGCCATGACTGAGTTTCAGGACACTCAAAGAGATGACCGATGTAGCCATTTACCCACTTATACAAAGCAGTCAATATTCCTAGTGTTGCAACAGCAGTTTCAGAGGACAGATGATGGTTCAGATTATGTGCATTCAGGTATATGACTCAGCAGGTATATTTTGGTGTTATTTAATCAACCTATCAAATCATTTATCTTAATTTCTACTTCTCTATACTAGAGTACTATGCGGAAGACAGCATGGAGAAAAATATAGAGAAGATATTTAATCAATCATCCCCCTTACATAACCAACATTATACAAAGTCATGCTTAGGTCAGAAAAGAAAATATTTACTTCTACATGCTATTAACTGTAAATACAAAATTTACAAGTGCAGAAAAACATATAACTAAAAATGAACAGGACAGAACAGTAGAACCTGGTGAACGTAGGGAAACAAACAACCCAAGGAGCCTGTTCCACCCAACCTATTCCTGAAGATAGCCAAATTACTTGCCTTAGGACCCCCGAGCTTGTTCACTGAACCACTAGGAAGAAGAATCTATAGAAGCTTTAAGTCATCTAATTGCAACAACAAAGTAGTTCATCCAGTCATATAGACTTAGCAGTCAAAGCGACCTACACCAGCACCTCTAGTTCCTTCTCAAAAATATTGCAGCAGACTCACAATGCACTTCCACTTAGCCTCCCTATTTGAATCTCTCAGTGATCACCTGATGCACTTGAGGAATTATTTCTGCAGAAAATAATGTAGAGCTGCCTGCTCAATTCGAATTGCCTTATCTAGGATGCCTCGGCCTTTTAGTGGTTAACTGGTCATTAATGAGCTGCCTGCTCTCTTCCGGCCACCTGGGGGATAATTCCACAAATTTAGGGGTAGTTGTCCCACAACCAACAGCTAGTGGCGGAGTGCAAATGCTTCCATCTGTCCCATGTCTTCTAACAGCTTCCATTCCTCCTAGTGGGTCAGTGAACACTCATTTAACAGTTCCTTTGAGTGTTTGTCTCATGTTTTAAGTTATTAAATAATAATAATCAGTCATTACAATCATCCTTGACCAAATTTGGTCATAATTACAAAACTTTGTAATTATAATTTAATATAATGTTTTTGCAATAAAATACACAGTCTCAAAATTTGGGTAGGTGACATACACCCCCCCTTAAGTATCAACATCGTCCTCGATGTTGTTTATTCACTCTCTGAGTGTTCCTGAAACAGAGTTGGGTATGTTGCCCGCATACTACTCTCCAACTCCCAGGTTGCCTCTTGTGGGCTAAGGTGCTTCCATTGCACCTTTACCTGCCCAATGGTGCGATTCCGGAGCAGAGTTTCCCTCCTTTCAAGGATACAGTCTGGTTCCACCTGAAAATCGTCGTCTTGTTCTACCTGTACATCATTCCAATTTATAACATGAATAGCATCATGTACATATTTCTTTAAAACTGAAATATGAAAAACATTATGTATTTTTAGAATTGGTGGCAAAGCTAGTTGATATGCCACAGGTCCAACCCTTGACAAAATTTCGAAAGTACTACAGTACCTGGGTGCCAACTTGGCACAGCTTCCCAGTTTTAATGAACTCTTCTTTGGTCTTACCTTAATGAAAACATGTTCACCAACCTGGAGCTCTTTATGAGTCCTTTTAAGATCTGCTTGACTTTTCTGCCTATCTTGGGCAGCTTAAAGATTTCTTTGTACCTATTGCACAGTTAGTTCTATTTCTTTCAACAATACAGGTCCTAAAATAATTCTATTAACTGGATCATTTCAAGAAACTGGTGTATTACATTTCCTACCATAAAGAATTTCAAAAGGGCTAAGCCTGGCTGATGCATGATAATGGTTGTTATATGCAAATTCTGTTAAATGCAAATAGTCCTCCCACTTACCAGGTTGGTCTTTAACATACATCCTTAGCATGTCTTCCAATATCTGATTCACTCTTTCTGTTTGTCCATCCGTTTGTGGATGAAATGCTGTGATGAAGTTTAAGGTTGTATTCAACCCTTTAAACAAAAATCTCCAGAAGTTTCCAGTGAACTTAGAATCACGGTCTGAAACTATCACCTTTGGTATTCCATGCAATCAAAAAATCTTTTTCATGAAAATTTCTGCAATGTCTGGAGCCTTATGAGTAGTTTTTACTGGTATAAAATGTGTTTCCTTGCTAAGTTTATCCACTACCACCATGATGGAATCATTTTGTTTCTGATTCTTGGGTAGTCCGGTAACAAAATCTATGCTTATGATCTCCCATTTCTAGCTAGGTATAGGTAATGGCTATAATAGTCCAGCCGGATGCTGATGTTCAACTTTTACCTTTTGACAGTGAAAGCATTTAGCTATATATTCTGCTACTTCATCCTTCATTCTGGGCCAATAATACTCTTAACGTAACATAGTGATGATTTTCTGATAACCTGGATGGCCAAAATAATGACTTTTGTGCATCTCATCTAAAATCAGAATTTTTATCTTTGGTACATTGGGCACATATAATCTGTTTTTGTATATCAGCAATCCATTTTCTTTTAACCTATAGTCTGCCATAGAATTTCCAGAATTACCTTCTGCTGTCTTTTCATGTAATTTTTTGTACTCTTCATCAGTTTTAATCCCTTCAAAAATCTGATTTTTCTAAATCTGTTGTGTATGTACTGATGGCTGTTATAAAATTTAACCTTGCATTACGACTTAAAGCATCAGCAACTTTGTTATCTTTACCCTTTATATGTTGAATTTCAAAATCATATTCACTTAGAAAGGTTAGCCATCTAGCCTGTCTAGCATTCAAATTCGTCTGATCTAGTAAATACTTCAGCCCCATGTTATCTGTCATCAAGGTAAATTTTCTGCCAATAAGATGGTGACGCCACATTTTCAAGGCATGTATTACTGCTAATAATTCTAGATCATAAGTAGAGTAATTTTTCTCATGAATTTCATCTCTCTAGACTCATATGCAACAACATGTCCCTCTTGTGTTAGGACTCCACCGAGTCCGTCATTACATGCGTCGGCACATACTATAAAATCTTTATTAGGATCTACAATTCTTAGAATAGGTGCTATAGTTAGTAATTCCTTCAACTTCTTAAAACTGTCTACACACTTTTGATCCCATACAAACTTCTTCCTCTTCTTCTGTAAGGAGGTTATGGGGTTTGCAATCTTTGAAAAAACTTCTATGAATTTTCTATAATATCCTGTAATCCCCATAAATTATCGAACGTCCATCACATCTTTAGGAACCGGCCATTCATTAATGGCTTTTATCTTTATCGAGGTCAACCAAAATTTCTTCCTTAGAGATTATGTGACCTAAATACAGAATCTTATCCTTGTAAAAGTCACACTTACTAAACTTAGCATGTAATTGATGATCTCTCAGAACTTGTAAAATAATACGCAGATGTTCGTCATGTTTTTCCTTACTTTTAGAATATACTAGAATGTCATCTATGAACACAATGGCGAACTTATCCAAATATTTGTGCAGAATATTGTTCATTAAGCACATAAATACTGTCTGGGCATTAGTCAACCCAAATGGCATGACTACGAACTCATAATGTCCATATCGAATTCTAAAGGTTGTTTTAAAAATATCCTCATCCTTCATACGAACCTGATGATATCCTGACCTCAAATCAATCTTTGAAAATATCGTTGCTCCACGCAGCTGATCAAATAGATCGTCTATGCGGGGCAACGGATATCGATTCTTGATTGTCATCTTATTCAGTTGGCGATAATCTATGCAGAGTCTTAAAGTGCCATCCTTCTTCTTAACAAATATAACAGGTGCTCCCCGAGGAGAGACGTTGGGTCTTATATAGTTTTTATCAATCTGTTCCTTCAACTGTGATTTCAACTCATTTAATTCCAGTATATTCATCATATATGGAGCTTTAGAGTTCGGTACCGCACCTGGTATAAGCTCAATGGTAAAATCCAGATCTCTTTTCAGGGGTAACCCTGGAATCTCTTCTGGAAAAAACATCCTGGAATTCTTTTAGGACAGGTATATCTTCTAGTTTTAGTTTGTCCTCTTTTGTAATTGACTCCTCATGTACTACATTTACTGTGAACATCTTACATCCTTTTCTAACTGCTCTTTTTACTTGCATAGTTGAAATCTGTCTAAGTGATGTCTTTCTAGGAATACCCTTTACTTCTACTGTTTCTCCTTCATCATTTAGACAGGTAAAACTTTTCTCATAACAATTCAAAATAACATGATGGGTTTCTAACCAGTCCATTCCAATTAAGATGTCATAAGATCTTAAAGGTAAAACATTTAACTTGGTTCGTGTCTTTAACTGGTTCATAGATAAAACACAACTTTCAACAAAATCATACACTTTTCTTTTTGTTCCTGTTGCTAGTCTAGCTAACCAGGATTTATTAAATTTTTCTACAATATCAGGAGATATATAACTCAGGCTAGCGCCTGGATCAATCAAAATAGAAACTGGGTGGTTTTGTAGCATACCTTCAATCTCTACCATAGAGACTTGATGCTCCGCTTGCTTGTTTTCTAGAGCTACATTAATTCTAGGCATATCTCTTGCCAAGTCTCCCACAGTAGGTTCAGCTTGTATGGAGTGAATATTATTGGTTGTTTGCTTCCTTTTGGGACATTCCGAAGCATAATGAGGACCTTAACACTCAAAACATTTGATAGGTGCCCTCTGGTCATTAGTCTTGGTAACATTGGGTGTGTTTCCCCTCTGACCTAAGCATGACTTTGTATAATGTTGGTTATGTAAGGGGGATGATTGATTAAATATCTTTTCTATATTTTTTCCCATGTTGTCTTCTGCATAGTACTCTAGTATAGAGAAGGAGAAATTAAGATAGATGATTTGATAGGTTGATTGCCAAATAATTGAAGAGACTCATGCTGTTATCTTTCACATACTGTCAAAAATAAATATTACCTTTCAAGATGTGTTTGGCACTGGTACGAAGTCCCCCTCACTGGTACAACTCCCAGAAATACACCCAATGTTACCAGAACTAATGACCAGAGGGCACCTCTCAAATGTTTTGAGTTTCAAGGTCCTCATTATACTTCAGAATGTCCCAAAAGGAAACGAACAGCCAATAATATTCACTCCATACAAGCTGAAACTACTATGGGAGACTTGGCAAGAGATATGCCCAGAATTAATGCAACTCTAGACAACATGAAAGCGGAGCATCAAGTCTCTATGGTAGAGATTGCAGGTATGCTACAAAACCACCCAGTTTCTATTTTGATTGATCCAGGCACTAGCCTGAGTTATATATCTCCTAATATTGTAGAAAATTTTAATTTGAAAACAGAAAAATTTAATAAATCCTGGTTAGTTAGACTAGCAACAGGAACAAAAATAAAAGTGTCTAATTTTGTTGAAAGTTGTGTTTTATCTATGAACCAGTTAAAGACACGAACCAAGTTAAATGTTTTACCTTTAGGATCTTATGACATCTTATAATTGGAATGGACTGGTTAGAAACCCATCATGTTATTTTGAATTGTTATGAGAAAAGTTTTACCTGTCTAAATGATGAAGGAGAAACAGTAGAAGTAAAGGGCATTCCTAGAAAGACATCACTTAGACAGATTTCAGCTATGCAAGTAAAAAGAGCAGTTAGAAAAGGATGTAAGATGTTCGCAGTAAATGTAGTACATGAGGAGTCAACTACAAAAGAGGAAAAACTGAAACTAGAAGATATACCTGTCCTAAAAGAATTCCAGGATGTTTTTTCCAGAAGAGATTCCAGGGTTACCCCTGAAAAGAGATCTGGATTTTACCATTGAGATTATACTGAGTGCGGTACCGAACTCTAAAGCTCCATATAGTATGAATATACTGGAATTAAATGAGTTGAAATCACAGTTGAAGGAATTGATTGATAAAAACTATATAAGACCCAGCGTATCTCCTTGGGGAGCACCTGTTATATTTGTTAAGAAGAAGGATGGCACTTTAAGACTCTGCATAGATTATCGCCAACTGCATAAGATGACAATCAAGAATCGATATCCATTGCCCCACATAGAAGATCTATTTGAACAGCTGTGTGGAGCAACGATATTTTCAAAGATTGATTTGAGGTCAGGATATCATCAGGTTCGTGTGAAGGATGAGGATATTTTTAAAATAGCCTTTAGAACTCGATATGGACATTATGAGTTCGTAGTCATGCCATTTGGGTTGACTAATGCCCAGACAGTATTTATGTGCTTAATGAACAATATTCTGCACAAATATTTGGATAAGTTCGACATTGTGTTCATAGATGACATTCTAGTATATTCTAAAAGTAAGGAAGAACATAACGAACATCTGCATATTATTTTACAAGTTCTGAGAGATCATCAGTTATATGCTAAGTTTAGTAAGTGTGATTTTTACAAGGATAAGATTCCGTATTTAGGTCACATAATCTCTAAGGAGGGAATTTCGGTTGACCCCGATAAGATAAAAGCCATTAATGAATGGCCGGTTCCTAAAGATGTGACAGACGTTCGATAATTTATGGGGATTACAGGATATTATAGAAAATTCATAGAAGTTTTTTCAAAGATTGCAAACCCCATAACATCCTTACAAAAGAAGGGGACGAAGTTTGTATGGAATCAAAAGTGTGTAGACAGTTTTAAGAAGTTGAAGGAATTACCAACTACAGCACCTATTCTAAGAATTGAGGATCCTAATAAAGATTTTATAGTATGTGCCGACGCATGTAATGATGGACTCGGTGGAGTCCTAACACAAGAGGGACATGCTGTTGCATATGAGTCTAGAGAGCTGAAAATACATGAGAAAAATTACTCTACTTATGATCTAGAATTATTAGCAGTAATACATGCCTTGAAAATGTGGCGTCACCATCTTATTAGCAGAAAATTTACCTTGATGACAGATAACATGGGGCTGAAGTATTTACTAGATCAGACGAATCTGAATGCTAGACAGGCTAGATGGCTAACCTTTCTAAGTGAATATGATTTTGAAATTCAACATATAAAGAATAAAGAGAACAAAGTTGTTGATGCTTTAAGTCATAATGCAAGGTTAAATTTTATTACAACCATCAGTACATACACAACAGATTTAGAAAATCAAATTTTTGAAGGGATTAAAACTGATGAAGAGTACAAAAAATTACATGAAAAGACAGCAGAAAGTAATTCCAAAAATTCTATGGCAGACTACAGGTTAAAAGAAAATGGACTGCTGCTGTACAAAAACAGATTATATGTGCCCAATGTACCAAAGATAAAAATTCTGATTTTAAATGAGATGCACAAGAGTCATTATTCTGGCCATCCAGGTTATCGGAAAACCATTACTATGTTACGGAAAGAGTATTATTGGCCCAGAATGAAGGATGAAGTAGCAGAATATATAGCTAAATGCTTTCACTGTGAAAAGGTAAAATTTGAACATCAACATCCGGCTGGACTGTTATAGCCATTACCTATACCTAGCTGGAAATGAGAGATCATAAGTATAGATTTTGTTACCAGACTACCCAAGAATCAGAAACAAAAAGATTCCATCATGGTGGTAGTGGATAAACTCAGCAAGGCAGCACATTTTATATCAATAAAAACTACTCATAAGGCTCCAGACATTGCATAAATTTTCATGAAAAATATTTTTCGATTGCATGGAATACCAAGGTGATAGTTTTAGACAGTGAATCTAAGTTTACTGGAAACTTCCGGAGATCTTTGTTTAAAGGGTTGAATACAACCTTAAACTTCAGCACCGCATTTCATCCACAAACGGATGGATAGACAGAAAGAGTGAATCAGATATTGGAAGACATGCTAAGGATGTATGTTAAAGACCAGCCTGGTAAGTGGGAGGACTATTTGCATTTAGCAGAATTTGCATATGACAACCATTATCATGCATCAGTCAGGCTTAGACCTTTTGAAATTCTTTATGGTAGGAAATGTAATACACCAGTTTCTTGGAATGATCCAGTTAATAGAATTATTTTAGGACCTGAATTGTTGAAAGAAATAGAACTAATTGTGCAACAGGTAAAAATAAAACTTAAAGTTGCCCAAGATAGGCAGAAAAGTCGAGCAGATCTTAAAAAGACTCATAAAGAGTTCCAGGTTGGTGAACATGTTTTCATTAAAGTAAGACCAAAGAAGAGTTCATTAAAACTGGGAAGTTGTGCCAAGCTGGCACCCAAGTATTGTGGTCCTTTCAAAATTTTGTCAAGGGTTGGACCCGTGGCATATCAACTAGCTTTGCCACCAAATCTAAAAATACATAATGTTTTTCATATTTCAGTTTTAAATAAATATGTACATGATGCTACTCATGTTATAAATTGGAATGATGTACAGGTGGAACAACACTGCGATTTTCAAGGGAAACCGGACTGTATCCTCGAAAGGAGGGAAACTCTGCTCCGGAATCGCACCATTGGGCAGGTAAAGGTGCAATGGAAGCACCTTAGCCCAGAAGAGGCAACCTGAGAGTTGGAGAGTAGTATGCGGGCAGCATACCCAACTCTGTTTCAGGAACACTCAAAGAGTGAATAAACAACATCGAGGATGATGTTGAGACTTAAGGGGGGGTGTATGTCACCTACCCAAATTTTGACACTATTTATTTTATTGCAAAAACATTATATTAAATTATAATTACAAAGTTTTGTAATTATGACCAAATTTGGTCAAGGATGATTGTAATGACTGATTGTTATTTTTTAATAAATTAAAACAGGAGACAAATGCAAAAAGGAACTGTTAAATGAGTGTTCACTAACCCACTAGGAGGAATGGAAGTTGTTAGAAAGCATGGGACAGATGCCAGCATTTGCATTCCACCACTAGCTGTTGGTTATGGGACAACTACCCCTAAATTGTTGTTATTATTCCCCAGGTGGGTGGAAGAGAGAAGATGGCTCATTAATGACCAGGTTAACCACTAAAAGGCCTAAGCAGCCTAGATAAGGCAATTCGAATTGAGCAGGCAGCTCTACCTTATTTTCTGCAGAAATAATTCCTCAAGTGCATTAGGTGATCACTGAGAGATTCGAATAGGGAGGCTAAATGGAAGTGTATTGTGAGTCTGCTGCAATATTTTTGACAAGGAACTAGAGGTGCTAGTGCAAGTCACTTTGACTGCTAAGTCTATATGACTGGATGAACTACTTTGTTGCTGCAAGTAGATGACCTAAAGCTTCTACAGATTCTTCTTCCTAGTGGTTCAGTGAACAAGCTCGGGGGTACTAAGGCAAGTAATTTGGTTGTCTTCAGGAATAGGTTGGGTGGAACAGGCTCCTTGGGTTGTTTGTTTCCCTACATTCACCAGGTTCTACTGTTTTGTCCTGTTCATTTTCAGTTATATGTTTTTCTGCACTTGTAAGTTTAGTATTTATAGTTAATAGCATGTAGAAGTAAATATTTTCTTTTCTGACCTAAGCATGACTTTGTATAATGTTGATTATGTAAGGAGGATGATTGATTAAATATCTTCTCTATATTTTTCCCCATGCTATCTTCTGCATAGTACTCTAGTATAGAGAAAGAGAAATTAAGATAGATGATTTGATAGGCTGATTTCCAAATAATTGAAGACACTAATGTTGTTATCTTTCACATACTGTCAGAAATAAATATTACCTTTCTGTATAAAAACCTAGGTTTACACTTAAGTTATTTATTTCTTCCAGATTCCACCTACACTGCATTTTGCTATTATTTTATTCAAGAACATTAAAGTATCATAGGTTCATTTCCTTCCTGCATCGATATTCATGATTTAAACTTAGCATTTCATTTTATAAGCCACTAAATAATTTCCTTTACCTAGAGTTAGGAAATAAGTATCTTATTTCTGCATAGAAATCTAGGGTTTATATTTCTGGAATCATCTACTGTATTTCAAAATACACATGCAGGATATTTTTTTATTTCATTTATAAACTGTAAAAAACTATAATCTCAGTTCTTTTCTTCATAAAAAATTTGAGGTTTAAACTCAGCATTGTTTCCAGTATTTAAAATAATCTTTTCTATTTCCACTTTTGCATAATAGAATTATTTAGGTTTTATTTCTTTAAACTTTCATCGTTCTACTAAAGACTAATTTCCCAAATCTTGCAAAGTTTGCAATTATTTCACATTTTGTTAATTATTAAAAACCCTAAGACTATGTTACAGTCCGAGCTCAACACTTGAAAACGCAAACATCAATTTATTACATTTAAATTGCAAAAACCAAAATATTATTATTGTTCAAACTATTACATACATATTAGCTATCTATACAAGACAGAGTTGCAGACAGAGTCATATGATCTTCTTTATCAACCACATTCTCTTAACCGACAAAGATTTCAATACCAAAAGTGTGTCTTAACACCATTCCAGACTTTATACAATAAAGATCATAGAGTTTCAATTTTATAACACAAGTTGGCCATGGCTTTCGGCCAGAGTCAGCACATTATTTCCTAGACAAACTACCATTTTATATAAAACTATAAACCACTTATGTTTTATTTCAGATACAGTTTCATTATTTCATTCAACACAAAAGTATAAGTATCGTCGCACAGAAACCATCATAAGTTATTTTCAATGCAAAAACATCATACTTTTATTATCTTTTAAACATCGTAAAACAGGACCCTTCTTATCCACGCAGAAACAACTTAGTTCATGACTCTAAATTTTCATCAAAACACTGTTTTGATTTCCCAAAACATCGATGAAGTAAAACTTATACATTGCACATAAACCATTTAAAGTTTTAGAATCGACCGAGGGTTTATCCCCTTGACATTTACATGTTAAACAAGTTACATTTCAACAAAAAATCACAGTAAAACACTGCAACGCAGAATAACAAGACCAGCCGAGGATCTCATCCTCCAGGCCTTGGTCTTCTGGTTCTTAAAACTTTGCACCGGTGCCAAGAACCTAACATCATTTATCAAGCATCAACCTCGCCGGGCCAAGAGAACCTACGAGGAAGGAACCACCGAGGCTTACCAAGTAAGTAGAGCAACAGTATTCCACCAAGCTTTCGAACCCTGTAAACTCTTGATGAAGATTTCACCTGTCACAAAAACCAGAGCGAGGATTAAATGAAGAAACACGCAGAGTTTAAACTTGGAACATTACGAATATCATTATCTTTTGCATAACTGAAAACATTGCCTTATTAACATAATTTCTGGAGTAAGAGGCATCATAAGCAAACGAAACTGACGAAGTCATCTGTCAATTACTTTGGAGAAAGTCCCAGTTTTGAGAACATCGATCTATTTTTGCATGAGAATCGAACCTTGGTTCAAATCTTTCAACAAAAACCCTGATTAGCTACCACGGCTGCAAATAGGGCTCGGCTCTACAGGAAGACAGACCTGGAACTAGTATGTTCTCCCAACAGGTCCAAGGTTCAAAACTCGAGGAAGGAGTACTCCGAAATACAAACTACTAAACCCTACATTGTAGCAGGCGGTCGGCCTCTCCACAGAACCTTTCCCAACACAATGAATGACAAAAGAAAATGATAACCGCATAAACGTAGAGGAGTTTAGGGTTTCTTGTTCAAAGTCCAAAACATGTGAGATCAACGACGGAGGTGAAGCCAACAAGGCACGTCGAAATTTGGGCAACAACTACACTTAATGCTATATTAATTGCCCCCTCCACCACGACGCCAACTCACTAAACCAAGGGTCAAAACAGTGTAAAGCTCGGCATTTGAAAGCATTCAAATTTTACTATCACATGATCCATAACCTCGTGGACTGCCACGATGGCACCAACTAGGAAATCCACTCAACACTGAAGGTAGGTGACTTTAATGCCAGACCTAATACGAAAACCTGCCAGTACAATAAGCATTCAACGCTCGGTCACTATCCCATATTAGTATAAGACGTAGGGTTATAACTTATGGTTCATTTCATGTCCATAGTGTTAGTCTTTTGAATACTAGATCTACATATATGTTATAGCATTTTCATTTTATTAAGGTTGCATTTCATATAAGGGTTTGATAATTAGTGTATAGTTTAGGATGCATTAATTTTGTACATTGTAATATTTGTCCATCTTTTCTCAAGTTGCCCATTAGATTACAATGCACAAATATTATATTAGAAGGACATAATCCTATAAGTGTAGTAAATTCACAATAGAACTATGTGATAAATATCATAAAAGACGATGCTATATTAGCATAATTCTATATGTAATTTATAAATGAAGAATTATAAGAGCCACTATAATTATTTTGAATCCATGTGTACATTGGAATCTAGTACACATAGTATAAGTTTAATACACAGGACATCACTGCTCCTTACATTATGGCAAATGACGATAGGATTTTAATAGCACTGTTAAGCTTGTAAACTAGCACGTAAACAAGAAGTAGGACAAAGACCCATACCTTCCATAACTTTCATGCAAGAAAGTACTAAGAGTTTTTCACAATAACATTGACGATGAATTGAAAAACATATTTACTCTTAACACTCGATTTGTCGTATTATTCTTACCTGCGTTTCTACACATTGAAACATGTTTAAATGCTTTAGCTAAACATAGCTAAGTAAACCTCAGGGTACCTCGTAGGACCCCTTCGTCACCATTCAAAAGCAAACTGTCAATACCTTATCAAGAAAATATATCGCAGGATAAACTTAACTACAGCATGTAGATTACAAATAAACACAAGCAGCACTAATGAAGTACTTTGCGCTATGAAGTTTTATTTGTTGTTATCGTAATTCATCATTAGTTAAAAGATTAGTAATTATTTCATTTTCCGCATTATCAATTTCAGTATTTATTGCTACTTTAAAAAAATTTAAATTTTTGTGAATTTATCGGGATGTTACACAAATCTACTCTCATGTGTGCCAATGTGGTCACTATTGCAATGCTCCTCCTAAACATGTGTTTGAGTCCATCTCCAACCTCAATGAAGTATGATCCTCAACTCAAGTGTCCTCAAGTCAAGTGTCAAACCTCCAAGGCATATATCACATGGTCCCAAACATCTAGGGCTAAGTTCCCTTCTCTATGTGTCAGTGCTCCTCCTCCTAGGTAGGCACCTCTCCTAATCAAACAACCAACTTCTACATTGTGTGCACCCAATGGATTAGTCATCATGGCAATTAGGATAACAACCTCCTAGGTAAGGGCGTTATGTTATCACTCCAACCAAGGTCAATAATCCACCCAAACTGAGACATAGATATGTCCACAAAGCATCTCCAAGGGGCTCGGAGACCTAGTGCTCTCTTAGAAAGGTGAAAACACTTTTAAAGTAATCCCAAAAGCTAGGGGCATGAACAAACCTTCATGAAGGAAAAAAAACAAGGATAACGGCTTTTTGTCAAAACTCTATAACAAGGTCCATGAAATCAAGATAAAGGGAAAGAGGCTCCCACAATGTAGGTGGTAGCAGCCATGAAAATTGTTTATACAAAAGATGCCATATGAAAATTGGTGCACCTTGAAAGAGAAGGAACAAGAGGGTCTATTTACCAAGTGGATCCAACACATAATCAAGATATAGATAAAATAAAATAATTGTATTGGTGTCCAACAAATGACCACAAAAGTACGTCAATGGGGATACTAGCAGCCATGAAAATTGCTTATACAAAAGATGCCATATGAAAATTGGTGCACCTTGAAAGAGAAGGAACAAGAGGGTCTATTTACCAAGCGGATCCAACACATAATCAAGATATAGATAAAATAAAATAATTGTATTGGTGTCCAACAAATGACCACAAAAGTACGTCAATGGGGATTCTAAGTACAATAGTGTTGATACAAAGAGGGACCACAAAAGCCACGTGTTTTAAAAGCGAGAAAAAATCAATTATAATCTAAACAAATCATAGAAGATGATTACAAGTGTGTGAGTACTAAAATACGAAAGTGCAAATATTGCTAATACAAAAAACAAAACCTCTAGAGAAATGCCTTGTATGAGGCTACAAGGAAGGTAAAAATCTAGGAAAGATCGAGGCCCATTGACGATATCCCCCGAGATCAAGGAGGGTAACCTAAAGGTATTTCCTTCCTTAGAGTCAATATTGACCACTCTTCTAATATTTGAGAGACTAGAAAAGAAGTCCTTGACAAATGACTAGCTAGAAGGGGTGGTTTACAAGATGTCTCACAACATAGAGGAGGCAACCTGCTACTGAGGTCTAGAGGACTGCAATTGTTTGTTGAAGATATAGAGGCTTGAGGAGATACAAAAATGTTCACTGATGGAAAAGCATAAGTTGTGGGACAAGAGGGACATGCTGGTGAAAAGGCAAGGTGAAGGAACTAGAAAAGCTAAAAGGGGGAGAGTGGGGAGGAGAATTATCCCACAAAGGAAAAACTAAAAGGGGGTAGGAAGAGATCTTCCCCAAGGAAGAGTGAATCCAAGTTTCCAACCCACAGATAGTGGCTTCAACCCAAGGGGAGACATCAAAAGGGTGTGTTACCCCCCATTTTGCATGGGTGTCCACGTATGATCTTGATCACACTTTTAACAGGTGACATATTCATGATCAAGTTGATGGTTCATGATTCTGTGCTTTTATCATGATGCCATTGGGTGTAGTAAATAAATGATTATGAGCACTCTCTCATATCTTTTTGGAATTCTGGGCAAACTGTTTGTTTCTGGGTGAGATATACTGTAGCAGCATGACTATTGAGAACCCTCAATTGAAGAGCATAAATATTGGTAGACAGTAATCTGGGGAGCAATGATGAGTGTGAGCAGCTGATAAAAGATTCCATGTATCATCAATTAGAACAAATTGAAGTTCACACATGCAATAGATTCTACAGTCAGGGAAAAATGTAGTGGGCACATGAATGAGGAAAAATATCTGAAACATAGTACAAATTCCTGGGCATAAAGTGAGGTTTGTGGCTTAGTATTCTTCACAGAATGGTACTAAAATGGAGCTCAGATGGAGGACCTTTTTTCGAGTATTTGACAAATCTTTTGATGGAATTTGAAGAAGGAAATCTCAACTGGAAATGAAGACAACGTTAGAAAATATATCGTTGCTGGGACAGAGTGCAAAAGATGAGCTATTGCAGACAAGTTGTCAAGTTTCTGGCGGTACTAAACAAAATGTCTCTATATCTGAACAAGATATGGTACATGATGTGGCATACCCTTCTGTTTGTGGCGAAGGGTCCCTTGCAGAAAAATCTCAAATATGTATTCTCAGTCAGAAAAGAGACCCTCAATCTTTGTCATTTGAACCAGAAACAGGGAAGTTGCTTGAACAGCCATCTTCTGCAGCCTTAATTGAGTCAATTTTTGTAGAGAATGTTCATCCTGAAGTGACAAAATGCATGATCTCTTCTCAAGATAAGAGCAATGTAGAACAAGTGAAACTTGAAGATTCTGACTTTTCTCCTCCAATCAGTGAAGTTTCTGAAATCCATGGGGAATTCGAAAAAGAAAGAAAAGACCCAAGTATGAAGGCCTTGACAAAACCTCATGTCAGAAGTTAGATTTACAGGTTTCAAGTCAACTGTTTATTTTTTATCAAGACCCGAGTTGTGCAGATAGCCTAACATCAGGATTTACTAAAGCAGGGGAACTACAGAGGGCAGAAGAGATGAATCCTCAAAAGAAAATATTATAATTACAGATTAGGACAATGACAGAAATACTAAAGCTACTGTAATAGCACTGGAAAAGTTTCCTAAAACATCCCTTGAGGATGTGGTTGAGCAGAAGTCGGTAAATATCAAAATTTATAGTGCCAAATGCAAGAGAATCTGACCCAATCACGAGTAGCTGGTGGTGTTTCCATGTGGTTCTCCCTAGCATGAACCCGCAGTTTCATTTTTCTCTTGGCAGCCGATGGAGTTCCACGTTTTTCTGATGTCGACTTTTGTTAACAGTTATGCTTTTGGATCGAAGCCGCGACTGTGAGCTTTGGATCCGGGCCGCTGCTAGTTATGAAATCGTATCTGATAATGTTGTTATTTGCTTTCTAAAAAAGACGCAGATTGACACCGGTAGTCATTAACAGCCACTTGGGCGTAATTTCGTGATTACATGGAGCTTCGAAGTGTCTCACGTGGCTGTAGAGGGTGCCATCACTTGTGAGATCCACCCACGTGGAAACTCCAACTCAAGTCTTAGAAGTCCCATTGCATTGGTAGTCGTCATGTGGCAGTAGGTCGAGCCTGGATCCCCTCATTTCCTCTCGGCTGCCAATACATAAAAGATTAACATTGGATGAAGCGACTTCATGGCTTGGACCTTCAATTAGTTGTGCGAGCTGCTTGATGTTTACGTTTGGTTAGAGGAGACCCAGTGCAGATTTGATAAATAATTGGGGTATCCCTTTCATACGCGGAGTATTACTCGAGCCTTTCTCGCATGAGTCAGTTGGAAGAAGCCCTTACACCTCTGCACTCGATTGACAGCCGATTATTGATGTGGATTATCGCGTGTCACTTTGACCAGCAGTTGTCTGCCCAGGGTTTAGGTTTCAAAGAGGGCAACGCTTATGGTGGGGTTCTCTTGGTAAGCATGGCAACATGGAGCAGTTAGTCGGTGAGATATATGGAGTTCGTGCAAGCACAAGTGGTGGCCAGACTGATAGAGCTTCCTGTACGTGTCAGAGATTGTTTGAAGAATTTTTCTTGGCATTTGAGGCTAATTCGAGTCTTTCTTTTGCGTGATATCCAGTTAAAATTCGGGTTGGCACGCTTAACTCCCTGTTGATTCTAGCAGCAAAAAAGCGATCAGTCAGTTCGTATGACCACAAGTGGTGGCCCAACAAAACTCAGTTTGGTAACGATGGCAACCAAGTTCCGAGTCAACCCATACACTTGGAAGTCGGCACACTTAACTCCTTTTTTCTGGCGACAACAACTCTGAGCCATCTCTTACATAAGTGGTAGTTCATTTGTACATGTGTCATTTTTCTGGCACTCTTGCAAAGCCCTAATCAGGGCGACATATTGCATCTTTTGCTCTATTTAAGCTAGCAGGCTTTCATTTGTAACCATGGAAAAAATTGGGAGTTTTTCTTTCCCTTGAGCTTAATAAGAAAAATATCATGTTGGGTTTTTCGGACATAATGGAGCACTCTCTTTGATGTGTGGCGCGATCTTGTAAGAGTTTAGATAAGTGTGGATGTTATTGGATTTTCAGTTTTATTTTCCGTGCATGGATGAGGCCATAGAGGGGTGTTTTCCACCACATTGGAAGGTGAAGAATCTTAGCAGCTGCTATTCTTTTTTTCCTTTGTGAGCATGCATACATGGGCATTGATCTTTGCATTTAATCTAGTTTGATTGTGTAATATTGATCTTTTGTTTGCATAGCGCACCTTCCACAGCTAGAAAATGAAGAAGTAAATTCGGTTGTTTACACTAGACTGAGCAGGGTTTGCTCAATCATGCAATCTTTCCCCCTCAGTCACATATAACGCAAGGCCCCCTTGAGTTCTCTTTTGACTCCATTCTCCCTTCCGGTATACTGACACTAGTCTTTTCTTGAGGACTGATCCTCCCTTCCTTCCCATCACTTGTTCAAATTACTTTCAATCCTACAATCGTTTCCCTAAGGCAGCCTCTTCGATTCACCTTGCACCTTTATTGCACCTACCTTAGCGATCCTATCTTAGGGAAGCCCCCCTTGAGTTGGAGAAGAGCCAACCTGAAGCGAGGAAGAGAGGAGTGTGGTGACATTGGTTGCTCTTTTCAGAGTTGTCATCGAGCTGGTGTGCTTATTTTGGACTTCAGCACACGCATGTCAGTTTTGGGTGATAACAGGGTGAACTAGCTAATAGAGTACAACCAAAGAGAGAAGAGAATGAGTAGATGGAGGCAAATTTCATCAAAGAAAAGTTGTTAATAATCCTAGGTGAAGCATCAAGGGTGACTAGAGTTGAAGTATCAAGGGCTTTGGAACCCTAAGCTAAAGAGAAACAATCCCCAATTTATAGAGAAAAGGAAAGGAAAATGTACCAACAAACAAATCTTGGACTTTTTGGGAAAAAAACACTTTATATTATGTATTGATAGAGAAACAAGCAAAATCAACACTCTTCTATGGGAAACAAACACATAATGTCGGAACAGTAGAAACAAAACATGTGGAAATGTGAAATCACATAGAACAGTACATGGACTGGAAAATTAAAGTAAATCAAGGGTTAGAATGCCCAAAAAGAAAAAGGCCATCCCAAACGAAAAAGGATAGTGTTGAACATCTAAAATAAGAAAAAGGAACATGGATCCACCAAGGAGTGGACCTACTCACAAAGAACGAGGCTAAGCCAAGGCAAGGGATCCTCACTTGATTAATTTCATTAAATGGATGTGGCATGCACATGGTAATCAAAGACAACACTTTTGGTTGGTCTGGCATGGTGGGGTTTAATGAAGGTCCAAGGTAAGAATGGTATTCACACGAATATTGTGTTATAATGAGAAAGTCTAACAAGATCAAACTACAAAGGAGGAGCCTTGTAATCTAACTTAAACTAATGAGGATTCCAAAAGAGACAAGAAAAGCAAGATAAACCATTGCACAAGGTTGGACATACCTTAGAAATTCATTAGAAGGTAGGGTATCACAAAAGGCTATATTTTTTGTACTATAGTAAACTCCTACGTTAGGAACAACATGCTATGACTAGTGAAGGTATGGCTGAGTACATGTTAGACAAGTGTAGGATAAGCACACAAGTAAGCAACAAATAAACCAAGCAAGAAAAATAAATGAGCAACCAAGAAAATGCTCACAAGCAACCCAAAGGTCAGAGATCAACAACAAGGAAAAGGAAATCAAGCAAATGAATAAATTTCAAGCAAGTAATCAATCAGGGATGAAGCAAAGTTGAAGTAACAAGCATACACTAATAAAGCAAACAAGTAGTAAAGATGAAATAAAAAGAGGTCGTAAATCATACTTACACTAACTTGTGGTTTCTAGGCTAAAATATAATGTTGATGTTGACTAATGCGATCTTCAGAAGCTGAAGTTGTGGGGTAACCTCCTTAATTTGTCCATGGTGAATTTAATAGAAGGGTTGCATTAGGGAAAAGGGGCATATGAGATGCATCGAACGGAAAAAGGATGAGTAATTTGGTATTGTTGTTAGCAATACATTGGAGAACCAAGGACACCATTAAAACCATATGACTAGTAGGGTTCATTGTATCAAAACGATTACCATATGTCCTAGGTTTCCTCATCTTCCACCATCCAGGAAAAAGACAAGAGTGTGAATCTGTATCATCCTAAACTTAAGTCCTAATCAAAGGCATATTATTTTTTGAGAAATACTTCATATCTTTACAAGGAAATATTTACAGTGACACCCACTCGAGGGACTTGAACCAAGGTGTCTATGTTAATATAAGCCTAATCACCTCACCTCTTTCCATTAGAAAATCATATCCTCAATCAACCATACACCAAGTAAAGCTCCATAGGTCCCAAACGGTTCTACAAGAGGGCATGTAGAAGGTGCACAATGAATTCCTATGGAAGCTCCTATGTGAGAGTGACCTACAAGCAAGTCCTGTGAGTGGAGCCAAAAGCATAGCCAAAGCAAGAGAAACTCTTGAGGAAGGAGATCATGGTGGTCAAGGCAAACTCTTGAGAAAGGAGATCATGGGTGGTCATGTGCATGAATGTGTTTGGAGGCTGCAAATTGTAAGAGGTGTGGTATAAAACCAACTAGAAGCATAAGTGAAAAGGAGGTTGGTTGACTATCTAACGCTTCAGCTTCCCCTAAGACCAATTACATAGCTCCTCCCTCAAGCATAGATTCTCATACTTAAGACATTGCATGGGAAAACTCTCAATGATTTCGTTTAGGCTTTCACAGGTTGTAGTTATCTTCAAGGGCTACACAGGTATCCAATCCCCCTTGAAGATAACTCTCAATGATGTCAGAAGGCACTTTGATATGCATGTTACTATCTTATTATCTTGTTGTTTTTCACCCTCGAAAGCTATAATATGGAAAAAATTTAAAATCTAGTCTTCAAGCATGGATTAGATATTTTATCAAGACTTCTTGTTGTTTTTTCACCCTCGAAATATAGCCTTCAAGCATGGATTAGATATTTTTCTCAATGCCTAATAACATTATCACAAACTCTAAAATAAAGACAACTCTAAAATAACACTAGATTTGTGTGTATGTTGTTCTCAAGTGATAAACTTTTAATAAGCAAGATAACTTTAAAATAACAATAAAATGATTTATTATTGTATTGGAAAACTGTTTTTAAATTCATTAAAGAAATTGAAAGCTAATCTATGTAGTGTCATATATAACGTACCCTTTTGATCAAGCGTAGGCCTCTGCAACCACATCATATATACCCACACTCTGGATAACTTTTCATTTTTCTGTCATCCTAATCTGCACACTAACCAAACAGAAAAGTCATTGTACTTAATTAGATGTATTGATATATTGGAAAACTGTATTTAAATTCATGAAAGAATACAAAGAAAGCATAACTGAAACTTAGTCTACAGAATCCATGAATACTTATAAAATTCTAACATAAAATATACTTAATTATAAGAAAGAAATATGCAATGAAATTAATTCATACTTGACCAGATTTATTGATTTATTGGGAAATTATATGTAAATTCATAAAAGAAAAGAAACCTACTAACCTGACTAAAACCTAGTCTACAGTGTCTATGAACCTATAAAAATATAACATAAAATACATATAAAAAAAGATGATACTCTAACGAAATGGTATTTAATGTGTACTACCCTTTTAATGAGGTGGATGAGGTGGATACATGTACAAACACATCATATATACCCAGACTTTACATGTAACAATTCTTCAATTTTTTTAATTTTTTTCACATCGTCTCATTGTCACATGCACACCAACCAAACACCAAAATACTTAATTAGATTTATAACTATAATCAATAATGGAGAACAAATTGTAAATTGGTCATGTATACTTTATTTATTTTTATCAAGTGTTGCCTTATACAACCACATTATATATACCCACACTTCATACCTCTTCATTTTTTTCTTTCTCCTCCACGTCATTTCATCATAATCTGTACACCAATCAAACAAAAAAATCATAATACTGACCTAGATTTATTGGTCTATCGGAGAACCATATTCAAATTCATGAAAGAAATTGTCACTGTAACCTAATCTACAGCATCCATCCATGAATACTTGTAAAAATATTGGAGAACCATATTTAAATTCATGAAAAAGAGTCAGTGAAACCTAATCTACACCATCCATGAATACTTATAAAAAAATCTAACTTAAAATACAGATAGCTAGAAGAGAAAAAAATGCATTAAAATTAATTTATTTATACTTAACCAAATTTATTGATATATATTGAAAAACTGTATGTAAATTACTATAAGATAAAAGGAATGAATCTGAACTATAAGATAAAAGAAATGATAATCTGAATTAAATTATTGAATAATTGCATAAAGTTATAACCCTCAAAACCTGGACAGTAAGTTGATTCAGCAGACTCGATCCTATCTGGCTTGAGGCGAACGCTGAGGGGAGGCTGGCTGTAACTCACTCACCTTGTCACTTCAACTCTGGAGACCAAACCACACAAACACGGCTTCAAAAATATGAATAGATAATGCAGCACGGTACAGAGCAAAGATTAAGGGATATGTACCTCATATGCCTTTCAGGGAAAGCGGCTATACTTTCTCTGTAACATTTAACGCTACCTTGAACATTCATTCCCTGTAAAACCTGGGTCATAAGTTAATTCAGCAGACCCGATCCTATCTGCCTTGAGGCGAACGCTGAGGGGAGGTTTGCTGTAAATAAAACACAGGCCAGTGGCCACTAACTCACTCATCATGTCATTTCAACTCTGCAGACCAACCACACAAACACGGCTGCACAAATATTAAGAAATAACTGAAGCACCGTACAGTGTAAATATTGAGGGATATGTACCTTCTGTGCCTTTAGGGCAAAGCGGCTATACTTTCTCTGTAACATTCACCGCTACCTTGAACATTCATTCCCTGTAATATAAGCCAAAGTGACTTCAGATACCCATCATTCCAACAACAACAACAACAAAAATAAACCCAGAACACCTAAATATAACAGAGACATGGCAACAAAACCAGATAGTACAATTACAGCTACAGAAGCTACTATTATGAAAACGGAAACTGTATTAAGATAATTTGGAGGACAGTTTCAATTCCATCCTTGCACGCTTCTGTTGTTGCAGCTTCCACTGCTTTCACCGCTAGCCGACCAGCTAGGCAGGGTTGCAGCTCGCATCAAACCATAAGTAACTCCTGCATTTCATCAAATTCCCATCTCAGAAAACCATCCATTACCATCAATGAACAAATCACAGATAAAACGATTACACCGAAAACCTGTGTGACCACCGAATTAATGTCATTTTGGGTAGCCTCTGCACCAGCATATACAAATGCAAGTATGAATGTTGGTCTCCTCTAGCGCTGTCTCTCCCCCATCACACGCAACAAACAAACACACAGAGCCACAGAAAAAACACAGCACAACACAAACCCAGGCAGGCATTACCACACAGAGACACAATCGCACAAAACAGACACCACGGAGATCACATACAGAGGAGGAGCGCTCCACACGAAAAAAGGGTGGTGAGAGCAGAAACAGGGAACTCTGAAATGATGAAGCAACGTAAAACGTTTTATATTGAGGATCAAGCAGTCTGAGAAAAGCGACAGTTGGGATTATTTCTCTTATGCCGCGTCCTCGGATTCCATTCCAAATTGCCGTTGCCCGTTAATAAAGACAAACCTAACCGCTAAATTTGCAATGCTTTTCCTGAGATTTTAGGTGGATTTGCAGTGCTTTTTCAGAGATTTAAGGTGAATCTGGTGCAATGCTTTTTCTCAGCCACCTCTGGTAAGCAAGAGACGTGATGAAAACTGAAGTTGATTTCAGGAAATGGAAACAACACACGTGGCGTTCAAAAATCAAATCCCAGTTCTTTACATGTCCAACTTACATCCTACGATGCAGATTATTATTTTTTATATATGTAGGCTTGATAGTGACTTCTAGGCATAATAATTTTAAAAATCAATGTGTTGAAAAGTTGATATTCCTAAGCGATATAGCAAATATTAATGTTAAAACTAAAAGGAAACGATTTTTTTAAATAATATGTTAAAAAAATTCAATCATATTCATCTCATAATGTTGAGAATTGCTTATAAATTTAAGATTTACATTATTAATTTAACATTTACATTGCAATTTATTGTTAGTTATTTATTTTAATTTTTGGTTTTTATTTATGTAATTTGTTGTTTGTTATTTATTTTGATTTATGCCGTTAAAAAAGTGTAAAAGTAAAAATTAACATAACAAGAGAAAGTTGTGTTGCAATATAGCATATCTCTGGAAAAAAGCACGTCGGAGTATAAAATGATAAGTTGCAGGTGTTATGAAACTAACCTTTGTTATCCCATTAAACACACAGCAACATAATGCATAAAATGCCAAAAGCATGTCGAAGTAGAAAAGGATAAGTTGCGGGTGCTATGAAACTAATCTTCACTATCCCATTAAACACGTGACGTTATGCATAAAACACAGAGCACTAGCTAATAGAGCTCTGGCACCAACACCACATGCGTCACTTTTGTAAGTAGAATTAAATGAAATTTGAAAGGTTGCGTCTTGGAGAAAAAAGCCTTGAAAGAAAAATATATTGTACTAAAACATATTTATAATTTAGACAATGCTCCGATTGATTATTGGAGAAAGCTTCGAGAGCTTCATACCTTGCTCCGATGACTATTGGAGAAAGCTCCGAGGGCTTCATACCTTGCTCCGATGACTATTGGAGAAAGGTCTGAGCGCTTCATACCCCTTGCACAATAGCCTTATGTTCCGTAGATGAAATACTTGGCGCCCGCGCTCTATTTTTGCATGATGCATTTCATCTCTATTTGCTTGTTTTCATGTTTTCTTTGGCAACGATTTAGGTAATGTACAATTGAATTGCAGTGAATTATGACATATATTGATTATAATTGTCATGGCCTTTGGTAAAGATTATGAGTTTACTAAAGAGTTTCTTACGACACCAACAGTCGAACAATCTTGTTATCTACATAACGACCAGGATAAAGAAAAGAGGAAAGGGAACATAGGAAAAAATGAACACCACAACAAAATAAAAACTGACATGCAAGATACAGGTGAAGGAAAACACTACCAAATTTAACAGTCATCCATTTTCTACAATGTTTGAATATGGAAAAAAAGAAACCATGAAAGATGAAGAATGCAAGTTCACATGTTTAAATTGAACAATTAATCATATCATATTGTATGCTTGTATTTTTATGTGATGTGCATTGCATAACAACGAGGGATGTGTACCCAAAAAATTTGTCTTAAAAATTAAGAAATGAATATTAATCTTATATTTTTAAGTAAACACCAAAAAGTGATCCCACTATTCATGATGGTAATTTGTCATTTTGAGAGTGGTTAATGTAATTTTATTTTAGCAATTTAAGAATATAATTTTGATACTTTATAAATAAAATTTTGATAATAATAATTAATTGTAGAAAAAAATAAATATAATTTTATTATATTAACAAGAGCCACGAGGTGGTAATGTCCCCGACATTGTATTTTGAGATTATATAGTGTATTTTGTAATTTGAGATTAAGGAAAGCAGTTTATGTTGGAGAGAAGTGTTTGAATTAACTGGAAGAGGTAATTTAAAACACCGGGAAGACTCATGTTAGCTTTACGAAGGGAAACCTTTGTATGCAGCAAATTTTCGCAATGGAAACGGGCATGACCAATGTGAAAGATATTAAAGCATCGCCAATGTGGGTTCGAAAATTGGGACTATCTGCATCACCAATGTGAAAGATATTAAAGCATTAAAATATTTTACAAACTAAAAATATGACAAGTTTCATTGATATTTTAATTCGAATATTGCTTAAATGCTATAAAATCCTACAAAATTTCCATCCACGAAAATAATTTGAATTCATACATTTGTTAGTCAGTTATGTGTGTTATAGTATTTGCATGATCAAAAGTATAGTGTACCTTCTAACATTGTTAGTTGTCCCCAAGATCATTAGCTATGAATACCATTTTCCATATCATGAATTGCATACCACTTTCTCAGTCACAAACGTAAGATTCATACCATATATGATCGAGATTATCATATTTTCTTACAATGCTATTGTCAAAAGACAACACAAAGTTGGCTTTGCATTAGCATACCATTAGCATACCATTGTCAACCTGTCAAACACTACATAACCTTCAATGATTACGATCGATATAAAAAAATCCAAGAAAAATGTAATAACAGATCTCAACTGTCTTAAATATCCAAAACTGTTTGAACACTGGTAATCTTAAAAATATGAGCATAAAGTATTTAAAGTGGGAAAAATATAGATATTTCAGACAGAATGCCAATGATCGGTATCTTACACGGATGCAAAGTTGAAGCTAGAGATGCAATTGGGAGTATCTTTTGACTTGTCAACCCACATCGTAAGTGCTATGTGGTATGGGAAAAAAAAAAACCTACATGCATGGCTACTACATAAGAAAGTAATTCGTAGTGTCCGCAAAGAAACAATAATCATGAACCACACAACCTTCCATACAACAAATTCATTCAATGTGGGATAATGTTGTGGTGGGATCTTAAATGTGTTACAAGTAGCCTAGGAATTTGAAGGACAATTTCATTGCATAGATGATTCATATTATCAACAAGGAAATGTAGACAAAAAATTTCACTCTATAATCAAAAGATATTTTACATCTTGGAAGATTTGCTTAATTGCAATTCACCAAAAGAGGGTAGATGACAGGACTAGAGTGCCCATTAAAGAAGCAGAGATAGATTTCCTTGTGCAACAACTGAAAACCGCAATTTATCCTCTCTAGATGCGCCAAATTTCAGTAGCAACCCCAATTGAGTAAATAAAGCCACTATAGATGATAGAACATGCAGCAAGTAATTTGTCTTGTCAATTGCTACTTTTTATGAAGCTTGTTGCCTTATTCAGAGCCTAACGTTCCAAAATTCAAAAGAAAAATGTACATTCAGTTTTCGGTACTTAGGAAGCATTTTTTTGCATTGCAAGTTGGTGTCATTCATGTTCCTTTTTTCACTAGTTCTAGTCCTTGTTCTACCAAAACAAATTAGCTTGGATCATTCCATCAGTACATGATTTTAGCTGCCACAAACATCTCAAGGGATTTAAAGGACAAAAGAAGTGACACAGAATTAGGATCAATCCAACAAATAGGTCTATCAAATGAACTGCTACAGTAACCACAGTTTCAACAGCTTAAATCCATCCATGTCGGGCATATAGACATCTCTTATCACAAGGTCAAATTTGTGATAAGTGAAATCTTGATGCATAAGTGACATCACTTATGACATGTCAAGCATATAGAAATATTCCAAATGCTACTGCGAATCTCATCTTCATAAACTTCAAGAACCTCATAGGCATGGCAAATGTTTTCTCACTCAAAATCAAAAGAAGACTATGAAAACAACAATGAAGGGGAATTATGGGAATGACTAAATTTTCTTCTTGGGATGGCCTGGAGCTGTATCAATAGCTTTGGGTATAGACAACAATCAAAGATGGGAAATATTTTTATTTTTTGTAGTATGATGCTTTTCAGTATCAAAAACCATTGTTATAAAGTCTAATGCAGAAGCCAAAAAATGAATACCACTAACCTACAAAAAAGACAAATCGAATTTCAACATGAGGAACCAGTTGGCTGACTATTAAGTCATATAATAGGAATAACAATCTATGTCTATTGGCATAGATAGAAGCCTATGTGCAAATAAGAAAGTTGACCAAGGTATTGTATCAGAATACAGTTATTATAACTGTCCATCAATATTTTTTATTAACCAGCAAATACTTGCAGACATGCAACTAGTTTTTATTAACCAACAAATACTTGCAGACATGCAACTAGTGTAAATGCCAGAGAAAATACATTTGACTACGATATAATATATTTTTAAACAAAACCAGAAACGCAAGTCAACCCTTAGCTCAAGTGCATCGAGAGATGGATGGGCAATGTTTAGGTCAAGAAATAGCCAAATTAATCAAAAAGTAAAAGCCAAAATACATTTGTGAATTGGACATCGACCACCATAGAATATATTTTTATACAATACCAAAAAACACAACTGAGTCCTCAGTGTAAGTGTATGATGAGTTGGATGGGAAATGTTTAGGTCATTATTCTGATTCTGAAATATGCAGATCAATCGAGATGTTGATTAATCAATATGTTGATCAATATGCAGATCAATATGATAAATACAATATATATTGAGATTGAAATTTTTTTGTTTTTAACTAGAACATGTTTCAATAAGTTGGAATTGAATCAGAAGCAAACATGCATAATAATTCTAAGTATGGAGTAGTTAGTGCAAAATTTAGAAAGCTATGAAGGAACATTGTAGACATTTTTTCATTTGTTAGTGTATGAAAAGAAGACCATGGCAGTTGATGGTAGCAAAGAAAAGGGCTAGCAAATATGGTGATGGTAATGAAAGGCATGTGAAATGAATGTAAATCCAAGAATGTATTTTTCAACACACACGGATCAAAAATCCTAATAAATGTAAATCCAAGAATGTGTTTTTCAACACACACGAATCAAGGCTATGGAAATGAATGAAAGGCCTATAAATCAATGGTTTAATAAATGCTATATCTAATGATTGTTGGCCTCACTTGTAATGATTTATTCCTCACTAGCCTGTGGGTTATCATGTGAGATGGAGTAAGGGATAGCTAATTCTAAGTGTCCCCTAGAGTCTCAAGTTACTGTTTGTCGGGAACCTAGTCATGGCGGCTCTAGAAAAGATCAACCATTACATAATACAAGGTTTAGGGTTGTAAGATCAACGATCAAGATTCGATGAGATCAACGAGCATGGAGGTGCCAACAATGCTACGTTGGAAGCCGAGCAGCAGTGCATTGATAACCCATTAATTACATCAACCACATCAGTGCCAACACCACCTGCCAAGTAAACATCACTGTGTGCAATGTAAAGGAGAGACGTTACAATAGCCTTGCCATCTAGAAATCTTAGTTGTGCTATCAATCAAAGTTCACATGGGTGATCTACGTGGTTTGACAACCAGGCTTCTCATCATAGAGTTTGGTCATAACATTTAATATTTGATCATAACTCTGTCAACCTGTCAATTAATCCATTTAATGCACATCAACTCAGCACTACCTTAACGAGGCTTGGGCGATTTCAAAATTTACGTTAATCATACTTAGGACAAAAGCTTAAGTTATGATATGTTTCTTTATAACGTTTATGACCTAGCCAAAAAGGTTTATTATATCATATTCAAGGTTTGTATATAATAAAATCCGACATTGCAAACATATAGTTAGGATTGCATATTAAAAATTATATAGTTGTTTATTGTACATCATATCATTGCATATGGAAAATCATATCAAATGTTTATCATATCATTACTTAGGGAAGATCATATAATTGCTTAGTATTTATCATATTGTTGCACCTTAAATTACATATCGATGTATTATTGCAGATACATAGTAATTAGAAAGCAATTCTATTTTTTTTCTATAGTTTTACATAAACAATAAGACAAAGTCTTATAATAATAGATCTTAGCATAAAAACCATAATTATAATAACTATAGGACTCAGAATAGTTAGAGTGTTGTAGACGCAAAAACATAATGATAGTTCAAAGGTGTAATTTTCTACAAGTTTCATAATAGTATACTTAATAGATAGTAGTATTGTTATTCTAATATTATTGACAATAATTATAACGTCATAACGGAACTTTTGGACGACTTGGTTTGATGACATTGAAGAGCTTCATAAGACAATACTTAAACTAGGATTAAAATCATGCATTCATACCTCCAATCACTGGTGTCGCAGAGAAGTACTTAGCATTTTACATTGACGATGAATCAAAAAACACAAGTACTCTAAATACTATGTTGTCTGGAAGATCTCTTACCTGCGGTCTGCACATAGAAACATTTTCAAATGCCTTAGCTTTTGCAGCTAAGTAATCTCCAGGGTGCCTCATAGGACCCCCTTTATTAACAAACAAACAAACTGTCAGCAATCCATCAAGAATATTAAAGCAGTACAAACTGTATCAACATGTAATATTAACCAAGAACTTAAACAATTTGTAAAATGTACTTGTTTACGTAAGCATACAAAGATCTTTCGTTAAAGAGGATTAACATCCGTTTATACCTGAAGTAGAATTTACGACCATGATATCTGAGGACAATGACATGTCATTGTCATTAAATTATCTTAGTGATGATTTCGATTTAGTTTATATGTTCTGCATTAAATAATTCCAATAATTATTGTTATTATAAAAAAAAAATTAGTATTTTCGAGATGTTATGTGGTATCAGAGCTCATGTTCGAACTCTAGGCCTGAAAAAGGTCCAAGAACACGCAACAGAAAATTTTATTACAGTAAAAAATCTTACTAATTAAAATTTAAACTATTGTGTTATACAGAAATTATTTTAAGTTACAAGTATGGAGAACTCAGCTAAACATTTAGAAGACAGATTTCAACCAAACAACCATAGCATGGGACAACACTATGCAGAAGAAGGCCACGGTGAATTTAATGACAATTCCTCAGAATTGCTACGTGCGTTTCAGGAGTTAAAGGCAGAAATTAGATCTCCAAAACAAGACAATGAAAGAATTCTGAAGGCACAAGAAGAGTTAAACCAAGTGTTGCCCAATTGCTGAGCAGGAGAGAGAAAATGAGGATATCTCCAAGGTTGAAGATCGGCCTCATGGTAATAAAAGTAAGAAAATGAAAATTGATGATGTGAACAGCAGTTCAACATCATCAGGAGATGCTATGGAAGTATGTAAAAAGAAACGTAACTATTCAAGTGATAGTAGTAAAGGAGATTACAAACCCAAAAAGAAAAGCCATAAAGAGTATGAACAGATTTCTGGGGAGTTCAAAAAGATTATACCTCCAACTTTCAATGGAGAAACAGAGAAGGGTGAGACAGCTGAAGCATGGCTGTCCGGCATGAAGAAATACTTTTAGATTTATAACTATTCAGAATCCTTGAAAGCAAAAATGGCTATATATAACTTGACCGGAAAAGTGGACATTCGGTGGCAGGACATCAAAAGAGTAAAGGGTATCAAGGATAAAGACGTAAACTGGAGTACTTTTAAACAATACTTCAAGAAGAAGTTTTTATCTGAACGGTACTATGAAGAAAAATCCAAAGAATTCTACGATTTAAAGCTGGGAAGTATGAACATGAAGGAAATGAACAGTAAGTTTCTGAACTTGTTGAGATATGTGCCATATCTCGTGGAAGAAAAACTGAAGATTCAAAGATACTTGAGCTGTCTACCTTTTAAGGACAGAATCGAATATGACAGTCCAAAAAACTTGGAAGAGGCTATGAGAAAGACAGTTTTCTGTTATGACACTAATCGAAAAAGAGAAGGAATGTCAAACTGGAAAAGTCATAAGCCCAACAATTTTGAGCTGAAAAAGAAAAATTTCAGGTTCAGTGGGAATTCCGGTTTCCAAAAGAAAAAATTTCAGAATCGGAATTTTCAAGGAAATAATTTTAGAAACAGTCAACAACAGAATTCTACAGCACCCAGAAATGCTCCTAATAATACCAGGACCAATGAACAAAAGGCACCCATCAAATGTTTTGAGTGTCAAGGTCCTCACTATGCATCAAAATGTCCCAAGAGGAAGCGGACAACTAACAGCATTCACTCTATTCAGACTGAACCTACTGTTGGAGACGTGGCGAAGGAGATGCCCAGAATCAATGCAACACTCGACAACAGGCAAGCAGATCATCAAATCTCTATGGTAGAGATTGAAGGTATGTTACAAAATCATCCTGTTACTGTTTTAATTGACCCAGGTGCTAGCTTAAGTTATATATCACTAGATATTGTGGAAAGTCTTAAATTAAAAACAGAAAATTTCAGTAAATCTTGGTTAGTTAGACTAGCAACTGGAACAAAGAGGAAAGTATCAGATTTTATTGAAAGTTGTGCTTTATCCATGAATCAGTTAAAGACACAAATCAAGTTGAATATTTTACCTTTAGGATCCTATGATATTATAATCAGAATGAATTGGTTAGAAGCTCATCATGTCATTCTAAACTGTTATGAAAAAAAATTTACGTGTTTGAATGAAGAAGGAAAAACTGTAGAATTAAAAGGTATCCCAAGAAAGGTAACCCTTAGACAGATTTCAGCCATGCAGGTTAAGAGTGCAGTTAGGAAAGGATGTCAGTTGTTTGCAGTAAATGTAGTAAATGATGAGTTTATTTGTAAAGAGGACAAACTGAAATTAGAAGACATACCTACCCTAAAGGATTTCAAGGATGTATTTCCTGAGGAGATTCCAGGATTACTTCCTAAAATAGATTTAGATTTTACCATCGATTTAATACCAGGAGTAGTACCAAATTCTAAAGCTCCATACAGAATGAATATACTAGAATTAAACAAATTGAAATCACAGTTGAAGGAACTGATTGATAAGAATTATATAAGACCCAACGTGTCTCCTTGGGGAGCACCTGTTATATTTGTTAGGAAGAAAGATGGAACCCTAAGACTGTGCATAGATTATCGCCAGCTTAATAAGATGACAATCAAAAATCGATATTCGTTGCCCCGCATAGACCATCTATTTGATCAGCTGCGAGGAGCAACGATATTTTCAAAAATTGATCTAAGGTCAGGATATCATCAAGTACAGGTTAAGGATGAAGATATTTTCAAAACAGCTTTTAGAACTCAATATGGACATTATGAGTTCGTAGTCATGCCATTTGGCTTGACTAATGCCTCGGCTGTATTTATGTGTTCGATGAACAATATTCTGCACAAATACTTAGATAAGTTTGTTGTTGCGTTTATAGATGACATTTTAGTGTATTCTAAAAGCAAAGAAGAGCATGATGAACATCTACGGATTATCTTACAAGTTCTGAGAGATCATCAACTATACGCTAAGTTTAGTAAGTGTGACTTCCACAAGGAAAAAATTCAGTATTTAGGACACATAATTTCTAAAGAAGGAATCTCGGTTGACCCCGACAAGATAAAATCCATTAATGATTGGCTAGTTCCTAAGGATGTGTCGGATGTAAGATCATTTATGGGTATTACTGGATATTACAGAAAATTTATAGAATGTTTTTCAAAGATTGCAAACCCCATAACCTCCTTGCCGAAGAAAGGGAAGAAATTTGTGTGGGATCAGAAATGTTTAGACAGTTTTAAGAATTTAAAGGAATTGTTGACTACAGCACCTATTCTAAGAATAGCAGATCCTAATAAGGATTTTATAGTTTGCACAGATGCTTGTAATGACGGAATCGGTGGACTCCTAACACAAGAAGGGCATGTTGTGGCATACGAATCAAGAAAGCTGAAAATACATGAGAAGAATTACTCTACTTAATATGATTTAGAGTTATTAGCAGTAATTCATGCTTTAAAAATGTGGCGTCAACACCTTATTGGAAGAAAATTTACCTTGTTGACGGATAATATGGATCTGAAATATTTATTAGATCAGACAAATCTGAAAGTTAGACAAGCTAGATGGTTAACTTTCTTAAGTGAGTATGATTTCGAAATTCAGCATATTAAAGGGAAAGAGAACAAGGTTGCAGATGCAATGAGTCGTAAAGCAAAACTGAATTTTATTTCAGCCATCAATACTTACTCAACAGATTTAGAAAATCAAATCCTTGAAAGGAGTGAAACGGATGAAGAATACAGAAAATTAAAGGAAAAGACAACAAACAACAGTTTTGAAAATTCTATGGCAGATTACAGAATGAAGGAAAATGGACTATTGCTATACAAAAACAGATTGTATGTACCTAACATACCAGAAATAAAAATTCTGATTTTAAATGAGATGCACAAAAGCCATTACTCTGGCCATCCAGGTTATCAGAATACCATTACTATGCTAAGGAAAGAATATGGTTGGCCCAAAATGGAAGATGAAGTGGCAGAGTACATAGCTAAATGTTTGGATTGTCAAAAAGTGAAAGTTGAACACCAACATCCCGCCGGATTGTTACATCCATTACCTATACCGAGTTGGAAATGGAAAGTGATAGGCATCGACTTCATTACTGGACTACCCAAAAATCAGAAACAAAATGACTCTATCATGGTAGTAGTAGACAAACTGAGCAAAGCAACACACATTATACATGTGAAGACTACTCATAAGGCTCCAGACATTGCAGAAATCTTCATGAAACAGATTTTTCGACTACATGGTATACCAAAAGTGATAATTTCAGATCATGACTCTAAATTTACTGGAAACTTTTTGAGATCTTTGTTTAAAGGGTTGAATACAACCTTAAATTTTAGCATAGCATTTCATCCACAAATGGATGGACAGACAGAAAGGGTGAATCAAGTTTTGGAAGCCTTACTGAGAATGTATGTTAAGGATCAGCCTGGTAAGTGGGAAGACTACTTACACTTAGCAGAATTTGCTTATAATAAGCATTATCATGCATCATCCAGACTTAGCCCATTTGAAATTCTTTATGGTAGGAAATGTGATACACTTGTTTCTTGGAATGACCTAGTAAATAGAGTTGTTTTAGGACCTAAATTATTGCAGGAGTTAGAACTAATTGTGAAATAGGTACAAGGAAATTCAAAAGCTGCCCAAGATAGGCAAAAGAGCCAAGCAGATCTAAAAAGGACTCATAAAGAGTTCCAAGTTGGTGAACATGTGTTCCTCAAGGTAAGACCAAAAAAGAGTTCATTGAAATTGGGAAGTTGTGCCAAGTTGGCACCTAGGTATTGTGGTCCTTTCAAAATATTGTCCAAGGTTAGACCAGTGGCATACCAACTGGCTTTGCCACCAAATTTAAAAATACATAATGTTTTTCATATATCATTTTTAAAGAAGTATGTACATGATGCTGCTCATGTTGTAAAATGGAATGATGTACAGGTGGGACAAGACGGAGATTTTCAAGTGGAACCAGAATGTATCCTCGAAATGAGGGAAACTCTACTCTGGAATCGCACCATTGGGCAAGTGAAGGTGCAATGGAAGCACCTTAGCCCAGAAGAGGCAACCTGGGAGTTGGAGAATAGTATGTAGGCAGCATACCCAACTCTATTTCAGGAACACTCAGAGAGTGATTGACCAACATCGAGGATGATGTTGAGACTTAAGGAGGGGTGTATGTCACCCACCCAATTTCTGAAATTATTATTTTATTGGCAAAATACTTTATGTTAAATTTTAATTACAAAGTTTTGTAATTATGACCAAGTTTGGTCAAGGATGAATGTAATTACTGAATTATTATTATTTAATAAATTAAATTAGGAGACAAACACCCAAGGGAACTGTTAAATGAGTGTTCACTGACCCACTAGGAGGAATGGAAGTTGTTAGAAGGAATGGGACAGATGGCAGCAATTCCACTTCACCACTAGCTGTTGGTTATGGAACAACTGCCCCTACAAATGTGGTATTATCCCCCAGGTGGAGGGAGTGAGCAGGAAGCTCATTTAATGACCAGTTAACAACTGAAAGGCCTAGGCAGCCTACATAAGGAAAATTCGAATTGAGCAGGCAGCTCTTACACAATATTTTCTGCAGAAATATTCCTCATGTGCATCAGGTGATGACTGAGAGATTCGAATAGGGAGGCTATGTGAGTGCATTGTAAGTCTGCAAATTATTCTAAGAAGGATAACCAGAGGTGCTGGTGCGGGTCCCTTTGACTGCTAAGTCTTTAAGACTGGATAACTATTATTACTGCAAGTTGAGGTCCTAAGATTCTAAGTTTCTTCCTCTTGGTGGTTCAGTGAATAGGCTCGGGGGTCCTAAGGCAAGTAACTTGGTTTTCTTTAGGAATTGGTTGGGTGGAACAGGCTCCTTGGGCTATTGTTTCCCTACGGATTAACCAAGTTTTGTTGTTTCCTATTTTGTTTACAGTTTAATAATTATGTTTAGTGAAATTATCAAACTCTGTTTTGCAAATGTAATTATTTTTTATCTTTGTTTAAGTCTGAATGATAAAGCTTTGTTAAAAATCTGATTAGATAATCATCTCTATATTTTTCCACATGCTGTTATTTGCATCGTACTCTAGTATAGAGAAGCAAATTAAATGATAGATGAGAGATAGGCAGATTGCCATTGATTAGACAAATAATTACAGTAAGTGTTATGATTACAATTCTGTACTATATAGCATCGACAGTAATAGAGAATCTTTTTATTATTTCATAAAAGAAAAACCTAGTCTATTTTCTGTACAGTCATATGTTTTTCTTTTAACCTTGTTCATTTAAAATAACAAGTAAATACGATCAATTTAAACATTTTATGATTTCCAAGTAATAGCAGTTTCAAGATTTAACAACTGCAGAAACTAGTCACTATATAGATTTCTTGACATTATACATACTTTACTTCTGCACTGAATTATAGTTTTCATTTCAACTACATTTATCTTAGATAGAAATATTATACATTTCCATACTAAACATAAAATGATTTTCTAGTATTTCAAATTTCACGAAATACAGTAGCTGCAATTTATTTCCATACAATTTATGTTATGAGTAAACACTCTTCACTTTTCTCATATATGTCATAGATTGTTTTCAATACAACTGTATTTTCAATAATTAGTTTTGTATCAATCTAATACAAATATTCTTATCTTATTTTACATTACTTATATTTTGTTTCCAATCTTGAATATCTCAAAATAGTATCAAGCCCTATTTTATTTTTCAAAACCTAGGATTAAATACACAGTCCTTCATTATTCTGCTCAAGCCTTTCATGGCGAATCTTAAACATCTCTTTCTCAAACCCTAGATAGATCCCTTATACAATGAGGTTTGTTTCTAAGTTCATCTCAAAACCCTACTTATTCGGCTCTCGACTTTTATTTCGAAAACTTTTCAACTATAGTAATAATTTCGGTAGAATTCACATTACCGAAACACAAACTTCAATTTCAGAATGAAGTCGTGGCTAGGGTTCTAATAACCCTGTCGAAGACACATTTTCAACATAGAACGAAACATTACCAAAATAGAACACCTACTAGTTACAAGCTTAAATCACAAAACTCCCAATCTTTCAAACTTAGGTTACAAATGCATAAGTATCAAACTACTGTATTATAGTAAATAACAGTGCCGATTACACAAATCAACACAGTGTCTGCAATAATAACAGTGCTTCCTTGGGCAAATCGTTTTCACTTGGACACTCACCAAAAACACCTCAAATTGATCGGGAAGGCATAGATCATTCGTATCAAGGCATCTGCAAGATTATCTGGGTAAGATCTACAGGTTTGTCATTTATTTTGGGGTTCCAATCCATTGGCCATTTTATTTTACTGTCAAAACCCTCACTTAAAATAATCCAAAAATTCTCCGGGTCAAACCACTTGACATTATGGCAAAACGTTTCTGGGGTTTTCACCTTAGGGAAAACCCAAGGTGGGTTCTTCTAAACATCATGGTTGGAGGACTCCACTAGGCCCAAATCCCTAGGCACTGATCTCCTAACCCTTGCACACTTCCTGGACTGGTCGATTTCTCTATGGTTTGATGTTGTTTCTGAGACTTGTGTGTTTTGATACTGTCATACCTTCCTTCAAGTCTATCCAAAGGTACTAGGAAGCCCCAATCTTGTGCTTAACCTCCCTGCATTGGACATGGTTCCCAAGGCAATGGATTTTCAGATCATTTGCTGGTACCTTGATCATGGATCTCTTAATTAAGCCTATAAGTCACTTGTATAATCATATTGGATCAATTTCATATCTCATAAGCCTCTTGATCCAACCCATAACTCACCTTGTGACTTCATCCATAGATCTAGGGTTTACAATACCTAACACCTTACGTACTTCACTCTGTCTGATTTGATCTGGCGTCTTGGTTTGATCTCTCATGTCGGGAGTTGATCTGGGTCTCCCCCTTTGTTGTCTAGGGATTAGATAACATCAAGTTAAGAGTGCCTCGATTGGCGTGACAACCATCCATTTGGGAGTCGAGGCCCTCTTGGTTCACCTCTTTGGTTGCCCATCCCCTCTACCATCCTTATGGACCCACCTTTAGGGGCAACTACAAGTTTGGTGATAACAATATTATAGCAATGTTTGCACTTTTGTATTTTAGTAGTATTCATACATTTGTATCATATTCTATGCTTCATCTAGATTATATATGTTTTTTTCTTTCTTTTAATACGAGTTGTTTTGCATTCCCACTTGGTATCAACATCGTTGTACTTAGAAGTCCCATTATAGTAATGTTTGCACTTTTGTATTTTAGTAGTACTCAAACATTTGTATCATATTCTGTGCTTCATCTAGTTTATATATGTTTTTTTCTTTCTTTTAATAAGATTTGTTTTTGCATTCCCACTTGGTATCAACATTGTTGTACTTAGAAGTCCCATTGACCTACTTTTATGGTCATTGTTGGAAATGAATACAATTATCTTATTTTATCTATATCTTGATTCAGTGTTGGATCCTCTTGGTTAATAGTTCCTCTTGTTCCTTCTCTTTGAGAGATCCTATTTCTCGTTAGTCGCTACCTTTCCAAGATGCACCAATTTTCTTGTGGCATGTTTTACATAAACAATTTCCATGGTTGCTTCCATTGACATTGTGGGAGCCTCTTTCCCTTTATCTCGATCTTAGAGTTTTGACATAAGCCCTTATACTTGCTTTTATTTTTCCTCGTAAACAGTCGTTTGTGCCCCTAGACTCACTTTCCTTTTAGAATTTTCTCTTTTGCAGGGGAACCCCTTGTTAGCTTTTGGGGTTATTCCAAAAGTGTTTTAACATTGCTAGGAGAGCACTAGGTTTACTAGTTCCTTGGATATGCTTCATGGACATATTGATGGCTTAATTTGGGTGGATGCTTGACCTTGGTTGGAGTGATAGAATAGTGCCCTTACCTAGGAGGTTGTTACCCTAGTCGTCATGATGACTAACCCATTGGGTGCACACAATTGGGGAGTCTATTGTTCGATTAGGAGAGATATACCTATCTAGGAGGAGCATTGCCACTTGGAGAAGGGAACTTAGCCTTAGAAGTTTGGGACCATGTGATATAAACCTTGGAGGTTTAACACTTGAATTGAGGATGCTTAAGTTGAGGAGCATACTTCATGGATTTTGGAGATTGAACCGAACACATGTTTAGGAGGAGCATTGCAATAGTGACCACATTCACACATATGAGAGTAGCATTGAGCACATGAGAGGGCAGGTGGCACATAGTTAGAGGAGGAACACCTTGCATGAGGATACCATTGTAGAATAGTAGTGTTCGACTAACATCTTGTTGGAGAGTGTACCATCCTAGAGGAGGGGTGTTGAACCCTAGGAGAATCATGTTGGAGAGTGTTTCATCTTGGGGTTTGTATAAGCCCTAGTATGACATTTGTAAATCAATGTATTGTAGAGCGTTCCATGTGGGGTTCCTTGTTGGTTAATTATTCGGTCATAAGTCCTTGTTTTATGTTAGCCTCGCTCACCTACTCCAAATATAAAAGGAGGAAAGATCTCTTGTGATCTCATCATCACTATATCTCCATTCCCTCATTGTTATTGCCTTGGAGACATCCTATAGGGAGCACGATGCTAGAGTTCATGAGGAACCAGTGGAGAAGAGAAGAGAAGTCTTGTAGGTAACATGTGAGGATTCATAAGGAAACCCGGGTGAAGAGAAGAGAAGTCTTGTAGGTAGAAAGATGAGAAAACCCTAGGAGAAGATGTGAGATGAGATAAGATAATTTTATGAATGTCCAATGAATGACCACAAAAGTAGGTCAATGGGATTAATGGATACATTCAGTGTGAGTACAATGTGGGAGTGCAAAGGCAACTCCTAGAAAATGTCGAAACTAAGATAAAATAAAATAAATAAAGGTACAAGCAGTAGTACAACCTCATAAACATCTATATATCTATGTCAAAGGTACGGAACAAAAAATACAAAGTGAGTTTGTCCAGGATTGGACAACTCAATCAACTCAAGATCCTGTCAAGTGAGGAATATTGTTTGAGATAGTTGAAGATGAATCTGGTGATGTCAAGATCTGGTTTGATGGTTGAGGGCGAGGGGGGCGAATGGGTCGCTTGCTTGCTGTCGGGGCTCTCCGGAGCTGTCGAGGTGTTTGACTGTATGAACTTGGGGGGGTGTAGAACTGCGGAATACTCCTAGCATCCAAGGTGTAAGGAAAGAAACTCTAGATAGATTGCTACTCCGCTGGGTCTGCGAGGGAATTTGACAAGTGAGAGGCACCCAAATTTGGATCTGTCTGGACCTAATCTCTCTAATTCTCTATAAGAATGAATGGAATGATGTATTGTTCGACAACTTTGAACTTGTCTTGATAAAATTAATCAATCTCCCGAGGGGGAGGATGAGGGGAGACCTAAGGTCTCACCACTATATTGTCAGAGGTCTCACCACTATATTGTCGAAGGTATTCCAGGACTCTTCTTGTCGCATATTGCTCTGATCTTCTTGATAAGAGGTCATCATCTTGGTCCTCCCAAGGCAGGGTGGGATATGTAGGATTTGTGACTTGTGGCTAAATATCTCCCTTATGGAGACGGCGAGGCATATCTGGTCTCGATACTGGAAGGTGGAGAGGGATCCCCCTGAGTCCCTATTGAGGCAGTGATATAGTCCTTTGATCTCATAGTATAAAGGGAACCTAAAATTGAGGTGCATCTCTGTCTCTGAATCCTGTAGTTGGCACATCTGGAATATCTTATAAGGTCATGGTAGATGGTGATCAGTGTCTACTCGGAGTTGATGAGAATCGACTCGAAGCTGTCCCAAGTTGTAATGTCCCTTGCTAGATTTGGGCTGATTTTTGAGTGATCTACTTATGTAATTTGGTTCTGAACTTTTGTCAAACACTTTGACAATAGTTGTATCGTATACCACTCTGAGATTCCTTGTAATGTATGGGTTGTTTTTTTGTTTGATTTGGTTGTCTGTTTGAAGGTTATATCTCTGCTCTAGTTTCAAACAATGACAGTAATGTACTCACAATACAAAACCACTTTTACTGCTCATAAGATATATTTCAAATATGCTATAAAAACCATATAAAAAAAACACTTAAATCAGATTTAAACCATATTGACAAACCTGTAGGTGGCTGCCATGTTTGTTCCGCTGTAACAATAATACAATAAGATAATAGACTTGAAAATTTTAGCTTTTATGGAGTACCTCCAATTCTGTAGATGGCAGCCAACAATAGAGCTGTGTACAACAGTCAAACTTGCCTCTTCTCAGCACTATTGGGCGAGTTGTAGTGTTGGAAACTTGCAAGCACTATGGGAAACGCCCAACATAAAAGTGCAGACCCTCTCCAACAAAACGCAACAGTGAACAACAACAAATTTTCTCACAAATGAATACGCCCTCTTTACATGGATGAGTGTGCCCTCTTGTAACTGGAAATAGATGGAAATGGAGGGTTTGACCTCCACAAGCAACAAATTTCCCTCTACTTTCAAAATGCCTGGCATCCCCAACTCCATATGAAAGTATTTTTATGTTCTTGTACCGTCAAAGAGTGAAAACGCCCTCTATGGCTGAGTGCGCCTCTCTAGAAAATGCACATAACTCTTTAGACTTGTGCACGCACCCTCTTCTATTACTGAGATCTGGGTGATGCATCCCCTTCTACACACTTCCTAAAAGTGGTAACTAACAACATAAACAAGTGCACCCTCTTTGGGTAAGAGCACCCTCCACCAATCAGCAGGAAACTCACTTAAACTTCCCAAATTTGTAAGTGCATTGGGTTTTCTTCCATAGCATGAAGCACAATGGCAAGATCTGAGTGATCTTCCATCTCCAAATAGATTAGGGTGGATAGTCTCACCACCGAAACCAATGTTCCCTTAGGGTTTTTGTCCCAAGAGCCACAAGCCACAAGAGCTCTCAAATTCTTTTTCGAAAGTGAAAATGTCATGAATGAATGAGAAGGAGGTTGATTTTCCCTTTTAAGCTCATTTTGCCCTTTTGGGCTATTTTTTACCTTTTCTCACCACTTTTACTGTATTCCCACTCAAATATTTCATTAAAGTGACTTTATAAAGTTAATGTCACTTTAGGCCTTATTGTCACATCCATAGTAGCTAGGTTACCATGATTGCAAATCAGTTTCCAGTATATTTTTGAGCCAGTCCTTTGCACATTTGGTTGAGATCAGTTAATGATGAGCAACATTTTTAATGATCACTCTTATGCATTCAGTGGATCCATAGCTTGTACATTTGACAGTCTCATTCCAGGACTAAGCCCCATGACCCCATGTCGGTGGCCGAGTTAGCCATTCTTCTATCATCTAGAGAAGATTGATGATAGTGCCCATGATATATTCAGATGCGGTGCTTCAGTATGATTCAGGTTGTTAAAATCAGGGACTCAGATACATTATTTAGCAGGTATATGATTGGTGCATTTGGATTGATGATGTACTTTTTACTTTATCTATGTATTTTATGACTAAGAATATGATGATTGTTTACCGGCTATATCTTTTTATAGCTTACTTGTTTTCTAGAGTAGAAGTGGTCAGTTACTATGAGTAGGAGGTTCCTGTGTATACTCGTTGGGCATGCCCTTACTTTATGAGCATAGACTTGGTCATTCCCTCTTTCTAGGGCTTTTTCTATCCATGGCATCATTAGTCACTTCCCCATCCATCCGTTATCTTTTAGTCTTGGTTTTATCCCGACTTACACCTTAACTAGTGATCTTGAGGACTTCCCCCACCTAGACCTCTGTGTTGGATAGATTCCTTGCATGCATTGTGTCTCAGCTCTGGAGTGTGTGATTCTATTCACAGTGATTGTTCTCCTTTAGTCCTCAAAACCAAGTATTCCTATTAACATTGTTGCTAAATAATAAAGCATCGGAACTTAAATGCTATATCTAAAAGGATGATAAGTCAATAAAAACAGTGTTGTTAAACACTACTACATGTACCTATATTAGCTAGTCAGTGGCCAAAGGACGAGCACTCATCCTTGTTAGATGTATGGTCATTTGTCCCCACAAGGAAACAGGGTGGTCACTCCATCTCACCTATGGACAGTGGCAGGCAATGGAGGTCATATCGAGTCATATCTGAAGCCCAGAAGGCTTTCAAGGCACCTACTTTTGGAGGCTAGCTAGTGAAAATCTATAAAGTGAATTAAATGTTAAATCTTAAGTGTAAAAAGCTGACAATGATTTGCTAAAAAGGTTGCTTGTCTAGATTCTATTGGAAGCAGTCTCATCGCTCTACCCATTCGTGAGACACCGCCATCCCTTGTGTTTTTCTCTATCCTACATATCCCTAGGCGGATTTTCCTTGATTCCCTTATCCAAGAGATTGTAGTGTTGAGGTTTTCAAGTCTTCCCATTTAGCCTAGCCTTCTTTCTTCAACTTCACCCATGGTTAGCAAATTGACCCAATCTGTAAACGAGTCTATAAACGAGTATACACTTGAGGTTCTTGTTTATAGTAGTTGGTTACTTTGATATGAGCTTATTACTATTATTATATTAACATGCTTATGCCAGTTAAACATCATTTTATACTTTAGTCTAGCTATTGATATAATTGAAAGAGCATACTTCATCCATTTTCACTTGCAATTGCAGTTATTTGTGATCTGGATCATTCTTTTGATCATTCTTGACCTGGTCAACCTAGTTTGACCAAGTCAACTGTAGGGTCCGGTATGAGTTTGGGAAGATAGTGTTCAAGATGAATTATTCATGACCCATATGTGTCCATTAGATGGTTCCATGCTTCAAACGGCAATTGGCAGTTTCAGATGATGGTTCCATGTTTCAAATGGCAGTTGGCAGTTTCAAATGATGGTTCCATGTTTCAAACGGCAGTTGGCAGTTTCAGATGATGGTTTGATGGATTATTATTATTATTATTATTTACAGGCCATTATTTTATTATTTCGGGCATGGATGAGCTTACGAAGGTATCACTTGATGGTCACATGGTGTGAGTACTCATTCCTAGTGGATTTGAGATTTATGAGTATATTGGTGCACTCAATTATCAATCCTGGGTAGTTTCAGGTGATGATATGGTCAAATTACCACTTTTCTCTAGTTTGCCATGCAGAAATGGCCTGTCCAACACTTTCATTGAGCATGTACCTTCTCCTAAGGCGCTCTTGAGGGGATAGGGGTCAAGCCAGTCGGTATTACCATATTACCCCATCACTAGACATTTTGGTGCAGTTAGTTTTGTGCTCGGAGCACATGGAAGAGAGTTACATGCATTTTTGTACTTTTAGAAGTGGTTTTCTAGCAGTAGAATGGCTAGCAGAGGAAAATGATTTGGCTCAATGGGGCAAGGAAATGGCACAAGGTTGGTCTGGGCCATCATGATGATATTTTCCACACCTTCCAGCATTGGTTCCGGCATCAGTGGGGTCCACATGTCATCCCATTCGGCATTTTGGGGGTTTTATTATTTATTTTTGGACACATGTCCTAGTGTCTTTTGACACGTTATCACATGATGTATTATTTTTTATGTAGGTGGGGCATTAGTCTAGTGAATATGTATTCTCCTAGACCCCCCCACTATGTTATGACATTATGTTGTGCCCCATAGTCATGTTGTGAAGGCTCACATCCCCCTAGGGCGTCATTGAGGGAGGACATCCCCCTTGTTTTGAGTGATCCATGTTTTATTATTCCGGCGCATCTTAGCCATTGATTATCATTATTGTATCTTATGATCTCAACCACTGATTTAAAAAGTGGTTAGCGTTTTGGTCTCTTTCACTCATATTTAAAGGAGAGACCCCCTCATTGTAAAAGGGGACTTTGGCTCTTGGAATTTTCATAATAAAGAGAATATTTGCAGAGACTCTTGGATTTTCTTTGTGGGATGCTCTTAGATTGTGATTGTAAAATCTATTTGTCTTAGCATTTGAGATATTACTGTGGATCCAAAATATTTTTGTGGAAACATTGTTTAACTGCAGGAGGGTGATTTCATCTTGGGTGTTTTTATAGGGGTTCCTCAACTTGCTCTATTTGAAGTGGATTTGTATCAGGGGGTTTTCAATAGTATCTTTGATCTTTGATATGCTCTTTTATATTTCTCATGTTGTTATAGTCTTTTTCTTCTGAGCATCAAATCTTACTTGTGTAGGAGAAAGGGGTGCATTGGCTTCCTTGGGAAATCGATTCTACTTGGAGACTTAGCTAAATCATCTCAAATTGATCGGGAAGCGATATATCATCACTCTCAAGGAATCTACAATATTTTTCAGGTAAGATATACACTTAATCTCTTTGTTTGAAGTTCTAAACCATTGGCCATTTGAATTTGTTTCTCAAACCCTAACTATTAAATTTATAAAAATTCTATGGGTTTAATTATTTGGATTTTTGGCGAAACATTTCTCAGTTTTAATCTTGAGGCCTAGCCCCAAGTGGGTCCTGTTATCACACAACTTGTAGTTGTCCCTAAAGGTATCCCATCCAGGATGGTAGAGGAGATGGACAACTAAATAGGTGACCCAAGAAGTGAAACGGTTCCCAATGCAAGTTGGGTGTCACAATAACCAAGGCACTCTTCACTTTAGATCAAGAAGAATAAAGACCAAGGGGGAGACCCTAGCCAATCAATGAATATTAGCTAACACAAAGGCTCCTAGGGAAATGTGTAAAGTAGGTTACGAAAACCAATGCGTGAGTTAGATTAAGTGGACCCAAGAGTTCAAGTGTGGTCGAAGAGGCTTAGGATGTGACAAGTGTTTCAACCAATGAATGACTAAGGCCACTTATTGAAGCACAATTGAATTAGATCTAGTACCATGAAAAGACACAAGTGGGGCCCACTCCTTAAAATAGGGAAAATGGTCCAAATGGAGCCCACAAGGTTGAGTTAGGGGTGTGATGGCACAAAGGGGTGTGAGAGAAAGTAGATCTATGGATCTAAGATGAGATATGCAACACCCACATATGGGATCTAGCCAAAAGACCACTAGCCCAAGGAGTGTGATTTACCCAGGGGAGACTAGTGCCTTGAATTGAGGGGGCAAATGGAGTCCAAACTTCACCAAAACGTAGATCGGGGTATTTAAGGCAATTATCAAGGTGGGTTTGAAAGGGCATGCCCAAATATGAGCTACATCTCCATAGATCTACGGTTGAAAATGCATCACCTAATGACCCAAGTGGGGCTCAACCCTTAAAATGAGGAATGGGGCCCACAAGGCCAAAATCAAAGAAGTGAAGCACTAGGGGTAGGTTATCAAGGTAGATCTATGCAAATCAAGTGGGATCTCACCTACCCACAACTTGGAACTAGCCCCACTAGCTCTCCTCAAGGAATGTGAATTTCCTCAAGGAGCGCTAGGTTCCTTGGAAAATGGGTCAAATGGAAGCCAATGACCACCAAACTATAGATATGAATTGTCGTGGATGCTATAGAGGTGGGTTCTTAAAATCATCCCCAATGCTAAGCTAGATCCAAGTAGATCTAGAAAAAAGTAAAAAAATGAGGGTTTTGATTTTAAGGGTTTGATGACCAATGAAGAAGAAGAGTAGATCTAGGTACATACCTTGTGAAACATACCTCAAATGCTTGTGGCCACTTTGCAAATTGATATCATTCCCCTACGTGTATATTCAAGAGTGAGATCTAGTTCTCCAAGCCAAAACGTCCTCTTCCAAAGATGGCCAAATCGTCCTCCTCCTACAAGACAAGATCAAGTAGAAACAAGCCAAGTAAGAAAATTGTGAAAATGATGAAGAGATGTAAAACAAAGCATCAACTATGTCACAAAGATACAATAATGATACTCCCTATCACAAAGATCAACCCAAGAGAGGATATGTGGATCTCCCCAACAATAGCTTCCTCAAAATCGTCCTCCTCCTCACCAATTCGGCCTCCGTGCAAGAAAACAACTAGTAGCCCCAAGATCCACAATGATACAAAGAGAAGATGTTGTATATTCAAAGTGCAAAAGAATCCATCAATACAAGACAAGTAGATCCACAAAGAAGTATTCTATTCCAATCTTCAAGAGCTCCAAAGGTGCCTTTACAATAGGGGGGTCTCCTCCTTATATAGGATAATAAAGACCAAAACCCTAAAGCTCAAAACCACTTTTTGAAATGAGTGGTTGGGATTAAAAGATCAAACAATCTAATCAATGTCTAAGATGAGCCAATACATAATATAACATGGATCACTCAACATAGAGATGATGTCATAGATAAAAGTGACTAAGTGAGGGTGACGTCATCCTCCTAAAGGGGCTAAGATACACGGGCCCACCAAATATGACATGTACATGACTCAAGACACACATGGTGGGGCTAGGAGGTATCAATCCTTCACTATATCATCCCCATGGCACAATAATATAAAATAATAGGACCATGACATGTCCAAATAACACAAATGATCAAATCCTGTCCTCAAAATCTGTGAGAGACATGCAGTAAAAGGCCTCCTATGGCCACTGTGGACCCCACTGACTAATGCCAACTGGGTGGAATATGGGGGGTTCACCCTGGAAGACCTCTGTGAATACCAAGTGCCAAAACCTTGCCTCAATTTCCCAAATTGAATTCCTCAGTGACCCTTTTATTCCATTTTTAATCCTCCTGAAAAACCCTAAAACTGCTCAAAATGCCACCCAGGGTGCCTGTGCTGCCAAACTGAGTGCACCAGGATGTCTAGAAGGGGAAATAATGGTAAAAACAAGTGGTTGGAACACCCCCTTCCTACACAACTCCCTAGGCAATGACTGGCCTCCAAGCCTCTGCTAGACAGGCTAGATCAACATGCCCAAAAGTGGTCAATAGGTGGATAACTGCATCAATCATCATCATAAGTGCCCAGAACTGAAAGATAAGTGTCGCAATGGATCCAGAAGACCCAAAACTACTAAAACTGTGTACTCATACACCATGTGTTAACCTGAGGGGTCAACAGTAGGGTCCACCATATCCGGACAGTGTAAAATATGATGATCTGGAAATAATAATAAAACTTATCAACTGTATCAACCATCATCTAAAGCATATGTCCATCATATGCAATCATCAATAAGTGTATGCAGGACCATCAATCATCATCCATAAGCATACATTATCCATCTCATCACGGATCCTAAGAATGACCATGGTCAAACTATGTTTGACTAGGTCAAAATATAAACAAGGACAATATTATGACAAAGACTAAGACATGTTCCTTTAGATCATGTTCACATCTTAAATTAAAGTATAAACATCATTATGTGGCAGTTAATACATATATATTTTTTATGTTATTTATATTTTACTTGCACAAAAGCTTTAATGACAGACTCACCCATTGAACATGGCCTAACTGCTAGCTAAGGATGAAGGCTAAGGACAAGGCTAGGAAATAGGGGATGACTTGACCAAACTCAACTAGATGACACTTTGGGCGGGGACAGGGGGGAGCTACACTCTGTGCTGGACAAATAACAAAGGGAAGGGTTGTGCCCAACAAATGGATAAGTTGTTTAGAGAGTGATTATGCAACTTAGGCATCATGTCTACATCAAGCTGATCCAATTTCATTAGGATCATTCATTTCATTTCCATGGCTTTTTTTGGCCTACATGAACCCTCTGGAATTTCACATGTGCTAAGAAGCACAACTAATCGCAGCTTGCATCTGGGGCATATTCACATATACAAGGTCAACAATAATAAATATAACTTTTGAGTAACATTTTCTTTTTGGACCTTTTTCATACCCTTCGAGGGGTATTTTAGCAGTTCATTGCTATAGCCTTTATTCACGTGTGTTAAGAAACACATTCTAGAATTTTAAGTTCACAGGATTTCATAATACATTTCCAATATAAGTAGTACATGAGCTTTCAGTTTTAGCCAACACCTCTCAAGTGACTAGGGGGACTTCTACAGAGTGCCAAACATCGGGACAACCGACCAGAATGATTTAGGCATACAATCCAACTTACCAAAGGCAAGTTTTGTCACCAAATCAGAGCTGAGACACAAAACAAACATGGATGCGGTCCAACACAAAGGTAGAAATGAGGAAGTCCTCAGTATCAAGAAGTCAAGAAGGCAAGTCAAAGGTGAAAGCCAAATAAGGAAGGTCATGGATGGATGGAGTCAAATGAAATGGTGCCTAAGCCAACAGACAAGGATGTTAGGAAATACCATATCTATGCTCATAAAAGGGTTATGAAACCAATGAGTATTGTCAGAAAACCTAAGTGTGCAAGTAATACATCCATTTTATAATTATAACATCATCCAAGATATTTCATTTTATTTTAAATAGTACTGCCACATCATGAATCATATACTAAGTCAATGCTATGAAGATGACTAAAAACAACAAGATAATAATCCAAAGCCAATAATTAGTAGTCCATAGGTCATATCACATCATAATCATTAATAAACATCTGAAACACTGTTGCAATAACATCACTGGGCACTGAACTGAAACTGTACGGAACAAAGGGTCACATCGATCATCAAATCTAATCTCTCAAGTCTCAGCCTTGGCACAAGGTCTAATAAAATTATGATACAATATACTGCTCTGATCCATGAGTGATATCAAATAAAAAGCTCATCATAGCTGATATCTGTAAAAGACAAGGTCTGAAAAGTGCAGATATCTTCTTAGCAAGGATAGTAGCCCAGCTACTATGGTGTGATAACAAGTCCTCAAGGGCGTCTTGCTCTGTGGACTCCTTCTTCCCATTTCCCTAGGCGTTGATCTCTCAATGCTTGCGCTCTCCTTGTTTGCTTGTCATTCAGATGATTAGAACCCTGTTTTCTGAGCTTGTGACCTTTGATAATGTCATATCTATATCCAAGCTTTGTTAGGAAGCTGTAATCCACTCAGATCTACTACTTGGGACCATTTCCCTGTTTTAAATACACATTTCCCAAGGCAGTTTATTTTGATCATTTACCCTAGCACTTACTTCCTAGATCCTTTCTTAATCATTAAGCCATTGTGTCTAATTAATTTAATTCAATATCTCATCTTCCCTAAGCCTTCGCAGTGACTTTATTCCTAAGATCTAGGGTTCATCATCCTTCACCTTACATACCTTGTTGAATAACTTGATCTGGTGATTGGATTACATCTCTCCTATCGGTAGTAGATCAGGGTCTCCCCCTTTGCTATTTGGGGCTTGGATAGCAAGAAGCAAAGAGTGCCTCGATTGGCGTGACAACAAATCCATCTTGGGAATCGAGGCCCTCTTAGGTCACCTCTTTAGTTTCCCATCCCCTTTACCATCCTGGATAGGATCACCATTAGGGGCAACTACAAGTTGTGTGATAACAAGTCCCCCTTTTAATTATGCTTTTCTTCCTAGTGGACTTTAAATAATTATTAATTCCCTTTCTCCATTGACTATAGCCTACAGGAATTAAATAGGCTATTAAATCTCCTTCCTAGATGGATTATTCAGAAAGGGAAATTACAATCCTCCCTTCTCGAGATTGCTTATCCTCGAGTAATTGCAAACCGGGATGCTGCAAAATCTGCTCTCCCTCACAAGTGGCATCCTACACGGGTAAGTTTTTCCATTGGATAAGATACTCCTTGACCACTCTGCTCTGCAAGCACCTCTCCCTGACATCGAGAAGCTCCTCAGGGTCTAGCACCAACTACCCCTCTTCATCTAACAATGGTAACTCTGCTAAAACACTGCCTTGTTGTCCCAATTCCTTCTTGAGGCATGGCATGTGAAATACATTGTGTATCTTCCTCTCGTCGGGTAGCTCAATCTCATAAGCTACTTCCCCTACTCTCTAGATTACCCTGTATGGACCATAAAAATGAGGCTTCAACTTTTCTACTCCACTTTTCTTCAATGAAGATTGTTTGTATGGTTGTACCTTAGAAAAACCAAATCTCCTTCCTCAAAGTTGTTCTCAACCCTATTCCTATCTGCATACACATTTTGTTGATTTTGAGCCATTTGTAAGTTATCCTTAAGGACCTTGAGTATATCCTGGTTTTCCTGCATCTAATCTTTGGCTTTGGGTGCCTTGCTATCCCCAAATGCCAAGTCTGCAAATGATGAAGCATTGTAGCCATATAGTGCTCGGGACGGTGTCATACCAATGGACATGTGGTAGGTGGTATTGTAGTAGTGTTCTCTTATGTGCAACCACTAATTCCATGCTTTTTGTTTCCCTGACACATAATTGCGTAGATACCCCTCAACCCATTTGTTCATAGTTTTCGTCTGATCATCTGTCTGAGGGTGATAACTAGTGCCAACCAATCTAAATGGCTCTTGCCAAAATGCATTGAGAAACCTGTTGTCCCAATCACTCACAATGTACTTAGGAAGACCATTCATTCTAAACACTTCCCTGAAGAATAACTCAGCCACCTGTGATGCAGTGGAATCTATGGAAATCGCATAAAAGTGTGTGAATTTGGTCAATCGATCAACAACCACATAGATGCAATCATTGCCTTGCAACTTTTGTAGACCTGTGATGAAGTCCATCGATACACTCTCCCATTTCTACGTTGGAATGGGCAATGGTTGTAACGATCTTGCAGGATGTGTTTGCTTTGTCTTATTTTCTTAACAAACCATGTACTCTCTCAAATGTCTCAACACATCATCCTTGAGACCCTTCATTTATCAATATAGTGACATGTTGTCCCTGTATGACTCCCTTTTCCCTAAAAGTGTAAATGACTCCCTTTACCCTGAAAGTGTTGAATCTAGGAACACCTCATAAGGTAGCAATGGTTCAACTGTGAGTCTGTACTTATGGCTGCTCTTCATTCTCACTGCTTTGCTCGCCATCCTGAACATGTCCTGCTTCCTCTTTCTCATCACTATCTGAGAGTACCTCTATGTAATGCACCGTTCCTTTACCCATGCATCTGTGTCTCAATTCCAATGCTCTTTGCAGCTGAAACATGTCTTCTTTATCCTCATCTCATTCCAGGTCTCCTCATCTAGCTTGGTTTCCTTGGTCCCCTCCTTCTGGAAGGGATTCTTGACTTTGCCTTTTTGAGGAACAGAAGGTTTGGACTGAAACTTACCATTTGGGATTGTGTCATCCATGTCACGTGCTCTAATGATGGCATCCCATAGAGTCTGTGGTTTGAAAGCCTTAACCCAACCACGCAATGGCTCGGGTAATCCTTTAGTGAACAACATTATAAGTGTAGGCCCAGACACATCTATCACCATGATTGCAAGCCTATGAAACTTTGAACTGTAGGCATCCATTGTACCTTCCTGCTTGAGCTATGACAACTCCCTGAAATGCAACTCTAGGTTTTTCCTATCAAACCTGTCATTCAATCTCTGTGTGAAGTCCAGGTAGGATTTAATACTGGGATGTCGTAGAGTAACCAATCCATGGTACCACCACTCATGATCCTTTGCCTCCAAATGCAAAGCAAAATTTTTTATCTCTTATGTCTCCTTCATGGGGTTGGGCTTTGTATCCAACTTCTGAACCTAGGCTCTAGTTGTACATTTGATAGAAACATCAAGGGAAGGGATAGTTAGCTTCCCAACTTTCCACTGAAGATCAAAGTTCTGTTGGCCCCTGTTGAAGTCTCTTGGTCTATTCTTGGGCTTGATGGTACAAAACTCCTATAGTGACATCACTGGATGAAACTCCGCACAGAGAATCTAATATTCCCTCAAATAGTCATTAAATCTATCACCTAGTAATGGCTACCCCGGATTGCCAACTGGCTACTCCACGAACTGAGGTAAGAGTGGTCTAGGATTCACACTACTAGTTGTCTGATTGTTGGTCTAGAGGGGAATATTAGTGTTGCTTCCTTCTACATGATTCCATTATCTGCATTGGTGCCTCTTGGGCCATTTTTGCCCCTAAGTTGCATGAAACAGGGAAATGGGGACAAAATGGGGAAATGAGGAAGCGTGACCCCCCCCAAATTTTGGAAATGAGGAAACGCGATATATATATATATATATATATATATAGTAGACAAAATTATTATAAAACATAAACCATAAATTATTAATTACATTTAGCTGCAAAGAACATTACTAAGTGACAAATGTTAAATGATACAAATAAAATTTAAATCACACATGTAACATCACATTTTACTCATGAACCCAAGTCTATATCATTTCATTCATGCAAGTAGTAATATCCCAAAACAACCTTTATAAACGAGGTTATATACTATATATCCAAAATTAGCCTTTATGTACGAGGCTACAAGTACAATGTATCAAATTATGCACAATGCACATACTAACATAGAAATAAAAGTAAAACATGAGCTCATACTAGTAGTCATCCTCATCTTCATAGTCTTCCTCAAAAATAGAACAAGAAGCATGCTCAGCTGCAAAATGTAGAGTGGAAGAAGTATTTCCAATTCCACTGCTAGGTTCCTCAATACTTAGTGCAGCAAGAGAGAGGTCCAAGTTAGCAAATTCTGACTCGACATCCCAAATTGCACAAGGCCTATTGCTATATTCTGAGACCTGAGTGCTCCAGTTGCTTGTGTGAGGATAGAACGAAGTGATGTTCTCTTTATAACTTTCTTCAACTTAATTAGAAGCATCTAGAATTAAATTTTATTTTAAAATTTAATGTATTAACCCTTAATTATTGAAATCCATGGGCAGAAAGAGACTTTATGGGCTAGTTTTTTAAATGACGGACTTTTATTTGACAGGAAACACACCGTATAAGAGAGGAAACATGATGGAAACACGTTTCCGTTTGTACGAACGCGTTTCCCATACAGGAAACATGTTGGTTTCCGAGTTTCAGCGAGTTTTCGAGGGTGAAACGAGTGCTAGACCCAAGTTTCTTGCAACTTAGTTTTCCCCTCATCATTTTGGTTTGCTTGAGTATTTACGATAAGTTGAGTCATGAGCTGAACCAACTGCTGCTACCCCCTTGCTAAATAATTTAAAATGCTCATGGTACTTCCCTCAGGTGTCTCCTTTCTATTTGTATTAGTCCTTCTTCTCCTAAGTGGATTATTCCTGTCCCCCATTTCTTCTTGTTTCTACTTCTAGTTGCTCCTCTTCTTCTAATTCTATTGCATCCTCTTCCCAAAATTCTTATAAAACTATGTCTACAGGTTCCCCCCTCGGTCTTCTTCTCTTGTAGGTGATATTACTATTGTCCTTCGGATTCAAAAAACGTGCATGTAACTCACAGGCTGACTCACAGGTTGGTAGAATCACCGGCTATGATACCACTGTAATGTCCCTTGCTAGATCTGGGCTAATTTTTTTGTTTGATTTGGTTGTTTGTTTGAAAGTTATGTCTTAGCTCTAGTTTTAAACAATGGCAGTAATATACTCACAATACAAAACCACTTTTATTGCTCATAAGATATATTTCAAATATGCTACAACAACCATACAAAAAAACTCTTAAATCATATTTAAACCATATTGACAAACCTGTAGGTGACTGTCATGTTTGTTACGTTGTAACAATGATACAAAAATATAATAGACTTAGAAAGCTTAGTTTTTATGGATTACCTCCAATTCTGTAGATGACTATTGATGGCAGCCAACAATAGAGGCTATGTACAACAGTCAAACTTGTCTATTCTCAGCACTGTTGGGTGAGTTGTACTATTGGCAGTTGTTATCACACAACTTGTAGTTTCCCCTTTTGGATGATCCTATTTAGGATGGTAGAGGAGCCATGCAACTAAAGAGGTGACCTAAGAGAATCTCATCCCCAGAATGGATCGGTTGTCACGCTGATCAAGACTCTTTACTTTATGCCACTGAAATCCAAGTGACAAAGGGGGAGACCCTGATTTAACCTAGGAGGCAAGATCTAAAGCTAACACACCAGATCAATCTAAACAAGTAGAGTACGTAGGGTGAGTAGCCAATTAAACCCTAGATTTGAAGGGTAAAGCCACTAGATGACTAATGCTCGAGTTGGGAGGCTTAAGATTATGAAATGAACAACCCGATATGTTTGTTTTAGTGACTTTGGAACTTAGCAAAAGATCTAGGATCTAAGTGTTAGTTTTGGTAGTGAATGCCACTACCGTGGGGGGATTGAAGGTTGATCTTAGTGAAATTCCCAAAATGGTGAATTGAGAAAGAATTAAGGCTTACTAGCACTTGATTGAGATAGCTTGATAAAGGATATGACAATGTTTACGCCCATAAGCAAAACCGGATTACAAAACCAAAGAAAGATGGCAAACCCTAGGAGGGAGAATGGACTAGATATGAGTGCCTTGCTTATTGGGAAGTTGGAGTCCCCTAATGATGACACCTCAGAGAACCCTTGTAGCTTTTGGGGGAAGTAAAATAACCTAAAAAGGATTTTCCGCAAATCGAAGTTAAGTGACCCAGAGAATTTTTATAATTTTTTACTTAGGGTTTTAAAGTGGATTTTATGAATGACAAATGGATAGGAAGATAAAATGGAATGATATAACTTGTAATCATTTACCTAGTGGTTTTATATGTATGTTGTATGATGAGGACTACCCCTGACAAGATCAAATGAAAGATTTGTTGAACCCTCGGCCAGATTTGTTTCCATTTTAAAAAAGATACATTGTTGTATATGTAATCAATGATAGAGACATGGTTTTCCTTCTAAAATGTTATTTATGTGTGTCATTATTTTTTTCTTGCAATATAATTTTTTTTAATATATATATATATATATATATATATATATGGCGTTTCCCCCAACGTTTCCATTTTTGGAGGGTCACGTTTCTTGTCGTCCCCGTTTCTGAAACTTCCAAACGTTTCCCTGTTTTGTGCAACTTAGGGTTAAACCAATCTAGAAACCATGGGACCTCAAGAAATGCCATATTACTTCCAATATTCAACTTGAAGATGCATGAGGTCATACCTCAAACCGGTATCAAAATGGTGGAGTCACTAAGGTGAACTTGAAATGCGCTTCACCCTACAAGTAATGAGTCTTCAAAATCAGCAAGGACAAGGGCTTCATCCCTTCATGGAGTCACCATGTGAAAAGAGAAATCTACAATTGTAACCTCCCACAAAATGTCAAGAAGCATAAATATTCAAATTTATGATAAAAGGGCTTTATCCTCGACAACAGTGCCAAAAAATGTTATTGCGCAAACTAGCACGTGTAGTTAAAGCTCCAAAGATCACTTCTATTCAAGGTAACCTGAGAGGTGTTACCCACTGTCACCACGATAACTACCTCTATGCAATTTCGATTGGTTTTTCTTCAACCCAAGGGGGCATCCCTAGGATAGGATTGCTAGGCTATGGCAATGAGGGCACAAGGTGATTTGGAAGAGATAGCCTTAGCAAAATGAGGTTGTATTTTTTAAGGTTTTTAGAATAGGTGATGGGGAGGATTGGAGATCAATGCCAATATCCAAATAGGCCAATGGAGTCAAGGTGAATCAAATGGAAAGTGAGGCCAAGAAGAATGCTCTTCAAGAATTGGTCTATTTTCATCAAAGGTTAGGGGTCAGGACACACTAGTCACATTACCCAATTGAGGATAAACAATGGACTTCAAGGTCTACATGAGGCAGAGGGAGCTCCAACATAGGAAAGTCCCTAGCCACCCAAGATCAACTGTGGAGAAGATAAATACCTAGAAACCTATGTCACAGGGTTCATCGAATTTGAACCTTGAGGTTTGAAATTTGATGAACTTCAAAGAAAACTGTAATCTCATTGAGGTTCCATGATTAGGTTCGTGGGCCTTGTCGCTATGAGTCCTTCTGCTGTACCTCGAGCCCTGTCACCATGAGTCCTCATGCCTCACCTTGAGCCTTGTCACCGCGAGTCCTGTCACCTCGATCCCTGTTGTCGCAAGCCCTGCCCCTGCAAGATTTGGCGATGCTATCTCCACGGTTCCATGAGCCTTTTCATCATGAGATTGGTAAATAAAAATGTAAATTTAAATACTTATTGCCTCGACCTGTAAGTTGGGGTGGCAATATGTATTTTTAAATTTAATAATGGAAATGATTATTAGGTTTAGTCACTTAGTGATTATTTAGGTTTAGTAAGTTACTAATAAATGTTTATTATCGTGATTATATATATATATATATATGTGTGTGTGTGTGTTTATTTTAATATTTTATATTATATTTTATTTTGAAGTTTATACACATGCGAACCTTATGGCAAACCCCATCTGAATTTCATTAGAAAGTTCAAACTCAAACTGAACTTAATTGTTGTTGAACCCAAACTTGAATCGTGTGAATTAGCTAGAAACCCTTGCCAAGGAGCTAATTTCATATCAAGACAAGGTCTAAAATACTCACCCAAACCAACAAAGGAGAATGTGCAAGCCAATAGCCTAAGACACCCTCCTTCCAAGAGTTGTCAATAACTATCCTTTGGATCAATCATGAGAGGTTTGTAGAATACTTGAATATTCCAACATTAACCCTTAAGCACAATAATAGAACCAAAAAGAAGAAGCTTCAAGAATTGACAACACTTTCACCACATAGAAAGAACCCTTATGTAAAGTCCCTTGCCATGGAAAGTACTATTTTCTTCACTAACTAGTTAATGCCTTTAGGTGATGAGTACTGTCAAACCCTTCTTTGCAAGCTCTAGCTCATTGTAGGAGCCTCCACACTTAGTTTTGAATTTAAATGTTGAAGGTTGATGAAGTTTAGGTGACCGTTATGTCAAAGTGACATACATTTACTCATGTGACCGTCGAACTAGTTTGGCTAGACTTCTCATTTAGCATTGTATGCTATCTATTTGTTGTTTGGCATATGTTTCTTAAATGATACACAATTAGTCTTCACAAATTTAATATCATAGTTTACCATGTGAGGAATCAAGTGTTGTAGATTGCATTGATATTTATAATTTCATACAACAATATTTGACAAGTAAATCTAATATAAAATACTTTCAGAGCAAGGACTTCATTAAAGAAAGAGGTAGTCATTTACAGGAAATCGTAAGACCATACAATGATGATGAAAAGGGGCAATATATATATATATATATATATATATAATATTCACAAACAAACCTCTAATTTGTCAATAAACAGGTTGCAAATGAATGTTCTGAGTATTTCCCACTGGTCTGACTATGTTGGTCACTGTATAAGGCCAAAGGAAGTGCCCATATGCACTATAACAACACTTTCCTCTTCCCAGTGATCACTATAATGTACAACAGTGACCCCCAATGCCTTCTCTCATACTGTGCTAGATTTTTTGGCACAATATCCAATAGTTGCGTCCTCTTGTAGATGTGCATTATCACACTTACAAGGAAATGGTGATAAAAAATGAAATATGTGAACCAGATATGTGTTACCCACCAATAGTTGAGTCCTCTTGTAGATGTGCACTGTCACACTTACAAGGAAATGGTGATAAAAAATGAAATATATGAACCAGATATGTGTTACCCACTATAATATTAACCCTCGGGAAAATAGAATTCTGCTTCCCTCTTGGCAAGTGATAGGGGGAATTCAGTAGAAGAATGTTGTCACCACATAGTGCGCCCTCCTCCACAGTACAACCACTATTCTATATAGTGAGTTTCCCTTCCACATAGATATGCAGCAGAGTTCACATTTATTCTATTGTCGCCTAAAACACACTTGACCACAGATAAGTCTCCCACTCGCTATGTGTGTTTTTGAGGGAAACTATGAGTGTAGAACCCACTGTCACCTCAATTCCTAACTCCTGCGTTTAGACCCCAACTCCAAAAGGTCAAGGGGGGTTGTCCCTACTTACTAAGTTTCTCTAAAGAGTTTCTTTAGGAGTTGCAAATTATTAATGTTCAATGACAAACATTCATGCAAAGATGCAATAATTTTGATGACAAGCTAACCTTCTTTGGAAACAAACCATGTACAATTGTAAGAGAGAAATAACAAATCATCTACCAAACCAATGCCTACTTTACTTGGGTCATGGAGTCACAAATACAATAAAAGTAAGATCACCAGAGACTATTAAATTGCATTAAACCATTCACTTATCACAATGATCAAAATATCACATTTAACACATGAGAAATACTTGTAGTAAATGAACAATTAATGAATGAAAGGTGCTTGTAATGAGATTGAACCAAATTCAAAAGGTTCGAAAGTAAAGAACTAAAAATGAAATATTAATTGCAATGTTTTGCCAATGGTCCTGTAAATTTTAATTATTTTTAGGTCTCTCTTGAGCTTAGGGAATTTAAGGTTTGTGCAAGAAAATCAAAGCTATCCTATGTGTCTACCTTAAAAATTATCACTTTCGATTTGAGAGAGATTGTCGGGTGCTCAACAAGAGAACACAAGGTTCCCAACTAGATCCACAACCAACCCCAAATATTGTCGGGTGCTCAATAGGAGGACACTAAGTGCAACGAGGCTCCCAACAGTCTCTACCCCTCTAGCTCCACGGGTCAAACTTAGTTTTCTCAATGTCTTATCAAGATAAGTTTATGAGTACCTATTATTCTATCCAACACTAATCTTTTCCCTTTCTTGTCACCCAGGATCGAACGAACCGGCAAGGGGAGTGAATACGGCGCAAGGATTGGGGCATGGTTTATTTAACTTTTTAAAAGAATAAATCAATAATTATGTATAACGCAAGCTGGCACAATATTGCAAGGGTGGCAAAGCCCACTCACTTGCAAGGTGTGGGCAACAAATTAAAGCAAAAATAACTTAAAACTTAAACAAATTACTAGCCAGCACGATTTTGCATCGATGGGAAAAGCCACTTCACATGTAATGTGTGGGCAAACAATATTACCAAGTGCAAATAAGAAATAAACTAATTCCTAGCCCTTTCTCTTTTGCTTACAAGGGTGGGGAAAAACCCAACTACCTTGGTAAGCAATGGATGGAAAAATAAAAGAATTGAAAATTAATTACTAGCTTGGCCACACAACTCTCTTCCTAATGAAGAGGAGGGGCAAGCAATATAACAAAATGGAAATAACATATACAGCTAACACTAGCCTCTCTACACTTGCAATGCAAAGGAGGGCAATCCCAACTTCTTTTGAATGCAAGGGATGGCCACAAAATAAGAAGAAATTTTACTAGAAATAAAAGAATAAGGAACCAAGTCCAAGAGACTATCTTGGGCTTGTTATAATAAGAAAAATTCCATCCTTTGAAATAAAAGAGAATGGGGGTCAAGAATAAGAAATTTGACCCTTTTTTGGCAAGAAACTTGAAGTGGCTAGTCTTGGATAATCTTTGAGCTTATTTGTGGCCAAATTTCGGCATTACCTCTACCTGTAACATGAAAAACCTGCACAAAACAACAAGCTAATATTTTTCAAATATGATAAAATCATAAAAATGAGTAGGGAATCACTCTGAAAATTTTAACATATTAATTTCAACATTATGTAAATAAAATGTAACATATAAAAAGCTAGAAATGATGAGTTGTGAGAGTGAAGTAAGTAAAAATCTACAATAAAAAATAATTAGTTAGAAGAAGCCAAGTTCCTGAATGGTTGTTTGCAATGGGGTATCCCACCCGGGAATCCCACTCTCCAAGCTTAAGTAACCTGTAACAAAACTAGCTTCAAATGCATAAGGGGTAAGAGATCAAGCAAAGAAATGAGAAATCATTTATTCAAACTAGAAGTCCATGAAATTCTCAAATGCTAAGAAGATAACCCACATAACATGTAACAACAATATTACAATATTATTCTCAAGCAAAACAATTTGCTTGAGATCCACAAGTCCAAGAAACTACAATGTTACTATTATCACACAACTTGTAGTTGTCCCTAAAGGTATCCCATCCGATATGGTAGAGGAGATGGACAGCTAAAGAGGTGACCCAAGAAGTGCAACGATTCCCAATGCAAGCTAGGTGTCACGATAACCGAGGTACTCTTCACTTTAGATCAAGAGGAATCAAGACTAAGGGGGAGACCCTAGCCAATCAATGGAGATTAGCTAACACAAAAGTTCCTAGAGAAATGTGTAAGTGAGGTTACGGAAACCAATGCGTGAGTTAGATTAAGTGGACCCAAGAGTTCAAGTGTGGTTGAAGAGGCTTAGGATGTGACAAGTGTTTCAACCAATAGATTACTAAGGCCACTTATTGAAGCTCAAATGAATTAGATCTAGTACCATGAAAAGACACAAGTGGGGCCCACTCCTTAAAATAGGGAAAAAGGTCCAAATGGAGCCCACAAGGTTGGATTATGGGAGAGATGACACTAAGTAGGTGAGATGAGGTAGATCTATGGATCTAAGACAAGATAGACAATACCCACATATGGGATCTAGCAAATGACACTAACCCTAAGGAGTGCGAATTGACCAAGGGAGACTAGTGCCTTGAGATGAGGAGGCAAATGGAGTCCAAATTATGCCAAAATGTAGATCGAGGTAGATTAGGCAATTATCAAAGTGGGTTTGAAGTGGCATGCCCCAACATGAGCTAGATCTCCATAGATCTAAGGTTGAAAATGCATCACTCAATGACCCAAGTGGGGCACACCCTCAAAATGAGGAATGGGGCCCACAAGGAAAAAATCAAAGAAGTGAAGCACTAGGGGTAGGTTATCAAGGTAGACAAATGCAAATCAAGTGGGATCTCACCTACCCACATCTTGGAAGTAGCAAAACTCACCCTCCCAAGGAGTGTGACCTCACCCAAGGAAGACTAAGTGCTTTGGAAAAAGGGTCAAATGGAGGCCAATCACCACCAAACTATAGATCCGAATTGTCGTAGATACTATAGAGGTGGGTTTTCAATATTATCCCCAAATCCAATTTAGATCCAAGTAGATCTAGGAAAAAGTAAAAATGAGGGTTTTGATTTTAAGGGTTTGATGACCAATGAAGAAGAAAAGTAGATCTAGGTACATACCTTGTAGAAAATACCTCAAATTTGTGGCCACTTTGCAAATTGATAGCATTCCCCTATGTGTATATTCAAGAGTGAGATCTAGTGCTCCAAGCCAAAACGCCCTCCTCCTATAAGACAAGATCAGGTGAAACAAGCCAAGTAAGAAAATTATGAAAATGATGAAGATATGTAATAGAAAGCATCAATTATGTTCCAGAGATACAATAATGATACTCCCTGTCACAAAGATCAACCCAAATGAAGATATGTGAGTCCCCTCAACAATAGCCTCCTTCAAATCATCCTCCTCTTCACCAATTCGGCCTCCCTATAGAAAAACATGTAGCCCAAGATCCACAATGATACATAGAAGAGATATTGTATAGTCAAAGTGCAAAAGAATCCATCAAGACAAGAGAAGCAGATCCACAAATAAGTATTCTATTCCAATCTTCAAGAGCTCCAAAGGTGCTTTACAATGAGGGGGGTCTCCTCCTTATATAGGATAATAAAGACCAAAACCCTAGATCTCAAAACCAATTTTTGAAATGAGTGGTTTAGATTTAAAGATCTCACAATATAATCAATGGCTAAGATGAGCCTAACATAAAATCACATGGATCACTCAAAAAGAGATGACTTCATAGCTAAAAGTGACTAAGTGAGGGTGACGTCATCCTCTGAAGGGGGCTAAGGTACAAGGTCCCACCAAATATGACATGGACATGACTCAAGAAGCTCATGGTGGGGCTAGGAGGCATCAATCCTTACTGTCTCATCCCCATGGCACAATAATATATAAAATAAAGGACCATGACATGTCCACATAACACAAATGATCAAATCCTGTCCTCAAAATCTGTGAGAGACGTGCAGTAAAAGGCCTCCTGTGGCCACTGTGGACCCCACTAACTGATGCCGACTGACTGGAAGATGGGTGTTCACCCTGGAAGACCTCTGTGAAGATCAAATGCCAAAACCTTGCCTAAATTTCCCAAATTGAATTCCTCAATGACCCTTTTATTCCATTTTTAATCCTCCTGAAAAACCCTGAAACTACTCAAACTGCAACCAATATAGTGCATAATCATCATAAAATTTTCAATTTCAAGGACTAACAAGTATACACATAATAATCAAACCTGGTATTGTAGGTTGAATCTGCTACTAAAGGAGTTGTTGTTGTTGTTGTTGTCCGATCAGCTCCTAGCCCTTGACGATTTGCCGAAGACCCCTCGTTTGAATTCCCTACCATATCGGGAGTACTCTTCTTTCCCCCGATCAAATTGGGGTCGTAAGAACATACAATGCCATGGCTTTCCGTTGGGATCTCCCAATCCTCGATCAAGCTATAAACCCAACTCCAAGGAACCACACTTTTAATCCAATTCTCTATTACGTTTCCCGTCCAGCACTAGGGAGCAAGAGAGTATTTTATCCTTCTCCTCCCTTTCTTTTATAACCAAAAACTTCCATGCCATGTGTCTTTCCATGCAAAAATAATATTTAATTAATAATTATTTTAATATTTATTCTCATGCAACATGTGTCACTTTAACTTAAGTGTGTACCTAAACCCCTAAATTGTCTCTTTGTTGTCTCCTTAGTTAATTTCTCTAATCCCTAAATCAGTGGGATGTAGGTGGAGTGGTATCTACATGGGTTTTATTCAAGTTTTGTTCTATAATTTATTTGTTGAATATTATCTCTCATGCATATTTATTCTAGTAAATATGGACATATATCTATTCCCATTTTTCTCTTTTTCTATAAAATAAAAATAAAAATAAAATTCTTTTATTAAATTTTCTAAAATTCTATATGCCTCTTTAATCATATACACACAATTTTTCTAAATGCTAAAAGTGTGAGAAATATCCTTTTCATGCATTATTAATTTAATGCAATTTATATATGCCAAATAAACGGGTGTTCGTTTTGACTTTCTTTTCTTCATTCGTCTCGGTACCACATCGTCGGGTCCTTCTGACTTTCTTTCCTTAATCGTCGAGGTACCACATCGTCGGGTCCTTCCGACAACTTTCTTTTTCTCTGGTGGGGAGTACTTTGTAGCGATCGGGGAATCGTTACTGCGATCTCTTGACTACACTTCCTTGGCGACTAAGGATGGATGAGGGATAAGGTTCTCCTTATCGCGCGCCCCTCAACTCATCGTACGCGACCAAGTCGTTGTGACCTCTCCCGTACGGCACATGCTTCCCCAGGTTAGCTCGCAAGCTTATGACCCATGCGTGGCGTGCTAATTCAGGGTCGACAGTTTGTCGTCATACCCCTATGTATGTTTCTTGTTCTTACGACCCCTATTATTCCATTTTGGGTCAGTCGGTAAATTGTTTTACCTGCCACTGCACACACACTAAAAGCACACATTAGTAGTGTTGCACTATAAAACATTTTCATCATTCATCATAATATCTCAGTCAGTCGAGCATATCTATCATTCAATATTTTCATCTTTCATTCCATAATCTCTTAGTCAATCGAGCATATATCATTCAATCTTGTTCATTTCATTATTTCTCAGTCAGTCTAGCATATATCATTCAATCATCATTCATTTCGTAAACCGCTCATCGCTAAGCATAGCATGTATTCATTTATCAATTCAAGTAAAATTTCCATTTTTACAAAATTCATTCATTTCATCGTTTTCATTTATCATTTTGTCATTAAGCAATTCATCATGTGTTTTCTCAATCCTTAAGACACATCCAAACTCAAGGACCACTTTATAGAATTTTATTCAGTCGGGTCACTCGACAAGTGTCTTCAAAGCCTATGGTCATTCTAGGGGCATTACATACACCCACCCTTATATAGAACTTCGTCCCGAAGTTAATTTTTGTTCTCGTTCTTTCGATATTAGGATTTACTTGACTTCCTATTCTCATCCTCTTGTCATTCTCTTCTATTTTCTCAGACAATCATGGCCATAAGCATTAGTGGTTCTAATCATTAGTTTCTATATTATCTAGTAGGGTTCCAATACACCCTTAGGAACTCAATTGTAGTATCAGGTAATGCAAATTCAATAATACCTTCAATAATTTTCAACCCCAACTTAGATTTCCTATATCTCCTTATTCATCTATGAAGATCCATGGTATCCAATCTAAACACAAGTTACATTGCATCAAAAGCCGCACCATAGTTATCCAATCATCATTTGCATAACAGATCCAAGCAAGGATTCAAATCTATTTGGTTATTCTTCCCTCCAAGACGAGAAGGTAAACATCATAAAGGATTCAGTAAAATATAGATAGGTACGATCTAATCACGGATTCAACAAATCAAGAGAGACCCTCAAATAGTCCAAAAACCAATTCCCATAAGACTTACTTCCAAAACCCCCAAATGTTTTAACAATGTTGGTTCTCAATTTGATAGGTTTCGAGGCATCGAAACTTAGTGACTTAGTCGGACGTTATAAAATTTATCTCTTAGTCCTTTCATCACTATCATCACATCCAGGCTAATGAGCTTATCACATTCTTACTTCATTTCATCCTTTCTGTTATCACAGGGTTACTTCGACAAACTCATCAAGTCGTACTATGTGTGTTTTCTCAACCTCATAGACTTCCATCTCGAGCTAGTCGTGTTTTCATTAAGGGTTGACTATGTCCTCGGTTTAGCTGTATTATGTTCAGTTCATTGTGTTGATCATCTCCATACATCGTTTTACTAAAATCGTCTTCGTTTGGTCCATTTCGGTGGACTTTCCAAGTTTCATCATGTGTGGGTCATCATAGTCTCATTAAGTCGTATCATGGGAATTAGTCTCATTTCCATTTCAGATTCGCCATGTCAGGTGGTCCACATCATTGTGTTTATCCCATCAAAAAACTCATACTTTCAACACACAAGTAATACTTTCAACAATTCATCAACCAAGCTACTATTAGCTAATATAATCATATTAATTTATTTATCGATTGACCAATCATAGTAATGTACTCACAAATTGGCGTATGCATGGCCAGTGCACACGACTTAGGCATTGGTACTAATAATCACTTTTAATTCTCCTAATAGATCTGTATTACATGCTTGCAAATAACATATAGAAGAACAATTAAACAATGCATCATTCATCATTCATAATCATTCATACAAAAACAATAAGACATAATTAGGTAAACATAATGATGAAATTGAGCATATAATCATGATGGTTAATAACAATAAAGAACACCATCCAATCTATCATTGGTACGATCCATCCCATCAATACTCCAACCACCTAATCACCACTACTTCTAGCTCCTGAACTCACCATCCCATCCTCTGCTGGAATATACTATGGAATTTTGACTATGTGTATGACCACATATAGAACCTGTAAGCGGAAGTGTCGATTGACCACATCGACCAAGCTTCCCCAGCAGGAACCCACTAGTTGTCATCCCACATCCACGGGAGCATGCTCAGAAATATCCATCGTATCCATTTCTCAGCAAGGTACCACATCGTCGGGTCCTTTCGTCCATCCTTTCCGTTTCTCGGCAAGGTACCACACCGTCGAGTCCTTCTGCCGATATATTTTCATTTGACTTGCGGGAACTTCATGTAGGGATTTAAGATCCGTTACCTTCAATCCTCCGTCTACACGCTATTGGGGACTAATGGCGCTGAGGAGTAAGTCCATTCTTACTGCGCGCCCCCCAAATCATACATGACTGACTCCGTCGTGGTCCACACCGTACGACTTCACACGACCCCGAGTAAGCGGATAAGGGCTTTTGAACTTGGTCGTGGGATCCTTTGGAAGTCGACACCATCATCGTCCTTCCATGTGTGATTTATCCATCCTCTATGACCCTTCAATTCCGTCGGTGAACCATTTCACCTGTCACTACACACATCTCAGAAACATATATTAATAGTCCTATTCTCATTTTTCATATTTCAATCCATAAACCCGCTAATCGTTAAGCAAATTACAGTTTAATCATTACATCATACATTCCATTAATTAGTAAAGCATTTCATCAATGTGTATTTCTTTTGTTCTCATCTCATAATTCATCATACAATTATTCGTTAAGCATCATATTCACATAACACATTTTTCACAATCAAGGCTAATCATTAAGCAACATGTAATCAATCAATTATCCCACTCCACACATATCATTTAATTCATTAATTCATCTATCAATTATTGTCGTCATTCACATCTTCAGGTTTTCGTCAATCATTTAAGACATATCAAGGCTCAAGAGACCACTTATCGAAGTTTGTTCAGTTGGTTCACTCGACAGGTGCCCTTAAAGTCCATAGTCATTCTAGGGGCATTACATTGGCACTATAGGAATCCGCCTAATCAACATGTGGAATAGTTCATCATTAACATGAAACTCATGTCTAGGCATACCCAACTCTTTCAAGTGTTACTCCATATCACTAAAACGGTATTTACATATAATCATGTAAGTTCTTTTTGCAAACAAACTAAATTAGCATTCCACATATGGATATTCTATATTCAATTTGTGTGTTCAATATGAAGTAACACATTCATTGCCATTAATAAATTAAATAGTAAATTCCATTTACCATACACACCTCAAGGGAGTCCACATGTCCATATAACAATAGTCTTAATCAATCTATCCTAGTCAACATATAATAAGCAAATAAAATGCTAAACTAAATCAGATTAGATTTTTTAATGACTATCAAAATGTCGAGCATTACATACACCCACCCTTCAAGAAACTTCGTCCCGAAGTTATGGTCATTCACTATTTAAGAAAAATCTCGATACCATATCTCTATTCCTTCCGACTAGAATACCTTAGTCATGTTAGTCCCATGAGACCTTCACATGATCAACATGTCAATATTATATAATTTTACCTCTTCCATCCCATAGGATGTGTTCTCAAGTTACGCTTTACATGTTATACACACAATTGATTTAACTTCATCAAGGTTTATCAATCATTTAGTCCTAGTTATTAACATATAATCATAATATGTAGTTGTTTTCTATATCATAGTTCATAAGAAGACCTCGTCTCCCATATAGCATTTCCTTAGGTTCAAGGTGTATTGTTATGACTCATTTATTGATTCTTAGCTTCATTGAATATTTCTAGCAAACACCAATTACTTCCTCATTAGTAATTTTAACTATATCCAAATTTCGACGGTATTTTAAGTGAATTACTATATAATAACTTAGTAGTGCTATGCCTATCTACCAAATACACTTTATCAATTAACATTTGCGAAAGGATATCTCTTACACGCGAGTCTCACATTATCCACAAAATCCTTACAATTTCAATTTTAACGCATAGATCACCTCCATCCTTAATGTAATCACTAAATTTTCCAATAGTGCATTTATTGATGCACATCATAAATCTTAACCTACTATCTTTACATACATACATTGTACAACTATATGATATGACAAGACTTCTACATCGGCAATCATGTCTTAGTCCATTCTTATGATGGGAAGGGCATGCTTATACTAAATGCAATTAATCATATATATACTCACCATGATTAGACATGCGCTACACATACTCATCGTACTTGCTTATCCGATGGTTTTGTAACGATACTTATACTTTTCCTTAAATAATTTATTTTGCAGTTATATCATTGAACCACATGCAATACTAACCACCTACGGCCTGCAACCCTATTCCATCATTTCCCATCTCCCTCAAGTTCGTTTCACTTGCAATGGAGGAAGTTCATAAATGGGATGAGGATTCGCCTTACTCATGGGTAGGTTTAGAAAATTATGTTCCATTAATGTTTATCACTTACCGTTGGCTTATTTATTAATAAGGAAAGCTTATAAGGTTAACACTATAATTGCTCTACTAAATGTGCACCCCTTCTTGTTAATATTTTAACTTAATCATAAGTTGTTGCTTTTCTCACAAGTGTTGATACTCTAGATGACGCTAACTAATTATTTACATAACGCCTCTACCAACTACACAGTACCCTTGGTAGCTCACAACTATCCCTAGAATAACTACCAATTTCTTATTTATGACTTTACTACCTCTGAGAGTTTTAGATTAATCGAGGCCTCCTATTCATTTACTCAAGGAAAATGACCTCCAAGTCATACATCATGCACCAACACAATGTGTGACTCTATAGTTATATTTGAAATTACTAGATTTATCAACAACTTCATCATGCAAGCCCTTTGACATCATGAAATATGTTAGATTAGACCTCAAAATTAATATGCATTTACTTGTTATTCATGCTTCGCCCCTTCACTTGTATATTAACGGAGGTCAATATTTAAATATTGCTATAGATTGTGGAAATTATCTTATTTTTCAACTTTATGGTCTATCAATATTCTTTTATTGCATTAATATCTATAATATGACCTACCCCTTTTTTTTCTTGAGTTTAATTTATTTATATACTTGAAAACTATTATAACTTCTATCATCACTAACTACTATATGATCTGTCAAATTTAAGTCCTCTAATGATCTGGAAAAAAAAAATATTCATGACTCCTCTTTTGTGTTTCAAGGGAGTGAGTTCCATGTGAGGGAAATTCCTTATTATTCATTATTGAACCAATGTTTGTGTTTCCTTTCAAGTAAAAGAGTCATTATAATTCTACTATTAAAACATAATTTACACTTTTAAAATTAGAAGAATATTCAAAAAATTTATTAAGTGGTGGGAAACTATTTACATCCTGTGTTGATTGATTAAATGTAATTTTATGAACATAACAACTCATAATTTAGTATCTGAGTGGGACATGCCATCTACAATTTTTTTTTAATCAAACTTTATAAGACTAACATTTATGTCTATCAACAACCTAATTGACTTACACGTTTAAGAAAACATTAACAACATGAATAAAATAAATTTAAAATTAACACTTGAGAGTATATATATAACCTCCGTTACTCGCCTGGAAACAGCCGCATACGATTCCCTCCGCGATGCCTTCAGGTCTGGGACGAAGAATTTACCGTCAATTGACGGCTGTGCAATCTCCGAGCCGGACTGCCAGCTCTTACTCCTACTCCTACAAACCGTAAGAGCTTCTACCTCCTCAGAACTGTCACGTTCTGAAAATGAAAATCGAGTGTGGACTGGCCCAAAACTTGGTGCTTTGAATGTAATCGTTGAGCCCGAAAGTGCAAGAGATAAAGGTGCCACATTTAGTTTATGACTACGTGATTTCGGTAGAAACTTATGCGTTTAAGATGGAAACTCATACCATGAAATCAATAACCGAATTTTAGAGCTTGTGAAGGATTTTTATTTGAATTTTCCAGTGAAGTTAGAAGGCAAAGAGAACCAGCTTCAAACCGCATGATCTCCAGATCTTAATACCAAATTGCTAGCATATTTTTAGATATTGAGATCATAAATACTTGTGATATATTACAATTGTAAAGAAAACCGGCAACCACTTGTCCATCAGGCTATTTGCTTGCCTGTACACCTACTTAATGAAGAGCAAATTAAACTAGGAAATCAAATTGCAGCAAAGAAGATTCGTGTAAATGAGATCTCAATTAACGAAGGAAGTTGTTGAATGATCGCTCGCACCAAATCACAGAGGATAGGCGCTAAAACCTTGAGATTTGAAATGCCATATCACCAACAAACCAATCGCAGAATCAATATATGACGGCCAAAAAATGGATTTGAGTTTATCTTAAGGTAGACTTTTAGTTGAAGTTTAATAAAAGATTTACGACATACCAAATCAAAGTGGAGCGAAGGCTGAGCTAATCTTGGAAGAGGAACTCGCGGGAAGATATTAATGGTATCTGATCATCTATATAAAGAAACAAATTCAATTGTCATGGGGGGAGGTCTCCATAGAAATTGAGAAGTTTCTTTTTCAAAACACTGTAATCTATTTTTGTAATATTTTTATGAGTGAAGAAATGATGATCCATTGCTTCTAGGAATGTTCTTTGGGCATCGATCAAATCTTTGTAAATGTTTTTATGAGATCTCTCTTCAATGAGAATATTTGCTCCCTTTATGATGTCATGGATGATAAAGAAAATCTCATACAGTGAGAGACAAGATCTCTCATTGAAGTTTATCTCTATTTTTAAGTGTTCATAAGAATAGATGTTGTGCAATTCTTGATTTATGCATGTCTTGTAAGGCCTCCTCATGTTGCAATTTGTATGTTTTGAACTTAAGACATAATTGTGCAATTGTAGACGGTTCACGTAAGACTTTACTTAGAAAAGAGCACGTTAAGTTATCATGTGTTTACTTGTAAGAAGATCGAGATCATGAACATTGTAGACAACATACTTCTTAAAGCCATTGGGTGGGTAGCATCTTGTCTTCTTCTTGTTAGACCCATGGCCAATATATGGTGTAAGGGAACATCCCTTGAATATTTTCATAAAACACTTAATCAATACCCTTTATTGGAGTCGTCCTTTGCACTTTGTTGTGGAGTCTTCACTTATGGCCAGTCCACACTCGATTTTCAGAACGTGACAGTCCTGAGGAGGTAGAAGCTTCTCACTCATGTCGTCGTCCTCTTCTTCTTCAACAAGGGAAAAGTTAGACAGATCTGCCTCAAAGGGTGAAATATGGAGAGCTTGGCTCCATTCAAATTCACCAACCACGATCACCTTTTCCAGCCTCCATTAATGTCATTAAGGTGGACGACTGTTTCCGCGGTGGAATGAGGACAACGATGGATTGGCGGGCCCTGACGAGACGGAAGTTATCAACGGGAGTACTCAGTTGACATTTTCGGACGGATGGCCAGCAGTGACCGAAAGCTTTAGTCGTTCGGGCGAAATCGTAGCACAACTAGACAACTCCTATGTGGTTTATGTATGTCCGTTGAGATATGGTCAAGTGGTACATATTTGGGAATTGGGAATTTTCCATCATCCACTTTCTCCCACCATTCATGGCCTGACTTCAATGCCGAAACAAGCATAGAGAACCAATGCAGGTTTCTTGGAATTCAACCATTCCAGACATTGATCTTCATCGATACTGCTCTTCCTATTGCGGATGGCGCTATCATGTGTTACAGTAGTATATGATCCCAACTGAACCAAGAAAGAAGAAGAGGGCAGAAAAGGGATCGCCACCCAGACAGGTTTCTTTATCTCCTTTCCTATGTATTCGATGAACGGAGACTCCAGCTCCCTGAATGTGTTGACCAAAATCCCCACACAGTCTTTCATCCCGTGCATCCATGACGAAGATTGGGATAAGGTAACCGCTGAATGTTTGTAGGAGTAGGACAGGTGAGCCCCAATGTCCTGTCACCACGGGATCATGGCAAGATCGATGCAGCAGATCCACATCACAACACAATGAGAATGGATTTACATATTCTTCTTCTTCTTTTGTATGCACCATTAGAAGAGCAGAGGTAAATCCACATCCACGTTCTCCTAAGAATTGAGAGATGAAACATATATTGCCCAGGAACTACAGAGGAGTCAGGAAGTTCCCGTGGGGAAATTTTGCTGCAGAAATCATAGATCCTGCCAGGAAGGGCTCTCGAATTTGGTTGGGCACTTTCAACACTGCCGAAGACATATTTATCGCTTATAACCATGGTGCCTCCTAATATGTACGTAATCTAAATCTACTGTCATCTCACATGCAGTTGTAAGGGTCTATGCATGATGGAACCGCCCGTGTTATCTACCATGTACGTTGGATAAGTGTTCGCCTGCGTATTGCTTATCCCATTTGCATGGGTGTGCACTGTATTTTCTTTCAATAAGCCCGAAGCTCGAGAGCTCTGTGTGCCGAGTGGAGAGGTAAGCTGAACTAATTTTGCATGTTATTAGTTTTATTTTTCTTGGTGGCAGTACCTTATTGAACTGTTGCGTGGGTTTCCTTCATTTCTCATGCGCACCTGCTAGTTGTACTCTACATGGGCAATTTCAATCGTTTTCTTTGTGTCCCCTTTGCCTGATTTTTTTTCATTTTCCATGCCACTTCCAGATTCATCCACCTATTAACATCACTTGCCAAGTCATGTGGATGATGTGGTGCCTCCGCCTAGTTGCGATGTGTACTTGTCCGCGTGTTTCTCCTGGCTGCTCACACGTTCTATTATGAAACGCCCATCTCCCACCTACTGGCCAATGTGTGTTGTGTATCTCCCCGTGTACTATGATTTAGAATTATAACAAAACTCTAATGTCTTCATATTAGTCTTGTTATCTTCCTAACCTTTCATAGCAGCAGAAGTCTTTGCCATTAGTTCAAAGTGACACTGAAGGAAAGACTTATTTACGAGTCAAACTCACTTTAATTTTAGAGAAACCTCACTTTGCACTCAATCTCAGATTTTTTCATTACGGATCCCTAAAAATGTCTATTAAATTTCATGGGAAATCGGGTAAAGTTAGGGAGGTCAACTTCTATGGTAGTGTGATCTTTGACCAAGTGTGCTCAAATTTCATCAAAAAAATTATTGGGGGGTGAACTAAATCCATTAATCATCATCACTGAATTTAAATTTCAATGTTGATCATCGAAATTGAAAACTGACGATGGGCCGTAATTGTGTTTGAAACCATCTAACTAAAGGTACATTAGAAAAAATATTTAACTGAATCCATTAACCTTCATCACTGAATTAAAATTTCAACCATGGCATCGAAACTGAAAAAGTAGATAATTTCACGAGGAAAATTATTTGAACAGGTGAACTAAATCCATTAACCATTATCACTTAATTTTAATTTTAAAGATGGCCATCAAAACTGGAAAGACTTAGATTACACTCTTTATGACGAAAAGTGGTTCAAAACGTGGAAGTTTAGACTACTCTCTTTATGGGTAAAGCCATTACTTCCCAACTTGGAAGTTTAGACTACTCTCTTTATGGGTAAAGCCATTACTTCCCATGACGTGGTTCAAATAAATGCAGATTACAAGTCACGACATCATCATTGGATAGTTATCTAAATAAATTAGGGAGGTGACATATTATTAACTAATTTCAATTCAAAATATAGAATGTTTGAAATTAGATATATATTAACTAATTTCAATCCAAAATAATTAGAATGTTTAAAATTGCAATCTGCGTTCTCTGAGAATTTTCATCATTACAGTGTGCAATACACATGTCAAGGGAAACTTGGAAGGCTCCATTTGAGCACAACACATGATGGAACTTGCCACTATCAATTGTATATTGTCTTCCATTTTAAACTTCATCATTTTGAACAACTCGGACCCTTTCGTTGCATTGCTTAAGATATAGAGCCATCCTATACATTGCGTTCAGGATGAAGAACCGCTCATTTCGGTTGGCAAAAACAGTTTCAAATATCTCCAAAATCTCTGCAACCGCAAGAAGACCCGTAGCAGCCAAATTTTCCTTCCCTATTTCCTTCTTAACACTCTTCCACCAATCATCATAATATTCTTCACCATGTAGAGTTCAACAATATCCTTCTGAATACCATAAAATAAAATAAAAATAAAGAAAATATAATTTAAATATTTCACATAGAAGTGGACAACTAATTTCATGTTTAAATAAAAAGTACTTAATGTCTTTTGGGAGAGGTTTAATGCGAACAAAGGCTATAATTAGATATTTAGGAAAGCAGTTAACGATTAACAATTATGTTTGAAAATATTTTTTTGAAAAAATAGATGAAAAATCTACATTGATCCAATTCAGATCATTTGGGCTCAAATGATCACCATTGTTTGTCTTTTATTACTTTCTTATATAATGATGACAACCCATTGAGTTAGCCCCTTTTATAAAAATTTATTATCTACATACACACACCTTTCTCTCATTTTACAACATATTGAAGTTATTCTCGGTGTTTCATTTCCCCCGCTTTGGGATATGCTAGTCTAGTTTTTATCACATCTAGTGATCTCACTACACTCCTTCCTAGGAGATGGAACCATTGTATACCTACCCTCATTATCTATCGACATCAATGATCGAGAAGAATGACACTGGCACACACAAACTCCCAGGCTATTAATCTCTGTCAATCGTTTAATGACTTCACCTTCCCACTTAGCTCACCACAGTAAACAACATGGAAGGGCACGCCGTCAAGTTCCTGGCATGCATGACAAGTGCGATCCACGATTTATTTTGCATTAGCCTGAACCTACCACGGGTAAACCTACCACCGTCAACAACACCTAGTCACCACTACTCCTCCTCCCTGCCAGCCTTAGCATCAGAATCAAATCAGTATTGGTGACCTTTGTCAGAATAATAATTATATAGATACTACATTTGTTAGGTCAATTCTAAACTTGTAGCCCCACTAGAGAAATTATATACCTTTTTTTCACCCTCAACTATACTTTAGTTTAACTCTATCAATAAGTCCTGAGTGTCATTCCTTCTTTGCATGGTACCCAATAGAGTTGCCAAGTAAGTGACCATGTGTGTATAATAATACCAATCTTTCCAATAGCTCAGCTCAGTCCAATGTCGCCCTGTGGAGTTAACTCCTTCTCATAAAACTATGCGGAGTGTGAAAAAAATATGGAGCACCCTGCTATTCCGACCAGTGACTTACAACCTTCTTTTCGCTGTAGATTGAGTTGGGTGTAAACTATCTCCATGGTGGATGGGTCATTCCTGGTTTATCTTACATGAGCTGCTAGGTATGGAAACATGGGTATCCTTGGAAGAGATTCATTGTACACAAAACATACAACACCAACAGTGCACTTGTGTTACAAAGAACATGGAACCAAATCAGTGCCAAAGATTTATGTTACACGCAAAACTATAACAATAACGCTTCTTCCCTTGGAAAGTTGTTATAAGGGAAGCAAGCATAATCAAGTAAGGTTTTCAAGTAGGGATGTTGCACAAGCACCCAGAGAAAAGTCTGTGGAAATGTTAAAGGCGAGGAAATATAGCCATAACTAATTTCAATTTGGAGGCTAAAAAGAGTCATTAGATCATATGGGGACAGATCTTGAGGAGTGGAACTTGAGTTTCATTAGGACTTGATGCGATAACACTAAGGCAGTAGCTTGGATCCGTGCTTTTCCCTGTCAAAACTGTTCGTTGAATTCTAGACCTTAATTTATTTCTCGGCCAGTACATGTTTGAAATAGTCGTCTATGAATTCTTTTCTCCACTAGCACTCCTCTGTCCCAGTCTCCTTCGCATGAGCCGAATGGTTGAAGTTGCAAACTTTCCATTTTGAGATAATCTCGTGACTTACAACACGTTCTTTGAGAAGGTGCACTCATAAACCAAATGTTGCTTTTGGAGTCAATCGGGACGTTGCTAGATCAATATGCTTAACGAAGGTGCCGTCGTTAAGGGAACTTGTTTAAATGCTTTGATTATTTCTAAATGAGTGTGTGAAAGAGATGAATAATGAATAGACAGGTTGTAACTAGGTGATGTTTATCCACCATGTACACGGTAAATGGACAAACAATGAATAGACAGGTTGGAAGTAGGAAACATCGATTCACAATGCATAAGACCGTTTACGGTAAGATTCCAAAAATACTTACGGATCATCACATAAGGCTTGGACTTTGTGCAACAAAGAATGAAGGTTTACCAGGACTCTGGCAGGAACATGGTCACAGCACTCTCCAGGTGGCTGCCCAAGGAGCGACCTTATGACCTTATGCCCAGGAGGATAATGGACACAACCCCATTCTATTGGTTGCATGTAGAGAGAACATTCAACCAAATAGTCGATTGATGTAATGGCTTAACAGTTACCTGTTTAGCGGTTTTAGGAGAAGAGAATAGTTGAGGTGGTTTATTTGTGTTTTGGGGTGTTTTTTTTTTTTGGATATTTATGGTCCTCTAAGGCATTCTTGTGAGAGACGCTAAGACCAAATTTGGTAAAGATGTATTTTATTTTCATCCAAAGAAAGTACCAACTCTTGAACCTGGTTTTTATTAACAACCTATGTGTCTCTGTCCTCCCACAACTCTGATTGTTGTTGATATGGATTTATAGAAATATCTCTGCAATGCTCTTACACAGGTGTTTGGTCTCAGTTCTCGGACACATTACCAAATATCTAATGGTAACAACCAAATCTCCCTTAGAGAGGCATAATCACAGATTTGCAATATTGTGGTTAAAATATCTACAACTTATGCGACGAGCGTGAATATACATATATTTTCCACTTCTTTCTTAATGTAGTACTTCGTAAAATCTCTATAAGTAGCCTCAATTTAGGGGGGGAAGCCATACGTTTCTCGGAGAATCGGACCAAGAATCGACAAGAGTCAAGTGCTCCCAAGCTTAACCAATTTATGATAATATCTACACAAAATATTGTCTTTAATTTTTTTTTGCATGCCAGTAGTACCCACTAAACCAGTTTCGGTCATTTGTTTAGGAATCTTCAATGACAATTATAGGAATTACGCAGTTGCAATAAGAACCCCAAGAATCAAATTGTGTATTCATCGTGAGTTAAAGGAAGAGCAGTAGGATATCGCTTAGATCAGTAAGTTACTAGTCGATGATGCAGGTCAACTCAGACAGGAAATACATTAACGTTATAGATCAAGTAGCAAACTTAGCAAATATGATCGTAGCATACGAGGAAGTGAAAACTCAAAGGAGCATCTCATTCCTTGACATGAAATCCTGCAAACTAGGCTTTGGATTAATACTTCTCCAAGGTAGGCCGGAGATATAACCTACAAGTTTAGCTAGTCTTGTCATGCATATGCAGTGAAACGTGTTTCACTAAAGGTGTTCGAATAGTCTAAAATGGAACAAAATAATAAGGACGTGATTCGCTTGTAACTGAACACTCTTCTCAATACTATGAAGCCATGGACCATCCGAAAGGCATGTGTCAGCAACAATTCAATGGTGCACTGTGTATTTTATGTTCTATTTAAGTTTATGTCTTCATTCACAATGGAAATTCAGATTTCAGATTTATTTCTTTTTAATTTTATGTAAGCCCTTCAGGTTCCAGTTTTTGAACCAAGAGCTCCGATACCATGTGTAATGCCTCTAAAGGCATTATGAATTTTAATCTATTTAACATCTTTTTTTTTTTCATTCTAGAATTTCATAAGAGTTTTAATACAAGTTCAACTAGTGGAAGCAACATATAAGCATCATGTAACCATAGCGACATATAAGAAGTTTACAACAGCATATAAACAACTTAAAATAATGAGAAAAATACCTCGATATAAGAATGGTGATGAAGTCCAAATTGAAGCAAGCTTCCATCTTCATTGCCCAAAGTGAAACCACAGTTTTACCTCCCAGCCAACTAGGGGCCTAGCCGGTTCCCTAGCCCAAGGAAGCCATCGAATGGTCCCATCCAAATGGCCTTCTGGCCTTTCGTGCCAGAGACCCCTAGAGAATAGGACATCAATGCACTAATAGGCTATGTATCAAATCTTCCAAGAGTTCTCAAACTCTTCCAACTCTTCCAAACTTCTCATACCCCAAAATATCCAAATTCTCATTCCTAGAAAAACTCTCACCACAAAATATCATTCAAGAGAAAAGAACCCCCCCCCCTTCCAATCTCAAGTATCCCATTTATATCCAAAACTCCTCACCATCCTTCTCATCCATCCATAAATTCCAATAAAATAATAGTCAACAATCAATAAAATCATTTTCTTAAAAACATAGCAATTTGATTTAAATAAATAAAATATTAATAAACATGGTTGCAAAGTCTCACTTGTCATGCTTCTATCTTAAATGCAACTATGACAACTCTTTCTAAAAAATTGTGCAATCCTATCTATCTATTTATTTATATTACCCTCTCATACATAATTCAAATACGATATTTTCATATACTATATTATACTATGACATATGTTATATTATATGTATATACTTATATATGCCATTCAATAATTCAAGCAATTTATATAAATCTAAAACATATTAAACAAGTCAACAAACTCATACTTTCAACATACAAGTAATACTTTCAACAATTGATTAACCAAGCTATTGTTAGCTAATATAACCATATTAATGTATTCATCGATTGACCAATCATAGTAATGTACTCACGAATTGGCATATGCATGGCTAGTGCACACGTCTTAGGCGTGGGTACTAATAATCACTTTTAATGCTCCTAATAGATCTTTATTACATGCTTGCAAACAACATATAGAAGAACAATTAAACAATGCATCATTCATCATTCATAATCATTCATACAAAAGCAATAAGACAAAATTAGGTAAATATAATGATGAAATTGAGCATATAATCATGATGGTTAATAAAAATCAAGAACACCATCCAATTCATCATTGGTATGATCCATCCCATCAATACTCCAACCACCTAATCACCACTACTTCCAGCTCCTGACCTCACCATCCCATCCTCTGCTGGAATATACTATGGAATTTCGACTACGTGTATGACCACATATAGAACTCGTAAGCGGAAGTGTTGACCAAACACATTGACCAAGCTTCCCCAGAAGGCACCCACTAGTCGTCATCCCACATCCACGGGAGCGTGCTCGGAACAACCCTCACATGACTCCGGGTTTTAGAAGATAAATGGTGGGAAATGCCTCCACCCCCCAATAGTACTGGGGTCAACACCCTACATCAACCATACTATGCCATCACTAATATAAGTGGTCCTGTCATTGAACAGCCACTTTGGGCAAGTCACAATTCATGTCAAAACTCACTCTCACCCACAAGTCATAGAAATATTGGAATTCACAATTAAATAGCATGAAAATTTTGATATAACATCATTATCCTCCTTATGTCCAAGACATCTCGTGCCCCTTGGCACTATAGGAATCCGCCTATCTCGTAGCCAATCAACATGTGGAATAGTTCATCATTAACATGAAACTCATGTATAGACATACCCAACTCTTTCAAGTGTTACTCCATATCACTAAAACGACATTTACATATAATCATGTAAGTTCTTTTGCAAACAAACTAAATTAACATTCCACATATGGATATTCTATATTCAATTTGCATGTTCAATATGAAGTAACACATTCATTTCCATTAATAAATTAAATAGTAAATTCCATTTACCATACACGCCTCAAGGGATTCCACATGTCCATATAACAATAGTCTTAATCAATCTATCCTTGTCAACATATAATAAGCAAATAAAATGCTAAACTAAATCACATTAGAGTTTTTAATTAATGACTATCAAAATGTGGGGCATTACAGAATACAACAACAAATTCAGAAATTGATGCAATCAATAAATTCATTCTTTACAACACGGAGGCAACACAGTCGAGGGTCGCATAATATGAAGAGAAGAGGAGAAAATGGGACATTGACAGAAAAGAATTTAGGCGGTTGCACGATAGAATCATGTGTTTTCCAGATCATTTAAACGAAAATATGCCAATGATTTGTCCCAACAGTTGGGTTGTAGACCAAGTCATAGGGAAATATGGTGCATCCGATCATTACCCTCCTGAAGAGGAGGATGCGCTAAACATTGGGATCGGGTGCAACAACTCAGTAATAAAATATTTATGTACATAATTTCTAACTTTATAATGCAACTTTGAACTATAACATTTATGTTTAATATATTAATGGTTGGGTTAATAGACATATGACATCATCATTTGTTAAATTTTCTTAGGTGCATTCGTTCCCATCTATGTGGGATTATGGACATCGTTTTCACACTGAGGATGTTGATAATAGGTGTGTTACACAAGACTGTGGAGAGGAAGTCGAGTTCGACCAATCTAGTTGTAATAGCCACCGAGATCGAAACTTGGTAGGAGGGATGTTGGGTTATGTTGGAAAGATACAAGAGATCATTTAAGTGGACTTCTCATCTTTCCAAAGTGTTATTTTTAGGTGCAGGTGGTGGGACACATTCGAGAAGAATAATGTAAAGGAATATCGTGATAGTGAGTTGATATGTATCAACTCTAGAAAGATGTGGGATGAAAGTAAGGAGCCTTATGTTTTCCCAAAACACTGCAACCAAGTGTTCTTTCACCCAGATGTGTTGGATAGAGATTGGTGGTTCATATTAAGACACGACCCTAAAACTAAACATGTTTCTAAGAACAACAATGCTATCATGCCAACCGAAGAAGATAATGAGGGTGATGGCAATAGAGAGTGATATGTACATGTTTGTTTGTTTTTTTTACAGATTGAGATATCATTTTGTTACTTTTATCTTTGATTGTCTAATTATATTGTTAATTTGTCATCTTATGACAGTGGAAATTATGTCTTGTGTATACATATAAATACACCATGAAAACAACTTACATGATTCAATTTTATTATTGTGAAAGTAAAGGCTAACATATTCTTCCGGACTTAAGCTTTTGTGCTAGGGTTCTGAAGACAGTCGGAGCTGGCCTGAGCCTTCATCGCTTCTGCGCTAGGGTCCTAAAGACGCTTGTTCATTCCCATGAGGCAACCCTCCACTAGCAGCATGGTGCTCTCCATGCAAGAGAATGGCGACCAAATACCTCTCCGTCGCTCATGCCTCCTGTTCGTCTCTAGCCGGGGGAGTTCCTTCGATCCTGGTTTCGCTCTTCAAAGGGGGAAAGGTTGCTGGCGGCCAGCCGCCCTTGATTTTTCAGGAAATACCGGCGCCCTCCATTGCAATGGTAGAGGAATATTTGGTGGAAGCAAGGAATTTCACAGAGTCAACTTTGGTTTTCCATTTCAATGGGTTCTAGCCTCGCTTGGTTGATCTCCATAAGTGGATTTCTGAGGTAAGGAAACCCCTTGTTTCTGAGGAAATTTCTATTACCCCTTTGCATGGGGTTTTTTTGTTGTGGATTTCGATTCTCCTAAGGAAAAACAATTCATTCTAGATTCAGTTTCATGGTTTTGGGGAAGTGTGGGACTCTTTATGAAACCCTGGAGCCCTCTTTTTGACCCAACTACTGACCAAATCTCATCTTCTCTAGTTTGGGTTCAGATTCCAAATTTTCCCTTGCATCTATGGAAGTCTAGAAACAAAGGATTACATAAAACACTACCTTTGCTCACATATGTGTGGAAAAGGATTTCAGTAATGGCTTTCTTGCTAAGATCCATTTGACCAGTAAGGATTATGTGTGGGTGCAAAATCTAGATTATGAAAATGTGATGTTCAGATGCAGATCTTGCTTTGCAAGTGGACATCTTGTCAAAGATTGTCCAAAATCCTCTCAGATCCCCAAATCCAAAAAGTTTCATCGCAAATCTACTCGGTGGGTTGGAGCAAACTCCGAGCATTATACATTAAGCGAAAATGAAGATCTATCCAAAGAGGCACCATCACAAGATAAGGAATCTCCTCCATCTAAAAAAGAGGACACTCTAAAAGAACAAAGTATCCCCTCCATTGATAAGAATCCACCTGCAGCTTCACAGGATAGTGCGATCCAATAGATGGACCCGAAAACTTCAGCTCCACAGGATGCACCCGAAGATGCAGTGCCCATTCTCGAAGCTTATGTCGAGCCTTCAGATTCGACCAAAGTCGAAAAAAAGAAAAAAGGAGCTTCACCCTCTTTGAAGCCAAAAGAAAATTCAATCTCTCCAAGAAAAACAAGAATCCATCAAACTTCAAATCGTTAATCTTTGGATTGCATCGAGATTTTTATGTAAGAATTAGGACAACAACAATTTTGGTCTTGCTAGTAGTAGATGTAGCTCAAAAATCATTCTTGGGAAGTTTGGAAAGGAGACACAGTATCCATAGAATAGGAAAGTATTGGGATAAGTATAGATTGGCTGAAGATGAACAAAGAGTCATGGGCGTAGTCCTCTCTTGGGATCAGTCTGTCTTCAGAACTTTGTAACCTTTTTTTTCTTTTTTTCTTTTTTTATAAAAGCTTCTTAACCGTTTTTGTTAAAAAAAAAACCATATTCTTCTAGACTTAAAGGTGTCCTCTAATTTCTATATTAATATTGCAATAATGGTTGTATTTTATGATGTTTTTGTTATAAATAATGATAAGAATTATAATTGCATTAATTTATGACATTTCAGGTATATTAATGTTATGTTTTTTATTATATGATTCGATTCAGTTCAATTAATTTATGGCCTTGATAACAATGACTAAATTAATGGCCTTGATAACAATGTAATTTACAAAAAAAAGTTAAGGTGCTCTACAATGACTTTAATATTTATGGGCTTGATAACAATCGAATTTAAAAGAAAATTTAAGGTGGTGTCTAATTTCTCCATGATCAACATTTGAATGTTTGTATTTCTTAATGTTTTTGTTATAAATTATAATGCTAAGAATTATAATTGCATTAATTAAGTTGGATTGAGAGAAAATGTTGTTCTTTTAATTAAGTATTTGTCTTTCTTCCCAATAGAGCTTTGATATTTGTCATTGTAAAGTAAGTTATTGCCAAAAAAAATTAAAATGTTGAATGATACATCATTGATAGGTCATCTTGATCATGTTCGTATTTAGATTTTTTTTTATGTGATGTTCATATTCATATATTATAATAATATTACAATATGGTAATACTTGACTTTTTGTTATGATGTTTGGAAATTACACCTATAAATTAAACAAGATTCATTTGTGTTTATCATTTAAATATATAATTAAGTTATACACAACATTATACGATGAAGAGTTAATTTCCTTATTATACAACAATCATGCATAAATCATAGAGTTGCCACAACTTCATCCATAATTTACAATGCAAATTGTGATAATTTTGTCAATGAAATTAATACTTAGTGATTTAAAGACCCACATGATTTTAAATAGTACAAAGTTCTTTTAGTACATAAATATACGATCATCATCATTTTCAACACCTAACAAACATACACATCATGATCATGCCATCATAAACATAATCATCACCATACTAACATAAACATAACCATATGTTTTAACAAAAACTTAAATGCATCATCATCATTTTCACGGCATTCACATAAACATACCATTATTATAATTATTGTCAACATATAACAAACATAAAATAAACACCATCATATATACCATCATATCATCATTAACATAAAACCGAAAATAAGCATGCATGAATGTACCATCATAAACATTAATTACATCACATATTCATGTAACATATACAACTAATAGGTTTAAACATCATCTAACACATCACATAACTAATAATACGCGTAAACATAATTAATTAACGTTCCATCATCATCATTTTCACCACAACATAAACATGATAAATGCAAAATCTATATAGATATGAACATAAATAACATCAAAGTCATGATACAATATGTCAAATATAAAACATCTCTAGTGCAAAAACTGCTATGACATATCTGCTCCACCTTCACCAGCAGAGGCATCATTAGTATCTCTCCGACCAAAGCTAGATGCATCATCACATCCAACAATAGAGCCAGAGGCAGTATTAGCACCTCTGCCAGCAGAGGCAGAGGCACCAGCACCTATAATACTAGAAGGAAAAAGAGATATGAGAGCAAGAGTGATATGTCCATAAAGACTAAGTGTACGACCCTCTCTAAGCGCCTCTAAAATAGAAACAGTGTCTGAAGTAGGAACTGGTGGATGGTTGGGACGATGAGTAGGATTGAAGGGTTGATCGAGTAGGAGTAGAGGATCAGATGATGATGTAGGATCAGGAGGAAGGTCGAGTAGGAGTAGAGGACTAGATGATGATGGAGGTGGAGGAGGAGGTGGATGAGACATCGAAGGTGGAGGAGGAGGTGGGTGAGACGTCAAAGGTGGAGGAGGAGGAGGAGGTGGATGAGATGTCGATGAAGCTGATGGAGGAGGAGGTGGAGTATTAGATGTCGTAGATGGTGGAGGAGGGGGTGGAGGTGGAGGAGGTGGTGAAGGAGGCTAATGGGAATCCAACTGAAAGCGTGCACCAACAATATGTTGCATCAACAACCTCATAAGACAAGGAAGAATACTCCATGTATCCAGAAGCTCAGGGTCTTCACGAATGTCATGTGGTCTCACAGGATGAACACCTACATCTGCCAACAATTTGGCCAACGTGTCTGCCACATTCTGAATATACCTATCATGGAGCCTACATGGAAGGTGACCAGGATGTCTACCAACCAATTGTGAGCCAGCATGATCCTGCTCATCCATATACTGATCATCATGAGCGGGAGGAGGCGGCCTGACCTCTGCATCAAATATGCCAATATTTGCAAAATATATAGCACACAATAATAATTAGACAATTTCATTAAAAAATAAACATATTTATAGCATATTTCATTTGCATTACGTATAAAGAGAATAAAATGCAACTATAGTAATTTAAACATAACATTAATATTACCTCTCACTATGGAATTATGACCCAAAATCCGACAAGATCCGATGAAAAGGACTGTGTCGTCGGATTTCACCTTCAAAATTACGAAATTTGATGATTTTTTTTAATTGTTAGAAGGGGATGTCGGATATCCGACGACGTCTGTCGAATAGTGACAAGTGTCGTCGGCTATCCGACATAGTATTATGCCTGCGGATTTCGGATATCCGACCATAAATTATGCCCGACGATGTTGAATATCCGACGACATATTTTTCCCGAGAATGTCGGAAATCTGACACTATATCATGTCGGAGGATGTCAGATATCCGACATATATTCTCCATCGGTAACTATGCTTAATTCATCGGATATCCAACAAAGGGTTATATTTTAAAATCTATAAATTTCAAAACATTCTGACATGTTTTCTATCATAGCGACGGTTTGCAGAAGTTTTTTTATTTGGCGGACTGTTTTTTGTAAAAGAATACGTTATTATTTCTATTTTTTTTGTGATTAAAGCGAGCAAAGTGTGGAGCTTGATTTTCTAAGATCGATAATATTCATTCAAGCTCTTTATGAGAAAATGTCAAATAGCAATATTCCTGATCCAGACGAACAAAATCGACAATTGCTTGCTAGATTGTGGGATGGAGTGAAAAGAAGGGGTGATGGGAAATGTTATTGTCAATGTAGTCAATGCAGGGGATTTAAGAGGAGAATAATAGAGATCACAATAGCCAAAAAACATTGTAGGGAACATGGACACGTTGAAGGGGGACATGAATATCATCCATTTGTAAGTTTTGCATTATATATGTTTTTATTTTGATTGCTTTTGTAAATGTATGTATTATTTTAATATTTCTTATATTAACTTTTATCTATTGATGGTTTCATGTAATTATAAAGGAAATACATCCTATGGCATATCGTCCGGAGGAAGTTCTTTCAGAACAAGTACCGGAGGAACATGGAGCTATGAATAATGGAGAACAAGTTAATGATCATATTGAAGAAGATGATCATACTGATAACATAGTTGAAGATGGTGGTACAAATACTTTGATCCATGATTAATTTAATGTTAGAATGGATGATCATCATCATCATCATCATCATGAAAATGATGATCATTTTGATGATATTCATGATTTACCTCTTCTTGAGAAGGCATACGAACCCCTTTATGAGAGCTCCAACACAAATCTTCTCTCTGTTATATTGTTGATAATGAACTTGAAGGTTATGAATGGTCTTTCAAACATATCAGTCACACGGATGTTGAGGTATGTAATATATTCCATCACATAATATATATGATCACGCTAAAGGTTATCATCGTTCGTCTAATAATTTTATTGTTAATTCATATGTCAAATTCATACGGATGAAATGTGTTTCATTAATATTATTTCTATATTATATTAACTAGATTTTTATTTTTATTTATTGTAGCATGATAGGTGAATTTTTCTAACCACCGTCAAATCTTTTACCTCGCACATATCGAGATTTATCTGCCATCATGAAAGAAATTGGAATGTAGTATGAAGCAATTCATGCATGCCCCGATGACCATGTTATATATTATAATCAGCATGAATTTGCAACAGAATGTCTGGAATGTCATATCAGTATATATCGAACAGATCAAGTAACAAAAAAGGTGCCTCGCAAGGTTCTTTGTTATAGTCCCATCATTCCACATTTGAAACGACTGTTCAGGTGCAAAAACATAGCGCAGTTTATGGATTACCATGCACGGAACAGAAGTCAAGATGACATTATTCGAATGCCTACAGATGGGTCTGCATTTAGAGATATGGAGGAAAAATGGCCTCGCTTTAAAGAAGAACCTTGGAATCTTAGGATTTCTTTGGCAGCAGATGGTGTCAATCCATTTGCAGAGATGACATCTGTTTAATCGGTGTGGCCTATTTTTGTTATCAACAATAACATTCCTCCATGGTTGTCAATAAAGAGGGAGCACATAATGTTGTCAATGATTGTTCCAGGTATATTGTGTCTACAACTTTTTTTTTAATGTAGTGGCATCTCATTTGTCGCATTTTGTCGCATAATGTCATATATATATTTTTTATTTTTCTCTTGTGCAATATGGTTTATATATCTAAACGGTACGTCTCATAATTACATTTTTATATGTTCAAATCAATCAGGTAAGTACCAAGTCAAAGATATGAATGTATATATTGAATCTCTTATTAACGAGCTACTAAAGTTATGGAATGGCATCACTATGCATGACTTATCTAGACCAATACGACAAAGGCAATTTCAATTCCATGCAATGCTTGTATGGACAATACATGATGCCCGGGGCTAACCCATTTTTGCGGTTTGTAATTATAAGTTCCACTTTATTTGCATTTAATTTTATGAACTAGTTAATATACTACGCATGCATGTTTTTCTAAATAATCCATTCATTTTGTATATAATTATAATTGGCATAGATATTCCATCTCTTTATAAAGGTCTTCAGACAAAGGGAAAATTTGCATGTCCAGTTTGTGGTCCTAAGATCAAATATCGTCGTTCAAAAAGCTTAGGAAAGGAGGTGTTTGATGAGTATAGGCACTTCCTCTCTAAGAATTACACGTATCGAACTACCAAAAAACATATTTTCAATGGAAAGCAAGAGACTGCATTAAAACCGCAAAGAATGACACCTCACATATGGAAGTTGCAATATAATAGAAATCGTCAAGGTACATCTGAATCATCGTATATGAAATGTTAAGTATTTTTTTTATTGTGTGTTGTTTACTGTAATTGACATTGATTTCTGTAATTTCTTTATAAACTACGATTCATGATGGTCGTTCATATGATCATGAAGGCATTAATAGGATTCCATGAGGAATGAAAAGTTATCCTAGACAATTTAGTAGGTTTCCCTACTATGAGCACCTACAAATTGCTCATTTGTTTGATACAATGCATATCGGAAAGAATGTGACTGAAACATTATGGCGAATATTGGATGGAAGGAGTGAGAAAGAAAAAATTGTCAAAATTTGCAAAGACATTCAAGAAGGCAACCATGCAATGAAATACATCATTCAATTTCATAGCAACGGAGAGAAAATTAATATAAACTCTCTTCCATGGATGTTAACGGACCAACAAAGTAATGTTGTAAAAGAAGTCATGTGAAAAATTAAATTTCCCATCGGATTTTGTGCGAACATGAAGAATATCATAACAAAGAAAGGTGATTTTGCGGGGGTGAAAACGCATGATTGGCATGTCTTCATGAAGGTAATTATTATGGTATGCATTTAATTTATTTTTTCTATTCCAGTGAATATGGTTGGTATTTTTGTTTGTCTATTCTTTGTTTAAAAAATGAAACAATTTGTATATTGTTACAATATGTTCTACCTCTCTCTCTCCCGGACAACTTCGACAACAATGTCAAACAAGTAATATATAATCTCGGGAAATACATGAGATAAGTAGTGAGTTTTTGCATGCGCTTAGTGTTTGTTTAATTCATCGTAGAACTTATATTTGATTTTTGTTCTCTAATTCATGTTATGTAATATAATGTTTTTTTTCTTAAATCTCTTGATTGGGTTGTGTCACTTATAGATGGTTGTCATCTAAAGAATTCCATAGAGAAGTTATAAAGTATTGGAGGAGAGAAATTCCTCGTCTCATGTGTGAAATGCAGAAGCATCTACCTTCGACATTTTTCAATGCACAGGAACACTACCTCATACACCAAGTTGAGGAGATTGAATTGTGTGGACCTGCACACTCAAGGTCCATGTAAATGGTTGAGAGGCACTTGAAATTTATGAAGGGCTTGGTTAGACAATGAGCACATGCTGAGGGTTCTATGTGGAGGGATATATGGTTTACCAAAACATGTTGTATATTAGTGAATATCTTCATATATTAGCGTCAAAGCTCAATTTACGTCGTATTTGTGATCTGGACTCCAATAAAGGTTTCGAAGGGGAGTACTCGAAGGGGAAAGTTAGATCGAGGAAGGTGAAAGGTAATATAACACATTTGACTGTTGATTTTTATGTACATATATATAATACATATTCTATTTTTTTATTCAATATATTGCATCAATTTAGAGTGTAATATACGTTGTTAAGTGAATATACATTTTGTATTGAATTTTAATTTTATTGTCATCAAACAGTTGGTCGATAGTGGGATGCAATTCATTTATACATCGCACACAATCTTAACTGGATGAAGGTATGGATTGAACGATGTGAACAATATGGTCATGGAATATCATGGGAAGGTGTGGCTTCATTGGTTAAAGTTGCACATCGCAATGGAGATACCAATCTAACACAAAGGGAAATCAATTTAGCATATGGTTTAAAAGATAAGCAGGAAAGCATATTAATCAACCACAGTATTTTATTTTTTTTGCAAACATATTGTCGATGTACACACTGATTTTTTCCCCTGTATGACATTATAAACATGCACTTAATCATAAATATTGGATCATTATGTAATATTTTCTTATATGGCTTGTTGTAGGTAAAACACCATAAGGCTATGTGATGCAATGGTTGTAGATATAGCATCAAAAAGTTGGATGAAACTAATAAAACATCAGATTGTGGGATATCTGCAGTCTTTGAGGTGACCAATGTTTCCTCTAGAAGTGACAAACATCCAGAACTCTCTGAAAATCGATACTATGGGTATCTGGAAGACATTCTTCAGTGTGACTTTAACTCCTTCAAGGTATTTATGTTCGTTGTCAAATGGTATAGGTGTCGATTGAATCAACGTGATCCCGATAAAACAATTATTGAACATGATAATGGATTTACCATGGTAAATACAAGGTTGTTTGAGCCAGGAACAAATCCCTATGTTCTTCCAACCCAATGTGAACAGGTATTTTACTCTGAGGTTCCAGGTAAAGCGGGTTGGTCATTTGCTGTTAGACACAATCCAAGGGGAAGGTCAGTAAAGTATAATGTAGATGAAGGTAATGAAGACGTTCTCGAATAAGAAGACGATGTTGAAGATGATCATGATCAACATGAGTTAGATGATCATGTTCCAGAAGAAGATGTCGAAGAATTAGTTGAAACAGATGATGTATCAGACAATGTCCATGAAGATGATATCGACGAAGACATGATGATCGTGACTGACATCAATGACGATGATGATATGGCCAATCCTTACAATGTTGAATCTGGATCGGATGATACAAATGATGGCTTGGATGAAGAATATGATGAAGTCCATTGAAGTGTACGAGGTATGCAGTAATATATCTACTCTATATATTTTGATTTAATATTGCGATATAAATATTTAAGTTTATTGGTACATATAATAAATTAATTGTTTCTTAGTGTTTTTTCCATTTTCCTATATGCTATAATTAGAAACATTGCTTGTTATAGAGTATAACAAAAAACACATTTATTTTTTTTGTACATAGATATTTTTGTCGAGTTATGGGGAATTGAGAGTGATGTGAGGGGGGGGAGGAGCCATAAGAGCTTCCACCTTCACGTGGTTGGCCCTGTTTAGTAGAGAATATTAAATTATTCTCGAAACAAAGAGAATCTCAATAAGGAAATGCACAATTATCATGCTAACCCAAATGGTGTGCTTGATCATGTACTACACAGGTCCAATGTTGAAATTGTTTAAATTTGTGTTGGCTTGGACTGAAATTTGGCATGGTTAGACTAGACGCGTGCATTAACAGTGGGGGAGGGTTTCCAGACTCAAACATGACTGACACTAACCATTGGAGCATCAAAAACCATACCTATAGATTAATTAATGTGCTACATGGGGCCAACGTTGAATTTTTTTAAATATGTGTTGGCTTGGAAGGAAATTTGGCATGGTTAGAATAGACGCATGCATTGACGGTGTGGGAGGGTTTCTAGACTCAAACATGACTGACACTAACCATTGGAGGATCAAAAACCATGCCTATAAATTAATTAATGTGCTACATGGGGCCAACGTTGAATTTTTTTAAATATGTGTTTCCTTGGACATAAATTTGGCATGGTTAGACTAGACGCATGCATTGATGGTGTGGGAGGGTTTCCAGACTCAAAAATCATCATCATCATCATCATCCTCATCACCCTCTTCCTCATCAACATCTTCCTCATCATCATCATCTTCTTCATCTTCATCATCTTCATCTTCATCATCTGCATCATCTTGATCATCGTCGTTGTCATCATCATCATCATCGGCGTCGTCATCATCGTTGTCATCATCATCACCGCCATCATCATCATCATTGTCATCACCCTCTTCCTCATCAACATCTTCATCATCATCACCGTAACAAATGTCCTCATAATGTGTAGAATAGAATAGAACAATATGGAAAGCTTAATGCTCATTAAACATTTCCTAAGAAGGAAACTATGAATAGGATGAATCACTATCGAAGTAACATCATTAATAAAGTATTATAACCTAAATATGTTGATAGTAAAATATCTTGAACCTTAGTGTAGACTCTTAGTGTACATGTTTGCTAGCAAATATCTTGAACATCGTTGTTGATTTTTAGTGTACATGATTATTTCCAAATATCTTGAACCTAGTTTGATTTGATCTCTTCATTATTTAGGGTTAATTTATTTGTGGTTAATGATATGTAATAGAGAATATCACATGGCATCCCATGGATATGAATCTAAAATAGGTGGATAATATAATATACAAAAAATTTGTTCACTACATATATAAAACATCCATTAATCTAATACGATCCCATTAATCCTCATGTAATTTCCTCGAAAACATGAAAAATATTTCCCAAACACATTGTATCGAATGGTGAGGTGTGATGAGATTTTACTATTTTTCAGAATCCTGCTAAGATAAAAAAAAAAATATATGGTCAATATTTTTTAGCAGGTTCATTTTCACCATATATATTTATCACTCAAGCAAGATAGATGCAAATGCAAACATAAATAAGGGAGTAGTAATGGGTTAAAGTTCATTGAAATGATAAGATAAGGAGGGGACCAATATTTAATAATAATTCATTCCATGAAGAATTTTATAATAATATTTTTAGAAGGAAGGAGGGTTCTACCAAATCCCCTCAAATGGAATAATGATATATTTGCATGAATAGGTTTAGAGTTCAATACCCCACATCTTTATTTATGTTCTCACAATACAATACCTAACATATTAATCACCTTCAAATATTAATATACATAATAAAACAATTAAAATAAGCATAAGATTATCTTAGCCCTAAATCCATGATAGAAAATCTTTGAAGATATATTGTATTTGTACTTTTGAACATTTCCACTCACATGCTCCTTTCACTCCTTAGATTTCATTCAAATCTATTGTTTTTTTTCTTTAACTTTGGTTTACTTTGGGATCATGATCTCTATTTGAACTTATTGTTGATGGTATAAATGTAATACCTTCCTTAACTTATTAGGGATCAATTTTCATTGGATTGGTCCAAATTCAAATTTTGGTTCAAAGGTCATGTTTGGTGATTGGAGGTGTCATGTTTGCATTTTACACAAAGACAACATGAGTGCTCTTTCGTAGTGTTTCCAAAATTTATAAATTGATAATCTTATTCCTTTAGGATTTTATTTTATTTTTGAACATATGTGCATTATTGCATGAACATATCCATGGATGAACATACACTCTAAGGAAAAAAGTCCCTTGGTAAAAAATTTATCGACTTCTCTAAAATTAACACACATATGCTAAATCACATATTTATTTGGAACCAACAAAATCAAATATTCATAACAAAGCATGCTAGGATTGATAATGCCTTAATCTAACCATTCATGTATAACCTGTTTATATCATCACTCCCCATAGGAGAAGTTGGATACAAACCAGGAATATCCATGCCTCATATGGATGTAATGGATGAACAATAAAAATGGATCACTCCATATCTGATTTGGATGAACAACCCACTTATGTACTTTGTCATCACTATCCTATCAGATTAGGTAATGCCTAGTTGGATGCACTCCTTTCTAAACTTTGATCTATATACTTGAATCCCCTATTCTTGTCTTAGTATAATATAATGCCACTTGAAGTCATGTTATTCCTCATACACCATGTGATGGGATTAGTTATTAACAAGTGTCTTAAACACGGGTCTAGGGAATATGTAATTAGGGATAGGGGTTAGGACTAGGTCGGAGTATCAGTTTCAAGTCATGTTGATTGTGTGTGGGGTTTGGGGTAGGGTTAGTGACTTCCAATACTATTATATTATTATTAGGGGTTGGGGTTAACCAGTATGCACTTAGAAATCATGGTTAATAGGTATGTGGATTCAAGTGGGGGTTAGACTAGGATAGTGTTCATAGTTAGGGGGTGTGTGTTTTGAGGTGGTGTAGGGGTGACGGGGTACTATTTAGGGATAAGAACTTAATGGAAGTGGTTTCGGGGGTCAAATGGTCGTGATGACTATGACGATGAGGATGATTTCTTTTTCAACATCATCATCGTCATTGTCACTAATGATGATGATGATGATGATGATGATGATGATGACGATGATGATGTTGATGATGATCATGATGGTGTTGTTTATGATGATGATGATGATTATTGACGATGATGACGGTGGGGAAAATTATGATGACGTTGATGTTATTGATGATGATGATGATGATGATGATCAGGATTGTGGCGATGGTGATGCCGATGATTGTCATTGGCACCGATGTCGTTAGTGTCATCAACACTCACATCATCAATGCATTTTTAATATGTTCTTTTTTAATCAAAAGTTTTCAAATTATATCTTATTTATATATATATATATATATATATATATTTCGATATGTATATATAAAAAAATTAATTAATTATATATATATACAAATTGTTTTATGTATTATTATTTTTAATATGTTATTTATTCATTTATTTATGGTAATATATATTTTATGTATTTTTTTTTAATATTTTATTTATTTAATTATTTATGGTAATATATCTATATCTATATATATATATATCCCTTACCGAGCGCAATCAATGACTATTTGGTGTGGTAAAGAATTCAATTCCCAATGCCATATAATCCACATATGCATCAACAATATGCTTGGTGTGATGGTTAATCCCTGTTTCAATTCACCAAAGCTTTGAAAACCCAACTGCCGAAAAATTCAATTGAAGTAAGCCTATACACAACAATTCATAAATTTTGGAGACTATATGAAGCAATTCATAGATTTTGGAGGTCATACACACCCTGGACAGGCCATTTACACCATCGTAAAGGCCGTATATTGTCTTTGTAGGCCATGTATGTACTCTCCTATTCTATTCATTAAGTGGGTGTTTGTATCCAACAATTGAATTGTTGAATTAAACAATAGATGGCATAATATCTCGTTCCTCCAAACATTCGGTAGTTGAGTTCTGTGTTCTGTGCGAATGGGATGATGAGAAGGCTATTTTTTATGTTTGTCATTCCATAGAACATTAACATAGTTGTTCTTTCCATATTCATGAAATCATAAGTGTCGGGACCATTTGAGACTAATGGGCTACATTAAACAACTGCTAATTCATTTGATGTAGTGTTGGTATATTATTTAATATATCATATGGGTTGTTGCACCGACGCTTGTATGTTGTAGCTTGAAAGTATTGGTGTGATTATACACCGTGTCCAATGCAGAGTTTGAAGACACCATAATTATTGTGTACCAATTGAATCAACATCCATACAATTGGTTGTTTGTGAATAGTTGTGTCCCTAAATTAGGTTGTCATTTAGTTTTAACTTCTATTAATATCATTATTATTATTATAATTTTTTATGTTCATTGCATTGCCTCTTCCTTCAAGATGCTTTGTCCTCAGCATAAAAATGTTAGTCTTTGTTCTTGCCTATAATGCCTTCATATGATACACTACTCATGATGTTGTCATAGTAAACAAAACGAGGCAACATGGTCTTCAAAGTACTAAACAGAATTGTTGTATTGTTGAAGGGTCAATCCACCCTAGTTCAATCTTCTATGGAATTGTGTGTTTAATAAAAGCATAGCTTATCATTAGGGATAGGAAGGGTTCATTCGACCCTTCTCTTGATATATTTTCATTCAAACCCTCAACCCCACACATATTTTTATTAACCCGCAATCCCACACATTTAATTGAGACCCTATCTCCCACATGTGGTATATTTCTTCTCCATCTTGGTGATGAATGGCCATGAACCAACAACAACATCATGACCATACATTTCCTGGAATTAACATAGAGACTAACATAATCTAGGCAAATTAAAATTCTAGGAGGAGGGCCATAAGAAATTTTTCCTTTGACTTCGTAATCTCAAGTAAGATTACTTTAGGATTCACCACCTTCTTCAACAACCTATCAACAAGAACATTTAACTATATGAATATATGCTTGCAAGTGATGATCACCAATCTATATAATCCCTTCTTAGTCTTCGTGATGATATGCTCCAAACCCAATTTCAGATTCCTCTTTTGATCAATGATCTAATCCACAACCAATTTTGAGTCCTCAAAAATGTAACTCAATAAGTCCCCTTTCCACTACTAATCCTTATCCAACCAAAATAAGTATGGCCTTCACCTATACCATCTCATTGCTTCCATACTTGAAAATGAAAGTAAAGGAGAAGAAATGCAATTTTCATAAAAACTTTAACCACTCTCGCTCCACATATATTCGAATTTCCCTCAGATGCATGATTACAAAAACACCAAGGTTATTTTGTGTCAATGTGTATAGCACCAACTTGCCTTGAAACTTTAAACAATACCTCCTTTCAAATTCAATCAAAATCGTATTGGATCCTATGGAATACCTATAGTGGACTGGACATCTCTCCATCAAATAAAATCGTGTTCCTTGCTCTCCATAATGACTAGAAATAAACCAAAGGAAGAGCTTCAAATATAGCTAAAAGACCTTCATCCCACCAAGATTTGGTTGCCTCCTCCAATGACATACTCCCCTCGTAAGTGTTCTAGACACAAGCCAAACTTCCTTAGAAAAAGGGAAACCAACCAACATATGAAAAAATATTCAAATGAATTTATGCACAAAGGACACCATCCCAACCCTCAAAATATATTTTTAGAAGGTTGTCTCATGTTAACACCTTATTTGGTATAGCCATCCAAAGAGTTTTTTTTTTAAGGAGCCATAGTATTCCAAACCTTTAATTACCAAAATATTGATTGCGTTGTACTTGAACACATGAAAACATAGCTTCATATATGAGCCTTGTAGTATAGAATCGCGTTGAGTATTTGTTTCCCATAGTAGAGTGTCCTCTTCCTCTTTTCATAAATATTACTAGTTATCAGTTCTTGCACAAAACTATTTCACTCCTTACCTTATAAATATTCAAAACCCAAATCTTCAACAAACATCTAACCTCCTCCCCATGAAATATTACCATCCACAAAACTTACATTTACTAGAGATGTAATATTGGAATTTTCCTAAATGAAACGCCATCTCTAATCCAAGGGTAAACCCCAAGTCCATTGTTCCTTCCATTTCCTACCTTCCAAGTGGTTATTTGGTTCCCAAGCAATGGGAAAGGATGGACTAAATATTTCTAAACAATGGATGTGTTAGAAAAAAAATTATTTTGCAATTTGATCCAATCCACCATTGACAGCGGATGAATGTATTTCCACATCAAAACATTTTTTCCATAAACTTGAGCCCTTTATCCCCTTCTATAAGTTTTTGGTTGCTGGGGTCTTACCAAAATGGAAATGTTCTTAAGGCCCCATACATCATACTTCTTAGGTTTATATAATCTCTCCCATTTAACATACCTGAAACATAAAATAAAATTAATATCTAAATTCAGGAAACTGGAAGGAAAGGATTTTCTTCATTATTAATCACTTCTGTCCAATAATTATTGTGCAAGCTATCTCAGAAAATCTCACACAGTGATGTCGATTGTTAGCACTAGTTAATGATATGTTGCATGCCATGCTTGATATGTCAGATCATGCTACAAATGTAATAAATGCTAATCTAATTGGCCATTGAATTTAGATAATTTTTAAGGTGATTTTAGTCACTGGTTGATGAACGAACTGCTATCATATGAATACTTGAGGTCATTTGGAAAGTGCCTTTAGAGCCAAGAAAGGTTATGTTAACCTGGTCATTAATGCATCATAGTCATGTTGCAAGAAGAAGGCTTCGACACTGTAACGTCCCCATCTTGACCCTATTGCATTAAAATGTAAATGATGAATATTGTTATAAAATCGTGGTGAGGAGCTCAAGGCCAAGGCCTCGCCATCGATTTATTCATGCATATGATTTACATGCTATCCAAGCACATTGAAATTGTAAACATGATGTAAATATGCATTTTAATCAAAATACCCACAACTAGCTATGCAATGCAACAAGAGATGGGGGCATGATTTTACAAGGAATTGGGAGGGAAAACATTCAAACCCTTGAGCCAATCAAGTCAAGCCAAGTGTCAATGAGAGAACCCATCAAACCCTCAACTACCCATGTTGACTTTTGTACCCAATCATTGATTTCTCCCAAGAGTTGGTTGAGGTAGTTAGTGCCTTGGAGAATGGGAGGTATGGCTGTCCAAATTCGAGTATGGGCAAGCCACCTTGCATGGAAAAATGTGTTTGGCTTCTTGGGAAAGAAAAGAGCCATGAATTGCTCCCCAAGCCATTATCCATCAACCAGTCTTCTCTCCCTCACGAATTTGGAGCTACCTGGGTGTTTTTCAGCCACGTTTTTATGGTTTTTCTTTGTTCTCTAGCTGGAAAGAGGGTGTTTTTGTGTTGCAAAGTGATTGGGAGTATGGGAGCTTGATTTGGGGTTTCATTAGAGCCGTTTTGGCCATTTAGATGCCCAAAATACCCATGGAAAATCGGGTCGGTTCCCTATGGACGATTTCCCCATCCATAATCTGTTTTTGGTGTACCCACGTTTTGGGGAAAATCTATGGCCATCTTGTTTGTGAATTCCATTGCTGGAAATGTGTATCCATGCCCAATGTTTGTGCTTGTTGTGTGAGAAATGAATATGTTGGGTATGGGTTATGGGTATCTGTTGTTTTGGCTTGAGCTTGAGTGCAAGCATCCAAGGTTCTAATGTAGCCTGATAAACCCAGCTATGGACTGGCTTGGCTCAAATGAAATGCTTAATTGGCTATGTATGAGCTAAATGTCCCCTTTTCCTTGTAAGAATCATGCCCAGCTCGAGGGTGGCCTTCGGACGGACTGAGTATATGCCGTCGAAGAGCCTACGGTTGGGTGGAACGTTGCAGCGACATAGCTAGTTGCTTGGGAAAATTACGAAAGGAAGATAAGTATCTGATGTGTATTTACTTCTGCAATGTTTAATTTGATGATTATTTTAATATGATGTATGCATATGATATGTGTGTGGATGAGTTTCAATTCCACTGTGCATATTGCTTAATTTGTATCTGCACACCAATGTTTTTATTCAAATGATTCTAATGAGTGGGCCGAGTATTATGAAAATCCCCACAGATTGGCATCATGTTCCCTTCCTTGCCTTGGATAGATGGGAGGGTACGTTACAGAATGGTTATGGGTATCTGTTGTTTTGGCTTGAGCTTGAGTGCAAGCATCCAGGGTTCTAATGTAGCCTAATAAACCTAGCTATGAACTGGCTTGGCTCAAATGAAATGCTTAATTGGATGTATATGAGCCGAATGTACCCTTTTCCTTGTAAGAATCATGCCCAGCTTGGGGGTGGCCTTTGGACGGACTGAGTATATGCCGTCGAAGAGCCTACGGTTGGGTGGAATGTTGCAGCAACATAGCTAGTTGCTTGGGAAAATTACGAAAGGAAGATAAGTATCTGATGTGTATTTACTTCTGCAATGTTTAATTTGATGATTATTTTAATATGATGTATGCATATGATATGTGTGTGGATGAGTTTCAATTCCGCTGTGCATATTGCCTAATTTGTATCTGCACACCAATGTTTTTATTCATATGATTCTAATGAGTGGGCCGAGTATTATTGAAAGCCCCACAGATTGGCATCATGTTCCCTTCCTTGCCTTGGATAGATGGGAGGGTACATTACAGAATGGTTATGGGTATCTGTTGTTTTGTCTTGAGCTTGAGTGCAAGCATCCAGGGTTCTAATGTAGCCTGATAAACCCAGCTATGGACTGGCTTGGCTCAAATGAAATGCTTAATTGGATGTGTATGAGCTGAATGTCCCCTTTTTCTTGTAAGAATCATGCCCAGCTCGGGGGTGGCCTTCGGACGGACTGAGTATATGTCGTCGAAGAGCCTATGGTTGGGTGGAATGTTGCAGCGACATAGCTAGTTGCTTGGGAAAATTGCGAAAGGAAGATAAGTATCTGATGTGTATTTACTTCTGCAATGTTTAATTTGATGATTATTTTAATATGATGTATGCATATGATATGTGTGTGGATGAGTTTCAATTCCGTTGTGCATATTGCTTAATTTGTATCTACACCAATGTTTTTATTCATACGATGCTAATGAGTGGGCCGAGTATTATGAAAAGCCCCACAGATTGGCATCATGTTCCCTTCCTTGCCTTGGATAGATGGGAGGGTACGTTACAGAATGGTATCAGAGCTACTGGTTGCAGCATTGGGCCTTTATGGGTTTCCTATCACAATGGCAGAGGTAAGTATTCCTCCTTCTCAAACTGATCCTTAAGAAAATTTCAGAATTTCAAAATTCTTCTAAGTGTTTTTGAAAAAATTTCTAAGTCTGTATCGGAAGGAACTTGCAAGATTTTTGTCGAAGTTGGCAGAAGAACTTGGCGAGTTGCTCTACAACGATTCAGCAGAAAATCAATAAGTTCGCCGAAAAAGGAAGGAAAATTTCGGCAAAAAGTTATGAGTTTTGGGCCGAAACGGCGGAAAGAATTGGCGAGTTTTCGCCAAAACGGCGGAAAGAACTAGCGAGTTGCGTCGAAGTTGTCGGAAGGAAAAGCTGAGTTTTCGACCAGAAGAACTCAGCGAGTTGGTCCTCAACGACAGAAGAACTCGGCAAGTTGGTCCGCAACGGCGGAAGGACTCAGCGAGTTGGTCCGAAAAAAATTTCTAAGTGACTTTCAGCGGAAGAACTCGGCGAGTTGGTCCACAATGGTGGAAGAACTCGGCGAGTTGGTCCACAATGGTGGAAGAACTCGGCGAGTTGGTCCACAATTGAGGAAGAATTTGGCAAGTTGGTCCGCAACGGCGGAAGGACTCGACAAGTTGGTCCGAAACGGCGAAAGAACTCGGCGAGTTGCTCTGCAACACTTCGGAAAAGACAGATGAGTTCGCTGACTGGAAGAACTTGACGAGTTGCTCTGCAACAGGTTGGAAGAAATCGATGAGTTGCTCCGAAACAAGGAGTTTCAGCTGTAGCCACAAGGGGGCAAGCCCCCTTGACCCCCGTCGTCCCCCGGAGATAGTCGTTGAAAGTGTGAAGGGGCATTCTTTATGCTTGGGATGAGTAGCAGGAATTGCATAAAAGAGGTTGTGGAATCCTTATTAAGAGTAATTGGTTGTAATATGCATTGCGGAAGAGTAATGGGAGCAGCAAGGCAATGTTGATAAGAGGGAAATTCCTCACCTTAAACTATTTCTGTTTATAGCATAAGAATTGCATGTTTGGAAAATAGCAAGAATGAATGTTATGTAGTTATGAATATATTGAATTGCTAATTCGTGAGAAGATCATAGATAATGAATCCTTGTGTGCTTGGTAGGGAATCCAAGGAAAGGATCAGCTATGATGTGGAGGAGGAACTCCATGTCAGGAGGGGGAATTGGAAAGGGAGAATTCCTTAAGTCCTCTCTTGCTATTGTGTTTTTATTTTCTAAGTCTTATATACTGGAAATTATGGCATAGGGATGCTGGAAATGCAAGAGAGTGATGCATATGAATTAGTGGACATGATTAAAGAGTCATTGCATAGTGCATGTGAATTGCTTATGCATGAGAATGATGTTGCATATGGGTAAAGGTAGTGAAAGTTACATATGCAATAGCCCATTAATGGTAGTGTCTATGGTTGATGACAACTAATGTTGTAGGAACCAAATCATAGAAGCATGATTGAAAATGCAAGATATTGGATAAATGAGATGAATATGCACTAGTTGGAATACTAATAAACATTGCACGGTGCATGTGAAAATGTTTGTGCATGTATATGATATTGCATATTGGTAAAATAGTAAGGTTTTACATATGCAATGAACCACTTAAGATAATTATTATGGTTGCTAATAAATAGTTGTGTTCGCATTGGTTGTAGGACCAAAGAAAACCGAAGCATGGCTAAGGATGTGGATGATGTTGTTGCATATGACCAACAACCTTCTGAAGAAAGGATGGTGCAACAAATCTGCGATCATGAGGTTGGAAAAAGGACTGTGTATCCTCGGTAAGAGGCCAACTGATCAAGTAACATCAAGTGATGTTAATGACAGCCATGCAGGTGATGGTTATTTTTGCTTAAATTGCATGAATGTTGAAAGAGGATTTGGTAAGATCCCTTCAACTATGTTTAAACTATGTTGATTGGTTTGCATGTGATACTAAGTGCCTGAATGTGAATGCCAACCTACCAAGTATGGTGAGGTATGGGTAAGTGAAGGAAAGGATCCTTACACCCTATAGTTTCTTAGAAACCTCAATGCATTCATATGAAATTATATCATACCATTTGTGTATGTCGGTTGTGAGTTTAACAACCAAAGCAAGTGAAGACTTATAGTCATGCTGTGGTAGTACATGCCATATGAGACAGTCATGGTTAGGCCATAATATGGTGGAATGCATAGTATTCATGGATTAATGCAAGGTTGTATTGAGGGCTTATGCATTAAGTGAATGCACATCAAAATATTATGTAAATGTTGTGAATCTGCATGGATATGTGCGGGTGCACATGTTGAGATGCATTGTGTGAATGCATGGTTGTGATATATATGTTTCAATGCAGTTAAGATAATCGATGAAATGGTGAACCATTGTTACTACTGAGACCAGTTCATGAGCTGATGTGAATGCAAGAGAATGATTGCATGAAGAAGGTAGACATGTGGATGGGCTACCAGAGCGCTCTGTGGAAGGACAGAGTTGCATGGAATGTGAAGTAATGAGTATTTACATTATATTTAAATTGCATGAATAGTGTGACTATGTCTTGCAATTTTATTATGATGATGATGCATATATAGATAGATATATATATATATATTTCATTGCATTTCAAATGTTAACAACTGAAGGTGTTTGAATTATTGAGCGTTATAATTCTGAGATCACTTCAGTGACTGTTGTAGCAATGAAAAGATTATATGCATAGATACTCATAACGTGTTTGGCTGATTGAAGTTTCAGTTTTCAGGTAGAAAAGTCTTGCGTATGGCAATGAGGATAATTCCATAGTAAAGACCGGGATCTACCATGTGTAGAAGCTAAAGGTTATGAGAGGGTTCTCATGGTTGTAACTTATGCATGAAACAAATCCGAAAATTGTTTGATTTAAGTTTATGAGAATAATCTCTTGGTTACAAATCTAATTTCTGTAGGAAAACAGATTTGTAAATTTGCTTATAATTGCTAATCACTGTTTGGATTATATAAAATTGTGTCAGGAGGACATGTTGTAGGTGGATGTTCATGTATGGTAGCAAGTGTGAAACCATAATGGACAGAGTGATACCACTTCCAAGAGCCAAACGATATGAGGGTGACCTCATGGTTAAATAAATCAATTTTTGTAGGAGACAGAATTGTAAATTCATGTTGAATTAATTATTAATGCTATTGATTGGTTATGGAACAATCATATTTGAAGCTTATTGCTAAATGTTGCTCACTGTTTGGCTATTTGATAAGTGTCCCGGGATGACACATTGCAGGAAGACCATGTGTGATGGCTTGCAGAAGCCAAACTAGATGGGAAGGATCCCATGCTATGGAAATGGGTTTCAGGTGAAACGCCATTGTAAATGTTGATAATGTTTCAGCCGAATTGCATGTTGGTAAATCATGTGAGTGAGATAGTAAAATTATGCCAAGAAGGCATGTGTGGGTTAAGGAACGTGAAAAGATTGGGGTGGCAACCTGAAGGACTGTTGACTCAAAGAAGGGAGCCCCATTCTTCGCCAATAAAGAAAAGATACATCTGTAAAACGGATGAGTATTCTATAACCCCAGCTGAAGAATATGCATGTCTGGTTACTAGAGTTAATATGCAAAGCATGTTTTATTATGTCATTATTATTCCAGACTGCTTGAGTATGATTAGGTCCTACATGGCTCACATCGGAAAGGGATACATACCTTTTAGATGTTGGGTTATGATAGGGTTGTCAATATTGACTACACCCTAAGGGAGTGGATACATTCTTGGTGTTTCAATACTTGATAGTGAATGATATGAAATATGGTTACAATTTTAGAGCAGGAATACTGATGAACCTGCTTATCCTTCTGGTGCTTTCATCTTACACAGATGCAATTTGGTGTTTCACGTTGAGAGGCAAAGTGAAGAAAGGGTGCTCAAAAGGACTATATGGGCAATGGTAACCTTTCTATGCTCACACTAAAGGACACTAGAAGGGATGGATAGGCCCGCGGAGCTGTGTTGCAGAAAAGGGGTATCATCCTTGTGTAGTGTGAGTGGGTATTGTGGGACCATGCTAGCCTGCAGTCAAGAAAGTCACCTATAGAGTTCCTAAAGGGAACTGCTGGTTTGCATAGGAGAAGGAGTGCCATCCTTGTGTGGATGAAGAATTGTATGATGCCTGATAAACCCAGTCGGCGTACTAGCTTGGCATGTTGTTAAATTGGATGCCTGATAAACCCAGTCGGTGTACTAGCTTGGCATTGGCTATTTGCATGTTGTGGAGATATTGGTGAAGGGTGTTATTTCCTGACAAACCCAGTCGGAGAACTAGCTTGGAAATGGTCGTTGTATGCTTGATAAACCCAGCCGGCGTACTAGCTTAGCATACTGATTTTTGAAATGCTTGATAAACCCAGTCAGCGTACTGGCTTAGCATACTGATTTTTGGAATGCTTGATAAACCCAGTCGGCGTACTGGCTTAGCATACTGATTTTTGGAATGCTTGATAAACCCAGTCGACGTACTGGCTTAGCATACTGATTTCAGGGATGCCTGATAAACACAAACGGCGTACTGGCTTGGCATTGCTTATTCAGATGATACTGTGGAGCAGTATGTGTGTTGGCCAAGCATCCACCCCACAGGTGGTCCAAGGCTTGTAAAGAAGAGAAGAAAACCTGTGGAGTAGCAAGGAAATGCACAATACAGATAAGTATTCATTTTCATTTATTTCTTGCTTGAAATAATGAAGATTTCCTATATAATCTTTCTAACAGCTAAGCTGATACACTATTGTTTCTTTGTTGGAAACCTTGGTCATTGCAGGAAGCAAGGACCCTGAAAGAACTATAAATTCTTGGTAAACCAGAGAGTAATTGGTTGTGCACTATGAATTATTGGTAAAACCAGAGAGTAACTGGTTGTGCACTAAATTGTTGGTAAATACAGAGAGTAACTAATGCTCGATAAATTCAGAGAATAGTTGGTGGGAACATTAACTACTTGATGTTGTGGAGCAGCCGGCGTGCTGGCCAAACATTCCTTAATTAATTGATAAAACCCAGTCGGCATACTAGCCTAGCATTGCCTATTCGAATGGTTGTGGAGTAGCCTGCATGCTAGCCCAACATTTATTATTGTATCCACGGGAAATCAAATGCTTGTAAAGCAAAGAAGGAGCCTGTGGAATAAAGTGAAGACATCCAATACAAATAAGTATTTGGTTATCTTGCAACTTCTTGATTATGAATATACGTGTGTATATGATTTGATTATGATTTCTTAAACTCTTGTATAGAGATAAACCCTATGAAAATACACTAAACATGTGAATTGATTCAATGTTTGAGTGTAGGTATTGCTGGAAGCAAGGACTATGAAATCATCCGGAGGATGCATGTGGACATGTGACCGTCCTAAAGAGAGCTTAGTATGAGCAGTAATGAAAGACGGTGCTAGTGGACATGTGTGGGTCCTAGCAGCCAAAGGTTCTATAAGCAACAATGGGGAAAGGTTCCCTAGCTAAAGAGCATTAGACAGACCTTAGACACTAAGTGTCATAGCCAAGAAAGGGAAAAGCAAGCATTCACATTGAAGTGAAAGAGGCTAAGGAGCATAGAATCACAAGTAACGGTGTAGCTCCAGATTGGAACAAGACTAAGAGGGGGAAACTCTTACTCTTCTCTTTCCTTTTTGACTGATGCATCTCAAAAACAAAGGATTGTTGAGTGCATGTCATAGCTAAAAATATATTGTGTTTAATTGCTTGAAATGAATTGTGAATACTGAAATAGTTATTTTCTTGTGAAATGATGAACATGAATGAGTTCATATGTATGTGGGAAAGCATGAAATGTGTGGAAGTCTCATGAGTAAAGCATGGATGTTCCAAGTCAATTGGAAAAATAATTGGCTAATTTTGATATTGTGTTATGCTTGTCCTAACAGGAATTGCCATGATGAGTCTCATAGGCAACACATTGAAAGCCATTGTTGCGACTGTTACTAGCCAAATGATTGCTAGTGAGAAAAAGTGAGAGCCAGTTGTACACATTGATCATGGCAGCGGACCAAAAGCTATTTGGCTGGAAAATCTTCCTAAATAGTTGTCGGGACAACAAGAAAGATGGCATCCATGAAATTCCAGACTTGTAGATCAGCTGGAAGGTAAATAAAAGAAAGGGATCGCTGTAGAGCAATGCCCACCTGCAGAGATGGCAGATCAAATCCAGCAGGAGCAGTTGTGGAAGCCAAAGGACTTGGTCCCAAAGGTTCAAAGTAAAGAGATGAACGTAGGACAAACCTGCCACATTTTGTGAATTTTGGACATGTGTAAAGCGGGTATTTATTCCTAAGTATTGGAACACTGAGGACAGTGTTATTCCAAGGGGAGGGGTATGTAACGTCCCCATCTTGACCCTATTGCATTAAAATGTAAATGATGAATATTGTTATAAAATCGTGGTGATGGGCTCAAGGTCAAGGCCCCGCCATCAATTTATTGATGCATATGGTTTACGTGCTAGCCAGGCACATTGAAATTGTAAACATCATGTAAATATGCATTTTAATCAAAATACCCACAACTAGCTATGCAATGCAACAAGAGATGGGGGCATGATTTTACAAGGAATTGGGAGGGAAAACATTCAAACCCTTGAGCCAATCAAGTCAAGCCAAGTGTCAATGAGAGAACCCATCAAACCCTCAACTACCCATGTTGACTTTTGTACCCAATCATTGATTTCTCCCAAGAGTTGGTTGAGGTAGTTAATGCCTTGGGGAATGGGAGGTATGGCTGTCCAAATTCGAGTATGGGAAAGCCACCTTGCATCGAAAAATGTGTTTGGCTTCTTGGGCAAGAAAAGAGCCATGAATTGCTCCCCAAGCCATTATCCATCAACCAGTCTTCTCTCCCTCACGAATTTGGAGCTACCTGGGCGTTTTCCAGCCACGTTTTTATGGTTTTTCTTTGTTCTCTAGCTGGAAAGAGGGCGTTTTTGTGTTGCAGAGTGATTGGGAGTATGGGAGCTTGATTTGGGATTTCATTAGGTCCGTTTTGGCCATTTAGATGCCCAAAATACCCATGGAAAATCGGGTTGGTTCCCTGTGGATGATTTCCCCAACCATAATCCGTTTTTGGTGTACCCACGTTTTGGGGAAAATCTATGGCCATCTTGTTTGTGAATTCCATTGCTGGAAATGTATATCCATGCCCAATGTTTGTGCTTGTTGTGTGAGAAATGAATATGTTGGGTATGGGTTATGGGTATCTATTGTTTTGGCTTGAGCTAGAGTGCAAGCATCCAGGGTTCTAATGTAGCTTGATAAACCCAGCTATGGACTGACTTGGCTCAAATGAAATGCTTAATTGGCTGTGTATGAGCTAAATGTCCCCTTTTCCTTGTAAGAATCATGCCCATCTCGGGGGTGGCCTTCGGATGGACTGAGTATATGTCGTCGAAGAGCCTACGGTTGGGTGGAACGTTGCAGCGACATAGCTAGTTGCTTGGGAAAATTGCGAAAGGAAGATAAGTATCTGATGTGTATTTACTTCTGCAATGTTTAATTTGATGATTATTTTAATATGATGTATGCATATGATATGTGTGTGGATGAGCTTCAATTCCGCTGTGCATATTGCTTAATTTGTATCTGCACACCAATGTTTTTATTCATATGATTCTAATGAGTGGGCTGAGTATTATTGAAAGCCCCACAGATTGGCATCATGTTCCCTTCCTTGCCTTGGATAGATGGGAGGGTACGTTACAGGCACCTTGGCCTTGCTTCCTCGAATAGTTCCTTTTGCAACGACACAGAGTCTCTTTAACACATATTTTGATTTTTCCAAAAAGCTCAAGAGCCTTGGAACTTGACCAAAATCCTATGTAAGCACTTCTAGTGTTCCTAGATATCTTGGAAGATGGCTCTACTACAAGGCTTGTGGATAGTTTATTTTGGGAATGCATGGCATATATCATAATTGAATTCTCTTATGGCTTTGGAAAGTTAGAAATCAAATTATGTTTGAGAATATGGACTCTAATACCTCCTTGAATTGGATTGATAGAATTTCCATAATGGTGAATTTGTCATTACAAATCCACCTACAAATGGAGAAATGTTCTTTAGACATCAAGCATCTTTGGAAATTAGAGTACTAGGGTGTGGACATGTGCACTAAGTTGGGTGTCATTGAAATACCCTAATTTTTTATGATTGCATTTTGATATTCCAAATGACTCTTACACCCCCTTTGGCATATGGTTTTGGCCTTCATATCTTGCCATCCATTTTTCTTTTAAAATGATACATTTGTACATATGTTTTATTTTCTTGGGATAATATAAGAAGCATATTTACCAAGAAAAAATTTAAAAATAAATAAAATTGTGAAAATATCATACTATATTATTGCAACAATAAACCACGTAGTTTGAAGTTTGCCATCAAATATATGAATATGAGATTTCCAAGCATTAGTAATTAGCAATTGTTAAAACCATTGTTGCAAAATCTTTGATTTTCTCAGGTTTTTGTCCGTGTCAAGTTTACGCATAGCAAATTTTGTCAATTCCCTGAGTTGATGACACATGCCAATTCTTTGCCAACACCAAGTTTTGCAACAGTGGTACAGTAAAGCTTATGGAAATGACCCTAGCTCTTCTTTTGAGAACAAATACAATATATTCAATACAAATGCTTATATCCTAGTCACCATGGTTATCTCAAATATGATTTTGTAGCCCAATGCCAACTTCTTTACCCTATTTGTGAGCAAGTCCCATAGATTGAGAACACAAGAAACTATATGTATTCCCACACCTGCAAGATGCTCCAAAATTGTATAACTAAAATGCAATTCTGTCATTCTCAAGAGAATAGAGCTAGGAGGCATTGTGTCATACTTCATATGAGTACTCAATTTTTCTGGAAAACCACTCATAACTTGATTAGATTGTAGAATAATAATTCTGCAAACAAACTTAAAGTGTCACTATGGGATTGTGGTTTCTTTGTGTGTAGAAATTAAATTTCTCTTGTGTAGGAATTCTAGCCCGTGGCTACATTTTCCTTAAGGGAGATGGGGAAGCCTGGATACTTGAAGGAGTTCCAGTGCACCTTGATATGGAATTCAAGGAGCCTCACAATTCTAAATAGAAGGCTAGAAGGGGGATTTTAGCCATATAGTTTTCTTTTAATCTTGTCCTTTGTATGCATCTAGGAAATCAACAAGGAACTTTTGATGTGCATAACTATAGTTATGGAAGCTTCTCCCACCATAAGATTATCATTACTGAACTAAGTGTGGTTAATGTTTCTCATGTCCCTTTCTATGATGATTCTAAGAAGAGAGTTTGTAATTTGGGATACCTTAGAGCCCCAAATATTCCACCTTGATGATGTATAGGGTTAGGGAGAGAGGACAACCCCATCTCAACCCTCTCATGCATTTGGAATACTTTGACACCCTTCCATTTAACAATGTGGAAATCCAAGGTCCCTTTATACACACTGCAACCCAGACCATAACAAGCTGGGAGAACTCAAATTGTGTTAATAATTTCAAATATGAAACTATGGCATAATACATCCTTTACAAATGCAACTATGTCTAACAAGTTGAACTCCTCCTCACACTATCATCTTGAGCACTGAGGCAGCCCACAAATTTCAGAGATCAAACTCGCTTGTTTTCTTCATCCTGTAGGTGCATAAGACCATGAACTAGTTGCTACTGTAAACTTCATTTACTATTGAACTTCACTGTGGCTGCTTCTAAAATTTCAAACCCAAAAAAAATTATTTTACTGTTGCTGCCTCAATGCACAGACCCGAAAATTCCTCATTCAAATTTCCTTGGAGCTGTCCTAATTTCTCTTCCCTTAGAATCAAAACGTTGAATTCATATTTATACTGGTTTTCACTCATTATTTTGAGCCAACATAAGAATTCGTTGAATTTTTTATTTAATAAATTAATTGTAATTTACTGGGCCGACTTTTGAATTCTTACTTAATATTTGTGTCATTATGGCTTGTGTTATTTTATTATTTTACTTGCATCTCCAAGAGAATTCCCTCAATATTAGAAAACATGTCATCAAGGTATAGGAGCCTTCAAATGAGCACATCGTCAAGTCCATGGTCTCAGGGATCATCATCAATCAAGCATATGTCCATCCACAAGAGTGTGGTCTTCATGACTTCATCAAACCAACAAATGACCACAGAATGGGTCATTTGTCCATTCATACCATTCATGGATTCCAATGCCCAAGATACCATTTGTCACTCTTGCTATCTATGTCCTCCAACCTTTTCTGCCATCAAGAATGTCTTTGTCCATCCATGACCTTGTCCTCAAACTTGTCTTTATTATGTCATCTTGTTCAGCAAATGACCACAATATGGGTCATTTGGCTTATTAGGTGTGTCAATGGGGTGTGCCTATGGCTCCAATGCCCACATCCACTGTCCTTCTTGTGCTTGGTCATCTCTTGTCATCCACACACTTGCTTTCTTTGGCTTCATGTCATGTCATCACACTTCACCTTTGTCATTAATGTTGTCATCAATGACAATCCTATTCATCATATATGTACAACATGGATGGTCTCAAGCACTTGATTGTTTGAAGTTGTATGCACACAAAGAGTGATTCTAGTGATCACACATGTTTCTCATGATATGAATATTTCATATCCATGTTCGTAATAAAAGTAAGCATATTCTTTTGGTAGTTGGGTCATATCTATTGAGACTATGTATAATATATGGTTAATATATATTGAAGAAAAATAAGTGCATGGCATTATTGCGATGATTATGGTTAATATACACTCTAGGTATTGAGACTTGTAGAGTGACACACATACGTTATATTATTTAGGTGCATCACTAGAAAACTTAATTAAACATAGGTATTTGTTTGCTATCTTATTTATTTCATTGAATACACATTCTCATGCATTTTATTCATTAGAAGTAGAAGAATGTTATTTTGGATTCATTTAATTTGAAAGAGTATTTCTAGTTTCGCATAAAAGGAAAAAATACAAAAATTTGTAGTTTTTCTCTTTGAAAAGTTTGTGCTTGTGTTTATTTTGTTTTTCGGATCGAAGAACTCTCTCCTTCTTGTAGCTAGTTTTTCATCGAAAAGAAAAGTGCATTGATTCATTCACTTATGCATGGTTTGAGTTGATTCATAACACCATTGAGTTGCACTTCCGCTACCCGATTGAGTAAGACAACAAACCATTAAAATTTATCTCCCTAACACAACACATTCTAACCTCACTTGAGAATACAAAATAAGTTGTTAGTTAGGTAGGACACCGAGGATAGGAATCCAAATAATTACCCCTTGTTGTTTTTCATCTGAGACATAGTTGTTGTCCTTTAGGGTACTAAAATCCTCTAGTATTTGTTGACACGGTCATCGAACAGTTTGTTGAGAGGCCCCCCGCTACGCGGGAGCAAGCAGCGAGGACTGGTTCTGGATGGACTTTGCAGAATGCCGCACTCCACTTAGCGCCTAAGGATACCTCTCCATTGTCTTCCTTGTATTTTTCGTATAGGTGATACAAGGGCTCAAGGGAAGAAGTTTCAGTTAACCTTCTCGGACGTGTCATGAACGAGGTAGCTTAGTGGCTTTTCTTCTAGGGTTCTTTTACCCAGGATTCCTTTCGGTAGAGGGATATCCTTCCACTTTGGTCTCTCACTTCATATTGTTCGACTTAGATTTCATCACCTTGCGGAGGATACGATCTGTTGAGGTCTCCAAACCTTAGTTAGGAAGGTTGCTTGCTATCATACCTTTTAGATGGTCTTTTATTTCATAGTGTTGCTTGTTGGCATTCTAGCCTTTTTGTTGTAGCTCGCTTGTTGTGACATCGGTCTTGGTATAGTTTTAGAGCTTGCTTTTGGCCTACACGCATCTTCTTTTTCTGGCTCCCCTTCTGCACGCTTGGTTGCTTTAGGGTTTTTGAGTTCTTACGCTATCAGTTACCAATTATATGATGATGTGTGATGTCCTCTTCTCCTATGTCTTCGAGATGGTTGAGTTAGATGGTCTTCTCAAGGGACTGGACACCCCTTGATGGAGCCACTAACGCTTGACCTTAGGAGTAGTCTAGAGGACCACATGATCACATCATCTGTGTGGAATTTTCCTTTTACAGTGATGATGGACTTTCAGGTTATATGGAACACTAGTACATTTGAGAGAGAGATGATTGGTTGTACCCCACCTTGGTTGATTGACTATTGGTCCTTTCATTTTGTTGATAATATTTTTGGGGTACCTTGCCTTTTACCTTTTGGGTCTTTTACTCATCTTGAGTTATCTTTTGATTTGTACCACATTTTATGTTTTTGGTCTTATGGGTACTATGGTAGTTTGTCCACATTTGAGGTGCACCCCCTTAGTCCAAAAGTTTATGAGTATTTATACCCACTATTTTCTTTTTGACTTGTACGTTACTGGTTGGTCTTTCTATCCTCACCTATTTAATTGTGTAACCCTGGTACCCACCTAAGACCTTCTACTTTACTTTTTATTTTTTTATTTACTTTTTATCTTTTATTTTCCATATATGTCTTTGAAGTTTGAAGGTTATTGAGATTTGATTGGTAACCTTTCTGCCTACTGTGTTTTTGATCTACTCTCCTCCCTGTTGGGGAGGTTGTGACACTCAGTCTCAGCCGTGAGCCCTAGTTTTTCTCTACTGGTTGTTTTAGTAAGGGCCATGAGGTCTTAAGAGTTTGTTTTACCATTCTGTGTACTCATATGTGGAGGTCATGAGTCTCTTTGGCCTTAGTTTGCTAGCTGTCAGCTCATCTATGAGGGCCTAAATTTTGTATGGGCAGTTTGGACTGAGTTTTTAAGTTATTTTGTTTTTTTTTACTGACCTTTGTTTTAAATGCTCATATTTTGTGTGTAGTTCTTGATCTGTGGTTATATATATTTGTTGAGTTTTATTGTGATGTTGAGACTTATTAAGGGATGATCTTTATTGTGATTGTACTGAGCCTTTTGACTGCCATTGAATTTCTTTGATTGACTGTACCATAGCCCAGTCGTCTCTCTCTCTCTGGTTTGTACTAACCCTCTAATAGGGTCACTTGGCTCCTAGAGTTGACTGGCCTCTAAGAGGCACAGTCATTTCTGAAAGTAACTCTTCTGAGTATATTACAAGAAACATCTACACCCAGGTAAGTTTCTTCACATATTTATTTTCTTGTAAATTAAAAAAGTTTATTATTACATGTTACTGAAGATTACTTTAACACATTGACCATCTGGTAGTGTTAAAGGTGAGAATTTGAATTTTAAGTAGTTAATACTTGTCCTATCAGACAAAATTGTTGGTGATCAGATATGTGTTGGTAAATATTTTTAAGAGGGGTGGAACTCCTTGATTGAACTTGTGAGGAAAATTATTTTGGACAATAAGTGTCCTGACTATGGAACAACAACAAATACCTATTCAACAACATATGAGATATCCTTGGCACTAGGTGGGAAAATAATTATACACCTTCAATTACCAAATACTATAGTGATGAGTGACTTAATGAAAAGCATGCAAATTTCGTCATTTAATAGGATATATTAGGTCAAATCCATCCTTGAGAGGTGGAGAATGGATTTGTAGAGTTTTCCACTAACATTGAGAGATTTAGATGTTACAACATGATAGGGACATTAGATTAAGAAGGTATATGATTAATGGGAAACATATGGGGTAGCATACACTCTTTTACAATAAGTCATCACAAGGTTCCTTTCTTAGGTTAGATCGTCCTTTTGTTACAAGAGGAATTGGTGCACATATGAGAACGTGAACACTTTGAAAAACAACCATCTTGAATAGTCAAGAGAAGAGAGAAGAGGTATTCACGTATGTTCACAGAAACCTTTATCTTATATATAGGACAAGGGAAGAGTGATCAAAGAGAAGGACATAGATGGAGGTGTTTCCTATCGATATAGGTTTGGATAGTATATTTGAGTTGGATTTGGGAAACTTGGATCTCACTGCACCATTCCTATAACCAATCGCTTTTGATGATGGTGATCCGATTGGGGATCCCTTAGAATAGTTATATGCAAATATTGGACTGGATACAGGAGGTGAAGGAGGAGGAAGGAGAGCACTATGGTAGTGCTAGTGGTGGTGATCCAAATGAATTTGATTATGAGATGTATAGGAGGATCATTAATTGGCTATGAGTTTCTTCTACATTTTTTTTCTTTGGAATTCCCATCCATTGTATCAACTTATCTATTACTCAATACAATACATTTTGATGACATCGAATGAGAAAATACAGTTTATGGTTCTCTTATCACTCAAAATTGTCCTTGACAAATTTAGTCCCAAGGGGATCGAACGAACACTTATCCTAAACTAAAAATATCACCTCACATAGTCCCATAGCATTGGGTTTTGGCCATTTGTAACTTAGGGCATGAATCTTTACATAATATTTGCATACAATCCACAATATCATCATTTTTGTTTCTTCTAGTATGGTAAAAAAGGATTCATTAGCAAAACACCCATTCACAATATGGACAACCTTAGGTCTAGGAGTAGGACTGAAAGCTACCATTTTTAAAAGCAACTTACATGTTTACAGGTTCGTCGTTGCTTGATTCAATTACTTTCAGTCCTCTAAGAAGACCATGCTTGATTACAAAACTACCCATGTGTTACCAATATTCAATGAGTTCATCCTTTTCCTTAAGAATATTTTAGTTTAAATTTTGAATAAGATTATACAAGTTTCACAACATTATATAAAATATTGTTTTTGAAGATTAGTGAACACTTATTAACCACCTCAAAGATCTTAGTTTTGAAAGTCATGAAAACTTTTAGAACTTTTCCATAATGGTTAATTATTTTTATTTTATATTATTTTGTTAAATACAAATATCTTACTAAATGTGAGTGTAATTCAATGACCGAGGTGATGAACCCAAACTGATGGGATGAGAGAGACTTTAGGGCCATGACGACAAAGTTAGTTAGATGGTGTGATATGGGACTCAAGACCCAAAGGAGAAATAAAAGACAGCTCATAATTGCATGAATTTATACTCCTAATAAAGCTAAAGTGATCCTCTTCCTCATCACTTGAATGCCTACATTTTGAGAAAGGGAATGCGGTACAAGTCACCTTATAAAAGGCGCTACATGTCACCTTTTAAGAGGCATTGTTCCTTGAGGTCCTATCTAAACTTTTTTCCCATGGTGCAGGTAGAACCAAACAGGTATTTGTCATATATGTCTTCCTCAAGTGAGGGGAGTTTAGGAAGGCTAGAGGAAAGTGAGACATCCAGTAGGTCTACAAGAGTTTTATCAACTAGATGTCAAAAGATCAGAAGAAAATTCCATAGACGCGTGGATTTTTTTCTCGCTGAAGGGGGGTCATGTTCCTACGATGATGAGACAATAAGCGACATCGAGGTGCCCTTGAGGTACATACATATAGTGAAACAATGGGTACCCAAGGATCTTCCTCAACTGAACACAGATGTTTGTGTGAACGAGAGGATATATCGAATTGCACCATCGCCATTACATGGTTTGGGGTTGTTTTGCATAAATGGCATAAAGGTCGGTTACGGGAGATGTACAGAATTGATGGAGTATGTTGGACCCTGTTACAACTACAAATATTGGATGCGCCTAGTCCAATATACATGAAATATGTGTAGATATGGATTTTCAACAAACTATTTACAGTTGAAAGACAAAGATCAAAATAAAGGAGCAACGTTGTACATTGACAGAAGGCCAAAGGCCACAGGGAATATTGCGGGGTTTATAAACAATACACAACCAGGGTCTACAATTAAGAAACCCAACTGTGAATTTGAGGGGCGTGAAGGAAACCGTGTTTTTGTATGTGCCATTAAATCAATATCTGCAGGGGAAGAGTTGCTTATTAATTACAATTTGAATCGAGTAGATACAAACACGGTTACTATGGGAGTGGTACATCTAACAATTTACCCAACCTTTTATTAATGAATTTAACATCTTACGGATTTTTCGTTAGTTTATTTCATTTAAATTTTCTATATTTACTTCGCAGGCTAGTGATCGGGGAAAATCCTAGCCAGCAGATGGTCAGAGGAGTACAACTTCCTTGAGGGAGCAGGTATACATCTTTGTAATAGTAAAAATATAATAAGAAAAAATATTTTTTTTGCTTTGTTTTTTCATTAGTATATTAGTTTGGTTTACGTAATGTTATCTATATTTGATGTAGAACGTTGATCGGGGAAGCCACCCGGTTGTTGATCAAACGACAGCAGCCTCGGGGCAACAAGTAAACGTGATTGTAATTGTACAATTTAAATATGTCAAAATGTTTTCTTATTATATTAATGTTTCAGTGAGTATTTTGGTTACGTTTAGGTAATTTTCTCTATGTTTTTGTTGCAAGCTGGTTCTGTAAGGGGCACGGTAGATCATACCAAACCTCCCTCGAGGCAACAGGTATACATCTTTGTAATAGTAAAAAAATAATATGAAGAATAGTTTTTTTTGCTGTGTTTTTTCATGAGTATATTCATTTGGTTTATATAATGTTATATATATTTGATGCAGAGTGTTGATCGGGGAAGCCACCGGCCCCCTATTGATCAGACGACAACAGCCTTGGGGAAACAGGTAAACCTGATTGTAATTGTACAATTTAAATTAGACGTCAAAATGTTTTGTTATTATATTCTTTCATTGAGTATTTTGGATTTGTTTAGGTGATTTGTTCTATGTTTTTTATTCAGGGTTCTGTAAGGGGAACCTCCCTATTGGTAGAACGAGGCAAGTCACCTATAACCATTGATCCGATGAGTGGATCGCGATCCTCGGGGCAGCAGGTATAATTCATTGGAATTGTACCAATATAATATGTAGCATAATGATTATTTTGTTATGTATTTTTCGTGTGTATAATGGTTTCATTATGATAATGTTTTCTACTTATTTTTTGCAGGGGCCGGATGATCGGGGCAAGTCCCCAGATGTGGATCAGACGACACCATCATCTAGGCATCAAGTAAACCTAGTTGTAATTTTAGGAATCTATCATGATAGATATGTTTTGTTAATATAATTTTATAAAACTATCATGATAGAACTCAGTAGTGTTTTATATATTTTTGTTGCAGACTAATGATTCGTTGTATGAAACAACATCACAACAATCAATAGATTTTGAAGTGCATGAGTTTATGGCCGATGCTGACATAATTGGTTCAGCTATAGACCTGGTTAAGGTGATAGAGAACACCTTGAAAAAAATGAGTTCGGAAATCCTTCGTCTCTTATTCCAAATTCCACATACAAACGAGATTAAAGCCATCATTCAAGTGTTGAATAAGAGATCTGAAGCCTTGAATGTAAGTTGTGGAATCTTGAATCATAATATCAATTCATTTATAACTTTATAATTTTGACTTTTATATGATAGTGAACTTATAAAATGTGGTTTGTATTTACAGGATTTTTTGAGACCACGCAATAGTGGTAAAGGCGGTGTTGGCCCTAATGATGCTCGTGGAGAGACGTCGCATCATGAGAAAACAACTCCATGTGCATAGACTCATTCGCCATTGTTGTCGACTAAACAGTCGGCAACACGTTCCACAACACCCCAGATGCCAACTGTGAGTGCACCGGCCACTAGTGACCGACGCACACCAGATCGTCCAGAAGAAGGGGTCGACACCGAGCCTCCTAGTATTGACATTGCCGAAGCTGCATTTCCTGGATCTTCCCGTGTCACTAGCATTGGAACAATCGAGAAAACATTTTTGGTGGACGAAGATATCGTTCCATAAAAGATAGAGAAGATCCCAGGTAATTATACGTTGATCAAGTTAGTGTTTATAATTTGATTGTAATATACTGATAAAACATTTTTTTTCAACTAATTATGATCATGGCATGATCGTTTTGCAGGAAATGATGTTTTTTATAAACATCTGAATGATTTTTCCTTGGAGATCTTCGGTCCCACCATCCGCACAAGGTGGGATAAACAACCGAAAAATTTAAAAGATGAGCTCACTAATCGGTTGGTTGGCCTGTTCAGCAACGAGACCTTCGATCGAGCCGCGGTCCTGAAAAAGGCTGGACAACATATGAAGATTGTCCGAGGCCAATATAGGGTTCACCTAGAAAGGAACCCTACGTATGAGCGCCCTCCGATGATTCCAGCAAGAGAGTGGAAAGCTCTAGTGCAATATGGAAAGGAGAGGGGTCTAAGAAAAGAAGGAAAGATAACACCAGGCACAGGGATGTATGCAATACTTTCCACAATGTAATTCTAAACCTTATTATTATTGATTTTTATATCGAATTTGGAACATCTAACGTATTTCAACACTTGCATAGGCTATCAGACACATCAAAGGCCACAAAGGCAAGACTGGAAAAAATTGGTCAGCACAAGCTTCGGCCTGGTGGTTATTCGAATTTGGCAGCACGAATTGTAAGTTTCGAAAGACTAATCATGCATCCAAATAATAAATTGCAAATTATTTTTCGTTTTATTGCACCGCAAAATGTAAATTAACGATGTTATGAAAATATGCAAGCCGACCGATTCAAAGAAGTGCCCACTGAGGAAGACTTGAAGCTTGGCTTCCAACACGGCTTTGGAGTTGTTGTTGAACGCCGAAAAATCTTGTATGGGCAAACAAAGTCTTCTGGTACCGATCCATTTGGTGCACAGGTATATAAAATCTATATAGTTTAATGAATATTTATTACTTGTGCAATCTATTTGTTATAAATAATTGACATAAAATATTGACTATGTTTTGAGCAGGAAAGCAATGATCCCCTTAATGTCGAGGAGGGACAACAACAAATCGAAAATCATGCTTTGAATCCTGGTAATGAATTTATTCATATGCTACAATTTTATATATAACATTGCAGATGGTGAACATTAATTGTACTTCTCCATATTTCAACTGCGGAGCATGTAGAGGGTCACACTGTATAGGTTGAGCCTGGACTTGAATATGAAGAACATGATGTGGCCACAACAAGTAAAAAAACACCTTTGTAATGTTTTTTTAAATGAAATACTTGTCATTATAATAACAAAAATATATCGATGCAACATTTTCACATTATTGCAGCAAATCCGAACCCCTTGCCACAAAATCCAAGTCTCGAGCACTCTACGAGGCAGACATCACGACAAGCTGATGAAGCACCAAGAACTGGAGGACAAGTTCCAGAAGATGATCTTCTTGCTGATTTTGTAAAGAGAAAAAAAATTAGAAAGAACTAGTGACTGAAGAAATATTGAATAATTATTTTTGATAATATAATGTCATGCACGATTTTTGGCCTAATGAATGAATGAATAATTTAATGAATGGTTTAATGATTCAGTGTAGTAAACTGTTACCTTTATTGAATGTTAGCTTTTATTGAATGAATGTGTTCACTGAATGAATGAATGGTTTATTGAATGTTATCTTTTATTGAATGAATGTGTTGACTGAATGAAACAATGGTTTAATGAATGTTAGCCTTTATTGAATGAATGGTAGATGTTTGTTTATGATGAAATATGCATGAATTTGCACATAATTATTTTTTTTCAAGTACATGCTTTGGGTTTGGGGAATTGAGAGTGATGTGAGGGGGGGAGGGGCCATAAGAGCTTCCAACTTCACGTGGTTGGCCCTATTCATTAGAGAATATTAAATTATTCTCAAAACAGAGAGGATCTCAATGAATGGCTACAATGTTGCCTTTCTACAACCCACTTGCATGTCATCTAAATTTTGACAATTTCTTGGAGCTTGTTGTGATGTTTGGTTGCTCCTCATAACCAATTGCGAGTTTCCACAACTTCAAAGGTTGAGTAAATGATGCACTGGAACCAATATCCTTACCCTTCTCTTTAATTTCCTTATCTCCTTGAGAATATTTGAATGAGATATGTCTCAAATCCTCTAGATCATTTGCATCCTCTTTATTATGTCCAATCTTCCTGCAATAGAGAAGATATCTCGTCTCTTTTTCCACTACTCATTTAATGATTATTCAGAATCAATATCAAAGGAATGGATGCTCTTGAAATTTACTAACCCATCAGCAGTAGGATTAGTTAATATGTTATTTTTCCACTTGTCAAATTATAAACATGATCCATAACATACTTCTCCATGGAATTTGTAGTAGACTCGTTGTATGACAGCCCTTGATAAAGTTATAGGGATTGTATTACCATATCACCATGAACTTAAAAAGTCATAGTATTATCCCATTGGTCACACCTTTTTCCACATTCTCTTTAATCAATGCTAAGCATTGGGGGAAGTTGATAGCCAATTTGGGAGGTTTGTGGGTGGAAGTAGTAGTAGGTGGCCTAATTATCAAACCTGGGACAATTCTGGGAACAATTTGGGAAAACTTGGGCATGATTCATCCTTGCTTTGACCTCCAAGTAGTTTCAAACAACAATTTCTCCACAATATGGACATGAGCAACAACAAGGAACCACAACTAATTTATCCTTTGTGCATGAGATAGACCTAATATAGTAGAAATCCTAATCATGTCTTGAACTCTTATCAATAATAAAGGGTACTTTTGGGTATTTTTGTGCCCCATAACCTATTCACTTTGAATTTTGGGCATCAAAGTAGCATGAGAACAATGACGCAATTTCCCAAATATGTTTTAGGGAAGTCATATATTTGCAAAGAATTAATTTGAAGAGGGTTTATTTCTAATTGGAAGACCCTATTTGATGTTGGAGGAGTCTTAGGCACCATTTGGAGGGTTATCCCATTCATTTAATTCAACAATGGTTTGCTTAATGCCTAGGAAGAAAATGATCATCGTGACCTTAAATTGATCGATCTAGGATATCTTATTACTGGTGAACCAATCACTTCCAAAAGATTCACACAGAAGAATGTAAAGTTCAAAATCCCTTCAACTTCTGAAACATGGAAACCATTCTTAAGGTATAACTAAATAAGTTTAATTAAGGCTTGTGACTCAACTTGTTTTTTAGTCTCCATAAGAGACGTGACTCTTAGGGGCACCCCATAAATATTATATTTACGGGCCTCATTTGTAAAAGGGCATCCATCCATCCACAATGTAGTTTTATAGATTTCCTTTCACAATCCGGATCAACTAGAGGAATTCCATTTAAAATTTTCTTAATTTTATCCAATTAACATCAAGGTTGAAAGTTGGCATCACTTATGTGACTGTGGGAAACTCTCTTTCTGGAAGGAATTGAACCTAGTAGACCTTTTCCACCCTAACTCCCTCATTTCCCTTTAAAGTTATAAAGGTTTAATTATCGCATCTTGAGATATTTGCATTGTCATTTGGTATGGAATAAACCAAATTCTCAATAGAGAAATGAGACCAAGACACAATAATAACAATGCAAAAAAATCAGCTTGTAAAATCAAAACAAATGCATGTTGAATGAGGATTGGTGTGTATCTTTAATATTGTACTTGATGTTGTAGCCTTTAACTAAGTATCCTTACTGAATAAATCCAATACTAAGCTAGTTGTCCAACACTTTAACCCTAGGTATCCAAGTTTGTGGTAGAAGACTATGTAGAAGACATCAATTTGCACTAAGAAATAGAGATTATGTATGTGGTAATTTGGTTAGACACTTGGTACAATAAATTACTAACATGCATAATAATCTCTTAGTAATTGTTGTGCACACATATGCCATTGATGGAACTACCAAGTCTTAAATCATGGATTTGTAGGAAATAAACAACTTTGAAGTTTGCATATTTGGTGCATTTGGGAGAGAAATAGGTTTGATTCTCCAAAATTTTGTACTTTGTCAATTAAAAATTTCTTAATGAGATAGGATACACACTCAAGTTGAAATCCCAGAGAAACTTTGAATGGTGGATTTTTTAATGTATTTTATGTATTCTTGTGTGTATGCACATGCACTTTAATGTAGTTGCCTTGATAGGATGACCTATTGAACTACCATGCATTTTGGGATTGACATGTGGACCCAAACATGTTATTTATACCTGCAATTACATAGTAAAAGGAAATTAGGTGAGGAAACTTATATCATATATGGCATACTAGATTGTAATAACATATTTATTGGGTTTATTACAACCATTAATGTCAGTATCTTGTGTATGTGTTTGTGTTTTCCCACATTCATGAGTTGGTACAATTATTTAATTATAATTTTGACTTAGTGCACATATATATTCTGATGTAATGCCTAGTTATTCTTATTATTTATTCTTATGATACATATTTTTGTACTAAGATGTGTTATTTACCTTATTTGATTATGTGTTAGAGTTATACCACCTATAAGATTGGTTATACTGCCTAAATTATGTTTTATACTGCAACACTTATAGGTTTGTATGGTAAACCATGGTGGTTACCACCCTCAACTATCCACACTTCACTAAGTAGGATAGAATGCCACTAATGGTGGGGATAAATTTTGTTAGTGTAATCTACATGCCTTAAACCTTAATCCAGAGCTCGAATTTTCTCCACATGAACAATTCCATAGTTACAAATTTACTCACAATTTAGACGTTATCTTCTCAAATCTTGTGCGTGTATATTAGAGAATATCAATTTAGTATGAGATGTGTTTGATTTCACTTTAGGTCAATATACTACCTTATATTTTCCACCGACATGCACCTTTTTTTATCATTGGTGTAGAAGTTTAGAAGATTAGCCTCGTACCCTTGTAATCCCTTTCTTTTGGTTCAAGCTTTAGTACAGTAGAAGTTTAGAAGATTAACCTCGTACCCTTGCAATCCCTTTCTTTTGGTTCAAGCATTAGTACAATTTGACACTAGGTTAGAATATTATAAGATGAATATTATAAAGTTAACACTAGTTTGAGAAGAAAATGTAATAATTTATACAAAACCATAAAATGGAAGTTTTTTTTTTTAAATAAAAAACCTCTGTCGGATATTCGACAGTCACTCCCAAAGAATCTGGCGCCTTTTCCATACCACCGACGGCCAAAGGCATCGGATATCGGACTTTCAACAACGCAAAGGATGTCGGATATCTGACTTACCCTTAAAACGCATCCGACGACTTTGCTATACCACCGAAGGCTAAAGGCGTCAGTATTTGATGTCAACAACGTCGGATAGTCGACGGACAGTAGGTCATATATACAACCTCTTATAATGTGATCCATGGCGGATATCCGACGGGTATGTTAAAATAGTAGTTGTTGGATATCCGACGGGTAGGTTAAAATAGTAGATGTCGGATATCCGACGGGTATGGTAAAAGAGTGGTTGTCGGATATCCGACCTCTTATAATTTGATATATGTCGGAAATCCGACGGATATGGTAAAATAGTAGTTGTCATATTTCCGACATCCTATTGTCGGAAATCCGACAGGGCATTTTAATGTCGGATATTCATTGTAGTGCCACCGACGTTAAAAAAATATGGTGCTTGTCGGATGGTCGACAGAATGATGTCGAGAATCAGACATCTAGGCCGTCGGATTTTGGGACCAACAAACCTAGTGTCTCTCATCAGATGGCTCATCCAGTGTGAAGAACATCTCCGGAAACGCTCTCGAGTCCAATCCTACATATGGATATGGCACCATGTCAAGTACATGGTCATCCTCACTAGACAACATCTTCAGGACATTTGAGGTGATCCTAGTTGGGAACTCAGGTTGCCCCCTCTTGGGCATCATCTCCCCCGACATGTTCATATGCACCTCAGTTGTCGGCCTAGTAGGTAGGCACTCAAATGATGACTTTTTGGCTGGAAACCTCTTAAAAAATAAACAAAAAATCTCTGAACTGAAAGGGAAGTTGGACCTCCCATCAATGACTGCACGACATCTATCCAAAGCATAACAAAATTGCCACAAAAAAATAGCATACCACCTAATGCATCTAGGTATCTGCACTAAAGAGTCAACATAATACAATAATGGGAAACTAATACGATGCCCGTTAGTAGTGTAGTGCACCAACGTTGTAATCAAAAGATAGAGGCATCTAACCTCCTCTCGAACAAAAGAAAAGATCTGAAGTTGCCCCACCACTCACCTGAAAATCAACCAGATGGATGATTGCCTCACTGATATATCTCATGGAGTAAGCTAGCTGAGTCTCTGTTGCAACACCAGCTGGGAGATAGGGGAACTAAGGTAAATCCTCCCCTCTCCTAGATAGAATAGTGATGAAATAAATATCCTCTTGAATGGGATAGAACCACTGACCGCCACCAACACGAAATGCCTACCTCTGATGATCCCGACATCGGATGAGCTGACATAATAGTGCAGAGTTTCCATTAAGGGATGTATCCTCCTGATAGAACTTCAGGAGGCCAACAATCCTCAAGAGTTGTGTAGTATGATTAGTAATGGGGCGAGGGTACAAATCCCTCTCCCTCTCCCTAGCCTCTCACTGTTTGAAAATGGTATATTGGTCAAGCTAAGCACACTCCTGTGAGCAGCATGTCATTGCTCATGTCTCTGTTTCACATACTTCATACAATTAAAATAATATTTCCTATCATCAATAATAAATTATTATGAAAAAATAAATTGTTACAGCCAGTGCACTAGAATAATACAAGCGCATTGTACACTGTGCTTTAATGTTACAATTGCATCGCTTACGGTGCACTATAAAACTCCTACCGCATTGAATATTTTATTTAAAATTAATCTAAAAGGTGCATAAAAAATACAACGCACCGATACAACCAATAAAATTTAATTAACGGTGCACTAAAATCATATTAGCTCACCGATGCGTTCCATTAATAGCACGCACTGTTAGCATTTTCCAAAAATGTAATTCCGATACGGTATTCCACATCAAAGCACCAACACGGGTGTACTGATATGGAATGGGTGCACCGGAAATAGAATTTTGTAAAAAAATTAAATAATTCATTTTGGTTGCGTTCAGTTCAAGTAAGCGCAATGTAAACAGTGCGTTTACTACAACCAACCGCACCGTTTATTAAAAACTGTTGCTACAATTTAAAAATATTATAATGTGTATCTTACCGATGCGCCATGGACACGTTAAAGCACCAGTAATGGAGTGGTGACATGTCCCTTGGCACACCACAAAATTTAGTTGTTTTTTTATTATTTATGATTCACGGTGCGTCTGATGATTTGGAGGGCCCCAGAAGACCGGTGCTCTAAATCATAGACGCGCCGTTAAGAAATTAAATGTTTTTATTATATTTTTTTCGGGAACCGGTGCATTCAAGTTGTTTGGCTCTCACCATTACTAGTGTGGCCTATCATAATTTACAAGGTGCACCGCATATTGGTGCGAGCCGAACGACTCGAATGCACCACACAGAATTTTTGAATTTTTTTTTTAAATACAGAAAATTAAAGCTTAATTTAACAAATTAAATTATGAGGTAAGAAACAACTTACTTGTTGAACGACCCTTCGAGGAGGAATCCTAGCAATGTATGGAAATTTTGAAATTTTGACCAACGTTTGTCAAAATTCAAACTACCAGCAGCAACCAACACAGATGAAGAATGTGTCCACGTGGACTACGGATGTCAGGGCATCCAAGTGGGTAAGTTTTCGCACTAGTGCAATTGGGCAAAAAAGCACTGTGAAGTGGTAAAAATGAATTTTACCGCGCATTTTTTTTTATTAAACCTTGTTCCGGTGTGTTGTTAGGTAAAGCACACTGGTGCTTAAGGTTAAGTTAACGCACCAGAAAATAGGGTTTTTTTTTAAATAAAAGATTTTTCGTTTAATTTTTTTGTGACAATGGAAACCGGTGCGTTTGGAAAAAACAAACGCACAAGTGCATATATTACACCGACGCATTGTCAATCATGGTTTGTAAATGAAATTTAAACAAATTTTGGAAATAAATTCTTGGTGGTAGAATGCGATGCATTTATTCATTAAACGAGCACCAATGTGTTTAAGTTTTATGTGCGCACCGGTAAGATTTATTATTAAAAATATAAATTGAAAAACGATGTGTTTATATGTATTAAATGCACTGGGATGTTTATAGTATCACATCCCAGTGTGAGTGTTCTATATAAACGCACTGGTTAACTATGATTAAAATAATACGAATTTTTAAATTAAATTTTCTTTGACTTATATTTTTCTCAGTTGCAGTGCGGTATAATATGTATCTACACCGGTGCATATATTACACTGACGCACCGTCTATTATGATATTTCAATACTCCATCCTTGTCCTACCTAGCATTTTTTTTTTTTCCTAGTTGTTGATGATGTCATTTTCCCCCTAGTGGTGTGCAAATGTCATCCAGGATCCATCTACCACCTTTTGAGCCCTGCATGCATCATTTTAGGACCACTTCGGTCAGTTCCCTATTTTATAGGAACCTACTGAGTGTTCCAGTGTAGTCCACCTGAGTTATCTGACTCTTATGGGGGTTAGAGCTCCGTATGCCGCTGATTGTGGCCTCATGCGCCCTTTTCTGACTGGCATGCATGAAAGACTCACTATTGCGCCCTCCTTAGTCAATTAACTGATTGTGACTTCAGTTAGCTAAGTTTAGGTTAAGTTTAGTTGACTTTGAGTCTTCCAGAGCACTCTAGTGGTGATAATCCCTATGCTAGACCAACTGAGGTTCGAATTCTCCTGCATGATTCGAATTATCTCCATTGTAACATCATTGTTTATTATATTGATTATTGGAACATGTGACATTATTCTGCTCCTATCTGAGTTCTTCTACATTATTCTTCTTCTACTCTTTTTTACTGCATTTTTCACTCTTATTCAAATTTTCTGCTCATTCTTTCTTTGTGAGGTATCCTCAGCTCTTTAGGTCTGTTGTGACTTAGAATATCACACCATCAAGCATGGTTTGTAAATGTAATTTAAACAAATTTTGGAAAGAAATTCTTGGTAGTAGAATGCAGTTTGTTTATTCATTAAACGTGCACCGGTGCGTTTAAGGTTAATGTGTGCACCGGTATTAGATTTATTATTAAAAATATAAATTGACAAAATAGGGCATTTATATGTATTAAATGCACTGGGACGTTTATAGTATCACGTCCCGATGCTAGTTTTCTATATAAACGCATTGATTAACTATGATTAAAATAATACGATTTTTTAAATTAAATTTTATTTGACTTATATTTTTCTCTGTTGCAGTGCGGTATAATATGTATCCACACCGGTGCGATTTAGTATCAAACGCACCGATGCGTTTTTATGTAAATGCACCGGTTAAAAAATATCCGCTAAAACCTTCTGTCACTCGCCTCCACTAGAAACCTCCACTATAAATGGATTTTTGGCCTCTTTTTCAATGGGATTCCGCTATAAACTCTGCTATAGGGAATTTTTCGTTGTAGTGAGAAGTCCCATGCATGTTTCACTATATGTGACTGGAATTCAAGTTGAAATCATTGTGTGTGACATCTTATGATTGATTTGGGGGGCTACTAGATCCTCCATGCGATGGCAAGATGGCACATTTTTGGGCCTATGCTAGGTCATTCCATGCTTAGGATTTAATATAGGTGCCTCAAAAGTTAGAGTGAGGGTTTGGATTGGCGCGTGTCCATGTTGGATTTTTTGTGGTGGTGAGAGGTTTAAGCTCTTTATGATTGTGTTTGATGTGCGCTTTGTGTCTCCTGCTTGGTAGCATTGTGCATATAGCCCCAACGAGATGGCTATAGTAGTTTCCGAACCTTACTGAGGTATAGAGCATGGTTTGGCAGATAAAAGTGTGATTTTGACCATTATTAAAGGTGATGGACTTGTTATATGTTATGTGTGTTGAATGCCATAAGTTGATTTCTGAGGTAGCATAATGGATATTCTATTGTTCATCGTAATCAAAGGACATGGCGAGAGTTGATTCATAATGGAACTAACAGCCTTGAAATTTTTTTCCAAAGTTCTTTTATTTTTCTCATGTAAGGAGGTGGAGATGGCATGTTGACGTGGCTAGATGATATCCCATTCTTTAGTCAATGGCTACAAAGTGGTGAAAGCTATCAACAAAATATACGATTGCATGAACACATATTGCAACATTGATTGATCCTATAGGTGGGGTGTTGATGCGAGCTTTGTTGATTTCCCATATGGTTTTGAGGTATGTGTTGCGATTGTTTTTTAGTTTTGTTTTCCCTTGCAGTGCTTGTAAGTCGCTCTTGAAGGACTGTAGTCGTTTTGATTGCTTTCTGATAAGGGTTCTAACCGTTCAAAGGTATGTCTCTTAACAATATTTTTCTATATAAAGTATTTAGTTTGCAATGCAATGTATTCTTGTCTCTATTGAAAGTGTTGTTTGCTTGTATTCTTCCTTATGTTGAATGAAAAAATGTTGAGTAGAGGCTTTGTTTCAGAATTTGGTGTTGAATTCAGTGTTTGAAATTTTGAGTCACCTGTACATTTAGCTTGCTACAAATATTGTCAATGTTATGTTGGTATTTGGATTACGCATAAGTTTCTAAAGTCCATGCACAAATCTGAAATGGAATGACTCTTTTATGGAAATGTGGGATCCCATGCTAATGGATATGCATGGCATGCCTCATTGTGTACTGTCGATTAAAAGATGTTGCACATGTAGTTTCAGAGGACTAATATGATTACATTTATGATTGCTACTTCATCATGGACTTCATCCTCCTTTTTTGATATTTCTCCCTCCAGCTCAATTATCTTTTCATCCTTTTGGGCTACTTGGGCCTCCAACTTTTGTGATTCTACCATCTTTATCACTTTGCTCTTTTGATGTTTGCTGGCTTGGGGAATCTTCATCCATAGTATCAACATCTACCATCTCCCTATGTGCATATTTCTTTTCAGGATCTATTACTTCAACTAGTTGTTATGCTCCCTGAGTACCAAAGGATGAACCTTGGATGACCTGCTCTAATTTTATGTTGGTCTTCTGCATTTTTAGTGAGGCAATTTGCAGCCCGAGATCATCTATTTTATCTCCTCTGTCTTCAACCAACTTTTTGAATTGTAGCATGCTGGAATAAGTTTTTTCATTCTCTTCTTGTGCCTGTCTCAACTAAGGATTCTGAACTGGCTCTACCATTGGGATCTTTAACTACTTCTTTAGGATTGCTATTTCATTATCCTTTTATTTTAAGGATAGATGCAACATGTGAATTGTCACCTGGATTTGCACTTAATGCCATAATTTTATCTTCTGAATTCCTAATAGTTACATGTTTTGCTCTTACTGAAACGTTCTCTGCTATCCATAGGTCTTCAAACCTTTCCATAGTTTGTCTCATCTTTCTTTCAGTTTTTTTCTTATTTGACTACTTCATGACAAATCATGCCACTTGCTTGTAGAAATCCACTTTATCTATCCTCTTAAGCTTGCTAAAATCAATCTTGTATTCAATTTCCCTGAAATCACTTAAGCTGGTGGGATTTGCAACTGTAGGTTGTACCACTGACCATCTTAATATGTCATTTTTATTGTATGTGGCTATAAGTAATTTTTTGCTAGATACTCCTATCTTCTACCTGGCCTCCTTTGCTAATGTTACATTGCTTTCCCTTAAGTTGTCATATTTATTCTACAAGTCTGTGTGTACTTGCACTAAGCCTACTGATGGAGACTCCGATGGTGATATTTGTAGCATCCTAGGATCTGAAAAACTTAGAGAATGATAATGAGTAAAATTGATTACTGATGTTGCTCCTTTGTGAGGGATGTTCGGATATCCACATCATCTTTTTCAAGATCTTGCATGCAATTAGGGTTTGCATGCAAATTCTAGGGTTTGCATGCACTTTGCATGCATCCCAGTCACCAGGTTGATGCCTCCAGCACCTTAGCCACCTCTTTCTAGCACCCGGGAGCCACTTACTTCAGTTCTTTAGCCCTCCTAGTCTGAAAGGCGCCCACTTCTCACCTACTGCCAGAGAAGGGCGCACTTTCTCACCTACCACTGCAGTTCCACTTCAGTTACATTCAGTTAGCTCTGATTCTCCCTGATTTGAGGCTAGTTTCACTCCCGACTGACTGTTTCACTTCCGTTGGACCTCCAGATTGACTAGATGACTTGTTCTGACTTCAGTTAGCCTCCGATGCGCCCCCCACTGAGCCTCCTTCCCTTAATCAGTGCTACACACTTCAGTTACACTTGTTACACTCAGTTAGACTCAGATTGACACCTGGATGACTGGTTCTTGTGCATTGATGAGCACCACCGATTGATGATGAGGACTCCTAGTTGGAGTCAAGCTACTCCATTCAATGATTCGAATGGCCTACTTAGTCAATTCGAATTGCTCACTCACATAGTCAGATTGTATTGTAATTATTCACCCTTATTGGGATATTCAGCACTGCTGCATGTTTTGCACAGTTTTGCACCATATTTTCTATGTTCATCTATTGTGATTGATTTACTTGTTCATTAGATCTGTTGTGACTAATTTTACATGGTATCAGAGCCATGGTAGGGACAAGACTTCTTTTCTGCAGGTGTTCTACATGAAGATTGAGTGAATTGCTCACCAATATATTTCAGCAGCAGCATGCAAAATCTCATGTGCATTCGCTCATGTGCATGCAAGGCTGAAAACATAGTGTTTGTTTGTGTGTGATTTACAGGTTTCTTACTTCCTCCATGTGCATTCGCTAATGCAAAGATGGAGACTTCTTCTTCACAAAATATTCTTACTCCATTCAACTATGATGAATGGAAACCAAAGATGATTGCATTCTTGAAGAGACAATGTCTTTTTGATATGTGCATTGGTAATACAAGAGATTTTGATTCTGATGAAGAGGAGAATGATTGGCTTAATGATTGTGACAGAGCTTTTGGAGCAATGTGTCTTGCTATGTCTCCTTGTATGCGCTACCTCAGTAATACTGCTGAAAATCCAAGTGATCTATGGGTCCAACTTGACAGAGAATTTGGAAAGCAGGAAGAAGAGGATCATGCTATCCTTTTGGAGAACAAGCCCAGTGAGATCTCCTTATGTGTTCTTTCTGATCATGTCTTGGCCTCAACAATTGTTCAAGATGAAGAAGAAACTTTAGATTCAAAACTCACTCTCTCAAAGTCTTCTATTTCGAATTCTGAGCAATATAAACAAGCTCATACTCTAGATTCCGAAGAGGTTCTTGAATCCTCTCTTTCACATGAGTTTGTCGGCATGCAGAATAATGATCTACTTGAAGTTTTGGAGGTAAAATATGATTTTGGAGGTGAAGCATTCGCCCTGCTTGATTGCATGCCTCCTATAGACTTATGTTCTATCATTTGCAAAGTTTCTCAGATTTTTAACAAAGATGAAGAGCACTACCATTCGCTTGAGTTCAATTCTCATGCACTTTTTGCTGATTTTGGTTTTGATCTCACCCTTGTTGGTTCAAAGGAGATCTCAAGAAACCATTCATCTATTTTTGGAGCTGATTTAACTTCTATTAATAAGAAGTTCAAGTTTCAAGAGTTATTTGATCTTATTGGAGCTTATCCTACCTCACTTGGTTCGAATCACAGGTTCCAGGATCATCCTTATATTTTCAGATTTGTTCTCGCCATTTTTGGTATGAAGAGCAAGTTCATAAAGTCTCCACATTCGCTTGCATCCACTGGTGGAGAATTCAAGCACATGTTTTTGGAGCATGATCTATTTACTCCCAAGAGTAAGATACCTCCAGACATATCTACTTGATTTTGGAGCAGTTAAATCTTTTGGTGTGCTACAGTCTATTTTTGAGGGGGGGTATTTTCCCCATGAGGTTTTCCCCATTTCTTCGGTTTATTGACTGTTATTAGTTTGGATTATTATTGTATTGGGGTGACCTTTGGTCTTAGTTACCAGGGCCCCACATTATTTTATTTTTTTTGCACATCATAGTCTAGCTTGAGGGGGGGTGTTCGGATATCCACATCATCTTTTTCAGGATCTTGCATGCACTTTGCATGCATCCCAGTCACCAGGTTGATGCCTCCAGCACCTTAGCCACCTCTTTCTAGCACCCGGGAGCCACTTACTTCAGTTCTTTAGCCCTCCTAGTCTGAAAGGCACCCACTTCTCACCTACTGCCAGAGAAGGGCGCACTTTCTCACCTACCACTGCAGTTCCACTTCAGTTACATTCAGTTAGCTCCGATTCTCCCTGATTTGAGGCTAGTTTCACTCCCGACTGACTGTTTCACTTCCGTTGGACCTCCAGATTGACTAGATGACTTGTTCTGACTTCAGTTAGCCTCCGATGCGCCCCCCACTGAGCCTCCTTCCCTTAATCAGTGCTACACACTTCAGTTACACTTGTTACACTCAGTTAGACTCAGATTGACACCTGGATGACTGGTTCTTGTGCATTGATGAGCACCAGCGATTGATGATGAGGACTCCTAGTTGGAGTCAAGCTACTCCATTCAGTGATTCGAATGGCCTACTTATTCAATTCGAATTGCTCACTCACATAGTTAGATTGTATTGTAATTATTCACCCTTATTGGGATATTGAGCACTGCTGCATGTTTTGCACAGTTTTGCACCATATTTTCTATGTTCATTTGTTGTGATTGATTTAATTGTTCATTAGATCTGCTGTGACTAATTTTACAAGGGAGAGGTGGTATCATGTCCATTATCTCTTTGGGAAGTTTCACATCCTGCTCCTCCTCAACTTCTCCTTCTCCAGTTCTATCCCTTTTAATGGGTGACCTTGGTTAGTCTCATCTATGTCCATGTCCGAATAGATCTCTTCAACTCCTCTCTTTTGACTAGACCGTTGCTCCTTTGCTCCTTCTCGTTCCAAGTGTTTTTGCACTTCTATAAATTCTTCCGAGCTTCCCATATTTGCAATATTTTCCAATATGGACTTGGAACTGTCTCATAAGAAGAATTTTTGTTTTCTACTCGCTGCTTAGAAAAAATATCATGGGGATGATAAGAAAACGCTTCTGCTCTTTTCAAATTTAATTGCATTAAGAAGTCCTCTAAATACTGGACAACTTTTAGTCCTTTTAGCTAAAAAGGACCTATATCTTGAGGTACATTGAAAGTTCTATGATGCCTGTAATGTCTAAAGTGTCTTTAATCAACTTTGAACCTTTGTCTATAATACTCCATGGAAAATATCCCGGAAGTAAGGAAATCAGGCAGTTGATAAGTTTCTTACTCAAAACCATAAACCCTAATCAATGTATACTCTTCAAAAAGAAACCAATCTCATGTCCTGGTTTCATGTGTAAATTGGATTCACTTTTGATTTTATGGAAACATTCTTGGAGGGGGAGAACCATTGAGGATGGTGCATGATATCTTCATGACTTTATTTGTGAATTCTAAATAATTGACATTATCATCCCTTCTCAGGAACAATTTGCTCCATTTTAAAACTGGGAGAGGGATTCCACTTGGCATCAACCATTTTCAAATTTAGGCATTTGAAATGTTCAAAATTTTGGTATACAAACAGGTAGAACAAGTAATAAGGGTATCTAAACAGGGCTATGACAGGAAATTCATCTAGCTGCTCTTGAATGATTTGGGTTAGGTAATTGCAGAGGTCATATCTAGGAAAGGTACTTATAGACATATGTGTTAGGCTCAACAATAACCCTAAGGTCACTTCATCGATTTGTTTATCATTTTCATAATCGAAGATTATGCAGATTAGGGATAATGATCTTCTTGAAAAATAAAAAAACAACACTGACTCATAGGGTGGATAGATATTAGGGATAGAAATTCCCTTCTCTAGATGTTGTCCAAAAAATGGATTTTGATTAGAGCGACTGCGACTCCGATATGATTGTGGCAAGGTCATCTCATTTAAAGGTTGTATTCTCTGGAATTCCGGGATTCCAAACACTTTTTTCATATTAGTGGCATCTATACTACATAGGGTAGTGGATAGGTCTGATGACATAATGGCATGCTTTCTGGGAGAGTACTTTTTAGAGCACCATGTGGTAAATTCTTGAAAGTACACATACTTGGGACATACTGCTCAAGCAAGGCTTGAATCCCAAAGGTGAAATGGGGCTTTGTCTGTTCTGGCTAGTGTGTCGGCCTCTTGCATAGTTGAGACTAGGTCAGAACTGACAACAATGGTATCAAAAACATTGGCATGTTTATCTAGGATGTGCTCATCACCGACGAACAGAGTTTTGGGAATTTTAGTTTTGGAGGATCGTGTCATGGTAAAGCTTACTATGTAGCAAAATTCAATTGGTTTGACCTTACAGTAGGGGTTAGGGCACAGATATGTACCCTTAGGGAAACCGATTGATCGGGAAAGATAGATGGTGCTCAAAATACCTGGTGAGCAAGCAACCGGAAGTTGTTTTGTTGCAGAAGCTTTCTAGAAAGAAGAACTACTTTGGCCCTTGTTTTTACTGACACCAGTGTGGTTTAGGGAAAACCACAACTCCCATCGGGCTCAGTGGTTTTGGAAAATATCTCGTCGAGGAGTTGCCAATTAAAATGTGTCAGGTGTCCACTTTTGTTGTATCTAACTACTCGACCAAATAAATTAAAACTTGTGCAACTTGTCGAGGAGCTATCAACGCGAGTCGTTGATCTGCAGCTACCTTTTTTATTATCTTAGGCCCTTTTCGTTATCACATGTGCACTTTTATGGAACGCTATCATTCATGACCGTTGATCTTATCAAAGATCAACGGTGTTCCGGTGCATCCCATTTAGCGTTCAGGTTCCAGCTTCTGGTCCTTTACTGTGCCAAGGGGGCTAATCTGATTTATCCCATGTCTTAAGGATTAAGCCCCTATTTAGACCATTTTCATCTCCCTGAGCCTTGAAAAAACTATGTACTAACATTAGCTTCAAGGAGATAGAGGCTTTCTACGCAAGGTACTGAGAACCATAGACATGTGCCTTATCCTTTGGTCCATGGAGTCATGTCTCATGAAATTTTGATTACATTTGAACAGATCCTTAGCTTTGCAATTTATTTAAAAAATAGTAATGTAGAAAATGTCGAGAATTAAATGTTGAAATCCTTTTAAGAAAGCAAGAAATTGAAATACTACTATGTTACTATGTACAAGATTTTTGAAACTTGGCTTCAATATAGGAAGAAGCGTTTTAGAATTCTACCATTGACAACAACTTCGATTATCTCACCATCCAACTTAGCAAGAACAAATCTATTGTTTCCTTGTACAATTGAGACAAGATATGGACCCATCCAGAGATTGTCAAACTTTCTGTGTTTTCCTCTTTCCTCTCTTCTTGCATCCCATTTCAGGACCAAATCTCCTAGTTGGAAATCCCTTTCTATGGCCTTCCCGTCGAATGTTTTCTTCATTTTCCATTTATGATCTTGTTACTTCTCACTTACTTTCTCCCTTTCCTGATGCAACTCAATGAGCTCATAAATTCTTCTCACCATATCATTTTGCTCAATTGTTTCATGATGGATCAACTTCAGCACTGGTAGTCCTAGTTGTACAAGTAGAATTACTTCTCTCACATATACCAACTAAAATGGAGATGTGCCAATTGACCTCTTGACACTTATCTTGTCATCCCATAGCGCCTACCTGAGGTTACCATCCCATGCTTTTTTACTTTATTCCTATATCTTCTTAATGATCATGAGCAAGCTTTTGTTTGATGATTCTGCCAGGTCGTTTCCTTGAGGGTAATATGCAGTAGAGTGACAAGGCTCAATGTTATATTTTTGGAAGAATTCTACCATCTTGAAAGAGTTGAAAGCTAGAGCATTATCAGTTATAATTTTTATGGGGCACCCAAACCTTGATAAAATATTTTCTTCTAAAAACCTCATAATCACATTCTCATTTTCTAATCTGGTTGGGATGGCCTCAACCCATTTAGTAAAATAATCAATGGCAGTTAAAATCCATCTGTGTTGGCCACTGGATTTTGGGTTTATTTCTCCAATGAAATCCAAGCCCCATTGTTTGAAAGGTGTTGAAGTCATGATAGGTTTCAAAGGTAAAGGATTAAGGTTATGTTTACTTGCAAACATCTGACATTCAATACAAGCCCTTACAATATGATTAACATCAGTAAATAGTTTTGGCCAATAGTACCCCACCCACAACACTTTATAAGTTGTGGCTCTCCATGCATGGTGGCATCCAAAAATTCCTTTGTGAATCTCTGTGACTATTCCTTTTGTTTCCTCTTAAATTACATAATTAAGAAATATCCCTTGGGGATATTTCCAGTACAAATATTCATCCAAAATGCAACACTTAGCTGCTTGTAACTTCAAGGAACTATCTTGTGATTTAGACAAGTAGTCTGGGTATTCCAAATTCACCAAATAGTAGACAATGTTTCCATACCAATTAGACTCTTCAAATTTGGGACTTACTTTCATTGTATTATCTTGAGAATCCTAGATACTTTTCAGTTTCTCTTCTTCTATTAATTCAACTATCAGGTTTATATCTAGCGCCTCACAGTTTGATTCAACCAGTAGTTTATCTAATCCTTGGTCCTTCACCAACTTGGTGGGCTTGATTTCTAAGTCATATTCCTAGATCTTTGTAATCCACTTCCCTCTCTTGCCTTCACTGTCAGTTTGGCATGGGATATCTTTAACAATGTTGTGTGGAACATAGGCTTTTATATGTGAATGCAGAACATAGCATCTGAAATGTTTCAGTGCTTTCACCATGGCATAGGCCTGTTTCTCCATAAGATTGTACTTTAATTCAACATCTCTGAGAGCTTTGCTAAAGAATGCTATGGACTACTCATGGCCATCTTGATTCTTTTGTAAAAGCATAGCTGCAATAGTGCGACAAGAGGAAAAATAAAATATAAGGAATGGTTTTGTATAGCCAAGATTGATTAATACTGGTGTTTCTCCAATGGACTTCTTTAGTGTTTCAAATGATTCTTTTGACTCCTTGCACCATTTCACCTCATTACCTGTTTTAAGCATGTTGGTAATGGTTTTAATTAATTCTGCCAAATTAGTAATGAATCTCCTCCGGAAGTTTATTCTGCCCATGAATGACTGTACCTCTTTTTTGTTTCTTGGAATTTCAAGTGCCTAAATAGATGCCACTCTATCTGGGTCTATTCTAACCCCATCTTTTCACATGATGTGCCCTAGAAACTTACCTTCCTGCAAGGAAAAAGTGGAATTCTTTGGATTCAAGGAGAGACCATATTTTCTACATTTCTTGAAAGTTTGTTTCAAATGAGATAGGTGTTCTTCATCTATTTTGGAAAACATAGTCATATCATCAAGGTAAATGACTATAAATTTATCTCTCTCCCCTATGAAATTTATATCCATGGCACGTTGGAAGGTGGCTCCTACGTTCATTAGTCCAAATGACATTTTATCATACATAAAAGTACCCCATGGAGTGGTGAATGTTGTATTTTCTCTATCTTCTTTACTCATGGCCACTTGGTTGTATCTTGAAAAACCATCCATCATTGATATTACGTTTTCTCCTACCACCTTCTACAAACTTTGATCCCTCTTTGGATATGGGTAGTTATCTTTCAGAGAACATTTATTTAGATTTTTGAAGTCAACACACAACCTTATCTCTCCACTTTTGTTTCTGACAGGGACAAGTTTGGATACCCATTCAAAATATCTTAAAGGAATTATTATTTTGGCATCTGTCAATTTCCTTACTTCCTTTCTATAATGGGAAGCAACATAGGATTTGTTCCTATATAGCAATATAGGATTTGTTCCTTTCTATAATGGAAAGCAATAAAGGCTTTTTTCCAAGCTTTAGAGGAATTTTATGCTAAATTATTGAAGTGTCATAGGTCCTTAAATCCTCGTAGAGCTCATGGTGAAACAAATTAAAGGAATGTATTAGACTAAACATCCCGAGATGACAGCCTATAGGAATCAGGTGTGGGACTTGATAGGCAATTTCTTTCATGGTTTTAATATAACAGCTATTCCCAGGGAAAAGAATCAAAAGGCAGATTCACTAGTAGTACCAGCAAGCACATTCAAACCTCCTATTGTAATCAAAGTAAAACATGAGGTGGAAATGATTTATAGACCTTCAATCCCTGATAATACAAAAAAATGGTAGGTGTTTGAATATGACCAACAAATCAAGAGATTTTTAGAGTTGATTAATGAATTTTCTAATACTTGCATTGATAAAAAACAATACATGGACAAAAGTGTGGAAAATCAGGAAGAGGAAAGTGCGGACATGAAGTTAAGCCACAACATAGCAGACCATAAAATAGTTTAGCTCAAGAGAAACTTCATCCCTAAAGGACTAGTCCCTTTAGAGAGGCTATTTGATAAGAATGATGTCCCTCATAAGCCCACAATTCAGCCAAAAGAAGAGGATATGGAAGAAGTGAATGTTGGCACTCATGAAATGCCCAAGAACATCAAATTGTCAAAATTGTTGCATGCTAAAGTGAAACGGAGATATATAAAACCATTCAAAGAACACATAGATGTGTTTGCATGGAAGTATGGGGATTTAAGGACCTATGACATAGATGTGTTATTATATTCATTAATTGAGCACAAAATTCCTCTAACTACCTGTAAAAAAAGCCCTTATTGCTTCTCAGTATAGAAAGGAACAAATCCTGGGAGCTAAGAGTCTTCGGAGGTGTCCCTTTTCTAGTGGACTATGGAGTGTCATTACAAAGGAAAAACACATGCACATTGGTTATGTGGTGGACTAGTTGCACAAAGATCTTAAAACTTATGTGGGAGGCTTGAATATTTGGAGTGGCCTCTTAAAGTCTGTTGATGTTGTGACTAGATGGCTGGCTTGGAAGCTTGGAAATGACTTACAAATCAAATTTGGAAAGGATCCATTCATTGGTGGTGCAATATTTAAAAACTTAATGACAGAGCTCAGGGAAAAGGCATTTTTGTTTTAGCTTAGGTTTTTGACAAGGAAGCTTCCATTCAGGGGGGTCAGAAGTGAAATCAACGGTGGATTTGGGACCTATGGGATACTTTAGCTTAGGTTTTTGACATGGAAGGTTCCATTTTGGGGGATCAAAAATGGAAATTAGCAGTGGATTTGGGACTTATAGGAGACTTGGAAGATGAGTGGAATAACTTCATAAAAGGCCTTATGTACTCAACCATTCAATTGTCAAATCAAGAAGATTATCTGCTATGATATTGGAATGTGAGCAGTGCTAATGTTACAACAAATATGGCTTATGACTCCATTACTTTTCCAAGTGGGATGGGGAGGCAAAATGGTGGAACTCCATACTATGGAATTGTAACTATCCACTGAAAATTAAATGTTTATGTTGGTTGATCTTGGAAAAAAAGGTTATACTTATGACCTGGGAGAGCATGGTTAAAAGGGGTGGTCATGGTCCTAGATTTTGTATTTTGTGCAAGAAGGAGGTTGAATCCATTGATCATTTATTTTTTCTTTGTGATTTCTCTCAGTTGGTTTGGAGGGAAGTGATTGGGAATTTAAAGGTGCCGAAAAGGTGGAGAGTAGACTCCTTTGAGGCTTGTTTACAAAATTGTTTTTCAATGGAAAAACTATGGTTAAAACTTCTTGATTTCAATAGCTGGCTATCCGGAAGCACTAGAATGTTGTTTTGTTTAAAGACCGGCCTAAGAATCATTTAAAAGTAATTCTTTTGGCTATGGATTCCTTCAAAGAATTTCATAAGGTGAAAGGAATTGAGCAGGATAAGATCATTTGTCCCCCCATATTTGAGGTGCATATGCCTATTGGGTTCTTTAATATTTCCTCATAGGATGGAGAAGCAGTATCAAGGGCTGGGATGGTCTTAAAAGTGGCCACTACTCATCTTTCCAAGGTGGGGATGGGTTGCGATAGGGGCACTAATACAAGAAGTGAATTGCCTACCTTATGTGGTCTATTATATTTTTCCCACCAGAAAAATATTCAATTGATGCAGATCACTAGTGATTCAAAGGTTCTATTAGATTGGGCTCAAATCAAATACAATCTTTAGGATGTGCTTATAGAATGGTGGCAATCTAGGATCAGGCATATGCAAAAATATTTTCAGATGTTGCATTATTATCGTGTCTATAGAGAATATAACACTGAAGTAGACACTTTATAAATAAAAAAGATCTTCTCATATAAGAGGGCATTATTTTCTATGAGGAATGGATGGAATCAATCATGGTATCTTAGGGATCCATGTCTCTTTTTTAAAATTTGAATTATTGATGCGACAATGTACCTATAGTTTTCCTTTCAGATTTCTTCAATCTTCCCTTTTGGGAGGTCTTTATCAGAAGCTCAAGATGTTTCATAAATGACTAAAGTAGCTCAAAAGCTGTAGAGGTAGAAGATGTTTTGTATTTAGAAAGGTATTTGTTTTTAGTTGCAGTTAGTAAAACTGTGAAGAAGAATGGTCTATTTCGATCATTTCTGAAAACATACACTGTATACTGTAACAAACCTAAAATATATAAATTAATAATATTAACAATGTAACAACAAAATAATAATAAATTAATATTAAATATTAATATTAATTTATTAATTAAACAATTATCAATAGTCATGACCTTTTGTCGAAAAGGTACATGACGAGCCTATAAAAGCCCCAAAAACTATGTAACCATTATCATCCATCATATTATTCATCTTTTACTTTACTACAAGTCTTTTATGGCTTTTTTACGTTACTTGTACTGGTTATTTACTTAGTAAGGAATTCTTGTTCCTTCAGTGGTATCAGAGCTTTGCCCGATCCAGGCTTGTAGCCACCAATCTAGGACCTTGTCCAAACGAGGCCCGTGGCCCAAAGAAGTAAAAAAGGGAAAAAGAGAAAGAAAGAAAAAGGCAAAAGTAAAAGAAAATAAAAAGAAGAAAAGAAAGACAAGTAAAAAAGAAGAAAATAGAATATAGAAAAAAAAGAAGTGAGAAGAAGAAAAAAAGAAAAAAAGAAAAAGTAAAAGTAAAGTTTAGAAGTGAGTAGAAGTAAGAAGTAAAATTGCACATGGTTTTAAGGTGCACGTGGTTTTGTGAGAAGTGGGTTTGGTTTTATTCCCTAACAACAAACGAAAAGTGAGATTTGAACTTGGGTGGGAAAGGTTACAATCATTCCTCCCAACCAACCATTCTACACCATTTTTTCAAAATAAAAATGGGATTTATACAATGTGAATCTATATTATGTGAAATAGCAAAAAAACAAAATTTGTATCTAGAAGAGAAGAAAAAGGAGTTGTTCACGCAAATCATAGAATTAAAAAATGAGAATGATCGCAATCAGATATTGTTAAGGGAAAACGAATATTTCAAGAAGAAAGCTGACAGAAATTTACTACAAAAAGATGAAGAGATCTCTCGTCTAAGAGATCATAATCAGAAATTACTTCTGCAAGTCAAGAAGGCAAAGGATAAAGCACAAGGCAATCAAAAGTTAGAAGAAGAGAATCGAGATCTTCAAAAAGAATTATCAGGCAAGGACGAAGAAATCTTTTCCTTAAAAAGGGTTAATCAAGAATTGCTAGAGAAAATAAAAATCTTAAAAGAAAGAGAACACAGAAGTCAAGACAATCAAAATGAAGTTGACAAGTCCAAGAAAGAACTCTTATGCTTAAAAAAACATAATCAAGACTTACTTATACAAGTTCGGAAGCTAAAGCATGATAAGAAATTTTTACACGAAGAGTTAGACCGCAAAGAATCATTAATCAACAAAATGATGACTCGTCCAATAGAGAAGTCATCAGACGCTCAAAATCAAACACCAACAGAAGGAGCCAATACAGAGCCAATCAACGCTCAAGTTCAGAAGAATGCATATAGTGACAAATCACTAACATCAGAAGAAGATGGTTCCGAAGAACAATCACAAAAGGTTAAGATGCCTTATTGTCACCCAAATCATATGAGTCATTTTGACCAATAACAACGTCAAGAGAAAAATAAACAATACTCTATTCACAGACAACTCAACTACAACATTAAGAAAGAAAACAGACAAAATCGACAACCTGCATGGAAGCCCAAACTGAGAAGTTCTATCCGAATAGTCAATTATCAAATAGATCCAATGAAGATAGATTTTGGGTGGATCACTCCCCAAAAGATGCAACACATAAGTTTGGGAATTCAGAAGTTATATCGTCTTGTTTCTTCAAGTGTCATAGTTACAAGCACCAAAGATCTTGAGAAGACATTACGAACGAGAATAAGAGTTAAAGAGAAGTCTTTTCCAAATTATGCTTTGAGGACAAAGCATTCTTAAGGGGAAGGCAATGTAACAAACCTAAAATATATAAATTAATAATATTAACAATGTAACAACAAAATAATAATAAATTAATATTAAATATTAATATTAATTAATTAATTAAACAATTATCAATATTCATGACCTTTTGTCGAAAAGGTACATGACGGGCCTATAAAAGCCCCAAAACTATGTAACCATTATCATCCATCATATTATTCATCTTTTACTTTACTACAAGTCATTTATGGCCTTTTTACGTTACTTGTACTGGTTATTTACTTAGTAAGGAATTCTTGTTCCTTCATATACTTTGATTCTAACAGGAATATCAAGTATATCTATTTTGTGGGTGAAAAAAAATTTGAATAGCATCATGAACTAAGAATACTCTTTCAAAGTTTAAAAAAAAACAATTTCAATCCCTTTTTGTAAAATAACCATTTAATCCACGATTTGGGGTATACTTTATCAAATTCTTAATATTTTTTATTTCAATCTTTCTTATGTGAAATATTAATTAAACAAGGAATATGCATTTTCAGAAATGGTTTATTATGAAATCTAAAAAAACATTACAAATTATAAAGTTGTATAAACAATAAATAGAGTTACTGCATGTTATTTATGCTTTTCAAACAGACACCTATTCTAACACTTGTCAATATTTTCTGACATGATTGCACCGAGTGAAACGAGGTGCTCTACAGCCCAGTATGGGGGAGATGTTGTAACGTTACATGTAACGTTTGTCTTTATTATCGGCTAAAAAGTAAAAAGTAATACTATGAGGGAGATCTTGTAATGTTACATGTAACGTTTGTCGATATTATTGTCGGTCATTAATTAAAATGTAAAAAAAAAGTAAAATGTAATAAATATTTTGTCGACCATTAATTAAATATTATGAAAAGTAATTTAAAAATAGATGTTCGTTTATAAAATAAAAACTCAAAATTTAAACCCAGATCTATCAATCAAGAGAGATTAAATTTCTTGAGTTTAAATTTTAAAAAAAAAAAAAAATACACCTCAAGAAATTGGATCCCTCTCGGTGCTGTGCTTGATAGATACAGGTTTAAGACGGATCTATGCTGGTATTATTACAATTTGAATGAATGTTTATTACATTTTAAATGTGCGTTAACTATCATCATCATCATTAACATTGTTCACATCAAATTATTACTTTTTAAATGAATGTTTATTATCATTTTAACATATTTTTAATAACCACACATTTATTAACTTAAAAAATATCATATATATGCTTTTAAAAGAAAGTTTGTTTATTTTATTTTGCTTTGATCTCTTCTTTCAATCATCTATCTTTTTTTAATATCTTAATTGGAGGAAAGTCAAGAGTTTATTTTTATTTAACTTGCATTGACCTCTTTTTCCAATTAGTTGGACCTACACACTCATTTCCTCCGCTATATCAATTCAAATTGTTTGATAAAGTCATATTAAAACTAAAGTTTTCTCATGCAACATTTTATAAATAGGTTAGAGCAACTCTTTCATCAAATAACATTATGTAAATATCATTCAATAATGTGCTCTAAAATTATTGTGGCATGAGTTATTAAGAGGAATCACCATTGAAATATCAGCATTTCGACCTCATTCATTAACCAGGATCATCTTTTTTTTTCAACCACGAGAAAATAGCATACTATTAATGTAAGTAAACAGTATAGAAAGTTACAATACCAGGGCTTCAACCAGCCTTCACATCGATGAGGCCAAAACAAGGCAACAATCCTAGACCACAAATATACAATAATGACAAGCTCCCCCGGAGCACCAAAATCCAAGACAATGCAAAAATACCGAATGACCAAGACAACTGGGCACAAGGAAACCCACCAAGACGCAAGCCACTACACAGCAGAAAACCTGGGAGATCATGTAAAAGACAAAATCCCAAAAAAAAAATAGAACTCAGTGAAAACCAACGCTGAAACAACCACCAAGGAGCAATAACCACAAAATCCCAACAAGAAGTTGGCCATCAAATAGAGTTAATCACTTGTAGAAAAAAATAATAGTCGCCAATGTAAATTGCATATAGTACTCGAAAAATAGAAATCTGCATAAATATGATAAGGCCACAAAAAAATATAGTTGAAGATGATCCAATGATCCACCAGCCACCAACCGATCCGAAATCCACTCCTACCAAAAAAGAATGTCCACGGGAGAAGAAAGAACCCTCTTGGATAGTTCATCCGCAAGAAAATTATGAACTCGGAGCAAATGTTGAAAGGTGATCTCTTTTTGTGGTCTTCGATCTGCTCGGACCACAAAAACCACGCTGGCAGAGATTATCCCAACTTAGAACACTGTTATTTAGAGCCAGCCAACTGAAACAGTTCAATTTATGTGGCATTAAATATTTCCAAATCTTAGAGTACCACCATCTCGACTGCGCGGGATCAAGCAATAACATAGAGTCATATGCAAGATATGTCGTAGCGACACCACTTGAATTATTCCAAGACCAGACCAACTTGTCCAGTGACTCCTGGAAAGTTATGTTTAAACTGCATATTCCTTTCACATAAGTATTCAATTCTAGCTCCAAAGAGCCCGAAAGGCCCAAGTGTTGAGCTGATATCCAGGAGGGACGACACACTCCCGTTGTTGACGGATACATGACATGACATAGTGTTTTAAATCCCTTCGATCTTAGCACACTGATTAAGTCCTGAGAAAATTGATAATTCATAGGGCCCCCCATTATAGGGTCCTCACCAAGACGGATATTGCAACCATGCCCCAGAATCCATGAAATCTAATTGGATAGAGTGGAGAAGTGTAATGTCCCTTTTTTGAATTTTATTAAAATGGTTAAAATTTCAACTTTTTTTTCCTAGCTCGACCTTTGACTAGTTTTCAGGTCTAGGTCTCCAAATTACTCCAAATGATCCCAAATCTTCAGAGAAGGTGTATGAATGTTTTTAGTACATAAATTTGATGTTAAAGGATGATTTAGATTAAACAATAGGATTATGCAACTCTCCTTTAAGTTATGTCCAAAGTAGGGAGTTTGACTAGCAATTTCTCTTTGACTGGTATTGGTCCCTTGGTCTCCAAATGACTCCAAATTCTCCCAAATTCCTACAGAATGTACTTGGATGGTATTAAGACATATTTATAATGTTTATGGATGCTCTGGAGTGTTCATATGAATTCTTCAACTCCTCTTTCAAATCTGGTCAAGATAGGGATTTTTACTAGTAATTGTTGGTTCAAATCCCCCTAGGGTGTGTGATGAAATTGGCTCTCCAAATGCAACTCAACCCTTTCTAATTTCAGATCAGAGGCAGGGGAATTCAAGGGGACTTCAATTTGGTCTCAAGGGAATCTCCATTCAGTTCATAAACCCTTCTACAATGCACTTCAATCAAATGCAAAACAACTAGTCTCGACCTTGGGGGAAACGAGACTCAACCTTTTCCAAATGCTATGAAACTTCACAAATGACTTCGAAAGCTTATGTACTGAACATTAAACTCATATAATACATCAATAACAGTCCATTCATCAATAAACCATCAGTATTTTACTTATTCATTCGAATCCATCAACATTACATTGGTTCACAACAAGGTAGTGGGGAAATGGCATTGTTTGTCCATTAATGAGCAATTTAACATAGTTTTTCTTGGAATATCGACTTGTGGATATTCTGATATTGTTATTACAGATATATATAGCATATGACATGTACATGAAGTCTAAATGTCATTCCTTCACTAACTATATGCAGCCACAAGAGTGCTATGCAAGAGCTATGGGGAAAATGGCACCATTTCTTCATTGTTTAACATTTTTACATGAAATATTTTGGTATTTCGACCTGAGAGTCTTCTAAAATTGAAATACAGATAATTTAAATCAGAACGTAAAATAATGGGGCATTAGAAGCTCCCCTAAAGAAAACAACATCTCACCAAAAGCGCAATCCCTCATGGATCAAGAATATGCCATGAAAACTTGAAATGGTTGAAGAAGCAAGTTGAACTATAAGTGACCATGATCTGCCTTGTATCTTAAACCTACAACAAATGAATCCATTAAAGCTCCAAATTAAAGGTCTGAATGTCCTTTCCAATTACCAACTTGGATGGGAATCTTTCAGCCTTGAAATTGGTGCTAAGGCAAGTAGAGTAGCACTCCACTAGCTCTTCTCTCCAAATGCAATTGCAAATTCTAAAAATGATCGAAATCTCCTTTCATTCTTTGTTCTTGACATTTATAAATTTTTCAAGCTCTCTATGGGTCGAATTCCTTCCAAGAGATGCATTCCAACTCAAGTTGGGAAGAGATTCACAAGAATGTCACTTGTACAACAATTCCTAGTCTCCCACTTCCACCAAATCACATGTGGAAGCATCTTAGCTTCCCTAACTCCCTTGAGCGCCCTCTTGGAGGCTATTTTTATCCCTGACATGTCATATATGTCAGATTCCAGCCTTCAGGTCTGATTTGTGTCATAGGTGTCATATCATCTTCATCATTGTTTTCATAGAGCTAGAGAATCTAGTCCAAGTGTCTCACTAGCTCCAAAATGCCTCTTCCTCTTCCATGGGAGTTACTCTTCCACTCCAATTCAACCTTAATTGATTCATTCCAAGTATATTGACCTTCCAACTCATCCCAAGACCCTTGGGCTTCTTATGGATTCGAAATGACAAGAGGAGGATGCCATGTGGCATAGAAAATCTAGCTTGTGTGGGTCCCACATCCTCCATGTGTCTTCCTGATCAATTGCCACTTTTATTTTCCCTTGTATTTATTTATTTAGCTCCTTTATTAAATATTTATTCCTTCCTAATGTTCAAGCATCATTTATTATCCCCCTTATTCCAAATCCCAAAACTTCCACCTCCAACCTAGGAAACTAGTAATTCTCCTCTTTGGCAATTATTTGACCCTTAGCATCAATTTGACAAACTCTCATGAATATGGCCAATGGGCTTCGGCCATTGTGACCCAATGCAAAATTTGGTACATGACAAGAAGGACCCCAATAAACCAGACCAAATATTTGAGATCCCCTTGACACAAGGAGGTCCATTTCTGAACCAATCTGCCACCGAGAGCGATTTAAGGTATTTTCCTTTGATTAGCATACTCCAAGAAGAGTTGGAAAATAAAGCCCTCCACAAACTCTTGGTTTTTAGGGCCACAACAAATTTACAAATTTTTTGAATGGCCCAACCACCCATTTTCGCCAGCTAAGCTAGCAATCGCCAATTTACCAAATGAAATTTCTGCTTCGACCCCCCACTAGACCAAATAAAAGAAAATATCCTTCTACGGATTCCTTTCAGTATTGAATTTGGAATTTTACATAACGATAGCTAGTATACAGCCAGATTTTGAAGGACAGATCTTGCCAAAGTAAGTCGCCCCCAGATGGAAAGCCAACGCCAACACCAATGGTTGATACGATTGTCAAATCGTTTAAGTAGCCACAACTAGTCACTTATAAGGTAGTTCGTTGGTTTAAGAAAGAACCCAATGTATTTGGTGCCCTCGGACAGTGCCGTGAAATTTAAAGGGAATATCTGGCTTACCAGAGATTTAATAGCAATATCCACATTATTTTCCAAAAACCAAGACTTTACAGCACTAATCAGCATTCCAGAAGCATGACAGAATAGATCCAGAATTGTTTTGTAATTTTGTCATTCCACCAGAGTGCCAGGGCCAAAAATCATAACATCATCAACAAAGAGTGTATGTGTCACGGAAACCTTCTCAGAAACCTTAATACCAATGATATTCCCCTCCCTTTTTTCTCTGAGGATGAGTCTGCTCAACCCCTCAATGATTAACATGAAAAGAAGAGGTGATAGGGGGGAACCCTGCCTTAGAACCATGGAACTTTTGAAAAACTCTGATGGAACCCCATTAATAAATACAGCAAAGTTCATCGAAGAAATACAGGCCATAATCCATTTTACCACCACCCAGGGAAAGCCAATCTAAACTAGGACTAACCGAAGAAAGGTCCAGTCCACCCGATCATATGCCTTAACAAGATCAAGTTTCAGGAAGAGGGTATTTTGTTGTCTTGTATTCACACTATGAAACACTTCCTGAGTGACCCCCACTGCATCTGAAATCTGCCTATCTGCCAGAAACCCAAACTGCTCTTTGGATATGTATCTTGATAAGCCAGGATTGATTCGGTTTGCTATAATTTTGGATATAACCTTATAAATCATATTACAAAGTGATATAGGTCTGAAATAACTGAAATCCTTTGGATGAGATTTTTTTGTAATGAGAGCCAGAAATGTAGATTTGAGAGCACTAGTCACCATGCCAGAAATGCGATATTCCTCCCCCGCCGCTGAAATGTTTGGCCCCATAATCTCAAAAAAGCAAATGAAAATCTCAACAGTCCACCCATCCGGTCCCAGGCTCTTATCTTTGGAAAAACCCTTCAAAACCTTTTCCATCTCCAGCAGAGACACTTCATTGAAGATAGCATCCCCTTCCTCATCCGAGAACAATCTCGGGTATTCTCTAATCACCTTGAATTGTTCGATCATTGAGACATTTTTGGGATCATGGTATAATTCTTGAAAATAATTCCTGGCCTCCTTGTGTAGTTCATCCAGACCAAAAATATGACGACCAACACTATCATTTAAGTCCCAAATGGTATTTTGAACCCTTCTAGCATCAACAAATTTATGGAAAATTTTGGAATTCTGGTCCCCTGCTTTTATCCATATAGCACGACTCTTTAGTCGCCAAGATTCCTCCTGAACATGAGATGTTTTAACCTCCTCCCTTCCAACTCTAATAAGGAGGCCTTTTCACCATCATTGAGCACCCCAGTATCAGCTTTCATCATTAAGGAACTTAGATCGTGTTCAATCAAATCTAGGTCCTTAGCCATATCCTTGCTTCTTTTCTTTTCCCATTGCAAAGTCAAATTTTTTAAGCTCCTCAATTTCGCCACCAATTTTTCCATCGCCGAGAGCTCCCCAGAAACATCCCTACTTTCCCAATGATCAACCACCACCTTCCTGAAGTTGGAATCAGATAACCAAGTTGAGTTGAATTTGAAAGGATAACTCTGGTAGGCCACCTCAGTATCAATCTAAAGACAAATAGGTCGATGGTAACTAATGCGAGTCGACAACACCCACGATCTGAACTTGAAAAATTTCCCCAGTAAATGCTCATAGATTAGGAAACGGTCCAATCTCTTGGATATAAGAGCCTAGTTTCTCCGACCGTTAGTCCACGTATGAACCAGAGGGAAAGGTTCCACATCCACCAACCGATTAGAAGCAAATAGATCTATAAAATAATCACCCAAAGGGTCCAGCTTAGCATGGCGACCCCATATCTCCAAGGCCCCCCAAGTAAAGTTGAAGTCCCCTGCCAATATCAAGTTATCTAAAAGTTAACCAGGATCATCATCAATAACATTCAAGTAAATATCGTTCAATATTATTAAAACAAACGATTACACATTAATAATATTATTAAAAACACAAGAATATTGCCATCTCAATTGCAATCAATATATTAAAATATAAATTCCTTATATAAATATTTTAGCTATTAGTTTTAACCATATAATTACAATTTTTCATTACAAAATTAATATTAACAATTTTATATTTGCAAACTTGCAAACTCCTATACCATGGGAAAATAATCAAAAACTTATTTCTAATAGAAAGAAAGTAAAAATAACTAAATCATCATTTCATTTTATTTTCAATAAAAAGAAAGGAAAAATAACTATTTAATAATCATTTTCGTTGTGTAAAAGTGTGTTAATGGTTGAACTAATGTTCTCAATGTTCTCAATAATGAACAAGGGAGAAAGAATCTAAGCTTCAAGTCGCCTTATGATACCTGCTTTATGATAGAATAAATTGAAATAATTTTACTTTAACCTCGGTAGGGTTTGTACATTTTGTCCCGAATCGGTAGGGTTTGTACGATTTTGTCCTTTGCATATCCTTGTCCTAAACACCACAAACATGGTTCTTGGCCCAATCTCTTGGGAAATTTTTAGTATGAACATGGTTCTTGGCCCAATCTCTTGGGAAATTTTTAGTATGAACGTTGCATGCGCTAAATATGGTGAATAGGAAAATTTCCGAACATTAAGACTGAAACTGATATGTACAGTTCTCATTTATCATTCATACCTAACGGACCCTAATATCAAAGGCAGAACTTACGGGAAAACACTTCGCTATCACTTGTTGAGGCCCAAAATGATGGCAAAGGTTTCAGCACAGTGGCGCCGGGAAGCATCTACCACCTACTTAGAGTAAGATGTTCAAAGCTTGTACCATACACGTATTGCAATTTTTTTCGTTGATACAAAATTTCAAACCGTAAAAGATGCCAAATAATTGTGAATACAAAATAGTGCCACGCGATTCTAATCATTAATGTGCTTGTTCTAGCAGCATTCAGGAAATTATACGTATATTCAATATTGTTAAGTGCTCATAATTGTTTTTATGAAAGGAACACAGACTCGACAAGCAACATACACCTGGCACAGATCATTGTGGAGTCATCTTAGCTAGTATGAAAAAGTAAGATGATCCCATTAGAAATCAAATGCATGACTAGGGTTTTTTATCCTCGATAATATGATAACATACTTAAAACTTGAAAAGCCTTCGGACATTTATTGGGATCCAGCTCGATCATCGATTTAACTAAGTCTTTTTTCTTTTGCACCAGTAGAAAAAGATGTCCACGGATCTCTTTCCAAGTCGAGGAAAGGCTATTGTGGCAGATTCTGCTTTGCTTTGTTGTGGCTAGGTTGATATTGAGGAAACGATATCAATATTGAGGAAAATCTAGCTTGAGCTATGAGGAAACGCTATCAATATTGTGGTAGATTCTTTTGAAATTTGGAAAGGATAGGAATCGAACCCCCAGGACCTGCACCTGGTCGGTAGGGTGATTTTACCACTGAGGTATATGTCGGTTTCATGAGGGATAACCTTGATCGGTGTGTTGATTGTTACATCTGATAGCCAGAATTAAAACCTAAATTATGGTATAGTTCCTTATTTTGTTAAACGGTATACTTGTTGCGTTCTCCTTCTACAAAGGTTTCCCCTTGTGATTTGTCGAGTATATAAGTTTTGGCCTTAAGAATACTGGATTATATCCAACATGTTTAGAAAAGCTAATGTGGTGTGATTTGATGAAGGTCTTGACGGCTCTGGGATATTTTTATATCATGATTGGGTTCATTGACTGCACCAACATTGAACTAGTACGGATCTTAGGGCAGATTTTGCTAGCCTTGAAATAAGGCTGACCACTTTGAATTTTTCACGCACCCAATATCGGTTGCCAAAGATACCTTTCGTACAATATTTCATGAATCAAGGTGTTTACATGCACGCACGATGCACACAAGCAGCAAACTCAATCTGGGCATGAGAAAAAGGTCACAAAAGGTCACAATCATCTCCTGGACTCATGGTAACTCAGTATTTGACTCAATAAAAAGGAGTACCAACAGCTGCCCCATTTATCAAACCACAAGAAGTCCTTGAGCGAGATATGGAACTGAACAAGGCCCTGTAATACTGTGCGGCCTAGTTAACATCCGAGGCATTCACAATTTCGTAGAAAATGTTCCTGCGCAGCTGATTGGCGCCCAGAAGAATCTTTGTCAATTCCCAGATTTGCGATACCATTCCACTCTCCAATGCACCCACAGCGTCATGATCCTCCCGACGGCTCGATCCCTGCAAATTTTTTTGGCAGTCATGGAGCAAGTCCAGCAACCAGTATTTGTAAATGGGGGATCTGAGATTGCATTGAACGCGACGTATTCTTTGAAAGAGGGCAGGAACCATGGTGCGCAACACCATTCCAATATTCTCGACCTTGTTTAGCAAATCATCATATGCGTAATCCATCTCGCCGCTGTGGTAATAATTCTTCCCCGACATCGCGAGTTCAAGACTCGGCTATTTGTTGTAATGCGCGGTGAGGTCGTGGAAGAGGTTGATGAAGAGTGCGGGGTTCCAATCGTCGATCCAGAGGTAGGGTTTCTCCAGGGTGGTTCTCCAGGTGGGCATCAGGACTTGCAACACTTCTTGCTTCGCTGCGCGCTCAAGGGCGTCGTAGTATGATTCGAAATGGAGAGGTAGTGGTTCAACTTGAGCCTCCACGTGGAGCACGTCCTTGGATTGAAGGGATTCTTTGAGGTCGGCGTGAAGCTTCTTCAGCTTGTGAATCCATTGGAGATAGTAGTCCTTAAAAACTTGATTCTTGTATGTTCATCAAGAAGGAAAAGAAGCCGATATTAGGTTAAATTGCTCATTTGTATGCAGAAAACGTTGGGATTGTAGAAAAATTATTGTGTTGAAACTTGTTGCAGAACGAAGGAAGAGAATCAGTTCTGTACATACCTAGCATTTTAACGTGTTGTTCTTGGTCGAAGAATGAGATGAAAGGATTGAACTGTGTTGTTCTGGGCTGAAGAATAAGATGTGCTTTCAGTAGCCTTACATGCAAGGCACACGACATGTATCCACATGTATCCATCTGCATATGACACAGGTGCTCCAGTGTCGCAAACAATGACTCCAGTGCCCTGAACACATGGCGAACATGCGTTAATCCACATGCAACAAAATCTAGCCACAACAAAGCAAAGCAGAATGAGCCTAATATTTTATGTTTAGAAACTAATGCTATATTAGAGATAGCATTAATGTAAATCAAAATCTGATATCTTTTTAACTCTAAGTTAGATGACAGTGTGATTAAGTCACTGCGGAGATGAAGTGCTTTAACCAAATTCTATTCCAATGCAACCTTAGGATCACCTCGGGAAAAGGCCAAATAAGGCTTCGAATTAGTTCATTGGTCAGAATAGAATATCAGTTAAAAAAATTTGGTTATAATGTTACAAAAACTATGCCAAACTAATAATATTTGAAGAAATCAATTCCTATAGTCCCTGCTGCTCTGCAGGTAGGCAGGGACTAATAAGTACTATTAAAGTCACACAACTAATGTTGGTGCATTGTTTGTTGTGACTAATATGGAGGTAAGGATTTTTTAAATTATTTAAGGTTTTCCATTTTTAAAGAGTTTGTGATTTGATAAATGTATTTATTTATAACAGCAGGTAGGCAGGGACTAATAAGTACTATTAAAGTCACACAACTAATGTTGGTGCATTGTTTGTTGTGACTAATATGGAGGTAAGGATTTTTTAAATTATTTAACGTTTTCCATTTTTAAAGAGTTTGTGATTTGATAAATGTATTTATTTATAACATAGAAATTTAATCACTCTTTGTTTGTTCAACTTAAAAATGAGTTCCATTACTCCTTATTCATTTTCAATGTTCAAAGAACAAATGATGGAATATGAGTGTATATATGAAGTTAAGTTATATTTATAAATACATGTCTTTTAACCTACATAGCACACATACAGATTTTTTTCATTTTCTAATTATTTAAATAATTTGAATTAAAAAATATTAAGTTATTATTAAATTACACTTATTTTATAATATGTATTTAGTTACGATGATTTTATGATTTGTAAAAGATTAATTATTATCATTTTTTTAACAGAAATAGTTAAGATTGTATTTATAAAAGGATGACAAACTTCAACAAATTAGTACAAAAATTCCTCAGAGAAGTTTCAAAGGATCCAATATACTATATAGCTAAATTACAGTGATCCAAGTGAAAATAAACTTGAGGCAAAAAACATAACTTCCTAAGATAAATTTTAAAAAATTGTCCTAAGAACAACCTACAAAAAAAACTTAATCAAAGTACAAAACTAAGAGTTGGTATCACCGTCCATGACCTATAAATCATGAGTGTTTCCTTCCTCTTCCTTTGTAGTATTCTTAACATCATCTTCATGACCCTCGACCTCTGCATCCTGAGTATCATCCATAGCCTCCTCAACATCCACATCATGAGTGTCTCGGGTTCCTTCAATTGTATCTTTCATGCCTGAAGTATGAGTACCTTAACTGTCTTCTTCATTAGAACTAGTAATATTTAGCATAATGCAGGAAGGTTTCATAATAGATTCATTAGCAATCTTTCCTTTTAATTTTTCATTCAACCTAGAGTTCTTACATGCAATGAGATCCTGATGCTTAACCAAGGTTGTATAAATTGCTATAACCTGAGCATCACAGGAGTGAATAGTCCCTTCAAACTCATAAAGCCAAGCATCAAACCTAGAAGTAAAATTGGAAATGTGATGAGAATTTTGTTTAATTTCATCAAGGCGACTATCCAAAATAGGAATATGGGTGGTAATTTGTTGAAAAATGGCAATCAGACCTTCCATATGAGACCTCATCCATCTCAAGTAGGAACGAATATCATGAATATCATCCTTGGAGTCTCATATTCTTTCAGTGAGATCCTCAAGGTTTTTCTCATAGTCCTTTGTTACAACATAGTTCTAGATCCCATCCGAGAGAGAAATTATTTCGCCAACCCAGTTGAGTTGAAAGATAGACCCGACACCCAAGTCACAACCAATAACCACCAGGAACTTTAGATTACACTCACCCTAGTAAACACTAGAGAGTTGTTCCCCAGAGTGAGCAAAAACCACACAGAATCATTGTCCTTCCAAACAAACAAATATTGATTTTTTGCAACTTTAAGGGTTGCATGTACAAACCCCCAGTATCTTAATTAAACTATTTTCATATTTTAATTAATGCGTTTCAATATAATCATTGCATTAATATATTGTATCATAAACAAACATATCACCACATTACACATATGTTCATTGTAATAATGTAAGCCATTGATATATTAGAACATTTTACAACAATGCACACTGCAATATAATAAGAAACTCATTTTATTATATAATATTAAGGAACCCTTCCTCATACAAAGTGGGACAACATAAAGGCTTGTGAAAAATAAAATGTTAGAGTTTTATTGTTACAATTACTGATAATTTTCATACCAAATGGGACAATATAAAGGTCCACGCTAAACAAACTGTCTAATTTTTACAAACAAACATTCCAAAACATAAAATTGTAATTCAATTTTATTAATCTTCATTCATCGCTTGATTTTGTTTCCATTTCTCACTTGTTCATCACTCATAAGAGATGTTGTACTTCTGTTATTTCCATTTTTTGTTGATTAACTTGCTATTGTTACATTCAACCTTTTCATTTTCTATCTACAAACATAGAAATAAAGTGTAATAATTATATCAAGTTTGATGATCTCTATTTCACTCATGTTTTTCGATAATTCAACACACATGCATATAACTTATCCAAGTAAGCCTTACTCTATAGGAGGGTACCTTAACTGAACAAAATTTTAGGTGAGGTATTCTCCTTCCAACTACATAATCATTTCTACACTTAATTATGGTCTAGCATTATGAGGATATCCGAGCTATAGGTGATTTGAATGTTTTGAAGACTTGTTTAGATCCTTTTTTTCCAACAAAATGTACATCACTTGGGAAACCCTCCAGACATTTCCCCTTATTTCAATGATAGTACTTGGGGTAAACCGTTCAATTTCAATTTTGGCAACCTAACCTAGTGGGGACATTGAATGAGGTCCACAAAATCCATAGAGACCATCGACTTGGGTACTTGACCTCATGAGCTCCTACTTGCAATTCACAACACTCAAACACTCAAGGTAAATCCACCAGGTTGTGACCTATTTAGGCCTATTACAATATGTTTTCTAAATTTTCATCATGTAGCATAATGATGATATACGGTGTATAAAGAAGTCTATGTCTATTTTTAGTATAGGTGAGGAGGCATTTAGTATTGAAGATTTTTTGAACAACTTATGGCTATTGATTTCTTTGGTCTGTCAATGTGTATTTGATTTCAAACTCTAAAACATCAATATAATTCTTTTTTTCTTGGAGGAAAATATAGTATACATAATTATGAGAATTGATAAACTTACCATAGCAATGGGTTCTTCATAAACAATACATATTCCTTGGAATTCATGTTTCATATTATCTCATAACATATTTTCTATCGGCTCCACACGATACTTTGTTTCCTATGAGGTTTATGTGTCTTGTCAAAGTTTATATATGATTAAAACTTTATTGTTATTCAAATATTATAAAAAGAGGATGTAAAGCAACATAACTAACGAATTATTCAATTGATTGCTAATAGTCAACAAATGCTCATAGCCCATACTTAATCCAATCTTTAGATGGATATTCTTTGTACAAGAGTAGCTTGTAGAAAACATCCATGTATATTTGTTAATTAATTAAAATATTAAAAAACACAATAATTATGAAATGTTAAGAAAGGAAAAAGCAATTAATCTTTACAAATCTTTTGGTCAAGCCTTTTTTATATGTGGTGAGGGTGACAACTTTTCCTCACAACCACTAAAACTACAAGCAATCGACATTTTTTCTGGACTAGTTGTTAGTATATGTTCAATTTTTAAGCTTGCGTAGGCTAATAGTTATATGTCAAGTCGTTATGCTTGTTGTCCACTAAGTTGTGCTTAGTTGGATTTCATGTGAACTACTAAAGACTTGAACAACTTACATTGTTCACTGCCAGAATTCTAAAGTCCAACAGGCCAATTTTGGCCCTTTTGTAAAATCTGCATGTGCATACCCCCATGGGGGAATTGTAATAAGTTGGTCTAGCATGGTCCTTTTTTATAACAGGATTGGCTTACCTTAGGTTTATCTATCAAGGGGATACTTTAGAGTGTTTTTTCCCTAGGAATTATGCATTGCGTTTCAGTGACGTATAATTCCTTAGTTTTTCACTCACACCTCCAAAGTTGGATTATTTACCTTGGTGGTCAAACCTTGGGAGGTTATTAAAGCCTAAGTGTCTATGTATTTTTTCATGCTAACCATCAATAATGAGTCATATGGACATGCACTAGGTCCCCCTAGGTTTTATTTTGTTTTTTAGACATGATTTTTTTTAAGTTAAAAATCTCATGAAAAATGGGTTAAGAGGTGAAATTCACCATGGGGGTGCTTGTTTTCTAACCCGGAGCACCCATATTACCCATAAACCCACTTTTCCTAAGTTCGAAATGATCATTTTTCACTTAAATAAATATTCCCTCCAAAATATTAAAAGAGGATTATTTAATTAAAAAAAATAAAGATATGAGAAATATCAAATTCCTAAATTAGGGGAATTTGGCCCCGTTGAAGGCCCGGTTGAGTTGGAAATCACATTCAAGGCATATATCAATCAAATCAAGGGGATTTCAGTCAAAAGTTTAAGGAAGGTGAGTTGTTCTCTTATGAGGGATGCGCCCTCCTTACTTGGGCGACTTTCCTCACACGTGGCAGCTTGTTACTGATGGGATGGAGTTTACAAAGTCTAGGAGAGGCACCCCTCCTATGTGACAGCCAACTCATGGCATATCGTATGAATCAAGGATTGGACTGAGGAGAAATCAACTCCCCTAATTTAGAGATCTGCCCTCCTCCTCATGGATGCACCCCCCCTCTCTCAAACTCTATATAATGCAGGGTCTTGTTCCGCATTTGGGATGGAGCATTGAACCTCTACTCATGTACTATTTGGCTTTGATGCATGTATAATTTTAGGGGCTAAATCTAGCCCATGCGCTAATTTAAGGGGTTTATAGAAATTTAGTGGGCTATTTTCTTATATGGAAAGGGTTTTTCCGATTGAAATATATTCGCCCAATATTTATTAGAAAATAAATAAATCCAAAACAAATAGCCTCCAATATATTAATGAGGAAAATGCAAAAAACTATTTTTTGCCCTAGAATAATCTCCCTACAATATAGTTTTCGCAACCGATTTCTAAAGAGATTGCAGTGGAATCATTCATTCGCCCCTGATTTTCAGTAATGGAGGCTCCCAAGGGTTATTTCGCCCTCCATTTTCCCTGTAATTTAGGCATATGGTTGCATTCGCCCATATTTTTAGTCAATTTCATGTCGAAACCTTCTTTGAGCGCTTGATTTCCAATATTGGAGGGCAAGTCAGGGGCAATTTTGTCCTATATAACAACTACAGTGAATCATGGTTCATCCACATCGGGTTTCACTTGTAAGGTAAAGGTTCTAGTTTATGTGATTCCACTTTTCATTCTTAGTTTTCTCGACATTATAATCTTCACGTAACATCTCCATTGACGAAAGATCAGGTCTTTAAGGGGCATACCGCACATGCAATTCATCAAAGAATACAAACTTGCATCATGCTTTTTATCCAATAATTAACACAATATGCTTTTTATCATACTTTTTATGTTTTTTTTATCTCCAACTACAATAGATTATTATACTGTAAATTTGCCTTTTATCATGGATGCTTTTTAAGGCTTATTGAATTCTAGAGAGCTCTTGATTTTTAAGGGTTATTTGGTGTTGTTAAGTTTTTTATCTATCCTAGGAGTATTGGTTTTGTGAAAGCGTTATAAAGTTGAGAATATATGATTTATTTTATGCCTTGTCATGTTTAAACCATTGACTGGCATTTATACATTGTCAGTGGATGCTACTCTTGATGGAGAGATGCCACATGTTTTTTATATATTCAAACTAAATTTGACCCAGTTGTTTAAAATATGTTTTTATTAGGATATTTCTCTGCAATTATTATTGGACCTGAGACATTCATGAGAGTGTGTATGTTCATATTTTTTGTCTATTATTGTTGGGATATTAGTAATATAAATGAATGCACATTGATTATAACGGTGGTGCTATAGTAGAATGGTAATTATTTTGGCACTATCTTCTTGTAGAGTTGTCCAAAGCGTTCTCGTACATTCTTTTACTTGTATTGATAAGTTCGTGACTAGTAGATTTTTTTATTTGTATTTCCAAATTCATCAATTTTATTTTGTAACCTATATTTGTTGGGTTTGGTATTTGTTTTACAATATTTTGTTTTTTGTAAGGGTCATTCAAAAGTAAAATGTTTTTTGTTGATTTTTTTATGTGTAATTGCTATCATCATCTAGAAATGGAACTAGTTATGTATGATGAATATATGATTAAGTTGGAACACGATACTTCATTTCCATCATGATTATATATAATATATACAGGGAATTTTGACTTGAGATGTAGACATTATGTTATTTGATATATTGCCTTTTGCATTCAATGGCGGTGCTAAACCACGTTTACAACATTTTGCATGCTTTTGAAAATTTCAAGGACATGGATACAAACACCACCTTAGTTTATTTTAGAAAAAAATAGTATTTAACGGATTATTTCTATTGATACGCATGATGACGCATTAATATACTTTCTATCCTTGTTATTGTATGTTCTTATTTCTAATAACCCTTGCATGTGTCTAACTAACTCTGAAAATTCTAAATCAAATGACATAATTTAGATTTTGATTGTTGACAAAAGAAAGGAAAAAGTGGTATCTGTGTCTATAAACAGATAAGTAGGTTATTTTTTTTTCTTAGAGATAGCTTAAAAATGGGAGGTTTGGAAAATAATCTAATTGGGAATTCATACACTATATTAAGGTTGTGGGTCTCGATAAGACTCCACATTGTAATAATGGTTTGTGGGTGCCATAATCACTCCACTGTGTAAAGTTCTCAAATATATCAGTTTGACGATCTATCAAGATTCGGGTCCCCACATGTCCATTGGACCATTAATGGATGAGATAACAAGTGGAGTCCCCACTTGCCCTAAATCTAGTTAGTGTAGTTGTGTTTCACCAACACCTTTAGTAGTGAGTGACTGAATACTGCTTGTGAATTGTATAAATAAATCCATCCTCTCCTCATTCATGCATTTTTTCATTCGAGATTCTAGGAGTCGAGAGAGTCTAGAGTTGAGATTTAGTATATGCTCTTCTATTGCACTACCTTAGTAATTTGCATAATCAAAAGCTGAGTCTTCTTGGAAAAAGATTCACCAAGATGTTACAAGGTTTTATAATTCAATGAAAGATTCACCAAGTTTCTACAATATCTTATAATTCAGTGAAATACTCACCAAGATTTTACAAAATCTTATAATTTAGTGAAAGATTCGCCAATATTTTAAAAGATTCTACAATAAAATGAAAGATTAGCCAAAAAAATATCTATACATATTATATTATTGATAAAATAGCCTTCAAATTTTCCTATATATCAGGGAGATTCGCCCATGTATTATACATATAAATTTGGGCGGGGCTTTTTAAAATTATCCCTACTTTGATGTTATTTGTTAAATAAGATTTTGTGAAGGCTTTGGAGGCCCATGGTTGCATTTCCCCCTATGGTTGTGATTGTTGATGATTATTGAGGTGATATCTAGTTAGCTTTACATTCTCTTTTGCAAGCTTGTAGGTTGATTCTAGCTCCTTTGAATAAGTATTTGTAGCTTCCAAATTACTTATTTATGTTCTATCTTTTAAGATTTTAGGAGTAATATGTTGTATTCGGCTATATTAATATTCTCCTTGTATTTATTGATGAATGTACTAGATGAATCTTGTTTGTATTGAGAAGTGTGTAGCATTGCATGTTGCTTAAGGTGAAGGGATTTTGGAGCTCGGTTGCATCCATATTCTTTCCACCACATTTGAAAATTTGGATCTAATGAGTTTTGTTCCACAGATGCTTTCTCTCCTTCACAGTATTCAAGCTTGAGTTTGAGGATCTCTTTCTACCATCTCTTAAAATTTCAAAATTTCTTTCAGTTACTTTGTTTCTTTTTGCTCAGTAAAAGTTAGATACACAATGTATAAATCATTTATATTCTTTTATTTAGCATACATGTCAGAACTAGAAGCTCTCAAAAGTCTTATTTCAAACTAGATCTAGATTATTATTTTAAGTGCTTGTTTTCATTAAAATTTCCAATTTTTTTCCAAGTACTTAAGGTAGTGTAATTTTTGTATTTTTCTTTAACTAATCACTAAATTTAACAAAGTTTGTTGGCTGTTTTAGCAGAGTTAGGGAAAAAAGAGAAGGAAACTCCAACAAATTTTCGATAAATTTGGCCATTTTAAGCCTCTGAAGATCCTACAATCTTTCTTAGTCATTCCTAGCATTGTAAACCCTTTGGTCCAAGTCTAAAAGGACCAAGTGGTATTTATTGTAAGCACTGTTAATAATTTTAATAAAGAGAGCATGTGGGCTACACAATGCCCACACCCCATCCCCCCTTGGGGGATTCGCAGTCTCTTTTTGTGGAGTGGTTTTATCTAACTTTTGTTTTGTTTTCTTAAGACATGCACACAATTTGCTTTCATAGGCTATATACTTTAATTAATTAGTTTCATTTTTTGTCTTTTCTTCTTTTTGAAAGTAACAAATAAACCCAGACTTGTTTCCACGAAGTATGCTTTCGCCATCACCTAAAGGCTTTTCCTATTAGTGGTGGATGATTAGAACATGACACATAATCTTAATGATTCGTGTCACTTTTATTTTTTCAAGTTTATTTGCTTTACTTTGCACTTACAACAAATTTTATTTCAGTTATTTACTTTTGATCAAATTGGAACGGACATTTGGTTGTTAATTCAGAGTATGCTCTTTCCCTCTGTGGGCATTTCCTGGTCGTTGGGAAATGAGAAACGAGTTACAACCCCTTTTTTAACTCTACACATTTAATTAAGAAAATCACCTTAATAAAATTAACTACCCTCAACATAGCGAAAATCTGATGCTACGATATTAGACCTTTGTGGGGAAATTCTTCAAAAGAAGCGGGAACCACTGGAAGCTGACCTTGGGGCCCCGTTAGGCTACACCCTTGTTGGTGTAGTGTTGAACATCCCCTTGAGACTCCATCCATCCCACACGTCTTCATGAGGAGCCACTCTTGTTTAATTTCCAGACATACTCCTCGTACCTCACGGTATATCTGGAGTTCTCTTTCCCTCAAATCAATTCCATCGTTAATAATTTAAAACTGGTTAAGAATAACGTTGCAAAACATTTCACTATCACAACAGCAGGGCTCCACTGGTATTTGACTCCACGACACTAATTTTTTATATTGTTTATCTTTCAAGTTTTCGTTATGTCCTGATTTGATTTAATCTTATGTTGTTGTTTACATTATTTGCATAACTTAGACAGTATTTCACAATTGACTCCTAAAAACAACCCCTATCTAGTTCATGTTCTAAAACTTAACAGCCTTAGAAACATTCCATAGGGACTACCCTCATTGCCTTTGTTAGGAGCTAGCCTAAATAGAGGAGTCAGGATCAACTAACAGTACCTCACTTGAGACTTGCCCCCAAGGGCGCACTGAGTAGCTTTGAGATTTATCTCGCATTAACTAGGTGTGCAATCCAGCGGCAACAATGCTTATTTGTCATATTAGTACATCTAGTTTACCCAATAGACATACCAACAAATTACAAGGTGGACCCATCCTCATTTATTATATATTGGGTGATCCCTTTGTACAATACCAAGATAGGAATATACAATGTTATTGTTGTTTCTGGGTTAAGCTCAGATTTCTATATGGTATTATTAAAACAAAACATTTCCTCCCTTGATTTGATTTGATTTTTGTGTGAATGCATTCCCATTAGTTATGCAATAGTGGAGATCATGATTATTTGTTTTGCTTCATTTTTTAGCATCATCTCTCATTCCTTTAGTGCTCTATCAAACCACAACTTTTCAAATCTGTGCGGCTATTTTTATTATCAGATTGTTCCAGCAACCCTTTTCTTTATCTATAGATCCATTTGTACAGAATTATGGTGTGATCAGAATTAAAGGAGCTTGAATTATGGACTTGAAGGAGATTTCCTTTGCATGTAGCCTCTCAGATCGACATTGATCGCCTACAAGATTGTTTTGTTGGCACATAGTTTTTTGTTATTGCAGATTGTGGCCTTCTGGATTTGCAACTTTAGGATCATTGTTTGCACTCAAATCTGGATTGTGGACTTGTTAAAATTCTGCATTTGCAATCATCTCGACCACCACTCCTCAAATTGTGGAAGCAAACATTTGTTGTAGATCAAGTCCTTTATAGTCAAATCATGGCTTTTATTTCCCTTTTCATCACTACAAGATCTTGACCTCCTTTCAAGGAAGTTGAACCACCAAAACAAAATTTGGGGCTGAATTGTTTTGCATGTTATGGGTTTCTCTCTTATGCCTTTTCTGTTAGCTCTTTTTGTAGATCGTAACAAAAATTTCTACATATAATCACTTCAAAAATCTTGTGGATATGTGTTGTCACAACAACCCCATGGCGGCTTAGTGCATACAAGCCACTATTTTCTAGTTTGAATCCAGCACCAACAACAACTTGTGGATATGTGTAGATTTGCAAATCATCTTCGTTTACTTCATGGTGAAACCTATCACCAATCCATCAATCAATCTAATGTGGATAAGCCTAATTGTGTGGTGAATATATGGTTTGTGTTTGATGGAAGAGACGGGGGATCTATTCAATTGGCTTACACATATTATAAACAAATTTTGATTTACATGTATTGAGTTTGTTTTTGGAAATTTTTGGGCATAATGGTATTTTTGGGCATAATGGTATTTTTGGGAAGCTTATTGTAATAAGGTTCATTGCAACATTTTTTTCCATAACTCTTCATTTGAACATTCATTTTTCATCCCTTATGAGGCATTGTGAGGAGAATTTTTCTCTCTTTCCAGTGAGTGGTTCCACACCACCCTGATTTGCCTCTTTTATATTCTCGATTTTCTCATGGGTTGAACAAATATAGTGATCCTCAATTGATCATGGCTTTGTTTTTTGAGACCTATATCAAGGATTGTTGTCCATGATGGTATTTATTTATGTTAACTCCCATTCTACACCGCTGAGTCGTGGATTTTTGTCCACTTGTTCAAATAGTCTTAGAGTTTCACCAGGTGTTTGTCTCCATAACATGCACTACATTGTTTTGTGGTCACATAGAACTAGCCACTTTGGAGAATTTATTGCTTAGGTTGCATAGCATTGTTGTAACCTTTAATTTGTACTTCCATACTATTTTCATTACATGTGACATCCATTGCCATCATCTATGTCCACCTAGTTCATCATTGTGGGGGGATGGTGTGCAACACTTCCTCGGGTGATTGTTTATGATTCACCATTTTGTTCAATATTAACCTTCTTTAGAGTGAGATTAACATTGATTCCTATTTTGAATTGATATTTGCAACAACTGTCGACCCATGCAATCTGATAAGATATATTGGCATCCATAGGGACTCTTTCTTGAGTGTAGATGAGTACCTAATTAGACCTTTTGTGTTGGGGATCATTTTAGAGGATATTGTTTCTTTTGGGGAAATGGTCTGTATTCGAATCTCATTGCCTTGGGAGATTGAAATTTGTAGCTTGGAGTTCTTCTGTGGATATTTGATGTCATTGTTAGCTTTGGGTTACATGGCTCTCTTTAGAGTTTCAACCATACATCTTGTTTGGACCCTTTTAGTGTTCATAGGTTTCATTGCTCTTTTCATGGTTAAAAGTGGTTGGTGATATTTGAAGCCTTTTTTTAGGTTCCTAATCAACACCTAGCACCTATTTTTCTGAACCATTCATGTGGTGGTTGTTAGTGTTTTTCATTCTTTCATCTCTGAAACAAATCCTCTTCTACTTTAGAATTAAGGCTTTCTTTGAAGTTACTTGGCCCTCCTCTTTAGAGATTTGGTCCTACTTCTCAATTGGAGCTTTTAGCCTCTGCAAAATTCATGCTCTTTCTATTCAATGCATCTATGTGGGATCTTCTTTGGTTTAAGCTATAGTTCCCTTTCAAATTTGGTGTCTGTATCTCTTTTCTGGGAGGGTTTTTTCCCTACATGTTTCTCTCTTTTCCTCCACTTATGGAAGTTTTTTACTTGGGTACATAAGTAGGCTTCATTGTCGAGACCCAATTTTTTGTTATGTTTATTCCCTATGTTTTGCTTAAGGGGGAGGAGGGGTATTAGTGAAAGTATAGTTATTATGATTACATATATACTTATCTTCCAGGTTGGTACACCTTGTTTCCCAATGGGCACACCAACAAATTATGAGGTGGACCTCTCTGGAGTTGTAATATATTTAGGTGATCTCTTTATATTATACCAAACTAGAAATATGCATTTTTATTGTTGTTTTATTTGTTATGTCAAAGCTCATTTATGATAGTTTTGTACTTTTGTACCTAAATATGCCTCGTTGTTGGGACCCATTTTTTCTTATGTTTACTCCTTACATTTTGCTTAAAAGCGAGTGTTAGTTTACATACAACTATTAAGCTTGCATAGGCTAATAGTTATCTACCAAGTTGGCATTCTTATTTTGGATGTCGGCATGCTAATGAATTACGAGGTGGACCTCTCTTGATTTGTTACATATTCCAAATTCCCAAAATGACATGAAAATAGAGAGAAAGAGTAACCCAAAGCCTTGAGAATGACATAAAGAGATGAATAAGAAGCCTCTTTGAGGGGGAAACCTCCTTATACAATGTACACAATGTATCAAATGCACAAGAAAATATGAGATCATCTTAAAACTAGGTCTCCTTGGTATATATAGTAGACAAGTGGTACAATTATAATTCTAGATGACAATTCAATTACAATTAAGGTCCTAGTCGACCAATAAAGACAATACTAATATAAATGCAACAATATATAGGGCTTAACATGCCCCTTCCCTTCAAACAAGTGTTGTCCTCAACACTTGATTAAGTATGGATGTTTCAGCATGAAGAAATCATATTCCCATGTTGCCTCTTATATTGGCAAGTTCTTCCACTTGATGAGGTACTCAATAATTGCTTGATTTTTTAGTTGCTTGATCTTTGTGTCAAGGGTTGTTTCAAGTTATAGCATAATTTTCCTTTCTTCATCAATATTTGTTAAAATTAGACTAGAATCTTGTCACCAATTAAATGTTTTAGGCAAGAAACACGAAAGACTAGATGCACACGTGAATATGGAGGTAACTCCAATTTGTAAGCCATACTTTCAATCCTCTACAATACCTTCTATGGACCATAGTTCTTGGGTGCTAATTTATTGTCCTTCTTTTGTTGCTAGAGGGACATATGTTTATATGGTTGTAGCCTCAAAAATACATAATCCCCTACTTCATAAGCAACAAATTCTAAGATCGAAGTTCAGAGCAACGTTGGACGATTATCACCTGTAAACAAGGATAGACGAATTCTAGTTATATTTTTATATATCAATCAATAGCACGGAAAAGCTCATATTTACTATTGAAAGGGAAGACACACTGAACAATAGAAACATCTGCTGGTCAATTGTAAAAACATTGTCAAAAATCGATTGCGGAAATAAAACGATAGGAGGGACATTTGTTTGCAAAGAAGGGAGAGAAGCTATAAATCAAAGTCCGGGACGTGGCCTATGCACAATAGAATTGCATCGAATTCCAAATATGGTCTATTCTATCGTTCCATCGTAGTCATAAAAAACAAGCACAGTCAAACATAGCCACTGGCGTATTTTAGATCTCTTAGATCGTTGCCGCTGTGCTCGAGAATTCTGTCTGCAGTCATCACATAGCCGCTAATCTAAAGGGAGCCATCATACTACTCCAAATTGTGCTTCATCAACCCACGTCGTCAACCCAACTACTATGTTAAATCACTACCAATCATAATTATGTATATACATATAACTAAAGTTTGTATGGAGGGTAGACTTCAGCTGTGACAATGAATCTAATAAATATTTTTGTGTAAACTAATAACATATAATTGTGTAAACTAAGAACATATAGTGTGTATACACATATAACTAAAGTTTGTATGGAAGGTAGACTTCGACTGTGACAATGAATCTAATAAATATTTTTGACCAGCAATTTAATGACATAAAATTAATTTTTACACAAGCATTTAAAACATGAAGACATATAAATTATATCACCATAAGGTGCAGTTGCTACTTGCAAAATCTCGTCTCACATATGGGATTAAGCATATATGCTACTAGAAAGCACATGAACCCACTAGAGGTAGGCTCAACAATAATTTCCTTTAAGAGATCATATTCCTTGGAATTAAGCAAACATGTTAACATCCCAAAACCAAGAGGAAGCTAGCAAGAGTGAAAGTCTACCCCCCTTATGAAAATAATAGGATAATGGTGACGAGTCATCCCACATTTGCATATAACGATATATAATATTTGTCCTCACTACTTATTCACGATTGAGTTACGATAAGTTTTACCATTTTATGAAAAAATACAACTACTCGAATCATGATAGAGATAAAGACAAATTACAAAAATAAAGACAGGGCCATATTTATTAGTGAGTTGATTAAGAGAATGGTGAACAAATCATGGTAGAGATAAAGGCAATGAGAAAAAATAAAATGGGGCAAGATTTATGAGCAACTTGATTAAGAGAATGGAAAGAAGGGATTATTAATTGGTGGATATTGTTTATGGTTGGCCATGGATAGGGTCTCAGAGTCAAAAGTTTCATCCTTTGAATCCTATGCAATATCTAACAAGATAAGAAAAAAATGAGTCTTGCCATTAATTAGATGGCCATTGTCACAATACCTTCTCTCCCTATGATCAATGTTGCATGTGAAGGAAAAGTCTAAAACAATTTATCAAAAACCATATTGAGCAGTGTTTTTATATGTTTGCATGAAATGATTCAAATTTTTAAAGTTTAATCTATGGTAAACATTATTCACCCAATTACATAGCATTTTCTGTAGCTTTGATATGCATAGTTAAACTTTTGTACATAGAAATAAAATGGCCAAGTACTACAAAATGCAATAAATAATTTACAACATGTTGCTTATTAATCACCTCCCAAATGTATGGTACATTAGATGTTTAAGACTTAATTGTTATTCTAAATTATACTGAAGATGTAAATGGTATTTGTTTTATTAAGGAAAGTGTTATGCACCCCTAAGATATGTCACCATATATATGTTTTAATGCTTATGCAAAGCACTTGTAGTTATGCATGGATGTCCACTATCGTGCACAATCCATGCGTCGTCATGCATATGTAATCCACATGTAATCATGGGCCCATCCAAGTCTTCCTCTTCAATACATGGATGGATACCACTAACCCTATTGAAATGTTCCCATGCCCATTAAAATATATCTTAATGCCATGCAAATCCCATTGGAATGTGTCTCAATGCCATCCAATTCGCATTGGATTTGATTGAATGCTATGTATGTTTAAATTTGAATTTAATAAATCTAGTTGTCCATGTTGCAATTTAAATTCTTTTCCTATTTCTTTAACCACAACAAAGGGGAAGTGGGCTTGGAATGGGAGCTAATTGAATCCTACCACAAGTGATTTCACTGGATGGGCCATCACATACGCTTATCGTATATCCACTAATTTGATCTTTAAGACACATATTTTGCATATGGATGGACGTGTCCGAGGGACTAGAGTTGTCTATACTCCATGGAATGCATTTGTATCCAAATTACCACTTTTAAAGGGAATTTTTTTCTTTGAGATTGATAGTTTTTATTAGACTATCAACCATGGACAAGTATAGAAGGAAACATTAAATGACAGTTGGAGTAGGCAAGCATTATGTGTGAAATTCCATAGGGCTAGATCATTGAGCTTGAACAAACCTCACAATTTCACAGTGTTTATTGCAGAGAAGAATTAGCAAGAAGTATGATCAAATTCAGTCATGAAACTCAAAAGATATGAGAAATTGTTGTTGATACATTCATCAGTTGTAAGCTGGAAAAAATATAATAATACAATAGAATGAATTTGATACTCCTAGGAGGATTCGAATTCTCCTCAAGTCATGGCTTAGTTTGCATTGGAACCATCTCCCGATAAGGTCTAGTGGCCACCGATGGTGAATAATCAGTCAACTGGAGTAGGACTGAGCATAACTGAACCATGTTGGCACCAAAATAGGGGAGGAGACTCCAAGGGGGCGCATAACTAGTTGTTAGTGGTCAAGGAGGGCGCTCCTACACTCAGAAGCAGTCAACTAGGAGCTACAGTTAGTTAACTGGGCAATCAAGGGGACAAGGTTCCCTAAATCATGGAATTGACTGATAGATATCCTAAATCTATGCATGAGGGTGCATTTTAACTCTAGTGATGGAAACAAGGCACACTAAGTGGCTAGGAGGGCTAATGATGGACAAAAACAAGCTCTAGGGGGCTCAAAATAGGGACTAGGTGCTAGGAGACTCAATTGTTGATGCATGGATGCATTAAGTGCTGCATGGAATGCATGCATGCATGAAAAATGCATGCAAAACCAACATATGATGGTGAGAATATTCCAACATCCCCCTTATGCCGAACTATGAGGAAAAATAACTAAAAAAATATGGCCTTGATTACTAAGACCAAAGGTCATCCCATACAACAATCTAAAAAAGTGTGAGGAAAGAGGGGAAACCCAGTGGGAACAAAACCCACCCTCAAGATAGACTGTTAGAAAAACTAATCAACCAAGGTACCACTCACCCCAACAAGAGATCGAAGATGAGCAAATTTATTCACTGAAAAATCCTTGATGAAAATATCTGCAATCTACTCTTTTGTAGGATAATAGAGCAATGTGATGGCACAATCATGCACCAATCCTCGGATGTAATGCATGTGTATCTCAATGTGTTTGGTTCTTTGTCTCAGAACCATATCTGTAGAAATCCTAATAGAGCTCTGATTGTCACAATAGATGACTGATGGAGTACTGTAGTGAATCCCAAACTCTGACAAGATGCCCTGCAACCAGATGCACTGTGTGGCTACATTCATTGCACCTTTGTACTCGGCCTCAACTGATAAAAGAGCTAGAGTAGTTTGCTTTTTTCTCGACCAACAGATAGGACCAGATCCAATCATGAAGACAAACCAGATGTAGACTTCCGATCTGAGTTGTCTCCAGCCCAATCTGAATCTATATACCCAACTAGGTTCAATGGAGACCCATCTACATAGTGAATACCATAGATCTTCGTCCCTTGCACATAATGCAAGATCCTTTTGGTTGTTGAAGCTCATGAGGCTCTTTCATGTATCTGGAGACAACATTCACTGCATAGGATAGATCAGGCCGAGTATGTGTAAGAAACAAAAGACTCCCGATCAACTGTCGATACAAAGTATTATCCACCAAAGGTGAAGAAGAACCATCCTCAAGATTGATACCTGAAAGAAAAGGAAATGTTGTCGGTTTGCATTCCATCATGTGAAACCTGTCGAGTAGATTTGATCCATACTTGGACTGTGCAATCTTGATTCTTGAATCTCTCTAAGAGACTTCAAGACCAAGAAACTGGTTTAGCAGTCCCAAATCTGACATAGAGAACAAGTTGTGCAAGGTTGTTTTGATAGATCTAAGACATGAAGAGAGACTCCCTGTAATCAGTAAATCATCAACATGGAGGAAAATAAGGAGTGGAGAGTTACCATCATGTCTCATGTAGGCATTCGAATCAGAGTTGCATCTCCGAAAATCTTTTGATAGTAGAAAGGAGTCCATCTTAGCATACCATGCTCGGGGAGCCTGCTTGAGCCCATACAAGGACTTCCTCAATGTGCACACTAGTGAAGGATCATCAATGTATCCTTCAAGTTGCTTCATGTAGATCTCCTCCTTTAGATATCAATGAAGAAAATCACAGTTGACATCCATGTGATGCACTTCCCAATGCTTGGATGCATCAAGAGCCAGAACAAGATGGATGGAGTCCATCTTTGCAACAATAGTGAAGGTCTCTAAATAGTCAATCCCTTAAACTTGTGAGAAACCTTTAGCAACCAAGCAAGCCTTGTACTTGCTTGTGACTCCATATGAGTCCATCTTGGTTCTGTATACCCACCTACATTGAACAAGCTTTTTTCCAAGAGGAAGAGAAACAAGCCCCCATGTCTCATTCCTTTGAAGAGATTGGTACTCTTCATCCATAGCTGATATCCATCTCGGATCTTGGGAGGCCTCAAAGAAAGTTTTTGGATCCGATCCAATCATAAGAAAGCATGTGTCAGCAAGAAATGGATCTGTATGAGAGAGTGCAAACCTTGCATTTTGAAACTCGGATCTAGTTCTTCTTAGATCTTGTGGATATCCAACAAGATCACCGTCAGATTCAAGGGTCTTGGCATCCCATTTTGGAAGAGGAGGTCGATCTTCAGGTGCTAGATCTTCAGGATCTTGTGGATATGGATCTAGTATTCGCTCATCTTCACTTTCAGAGTCAAAATATGAACTTTCATGAGAGGATGTTTCATTATCTTGTTCAATAGGTTGTGGTGGAGTAGTTGGCAAGTTGTCTTCATCAACATGGTGGGCATCATGAGATGGCCATTCCTGAAACTGAACACTTCTCTCAAGAAATGTATGCATGGTAGATATATCTAGCAGTTTGTAGGCCTTTGTACTCAGTGCATAACCAACCAGTAGGCACTCTTTGCTTTGTGGCTCTAAGGCTCTCCTCTTCTCAGATGGAATCCTTTCCCAAGATTTGGATCCAAAGACTCTCAGATGAGACACATCTGGTTTGTATCCCATCCATGATTCAAAAGGAGTTTTTCCTTGTAGGATTTTGTGAGGAACTCTATTATGGAGGTAAGCAACACAACTGACAGCTTCTGCCCAAAGTATAGGAGCCAATCCTTTAGACTCAAGCATGCAAGTTGCCATCTATTTCAAAGTTATATTCTTTCTCTCTGCTACACCATTCTGTTGTGGTGTGTAAGGAACAGTGTGTTGCATATCAATACCTTCATCTGGACAAAATAACTGAAACTCATTCTTCACATACTCTCCTCCATTGTCAGTACAAAGGACCTTGATCTTCTTATCAATGAACTTTTCTATAGAAGCTTTAAAAAAATTAAAGTATCCAAAGACTTATGATTTCAACTTTAGAAAATATACCCAACTGAATCTTGAATAATCATCTATGAATGTTAAGATGTATATTGCATTATTCAAAGATAGGTGAGGAAGAGGTACTGATACATCACTGTAAATCAACTCAAGAGGAGATGAGACTCTCTTTTCCTTTCATTTCTCAAACTTGTGCTCCAGATGCTTACCAATCAAGCAACCTTTATAGGTGCCTTTAGAAAATATGATGTTTGGAAGCCCTTCAACCATTTTCTGATTGTGCAGTTCTTGGAAATATTTGTAGTTTAGGTGCCCAAACCTCTCATGCCAAAGTCTGCTCACTTCATTTGCACGAGTAAGAAGTGCACTTTGTTTTGAGTAAGGAAAGAAGTGAGAAACTCATAGAGTTTAGAATGGTGATCTGCAATGCCTTGTGCAATGATCTTCCCAGAAGAGATCTCTTGGATTTCAACTGCATTAAGAGTAAAGATTACCTTCTTGGGAACTCTTGTATGGGTCATTTGGTAAACAGGAAGGAGGTTAGCTGCAAGAGTAGGCACATATAGTACATCATTGAAGTACCCATGATCCAGATTGATCCTTCCAATCCCTTCTGAGGAAACTTCAGAATCATCTCCCATCAGGATAGAAGGCTCAACAGTGGGTTCAAATTCAGAAAATAGATTCTTGGAAGTACACATGTGTCTGGATGCTCCAAAACCTATGATGAAGGAGGAGTCTTTCAAAGTGCCATCCATGAGTGCATGACACCTCTCTTTGTCCTCTGATTTAGGATCAACTTATTTTCTTCTAGCATTTGTAGGTACTGGAAGATTGTTTTTCTCTAGAAGCTGGAACATGAGATCAATGGTCTTCTTCATGCAAGCACTTTCAGGATTAAAACCTCTTTACAGTATGGACATTTGGTCTTCTCTTTCTGGTTTTGCTTGCCTCTCTTTGGATTCAAGGTCCCTTCTAACTATTTGGGAGTCTCCCTTGACTTCTACTCGTAAGGTTTCTTTTCCTTACCTTTCTGCTTCCCTTTTCCATTCGCATTCTTTCCTTCTCCTGCAACAAGAGCTTGATCCCTCTTTGGTTTTATTACCCCCATCTACACGGCCAATTTGTCATGCTCCATTGTGAGAGAGAGGATGAATACATCTAGAGTGGGAATTTTCCAGTTTGGGATGGAAAGCTTTGCTGTTTGGAAGGTGGAAACAAACACGGAATAGTCTGGTCCCAATTTTGAAAGAATAGCAAGAATTAGTTGCTTGTCTTCTTTCTCAATTCCACATAGTTTTAGCTGCACAACCAAGTTCTTGAACCTTGTGAAGAAATATGTGATGGATTCGAAACTGTTGGGGCTCAATGATATTAACTCATTTTCCAATTGATTTCCTCTCAAATCATCCTATTTCCCAAATAAGGATTCAAGCTTTGTCCAAACCTCCTTGGGAGTTTTCAGACAAGTGAGATGAAAGAGTATATCTTTGGAAATGTTGAGGAATAGAAATCCAACTACTTCATCAAGTTTGTTTAGATACTTGGCTTTTTCTGTAGCACCATTTGGTTCGAACTCAGTGCCATGTAACACTATGTACAGACCTCTGTTGAGCATGAAGATCTCTATTTTTCCCTTCCATTCGAAGAAGTTGAAGGAAGTGAGTTTAGGAATCAAGGTGAGATCCATAGTAGCTAATTGAATGCGCTTATGATGATGGAATAAGCAGCAAAAACAATGAAATTTATGTGGAGGATTGTTATAGAATCTATTGAACACTGCTTTAGGACAATAAGCACTTTTATCCAGATCCTTCACACCTGGCTAGACCTCAAAGGATTTCTCCAATGAATTCAATGCAATGGCACCAGGATTTGTTGTGGAAATCCAAAGGCTTCTGGTGCTCTACTGAAAAATAGTTGCTCAATAAACTACTGCTACTACTGCAACTGTTGCAACTCAAAAATATCTCACAAGCTCTGATACCATGTGAAATTCCACAGGAGTAGATCACTAAGCTTGAACAAACCTCACAATTTCACAATTTTTATTGCAGAGAAGAATTAGCAAGAAGTATGATCAAATTCACTCATGAAACTCAAAAGATATGAGAAACTGATGTTGATACATTCATCAGTTGTAAGCTGGAAAAATATGATAAGACAATAGAATGAATTCAATGCTCCTAGGAGGATTCGAATTCTCCTCAATTCATGGCTTAGTTTGCATTCGAACCATCTCCCGATAAGGTCTAGTGGTCATCGATGGTGAATAATCTGTCAACTGGAGTAGGACTGAGCATAATTGAACCGTGTGGGCACCAAAATAGGGGAGGAGACTCCAAGGGGGTGCATAACTAGTTGTTAGTGGTCAAGGAAAGCGCTCCTACACTCAGAAGCAGTCAACTAGGAGCTACAGTCAGTTAACTGGGCAATCAAGGTGACAAGGTTCCCTAAATCATGGCATTGATTGATAGATCTCCTAAATTTGTCCATGAGGGCGCATTGTAACTCCAATGATGGAAACAAGGCACACTAAGTGGCTAGGAGGGCTAATGATGGCCAAAAACAAGCCCTAGGGGGGTCAAAATAGGGACTAGGTGCTAGGAGACTCAACGATTGATGCATGGATGCATGGAGTGTTGCATGGAATGCATGCAAAGCATGCAAAACCAACATATGATGGTGAGAATATTCCAACATGTGTAGCTCTATTATTGTGTGTTGTTGTTTGGTGGGTGTTTGTTTGTGTACAATGGAAGATGTGGGAGATCTACTTGTAGATCTAGCACAAATTGTCATGATATCCCAAATTAAAGAGGTCAAATGGTCTCTATTACAAGCAAACTTGAGTTAGAGAATGTGAGATAGATTGAGCCACTATAAGTGAGTGAGAAACCATGAGAGCAAAGTCACCAGTAGAATCGTGAAAGAGATTAACAAGTAGATAAAAGTTTGAATTAATGATACCACCAAATACTTCAAGACCTTGGCCCTCCTATTTAAAGTAGAGATATACTTACCAACAACATCCAATTCATACATCCCTCGAGATATTATGTATGAAGGGAAATCCATGACATTTTGACAAAATTCTTCGAAGTAAACTTGCATCCATGAGTAAGTGAGACTCAAATTAGTGATCGGGGAAATGCTATTGTAGTCGAGAAAGGGACTAGGAGAGTTGAATTGGTGACCAAGAAGATAATAAAAAAGGATAAGGCCAATATAATTGCATCCACGATGCATGTAGATTTGGAAAAGGAAAAAAAAGTAGCCCACATGTATAAAGGAACAACTTGAAGCCATAAAAGCAACTCAACGTATAGGCCCCTTGTGTGGAAAAGCACAATGTATGAGAAGTCACGTATTAAGAGGATAAAATGAATTGCTGAAATAATTCCACGGTGAGAAAATATATCCATGTGCATAGTTTCACTACACAACATTCAAGAAAGATATGGTAGGTATATGTATTTTATTTTATTTGGGCATTTTATTTGTCTTTGTGGTGTTTTGATGTGATATGATTGAGGTAAAATCAATAATGTATATCCACACTCGCTATTAAGTGATGGAATTAGCATGTCTTCTTATGGTGGGCCAATTGTTTGGTCACTACATACTGGTAGTTGGATATATTGTTTTACTTGTGACAAATATTTTCATGGGAAAGTTAGTAAAGATGAAAGGTCTTGGTTATCAATACATATCTATAGAGTGATAAGTATAAGTATCTTGTTCTAACATAAAGGGTTCACTAGTTCATGTTGTTGGTAAAAGTGATAAATGTCCATTTTTTTTAAATGTTGAAACGGGTTGTAAGTGCCTTATATTAAAGAAGGCATATTAGTCCAATGTATTTCCTAGTTGAAGTCTAGGAAAAGATAAAGGTGACCCTATTTTCATAGATAATGAAAAGTTTGAGGAACATGTTTGGTGGCACCTGACACCTCATGTTTAGAGTTTGCATTTTTAAACGAAAAATACTAATGAACTTGTATGCTTAAAATCAAAGTCGAGTCATGACATTGGCATGTCAATTAAGTTTCCCAAACCAATGTCATAGGTATTTTGTTGGAGATTGTCGACACTCCAACAAGAAACACTTTATCATGCAAAACATGATGAAGAATGCAGGCTTTATTGAAATATTTTCTAAATGGTGCACATGGTCATGATTCTAATTTTGTGATGGGAAAAATGGAAAAGTAGTGTTGGTGTACCTAAGGTGAATGTAATAGGGAATATTAGTGTAAGGCATATTAAAGGCATGCGTGCCCCATTGGTTGGTCCAAGTCTTATCCAAGTTGTAATGCCTAGTCATAGGCATGTTGTAATGTAATGCTACATGGGATCACATGATTTGATTATCTCTCATAGATAGAGATGTTGTGGTATCAAGTTGTCAAATTAACCACTTGGATAGGTAATAGGGTGGTAGGTGTACTTGTATGTTGGTTTAATGTTGAATCAAAGAATATGAATCTACAATTAAAGGGGGGGTAATAAGTCATTATCATAATGTTCAACTATTTGAACCAAGTTATGATTAAGGGGGTGTCTAACATGTTGATGAACCGTGTAAGTAGAAAGGTTTCCTAATGAAATGGTGGGTAAAATGCATGGCAACCCATGCATTCTAGTAGATATATTTCTTTTTATAGAAATCATCAATGAGTTTGTGCATGTATAAAATGATGTAGCATCAATCTCGAGGATTATGCGTAATAATGAAGAAATAATAAGACAATGTGTTACCTCCCAAATTGTACATAGGTGGATTTCCTATGAGCCACCGAAGTTGTGAACAATCCAGTTGTTCATTATCAGTGCTCAAAAGTTCAAAAGTCTTTTCAAGGCCAATTTTGGCCTCTTTTTTAATAATTGCATGTTTATACCCCTTGGGGATATTGTAAAAAATGTACTAGCATGAACCTTTTGTAAAGAACTTGTCTCCCTAGGACTTAGACATCAATCTAATCATTCCATGGTGTTTTTTCCCTTGTCAATTATGCAATGTTGAATAAGAGATGTATAATTTTCGAGTTTTTCACCTGTTCCTCCAAAGCTATGGTCGTCTTGGTGGTTAGGCATTAGGAGGTTATTAAAGTTCATATGCCAATGTTTATGAGCATGCTAGACGTTAATTTGAGTCATTATGAACATGTACTAGGTCCCCAAGGATTTTTATTAAGTTCTGCAAAAATAAAATTTTCTCGTAAAACGAGTCAATTTTTAATCCTTTAAGGAAAAAACTCAAAAAAGTCCTAAACGTGTGGTTTCAAGGGGCAATTTGTCATGGGGGTTCTCGTTTTCTAACTCAGAGCACCCATAAAACCCCAAATCCCACTTTTCCTATGTTTTGAGTGATTATTAATCATTTAAATAAAAATTCTCTTGAAAATGATTAAAGACAATTAAAAAAATTGAAAAATAAAGATATGGAGAAAATCAAAATTCCTAAATTAAAGGAATTTGGTCCCATTGAAGGCCCAGTTAAGTTGGCAATCATTATCATAGAGAAATCAATCAAGATCAGAGTGATTGCAATCAAATCCAGGCTAGTATTTGTCATTTTGAGTTGGGAAATGTGCCCTCTCTCAAAGGGAGGGAGACTTTGCTTTGTTGGTGTCTTTTGTGTGGATGGAGCACCAAAGAAAGTAGAAGGGGTGACACTCTTGGGAGGTGACAGCCACTTCATCAAATCAACCTTCAATAAAGGCTTGCATCAAGGCACAAATCTCTCCCTCAATCAAGGAAGGCACGCTCATGCGCCCCCCCCCCCCCCTCTCATTTCCTATTTAAGCAAGGATTTGCTCCATGTTTTGGATGGATTTGCATTGAAACTTTGCTATTGTATTTCGTGAATTTTTTTCAAGTAATATAATCAGTGAAAGGCTGTGGAGGTCCATGAGCTTGCAAGATCTGTCCTTATGACACATGCATCTTTTATTGAGGTATAATCTAGCATAATATCTCTTGTTTTTACATTAGTTTTGTGGATCAATCTTGCTTAGAGGGACTTTTAGCCCATAGGAATAAACATCCATAGGCTTTGAGTTGTTTATTTGTAGTAGGTTAGTTAAAGGTTAAGAAGTAGCAGGTGTACTTAATTTTACTAATACTCTTCATGTCATTTTCTAATTTATTTACCAGATTTGATCCCCTTGTATGTTGTAAGTGCTTTTGAGGTTGTGCAGGATAGAAGATGGAAAAGGGAAACTGAGCTCAGTTGCATCTCCTTCCCTCTTTCGGTACATGGTTTCAGCATTTTGTTAACACTTGTTTTGCAGGCACCCAGGATCTTCCATCCCATCAAGTTGAGGCTTGGTTCCATCTCTTTCATCCCTTCAAAGTCAATCAACCCCTTTCTTTCCCTTTTTGTTATATAAAAGCAAGTAGATCAGGTTTAAAAGAGTTCCATTTTCAATCTATTTGCATCATAGATAGATCTAAAAAATTCAATTTTTTATCATAGATCTAGATCTATTTCATGCTTAGTACTTGTGTTGCAATTTTTATTGAATATTTTCCAAGTACTAGATTGTAAATTTTTATGTATTTTTTAGCTAACATACTATTTTTTCTTTGAGTTTTGTTTTCTGGTTTTTGTTAGATTGAAGGAAGAAAGGAATAAATTTTGGGTTAAGTGTTTGTTAAGCGAACCATCAAAACCACTTAAGAGCCTTTTCTTCTTATTCTTCTTTCTCAAAAACATTGTAAACCTCCCTGATCTAAATTATAAAGATCAAAGGTATTCTTTTACATCTTAGTAATTTGTAATAAACTTAAGAAAAGCAAGTAGGATACACAGTGCCCATACCCCCCTTCCCCATTCGGGGAAGGCCCGTATCTGCCTCTTTGCTTTCTATGCTTTAGTTAGTATTTTTGCTAGATTAGCTTTCACTTTTCGTAATTAGATCTAGATTTGATTTCATGCTTTTGATTTACATTTTTTGGGGAAAAATAAATACTTACCCGCCGTGCTCTCTCGAAATACAAAAGGGAAAAGAGATTCATAGTGTAATAATTAGAGAACTTGTTTCAGTCTTGTATTTTGGTTACTTTACATTTTTGTGAAACAACTATTTTACAAGCTTTTCATTACTATCTTACAATTTCAAATATTAATCAATAGTTGATTTCCCGAAGTAGCACGCTATCCAAGGGCTTTCCTGATACAGTAGCTTGTAGAAAATATATTCGTGCTGCTAACAAATTACTTGCATTCTTAAAATCAGAATCAACCATTCGCCCTTTCGTGTATTCTCTTTCCCATCACAAGTTCGCCTTGAGCTTTGGGACAACAAAAAACAAAAGTGTACTTCAGTAATTTTTTCACATCTAAATAAAAAATCATCATTAATAAAATTAAATTCCCCAAACATAACAGAAATCCAATGTTAAATTTGAAATTACTCTGTTGTGGGCAAATTTTGCAAAGGAAGCAGGAACCACTAGAAAGTGACCATGGGGCCCCGTCAGGATACACCCTCGTTTGGTGTAGTGTTGGACATCTCCTTGTGACGCAATCTAGCCACATAAGGTGAAATCCGGACATATTCCCAAGTACCTCAGGGTACATACAGAATCCCCCTTTTCCCTTATTCAACTCATCATTCCAATAATTTAAAACTGACCAAGTACATTGCAAAACACTTTACATTTCAACAACTCTATTTCATTTGATTCCATTGGCACTGATCTCCAAATTGCAACAACACATTTCATTTTCTTATTACTAGTTCATTATTGTTGATCAATCTTTATCTGTTGATATTATATCTTATATGTTGTCGAACTATTTCACATTTTTGCAATAAGCTTGCTTTAGTGTTTCATTTCAAAAACTCCTAAAACAACTTACTTCTAACTTTAACAACCAAAACTAACTTAAGAGCCTTAGAAACTCTATCTTAGGGTCTACCTCCCTTGGCTTTGTTAGGAGTTTTCCTAAACGGAGGAGTTGGGATCAGGTGATAGCACCTGACTTGAGACTTGGCCCTAAGGACACACCCTAGGAGCAAAAAAAATTTTGTTATGTTCCCCCCGTGTGTGATTTTCAGTGGGAACACAATGACAATGAATATTTAAGACCTAGTTGATGATTGAAGATGAAGACGTTACCAATTTGGAGACAGGTGAAGATATGTCTCCAAGGAAGACCAAGATAAAAATGAACTGGGGAAGCCACAAAACAATACATTGTTACCTTTAATAAACATTAAGGGGGAGTATTAAGACTAATACTGTTTATTAGCCTGACAACCACAGACAAGTCTAGAAGGAAACATTAAATGACACAGTTGAAGTAGGTAGGAAATGTGGTGTCAGTAGGGAGTATGTTGATATACGATAGGATCTAGATTATATAGGCTCCTGGAATGTGCCTCTCATAGCATATAATTTATTCTATAAATAGAGCCCAACACAATGCCTTATGTGTGGCCTTGGATCCTTTTTTCTTGTGTAAGTAAATTTAGTGTGGGTGCCAATAGTGTTTTGTGTTATGTGTCTCATGTTCTATCATGGCTAGATGTGCTTTATGGAATGGATGGAAGAATTTCAAAAACTCTTAGTCATGTTCATTGCAAATCTTATGAGTGCAAAGTTGTAATCATATAGAAGCTTTAAAAGGTAATGCAAAAATAATATTACTTTTAGAAACAATACATTCATGTGGCCAGTTCCCATTTTAGTTTTTTGGATATGCAAGTTGGATAAATATATTAGAATGCTATGCATATATGGTATCTTTCTAAAATTTGTACATTTTTTAAATGGCTGCACTATTGCAAGGCCATTGTTGAATGTCAATGATCCTTTCTAGTGCACAATGTCTCCTATTTAGGTAATGCATTCTAGATAAATTGAATGTCATTGATCCTTTTTAGTTCAAAGTCATGTACACACTTTATTGGGATTCAGATGCACCACATCTTAAATAAACTTAAAAGTTTGTGTTTATTTTTGCTTCAGAGGAGGTCAATGATAATTGTTTCAGAACCAATAATTTTCTAGTAAAAAATTAAGATTGCAACATTTTTTCATAAATTGAACATATTTAGGACTTCTATGATATAGATGAAAAACATGATTCATATTCACAAATAGAGGTGATGAACAAATACCAAATACTTTACACTAATAATTATCTCATCTAATGCATTTTTTCATGAATACAATTATACTACATGCATTATTTAGTCTACATATATTTATAAGGCGTTATAAATCACTCGAATATCAACACATTTTGTTAAACAAATGCAATCCTCTCACAATGCATTGTCCATGGTCAAAATGTATCTTTATACATACATATAGGTTCATAATTGATTTACCGGTTTAAAATAATCATAATCCATACACCCATATATTTAACATCATTTATGCATCTAACTATCATCATGAAAACATTATTGGAAGAAGGATTTAACATCATTTATACATCTAACTATCATCATGAAAACATTATTGGAAGAAGTATTGTTCTTATGGAATAATTTTGTCAAGTTGTTTTATTCCCATTGAAAAGAATTATATGAAGAATTGTTATTGCTTATGGAAAATATTTATTACTTTAGACGAATTGTTATTGCTTATGGAAAATCTTTATTACTTAAGATGGGAAATCTTGTTACCATTATGAAAGAAATTTGATATAAAAAAACTGTTACATAATGGGAATTTTATTGTTATCGTCATTGTTAAGAATTTGATAGAATGAAGACATTATGTTTATAGTTTCAAAAGGTTGCTACCAAGATTGTGTTGTAGAGATCTCTCATTGTAGAAAGCATTCATTTAAATAAAGTCACTATAATGAAGTTATTTCATTGTTAAGAATTTGATAGAATGAAGACATTATGTTTATAGTTTCAAAAGGTTGAATCAATGTTTTTTTTTATCTTCATAAAGTGACCTCCTTTGACCATACAAGTGCTTCTATTGCCGCATGGCATTATCCAAGCGAGGGTGTTACTACTTTTGCCTCTTTCCTTACCAAATGGCCTGGTAGCCTGGCCGAGTGAGGAATACGAGGTGTTATAAAGGCTCTGAACTCACCTTTAAATGAGTCGCTACCAAGATTGTGATGTAGAGATCTTTCATTGTAGAAAGCATTGATTTAAATAAAGTCACTATAATGAAGTTGTTGATGTAGACAAATTTTTGGTTAAGTTTTAGAAGAATTGTAGCTAGGTTATTACTATATTTTTATCATTAGATTCTCATTGATGATTTCGAACATTGACTAGGAAAATCTAATTGAAAAACTTTGATTGAAGAATTTTGTAGTTCAAATAAATTGACTAGGAAAGTCCAATCTAAACATTTATCTAATTGGGATTTTACTCGAGTTTTTTCATTTCGGGGAAATCTCAAAAACCTCGATTAAAGAGAGTTGATAATAGAAAAGTGTCCAAGTATTCTTTTAAGTCTTTAATGTTAGGTTTTTTTAGAAGTGAAGTCAAAAACTTTGATGTAGGAAACGAGAGTTGATAATAGAAAAGTGTCCAAATATTCTTTTAAGTCTTTGATGTTAGGTTTTTTTAGAAGTGAAGTCAAAAACATTAATGTAGGAAAATCAATATAAGAAAATTTTAAGTTTTTGATGTTAGGTTTTTTAGGAGTGAAGTCAAAAACTTTGATGTAGGAAACTCAATATTAGAAAATTATAACATTATATTATTGCGTGTTTTTAGTTAAAGGGAGGACTTAGGAACTCAATAAAAGAAAAAAAATTAGGTCTTGGGTTGCTATAATTTTTTTATTTGAAAGATGGACTTAAAAAACTTTGATTAACAAACCTTGTAAGAGAATGCAGGGAAAAAGACTTTTACATTTAAATTCAAATTTTCAAAGTATTGTTGGAAGACATTTAAATTCAAATTTTCAAAGTATTGTTGGAAGATCTACCAACGTTGGTTAAAAATATTTGAATTTTGAATTTTACATTTAAATTCAAAATTTCAAAGTATTGTAAAATTTTCAAAGTATTGTTGGAAGATCTACACGTGTTTGTTAAAAATATTTGAATTTTGAATTTGGTTTTGATTTGAAACTATTTATATATTTCGGGAGGTCTCGGAGAATCCACACTATCCATGTTTATTAATCGACGTTTCGAATCCATAACATGATTCATCCTCAAGACGTATTGTCAAGTTATGAAGAGCATAAGATCTAGGATATATAGTAATGAGATGCAAAGATAAGCACAGGTCGGCCACGGGGAATTAGGGTTTGGTGAGTTTGATACTTAAATGATAATTTACTAATTTCTAATGCAACTTTAATAGTCTTAATCTTAATCCTAAAGTTATGAAATCTTAACCCTAAATTTCTAGCCCTAAGTTAGTACTATGCTAACATAAAACTTGAAATTTACACTATTATAATCTTATTAATTTCTTAATATTATTTGAAACCTATGCTAGCATTAATTAGGTGACCACAAAAATCTAATTTCTTATAATATTGTGCTTAATATTAGTTTATAGTCTTACAAGCATTATACAGTAAGCATAAATAAAGATCTATCTGAAGAGGCTCCACTACAAGCTAAGGAATCTTCTCAGGCTAAAACATAGGACACTCTAGAAGAACAAAGGATCCCCTCCAGTGACAAAGATCCACCTATAGCTCCACGAGATAGTTCTATCCATCTGATGGATCCAAAAAGTCCAGCCCCATAGGATACACCCGAAAATGTAGTCCCCATTCTAGAAGCCTTTGTCGAGCCTTCATATTGGACCAAAGTCTGCAAAAAGAAAAGAGGAGCTTCACCCTCTTTGAAGCCAAAAGAAAGTTTAACTTATCCAAGAAAAACAAGAAGCCAACAAGCTTCATATCATTAATCTCTGGATTGTATCATGTTGTATGTAAGAAGTAGGACAACAACAATTTTTGTCTTGCTAGTATGTTAGAAGTTTCAATCTCCATAGAACAGGAAAGTATCAAGATAAGTCGAGACTGGCTGTAGATGATCAAGGAGACTTGGACGTAGTCCTCTCTTGGGATTTGCCTACCTTCAGAACTATGTAATCTTTGTTTATCTTTATATATATATATATATAAGCCTCTTAGCCGTTTTTGTTAAAAAAATAAAATAAAAATATTAGTTTATAGTCTTAGGATAAAATAAAATAAACCTTAACAATGAATTATCGTTAGTGTTTTCTATTTTAAAATAATCTCAAAGGATTATAATTTAACATAATCTTTATATTTTGACATATTTTAACATAATTCATAACCTTTGTAATTTAATGATTAAACCTTATTAAATTCTTAAAAATTAGCATAAGGGCTATTAACATTAAGGTTATTAAATAAATAGTTTGAATAATAACTGATATTAATATTATATTAATATTTAGTATTAAAGATATCTAAAAGAGAGAATTATAAAAAGGGGGGGGGATTTATAAGTTATCTTCTTAATCTCTGGTTTAGGATCGAGGGAAGCCAACTAGTGCTAAATTCAAGGCCTCCATCCCTATTCAAGTTGTCTGAATGTTTAATTATTTCCAAGGATTCTGTAAATTTTCTTCTGAAGTAGTGGTATTCTTTTGCTAAAATTTTGGTGTCTTCTAGGCAAATTTGGTGTTTGGTTTTGGAACAATGTTCTGCAAGAGCCGAGGTTCGGATACGTTCATTCCTTATGTCAGCCCCATGTTCTTTTAGTCTAGTGTGAAAAGAACGTCCAGTCTCACCTATATAAATTATCTTGCATGAACATGGAACCTTGTAGACACCCCTGAGTTGTTTTGGGTCAATAGGATCTTTTACAAGTCTCATTTTCTGTCTAATGGTTTCCAGGGGTTTGAATGAAGTTGTAATCTTTTTCTTCTTAAGGATTCTGACAATCTTATTTGTGACCCCTTGAATGTAAGGTAAGTAAGCTCTTAGGTTAGAAGTTTGGGTACTAAGGGTGTAGGTCCCTTCATTGGATGTTTTATTGTTATCATGGTGCCTATTATTAGCTTTATCCAAAGCTTTTTTGATATCCCTATGCTTGTAACTGATTTTCATGAAGACATCTTTGAGGTGGTCCTTTTCTTCATTGAGATGTTCAATATCTGAAATTATATGTAGGACCCCAACCCGAGTCTCCTTTGTCTCTTAATAATCAGATATTTCACTTTTTGTCAAATTTTTTTGTTTCTGTTTCTGTTCTCATTTCTAGTTTTGGTTGTTAAAATGTAGCATTTACATTTACAGATTTGAACAATTATAATTATGTTTTATCTACTTCTAACCATTTATTGTTTGTGCAGGAGTAGCAGAATATAATAATAGCATATAATATTTTATAATTAAATTTTTACATAATTTGACAAGGTAGAAATGATCAATATACCTGCTGAAAAATACCTATAGTTAGCTAGTAGATCCACCCTTGTTGTTGTCCCCGTTGTTGTTTCCCTTAGCTTTTCTCTGCAACCAAACCTTCCCCAAAACTCTGAAACTCAACCAGCCCAAAACCGCTTTGCCACCCTGCCAACTGGCGAGGTCTCGCCGACCACCCAACTCCAAAGGTACCCCTTTGGACCCCCGAGCCCAAACCGAGTACAAGCCAACCAGTATTTCCCTTCTGCAAACTCTCCAACAAGAACCCCCTTCTTTTCTGCTCCCTCCTCCTATCTCTGCTCCCTTTCCTATGTAAAATATCCAAGGTGAAGAAGACCCCTTCTCCCCTCTCTTCTCTCGACCTTATTCCCCCTCTTTGTCCTTCCACCGACTCCTCCTATCATAACTACCCCTATCCTCCTCATTAATTTTATCCAACCCCCCATTCCTCCTCGAGCCCCCAACTTTTGACTCATAAACCAAGACTGTATTATTTTATTATTTAATTTAAGTTTGGGTTGGTTCATCTTCCAACTTTAAGTGCTTCACACTCAACCGACAACCTATCGGCAATATTTTAGTATTCTTTCCTTCTTCCAAAATTTTAATTAATAATTAATAAAATGTTGTATTATAAAATTAAAATTTTTACATCAACCATAAGTGTTTCAGACTTACACGTTTTACCCCATTAATTGTCAGTCATCTCTCGGTGACCTCATAATTAAATGTTTCATAATCAATTTATAATTAATTCATAATAATTTGTAATTAAATCATAATTAATTTATCATTTTCATGAATAATTCCAAAGTGTGTTCCCGACACTTGTTTATAAATTTCATATCACATCAATTCATCAATTATCCTATGTTCTAATTATCTTAAACATGATCATAATTAAATTAATAGTTATAAATTAATTCTTATCCATATGTTTTAATTAATTAACTAACCTTGTAATTAATACTAACCTATGAGATTAATATTACTTTAATTAATATTACAATAACCATTTAACATTTTAACTCTTACCCTTGACTAATTAAATTCATTAATAATCAATCAAGCATTACTAATCAATTACATTAGTTACTACTTAGGTTAACCATAGTTCGTTTATTAATCAACACTATTAATCATTAACTGATAATAATTAACATTAATCAACATTACTAACATTAATCGACAATATTTAACATTATTATTCAGTATTATTAACATTAATCAATGATAATTACATTAATCAATATTCTTAACATTAATCGACAATATTTAACATTAATAAACATTATTAATCATTAATCAACAATGACTAACATTAATCAATGTTATTAACATTAATTGACAATAATTAACACTATTACTAAATCGTCTTTCATTACCACCTAATTTACTTTATTATCTTATTCAATTATTAAACCAAAATTTACTAACTCGATGTATTAACTTAATCTCCTAGTTAGATAAGTAGTAACAATGTAATTAATGCCTAAACATTATAGTTCAGTTTTATTTCACGCAATTTATAAATATGTAGGCGAGTTATGTAAGCGTAGCTACTGCTTACATACCTCACGTAAGTACACTAACAGTAATAAATCGCACACATCAATCAAAATCACAAAACTTATTGTTTATTGACACAGGTTTAAACATAGTTTGCGATGTACATTCTTTTACCGAAAGACATCTTATTAAGTTACGACAATTCATACATTATCGAGTTACGACACATAATCAATCAAAAGGTTTTCCAACAAACACAGTTAGATCGCGTTTTCTTTTCAGCTTCAAGTTACACCTATCTACCTACATCATCTACCTAATCACAACTAACTTCCACACCCTATCCTTTCCTCTGCTGGACTACCCTGAAGTGTCAAGCCATGACCAAATCCAGCTAGAACCCGTAAGCAGAAGTGTCGACTACATCGACCAAGCTTCCCCAGCAGGCAACCACCAGTCATCATCACACACCTTGGGGAGCGCGCCGTAGCACAACCCTCCCATGAATCTGGGTTTCGGGGATAAACGATGGGTAAATCCTCCACCCCCCTAATGGAACAAGGGACTATGTCTACCTGACATAATAACTGCGTTGCACCTGTACTTGGTTTGTCATCGTATAACCAATCTGGGCGGTTGAGTTTCCTGAAACCCTACCCCACCCATACATCATAATAACAACATAATAATCATGCGAAAGTAAATAATGCATCACCTGCATACCATTTATCTTTCGGAGTCCATGTCCCCGAGGCTCTCCCACCTCGTAGGATACAGCTACCACTTAGCCATTTTAACCTGTAAGTCAGTCCTCGACATACAATCTCGAATATTGTGCACAAATCCTCAACATGTACACATACATTTCGTCATAACATAACCACAATAATCAATTCATTATTTTCACTATGCACTTGGTGTAACATTCTTTCGTTCAACAATAACTTTAACGGTATCCACATACCCATCATTCCTTAACTTGCATATATGAGACATAACTAACACATGATACATATCTAGCATGACTATGTATCCTAATACTAACATCACACGCACACACATATATATCGGCCAAACAATAGAACCACATGTCCACAGTGTCGTCAAACCGATGAAGTCTCATAATCAAGCAAATACAACATATAATAATAGTTTAGGTAGTAATGTCAAAATGGGGCGTTACATTATAGATGCCCTAATTGCTAAAGTGTTAAGGACTCCTATTTTCTGAGAGGGGTGGTGGTGGGAGTCTGCGTGGAGGTAGCTTTCTGTATGTGTCTTCTTCCTAAAAACTTTGTGTCCTAATGTTCCATATTCTTTTCTAGTTATCAAGACATCAAGAAAGGGGATGCTTCCATTCTCCTCTAGTTCCATTGTGAACTTTATGTCTGTAGAAAGATTGTTAAGATGTTCAAAAAACTTTTTAAGTTCATTTTCACCATGTGGCCAAATCACGTTGGTGTCATCTACGTATCTCTTCCATATTGATGGCCTTAGTGGGTAGGAGCTTAGAGCCTCTTTCTCAAACTTCTCCATGAAAAGGTTCGCCACTATGGGTGAGAGAGGGGATCCCATGGCCACCCCAGTGGTTTGTTCATAAAATTCTCCTTAAAAACTAAAAAAGGTGGATTTGAGACAACTTCTGCTAACCTTGTTGTATCAGGGTCGGTCACCTCCTTGATGACTTGGATAGCCTCATTCAAAGTTATCTTTGTGAAGAGGGAGACCACATCAAAGCTTATGATCATGTCTTTAGGTTCTACCTTCTCCTCTTTGATCAACTCCACAAAATCACTTGAGTCCTTGATGAATGAGTCTATGTTACCTACTAGGGGACCTAAGATTTTAGCTACATATTTTGCAAGTTCGTAGGTGGGGAATCTATAGTGTTGACAATAGGTCGAAGAGGAACTCCTTCCTTATGTATTTTCGGGAGGCCATAGATTCTAGGTGTAATCTCGCGGATTGGAATCAAACGTTTCTTCAATCTTTCATCAAGGTTTGAGTTTTTAATAGCTCCTTTTACTTCTCTAATTACTTTAGAAATAGGGTTTCTACTTAGTTTCCTGTAGCTTCCACTCGTAGTGAGATGATCAATCATCTTCATGTTGTACGTTGTTCTATCTAAGACTACTGTGGCTCCTCCTTTGTTTACTTTCAAGATAAATATGTCTTCATTTGATCTTAGTTCTTTTAAAGCCAATTGTTCTTCTTTATCGTTTTGGGGAGGTTTGGCTATCCTTAAGACTAGAGCGCATTCCTGTCTAATTATCTCCTTATCTACATCGACCAAGTTCTGGATGTTGTCTTCTATATTGCATATAATGGTTTCAGAGGGGATAGTTTTGGGAGCTATGGCAAAGTTGAGACCTTTCTTAAGAGAATTGGATTCAACTTCACTTAGCGTGTGGCTCGACAGATTGACGACCTTCTTGTGAATAATGGTTTCAGTGGGGATGGTTTTGGGCACTATGGAAAAGTTGAGACCTTTCTTAAGAGAATTGGATTCAACTTCATTTAGCGTGTGGCTCGACAGATTGATGACCTTCTTGTGAATAATGGTTTTAGTGGGGATGGTTTTGGGCGCTATGGCAAAGTTGAGACCTTTCTTAAGAGAATTGTATTCAACTTAGCTTAGCGTGTGGCTTGACAGATTGACGACCTTCTTGTGAATAATGGTTTCAGTGGGGATGGTTTTGGGCGCTATGGCAAAGTTGATACCTTTCTTAAGAGAATTGGATTCAACTTCACTTAGCGTGTGGCTCGACAGATTGATGACCTTCTTGTGAATAATGGTTTCAGTGGGGATGGTTTTGGGCGCTATGGAAAAGTTGAGACCTTTCTTAAGAGAATTGGATTCAACTTCACTTAGCATTTGGTTTGACAGATTGACGACCTTCTTGTGAATAATGGTCTCAGTGAGGATGGTTTTGGGCACTATGGAAAAGTTGAGACCTTTCTTAAGAGAATTGGATTCAACTTCGCTTAGCGTGTGGCTTGACAGAATGACAACCTTCTTGTGAATAATGGTTTCAGTGGGGATGGTTTTGGGCTCTATGGCAAAGTTGAGACCTTTCTTAAGAGAATTGGATTCAACCTCACTTAGCGTGTGGCTCGACAGATTGAGGACCTTCTTGTGAATAATGGTTTTAGTGGGGATGGTTTTGGGCGCTATGGCAAAGTTGAGACCTTTTAGGGCCTGGGCCATGGTAAATGCTTAAAGCTAGGGTTTTACGCTATAACATTTGTCTTTAGAGTTTATGGCTATGCATGGGAACCTGGGCCACTAGGTCTTAGGCCATCACGTTTTTCTCAGTTGCTTATGGGCAATGTGTGGGGCACTAAGAAACCACATAGACCCTATAAAGGGATTCTTTAGTGTATATAAGTGGAATATGATGCCCTTAATAATGATTACCATGCTAGGTATATTCACACAACATAGTCCATGGTCCAAAGTAAAAACGCCAAAGTATTAGGCCATGGCATTTGCATTTGAGCTCATGGACCAAACATGAGGCCACAAGCCATCATAGAGTCCCTGCAAAGGGAATCTTTTACCTACAATTGTGATGTGGTGGTTATTTTAAGATATCTAGCACTAGGGATGGATCACATGTCTTAGGGCATGGTATAAGGTTGAAAGTAAGGGTCCAATGGCATAATAATTGCCTCGTTGGCTCGGCTCATGGACCATTCTTGATGCCCTATACCACCATGCAACCCCTTGATATGGAATATCTAGACTACAAGTTAAACATGGTTTCCATTTGGAGGAGTGATATGATGGGGATGGTTTTGTGCTCAAATCTAAGGCCTTGAGACATAACATTTATCTCTAGGACTCATGCACCTTATGTGGAGACTTGGGCCACCATCCAAACTTGTTAATGGAATCCTTAGTACGTGAGTGGGATGATTTGTTCTTATTGAGGTTTGCCACACCAAATATCATGCTTGTAACCTAGTCTATGGTCCACAATAAAATTCTAGATTCTCTCATTATAACATTTTCCTTTGGGGCTCATGAGATGGGCACAAAGCCTTGGGGAGTCACATAGACCTTGCATAGGGAATTTTTTGTTTGCAAGCAATATATGGTGATAATTTTAAGAATTCTAACACCATGGATGGTTGTCATGTATCCAGGAACGATATTGGGTTGAAAGTAAGGGTCTAAGGTGATACAATTTCCTCAAGGGATCATGGGCCATTAACATAACCCTAACCCATCACAAAGGGATTGCACATGGAATCTTTAGTATATGATTGAGATGTTATCATTGCTTGAGTATTGATGCATTGGGGATGATTCTATTCCTAAATACAAGGTCTTATGCCATAATTTCTTTTTCCAGGGCTCGTGGGCAATGCACAATGTCCTAGGCCACCACCTGATCCTTGCAAAGGGATTTTTTAGCATGTTATTGGGATGTGATGTCCTTATTGAGGTCTGGAAAACTAGGGATTGTTCACACTACTTATTCTATGGTACATAATACAATGCTAAATTTTTAGGCTATAACATTTAACTTTAAGGTGTATGGGACTACCATAGGGCCCTAGGCCATCACACAATCCTTGTACGGGGAATATCTTGCTTACAAGTGGGATATGGTGGCCATTTCAAGACATGTAACACTAAGGATAGTTATGATGGCTTAAAAAATGGTTTAGGGTTGAAAGTAAGGGTCTAAGGACACGCCAATTTTATTAGGGGCTCATGGGCCATTTTTGGTGCCCTAGACCACCACGCTGGCCTTGCACATGGAATATCTAGTATATGAATGAGATATAGACATCATTTGGATGATTGATAAATTAGAGATGGATATACCCAAATCCAAGGTCTTATAATATGCCACTTTTCTCTAGGGCTTGTGGGCAATGCATGGGGCCTCGAGCCACCACATAGGCCTTATAAAGAAAATCTTTAGCACATAAGCGAGATATGGTGTCCTTATCAATGTTTGTTACTCTATGGATTGCTGACACAACCTAGTCCATGATCCATAATGAAAATACTAAGTTAACACATTATAAATTGGGGGCTAGAGGTTAGTAGGTGATGCATGTGTGGGTTTAATATGTTTTAGAGGGAATGAATGGTCCTGTGTGTGTTGTAAACGATCCCATGTACATCGATGTTGTGTGACATGCATGGTTTCCAAGGAATTATGGTTACCAAAATATGAAAGTTGGCTTTGTGGGAATGAGTTAAGGGATTACTGTGTGACCAAATAGGTGGTTTAGAGATAGGGTTAGGGGATGATTTGGGATCAAAGGATTAGCGGGTCAAAGACTTAGTGGCTATGGAGTACGTGATACAGTTACAGACCATAAACCTACCTCTTATTTTTTTTGGAATGCATGTGAAAGAGATGAATAACTTTAACAATATCTCTTTCATGTTGTAGTACCTTCTATTTCATGTTGTAGTATCCTTAACATAAAATTTATTAATGTGGAATGAGTTCCTACACAAGGATATTCAAATCTAATAATAATTCGTAACACATTAAATGGGTAACCACCACAAATCAAATTGGATACACATGGCATAATACCAAAACTATTTGATGATAAGAGTAATGGAATGGGGGAAGATGCTAACATAGTTATTGAGTGACTTGCATACCAAACATAACTTTTAGATCGACAAAGGTTATGGTAAGGGTAATAATTTTAGATATTGGTAATATAAATTAATATATGATGTGACACCATGTTTGATAAATATATTATCCATGTTCATCACCATTTTGGCGTGAGATTCTCATTTTTACATTGAAGGCATTCCGGTTGTGAAGCTTGTATTTAATAGTGATGGTCAAGGAAGGCATGGTTGTCCATATGGATGGCATAACAATTGGTTGGCCTTCCATCATCCAACTCATCACTAAAATCATTATTATTGAGATTTGTGATGTTGGTGCAATGAACTCGAAATCAATTACATGGGTTGATGATTATGCACGATCGAGAGGCATGGGTGATGGACTATTACCTTCATTATTGGGGGGCTCAACATCATCAATGAAATAATGAGCTCTACATCAAGAAGATACTTGTCATTTGTTTTGTTAAAGGGCCTATTCTAATGACTACGGGACCAATCAAATTGTGCATCATATCATCAAGGCACTAGATCGGATGTTGATTTCCTTGTGGAGGTCTTTCACCCATTTAACAATTTAAAAAATTCTCGCCCATGCAACGATTTTTACGTTGTAGAATACATGCTTACAAAGTAAATGAATTGGTTTTCCATCATTCATGTTATAGGACCTATCATGCCTACTTAAACTATAATTCTAAAAATGGAAAAGAATGGACATAAATCAATCTTTTATAATCCCTCCCAAGAGCACAAAGAAGTCGAACTAGCAAGAGAGAGGGAGAAGAGATGTAAATCAACCGTCCTATGTGGGTGAAAACCTTTTAATTAGGCAAGTTCAAAACTAATATATTTTCTTGGTTCATAATAATGGAACATATACAAGAGGCACCCCAAACCAAAGGTGGTTAAATCTCCTTGCATACCTAAAATCAATTATCTTCACACAAAAGACAATCAAGGATCTCTTGATCCCCACATGTACACATAATGAAGGAAATAAACAAGCAATAACAATGTAACCCAAATTAAAAGAGATGTATTGTGCCCTTAATATAATGATATACCTTCTAACTCGTAGGTTATAATCAAGGTCTTACTTTGAGGTGGCACTTAGATGGAGGATTGATTGAAGTAGAAGGAGAGAACTCCATAATCACCACAAAATGCAACCTTCCAACCCAAAATGAAGAAGATAGACCAAGGAACAACTAAGAAGAAGAAGAAGAAGGAGAAGAACACCTCCTCGAGGGAGGAGGATGGTTGAGATATAAAACCCAAGCTTGACAAGGTGCCCAAACTCCAAAACTAATGGAAAAGAGCTAGAAATACATTTTCTAAAGATTATAGTGATCTGGGTTAAGCGATAAGAGAAAAACACACAAGCGAATCAACCTACATATACATAACGACTATTACAAGGCATAATAGTGCCTATCCATAAAATAAGGGAGTGTTGGTCTTCTTTCACAGTGAAAATGGTAGGTTTTTATCCCTAAAATATAGGGGATAAAGACCAAATTGTGGTTGGATTTTGAAAAAAGGGTCCTTTCTATTCTAGGTATATGGATAAGGAATGAAACTATCAGACACGCTATAGCAAGGCTAGGAAAAACCATATTTTGTAAAGCATTAGATGTGCAAAATTGAGTATGGATGTTGACCAAAACGACCACTATATAGAGCATGCTTCCCATAGATGGGGATGCTTGTGATCCCAAAAGGAAGTTTCTAGCCACTTAAAATAATATTTTGGGTTGTAACATATGTAAGGTAATATCAATAGTTACAATGTCTCTTAAAAAATGGCCAAATGGAGGTAGATGTTGCAAATATGATTGACCATGAAATAAAAGGGGAACAAACCAAGGACAAAGGTAATGAATCTCTCCTATGGACCCAATGATAATTAAATGAGGCATAACGACTAATTTAAAGATTCCAAAAATTTCTCTCCAAACCATAGTAAAGGGCACTCAAAGTGAAGACTTTAACACTTTCGATATCATCATAGAATTTTGTATTATCATAGATTGAACTTTGCATCAAAAGTGCGAAGTGCATATTCTTTATACCACACCATCCACATGCACTGCCACGATTTATTTATTAAAAATGCAATATACATCATTTGAAAGTTTAGGCAAAAAAAACCAAGTTTAGTGTAAATAATCAAAGTTGTCCACAAAACACAATGCATAATTACAAAATAAATATTCCTCTCTCAATTAATGTTGGAGTCACAGTGAGTTGCCTAGTTTTAAGCGTAAAAAATTGGTATACATGTTCAGAGAAATATAACTATTTTAAATTTATGACAAAGATTTTACTACTGATCACAAACTAACTAAATAGATGGTATTATCATCATCATTCAATTAAGAAACCTATAAGGTTTGTTTTGTTGTGTTATTATGTCATACAAGGACATGTAACATTAAATAAACTTATAAGGTTTGTTATTATGGCCTATAAGGACATACAACATTTCAACCACTACATTAACACCTCTCTATATTAACCTCGTGTACCATATTAATTTTTTTTCATTTTCCAAGGCTTTTAATATGGTTTATACTATGTAATATCATTGATGGGATAACATCGTGGGAGTTTCATGTAATGTGCATTCAAGAGTATGAGGTATGACAATGTGATAGGGGTGCTATGAATGTTAGCATGTTGACATCATGGATTTGACAATAGTTTTCAATTATGCTTTGTCATTTCAAATACAATATTGGTTTTGTTCTTTACTAGCCAGGTGTTGGTTATGTCTATGTTTTTTATGCGAACAATCATGAAAATATAAAGGATCACAATCAATGAATCTAAACAAAATAAAAAGTAGATTGCAATGATAATAATAACTACATAAATGTAATATTACATTAAGGAAACAATCATGAAAGTGAAGGGATAGCAACGATGCCTCAATTCGCATCTTAGTTGTAATCGCTTGCTTCACAAGAGCCTCCACCATGGAGAGGGATCAGGGATAGGTTGCAGCATAATATGCCGAGTTCAATTGCGTGTATGCAATGGTTGAAAACAAGACCAAAGCGATGGACGTGAGAGATAATTACACTGTTGTAGGCCATAGTGTTTAATTGCAATGAAATCTTAAATGAATTTAATGGTTTTATAGTTGCAAAGATTTGATCGGAGGAGCTCTTATGACTACAACAACATGAATGACACATATAGAAAACAATGTATGCACATGTTGTATATAACTCAAACTCCCTTTCCACTCCACTACTCGAGATGGATGCCATTTAACACTTCACCACAAGTTTAATTTTATGGAATTCAAGAAGTCCACTATCAAACATTATAGTTTCATATGATTTATTATGTCCCCGATAAGGGATATATATATTTCGCTTGACCCTTATTATTTTTCCCCTAGGTCTATAAAATTTTCCTCCATTCTATAGTTGTGTTATAGTTGAAAATATATTTTATTTAACAAAATTCTTAAAAAAAGAAATTTTTGAATTGTTATTGATTGCAGGTCGTGACATCATCCTCGTTTTTCCCTTCCCAGGAGGGGGCAATGGGATGACATCACTTGGGCGGAGGGTTTCAGAATTTCCTGTTGTTGTTGGTTGTCGATCATTTAATCAAAGTCTTTTCCTTCTGGCTTTGCATGGATATGATTGATTAATGGAGTGGCTTGTACGAGGATATGGCGCTTAATGCACTCGAAGCCATAAAATATTGATTCATGACAGCTCACATTTGCATAGTGCTAGGTGTCGAGTCCATTGCTCCATTCCCATTGAGTTCTTGAGTATGAATATGGTGCGCTGGAGTATGAAAAGCAGGGGGTTCACCCTAAGGGCTTCGACACCGCTTGCATTCCCTCTCCTTTCCCTCGGGCTTTAGGTCGGCCTGCATGGCCATGGAAACCATGATCTGTACCAGGCCTGCGGTCTTTCCCGAGAAGGAAACATAGTCGAGTTCAGAAATCACATCGTCCTACATTAAATGCTCTCCCTGCCCTACCCCTCGACAATTACTACTCCTTTCCATCTTCCCATGACAGTCGCACCTCACTTCTAGTCCACTTGTTCCCCCTTTGATTTTTTTCTTCATTCTTTGCGCCATCGTGGGTAGTTGAATCTCGTAGTATCAACAGTGGATCTTCCATCTTGCAGCCAAAATATTGTAAAGCAAGCAGTAGCCTATGTCTGTAGGTTTTTCCATGGCTTGCTGAGTTTCTGTTGCTTCTCCTGATATGTTTTAGATTTAGTTTGTTTCAAAAGGTCATTGTGACAAGAAGAAAAGAGGGGAGAAAAGCCAGTAATCATGTTATTATACATTGCTTGATAGTACACCTCTCAAATATGTTGTTGACGACCACCTACTTTGTAATATCAATGGAGCAAGAGGGCCTCATAAGCGAGGCCACGATAGCGCTTTCAGGGTCCAGTTCCCACAGCTTGACCCCAGAGGTTCCACCCATCGAGAGAACGCAATGAGAAGCATAAAAGTCCCAGAGTGGAAATCCTGATTCTAATCTTGCACGTTCTACATGATCTTGTTGGTGAGAAAATTTTATATTTCCTCTATCATTGTTCTTTAGTCATTTGGGCATGGAGTACATTCGTTATTTATCTCTTTTATTACGAATCACTATCTTTGTTATATATTTGTCAAATTTTTTTTTTTCAAATGGCGCGACCCTCTGGTGTATGGCAGTTGTAGGCAAAGGGGAGGGAGCCTCTCTAAGAGCTTCCAAGTATGGAAACATTGGTATCTTTGGAGGAGTTTCTAGTCTTGCATTTGAGTAAGGATGTTGGAACGCCCTTTTCAAACATCCATTTTCCTTTCTTGAAGATGCTTGTGAAAGGTTGACTATGTTTTTATGTTCATTACACGTTATTTGCTTCATTAAGTTTTTGTGTTAAACTCTAACAAAGTTTGGATTTCAGGGTACCATTTTCATAGATCCTTATATCGATGTACTTGATGGGGATTCACTCTATTTATCAACTTAGAGCAGTGATTTAGGTATACAATTTTCTATCGTGTCAATTGTGCTTTAGAATTTGAAGTTCTTATGCAACCTTCCTTGAAGTCAACCACCTCTCACAAAAGGGAGAAATCATCCACAGTTAGATTATTATACTAGACCGATAGGAATATTGATTTTGTTGGGTTTCCTCGTCTTTTTTCAATTCAACTTCCTATTGGTTTTGGATTGCATTTGGTTTATAATTTTAAATAATCCCTCTCAAACTTCAACATTTCTGAGACTATCCTGAACTTAATTGTAGTTACGGTAGGCAGATGAAGACAAACAGTGTTTTATTAATGTCCAAACTGCCACCATAAATTTGCACAGAACGCTTAAATTGGCTATGTCATACTTCCATGTTTCCTATTATAGTAGATGAATTATATTCAAATTTTTTTGGGTAGAAACTCTCCGCTATGATGTAGTAAGCTTTTCAATATTCTACGTAAATACACCATAAATTTACAAGTGGCACTGGTTGGGCAGTTGAAGATGCAAAAGAGAAAATCAACAAGATGTTAGAGGAATTTGAGATAGGAGGAGATATTGGAGAAGCATGTCAATGTATTTGGGGTCTTAATATGCCATTCTTTCACCATGAGGTTGTGAAGAAAGCCTTGGTAATGGCAATGGAGAAAAAAATGATATGTTGTTGAATTTACTGTAGGAATGTTCAAGTGAAGGTTTGATTACGATAAACAAAATGATGAAGGGTTTCATAAGGGTTGTTGATAGCCTTGATGACCTTGCCTTGGATATTACTAATGCAGGGGAAAGGTTTGCAAGGTATGTTTAGGAGGCCAAAGCGAATGGATGGCTGGTATTGCCTTTCACCTTTTGGCACAATTTCTAATCCAACAGAGTGAAATGGGGATATGTCTTCATGATCTCAGGGACATATCTCTTCCTTCTGGTTCAAATATTGCCTTCACAAACACATAAATTAGTTTTTTTCTTTCCTTTCACCTCACAAAGTTGAGTTGTATGCCTCTATAAAAAAATTTGCAACGAAGAATGTAGTAGGGTGCATGGTTAATTCTATAGATGTGTTAAATTTGGTTTACTGTTGCATAGCCCGAGGTGTTAAAACTTACATAAATGGGTGGTTTTGTGGGTTGAAAAAGGTGTTATGAGGTATGGTAATCTTTCTGTATAAATGATGTATTCTTCCTACTTATCCTAATTCATTGTTTCTTTTGTATCATGTACATGTACATGTATTAAATCCTATGCGTAGAGTGGATAAGCTTGGACTATGTCGTTCAGGTGTGTTGTTACACTGCCTTTTTATTTTTATCTTCATCAAACCTATACCAAATTGCAATTTGAAGCATGTCTCGCCATCAAAATCTTTGATGAGAGAAGGAATTGCATTTTTAAATTTTCATAGAATTTAATTTAGTGAAAATGGATATCCTTGACCAACCGTTATCAAGGAAAATGCTGGCAAATGTTCTGCAGGTCCATTCCCAGTCAACTGAATGGACCTGTAAAACATGATAATGCTAGTTCTTTAAGGAGAGGGAAATGCATTCTTTTATTTCATTTTTAGGATCTAATTCAAGGAAAACAAATGATTTTGATTTATTCATATCAAGGAAAAACGCTGACAAATGTTCTGCAGGTCCCTCCCTAGTCAAAATGGACCTGTAGAACATGATAATACTATGCTCCTCAAGGAGAGAGCAATAACTATGTCAATACCCAATACCCATACCCATAGTACTTTATTTCCGATAATATAATCAAAGTCGTGTGAAGATTTGAATCTTGTTGCTCCTGATTTTAATGCACATTTATATATAAGCATCAAACCTTAGGGTTTTCTTGACTCTTTCAGTTCCCAAGGAGAAGTAAGGTATGTGTATTTATAATATTCTTATCTCGTTCAAATGCATGGGAATACATTTTTTGATGATTTTTATTTAGAATTTCTGTAGTCCCTTGTCCAATCTCAACACCAATAATAAGAAAATAAGAGGTGAACATCGTAGAAGCTTGAATTTTGATCTGTTCTGATGCTACGTTTTATGCAAATTTCACGATTAATCTTTACTCATGTTTGGATGTCAAGTAACTGTGCTCATGGATTTGCATGACAATTTCATAACCATGAGCATGTCTTTAGATTTTAACTGTGTTCAGCGCACGTGGCAATGGCAATGGCAATGTCGAGGACATTGCCACCACATGGCTCTTGTCTACTCCTATTGTTATATCATCTATTTTAGCAAAATAAACCATGGTGAATATGTCATTAGCATCTATCATACAAATTCCTTTATGGTTTTGTAGATTTGTTTGCTTTAGGATTTAGCATATAGGTGAATTGTCAAAGCAATCCACCATTCTCCAAAACTCAAAAAATTCGCATATTCAAATCCAAGTGCTAATAATAGTAAACTCAATGGATCACTTAAATAATAACTTCAAAATAAATTCATAATCACTAAAAGAAACTTAAAACCAAAACAATTATAAAAATCAAACCTATTAGTTTCTTCCTTTTATAGCACAAAACACTTTGAGCTGAAATCCAGTTTAAACAAATAATCGAAAGGTCTTTCATGCCCACCGTTTCAAATAATTATTTCTTTCAGTTTGTCATTTTTTTTTTCCGTTTGATTTGGTTTGAGAGAGTGCAAGAGTCGGTTCAATCTTCATTCGATTGGAGCACTAACAAGCAGATGATTCAATCATTAAAACATTCAAAAAAGATCGTGGCAGAAATTTTTTGTGTCAGTTTCACAATAGAAAGGATTTAACCAAACTGGACTGTAAAGGGCGTTGTTAAATCATCTAGGTAAACGAGCAGGAATATAGTCTAGAAGGTCGAGTAACTGATCGAGGGAGCTTGCTGTTAAGAAGGCAATAATTATAGAACGAGAATTGGGGGTGACGTGGAGAGGGAAAGGCAAAGCGACCATCGGGGGTTTTCGAAAATGGTCTTTGGAGAGGTTCAAGGGAATGCAACAATATTATTGATACAATTCTCGAGAGACTTACCAGGCCTTTAATAAATGACTAGGCCAGACTCAAGAAATTCGACAGATATTCAATAAATGACCGGTCCATACTTGAAAAACTCGCCAGACATTCAAGAAAGAGCTTGGCCAAAAAAAATCCACATCGTTTTCAAATAAAAAGTATTAAACTTCATTTTATAGCTAACTTATACTTACAAGTATTAAACTCGATTTTGGCATAATTACATTTGATAAGGATTCTTTGTCTTCCACTTTTTGACATTGAATTTCATAGCTCTAAAAATTACATAATTTAAACTTTTACATTTTCCATTTTTTGATATTAAATTTCATTTGTTCTAAAATTCGACGTTAAATTTCATTGTTCTAACATTCACATATTTTAAACTTTTACATGTTCCACTTTTAGACATTAAATTTCATCGTTCTAAATATTATATAATTTATTTAACTAGTCTGGGATTGGAAGGATTCCAATGGTGTTATTTCTGTCAGCCATGCATATGATTTTCTGTTTTTTGAATAGGTGGAGAAGATATCTTGTTGGTGGTTTACCAAACTCTGGAAATGGAACATCCGCCTGAAGTTACATTGTTTTATTTGGTTGTGTATGGAAAACAAGGTCCTTACGTGGGACAACCTTGTGAAATGTGGTTTCATAGGTCCGGGTTTTTGTATCCTCTGTGCAAATGCGGTTGAAATTGTCTCATCTTTTTGTGCATTCCACTTTCATAAACACTGTTTGGAAAACCCGCCAAGGTATATTGCACATAAAAGAAGTATGGAATCGCGGTACCTTCCAAGAATCCATGAAATGTTGGTTTCTCAGAAAGCCTAGATATCGTGAGCTCCCTCTCTTTGTTATTTGGGAGGTATGGAAACAACATAACTACTTTATTTTTGAAGGAAACAAGACATGTCCTTCCAGGGCTGCGATTAGGGCTATCGCAATTTTTAAGGAGTTCAATAGTTGGAAGATTAAATCCAATTCTCGAGTACTTATCCCTCCCTGCTTTGATACTTCTTTTTCGATTGGCTATTTTGATGGGGCACATCGAAATGGATTATGTGGGGCAGGTATGGTGTTACATATCAAGTTGGGGCACTATATTTTTCTTTGGATGAGTGCTGGCTTGGCCACAAATACTCGGGCATAATTGTTGGCCCTTTGGGGTATTCCGTGGATTGCTAGGAAGAAAGGTCTTCCTAGGTTACAGGTGGTGGGTGACTCATAGGTTATCATCCATTGGATGTCACGTCCCCTCCCATCATACTAGTGCAATGGAGAGGATCGTGATGCTAAAACCGGGCATCTAGCCCCATGCACTTTTAAATAAGCATTCACATAATATAAAAAGACATATGGACATGTATAATTATAAGAAAACACAACGGAAGTAATTTTAATAACACATCCATCATACATTCACGATATTCATCAAATAAATAAGTGCAAAGTTAACACAAGAGAGTACTTATCTTATAATAAAGTAGCCCCGAGCAACTGGCTATGCAACTGCAACATTCCACCCAACCATAGGCCAGTTGTGATCATCAATATCTCAACACACTGCCACCCCCGAGCTGGGCATGATCTCTACAAGGAATCAGGGAACAACAGACTCACACATAGCCCAAAGATACACCAAATCAGCCAAGCCAATCTACAGTTGGGTTTATCAGGCTGTTAGGCAATGGAAGGAAGAATTGCTAAGCTATTGGGATCATCCATAGAGATATGGGCACCCTTTGCAAGATCTATCTAGCTTGGTTCCCACAATACCTACACACCTGGCACAAGGAAGTATTCCCTTCACTAATACACAGTCGCTCAGGCCATACCTTCCATTCTAGTGTTCTTCAAGGTGTGCATAGAAGAGAAACTAGCCCTTTTGATACTCTTCAGAGGTTACCTCCTCACTAGGTTTATCAAGCCAATTCTGGTCCACTTCCACTCCTAATTCTTGCTCATAATTTCCAACCAACACAGGGATGCACCCTACAACAAAACACAAGTGCTGAAAAACGTGGGCAACCCAAAACGAACTGGTAGATGGGAAATAAACCCTGGGAGAGCAAAATCGTTTTCAGAAAACGTTTTCTGCATTTCAGGGGCAAAAACAACCTCTATAAACCCCCAAAACGTGACTCCCTTTCTCCCAGCCACTGTGCAACACAAAAACGAGCTCCCGGCTATGGAAAAATGTAGGGAATTGGTGAAAAACGTGATGAAGGAAAGACTCAGTAGTTCAGACTGCGTGAGAGAGGAAAGACTATGGGTTCAGAATGGCTTTGGGCACCATTTCGTGGGTGTTTTCTTGCCTCAGAAGCAAAAGTACGTTTTTCCAGGTTGATGGCTTGCCTATGCACGAAATTGGCTGCCATACCTCTTCATTCCCAAGGCATTAACTGCCTCAACCAATTTCTGGAAGAATTAAATGATTGGGTCCATAACCCAAAATGGGTAGTTGGTGGTTTATGGGTTTTCTCATTGACACACGGATTAACACCATTGGCTCAAGGGTTTGAATAATTTCCCTCCCTATTCCTTGTGGAATCATGCCCCCATCTCTTTGTCGCATTGCATAGCTAGTTGTGGCTTTTTCATTACAATATGTATTTACATGATGTCTTAATTTACATTGTGCCTATCTAGCACAAGAACCACATGCATCTATTTTTAATTGCTGATACATAAAACGCTAAATCAATGGTGGGGCCTTGGCCTTGAGCTCCTCACCGTGATTAAATATCAATTTTTACATCATTTACGATTTAATGCGAAGGGGGTCAAAATGGGGACGTGACATTGGATTGCTGGGAAATCCTCCTTGAACGTCCTTCATCTTAGTCAGTGGATATCCAGAATTTTAGAGTTAAAGGAGGCCTTTGAACAACTCACCTTTACTCATATCTTCCGTGACTTTAATAAGGAGGGTGATCGGTTATCTAAGCTTGATGTTGGACAAATGGATGGCTTTCTCCACTTCGAAGAGTTTGTGGGTCATGTCTCTATTGATGTTGGATCGTACCATCTTTTCTAGTTAAGGCCTTGATTTGCATTGGTATGTGTTGGGCATTACTTTCCGGGTGATGTAGTATGTTATTTTCTGTTCTTTTTTGGGATGGTTATTTTGGCTCACTTGGGGCACATAGTTTTTTCCGCACCCACTAGAGATTGTATATCTGAAAACACTGAAATTTTGGGATATTTTGTATTGTATAAGGATACTTTTTATAAGTCATCATACTATGTAATCACTTGATGTAACTTTGATTCCTTAAGAATATCAAGTTATGTTTTTTTCGGCTTGAAAACAAATCGATACAATAAAATTATTTTTATTTATTATTTTTTAAAATTGATAAATTTTTACTTTTTTATATTTTTTGAACAATGCATTGACATAGTTAAATAATTAATTTCCGATTCGGATTTCTAACATTTGACGTTGTGGCACTGTTACATGTTGTCATTGTAGAGTATCACCAGCGTTACATGTGGCCTTTTCAATGGGGAAGAATTCTTCGCTCGTGTCCGCTGGTGCGATTCTCTTGTGGCAGTGCTGGGATAATCCATGCATACGCTCGTGCCTGGGTAGGCGCTAAAAGGCGGGCAGGTACTTGTTTCGAACTAAAAAGCGGGCAGGCATTTGTTTCGAATTCATCTACCATGAATAGCACACGCTCGTGGCTGGGAAGGCTCTAAAAAGTAGGCAGGTACTTGCTTCGAATTCATCTGCCATGAATATAAGAGTTGTAACATGTAAGCTCATTATGGAACTGGGAGGGTTGGTTTTGTTCTACACAAGCTCAAATTCAGGAGTCTTATTGGTCTATGGGGTTGCAAGGGCTTGAGTACCAAGGCATTCTCAGGCCTTGCTTTTATAATTCCTCGTCTCTCGTCTCCGAAGCCATCTATGCAGGTCAGACTTCGACGGTTTTTGAAGGATATGGATCAGTGGAACTATCTGAGGTCTGCTCAACAGGTGGTTTCTGCTCTGATTTTCCCTTCATTGTTGTATATGAGCTTCTGCCCTAATTTTGCAAAACTGCTAGAACTTCGTCGGTTTGCTGCACTTATATATGTTTTTCATGGTTTTTGAGATGCACTACGAGAAATTTGCAAAAAGTTGAGAATTCTTTGACTACAATTTTTGAGAAAGATGAATGAACTTTGTGTATTATGAGGTATCTGCTGTGATTTTCCTTCATTGCAGTATGAGGGCTATATACTGGGATTTAGCAGAATTGCTGGGAGTTTGTGTGTTTTTACTATTCTTATATATGCTTGCTTCTTCACGGTTTTTGAGTATCATTTAATTTTATTATGTTAAATTTGACTTTGCAAAAAAAGATTGAAAATGCACTGAATGCCATTTTTTAGAAAGATTAAAGCAATTTGCATATTATGACGTATCTTCTGTGATTTTCCGTTCATTGCAGTATGTGAGGTATTTGTAGAACTGCCTGGAGTTTGTGTGTTCTTCCACGAAATTATATTATTCTAATATGGATCCTCTGGAATGATTTTCATTTCTTTGCCTAATGTTTTATGTGTTTCAGAGTATTTTGTATATATTTATGGTTAGCTTCTGGCTAGCAGTGGATGAATTTTTTGGTTGTGAATGGGTTTTATAGTGTAAGCACCCAAGCGGCATATCTAGGATTTTAGGCATTATTACTTTAAAACCCAAGCAGCATACCTCTAGTTGAGGGTTTCATTTCATGCCAACATAACTATCTATCTCATCAAACATCCTTAATAAAAGGTTTTTGCCATTTGGCTTTTATGAATGTGAGCAGTTACAGTTTTGATATGAACTTGCTCATGGAATATGCATAGAGACTACCATGCTCATAGTTTGGGTCAAGGGTTTCATTTCATGCCAATATAACTATCTATCTCATCAAACCTCCTTAACAAAAGATTTTTGCCATTTGGGTTTGATGAATGTGAATAGTTACAGTTTTGATATGAACTTGCTCATGGAATATGCATAGAGGCTATCATGCTGATAGTTTTGGAAAAACTGCTTGTGCATATGATTATATAGAATGGTTAGTTGACAAAAGGAATATGAAAACTTGAGACCCGTCCTGGATTGTTTGTATTTAAAGTTCTTGTGGAAGTGATGTATTTATTCTACTCGTGTTTAACCTATAGATTGGTTAACACAGTTGCTCAGAAAATTAATTTTCTTGGTTTGAAATCATTGGATTGCGATTTAGAATCAATTTTTTTCAGCCTGCATTCTCTGACTTGCTTTGCTGTTTGAAGGGTGAGTAATTAATTAAGTGATAAAAAAAGGTTGAACTAGGCTACTGCGATAAGGGTATGGGTGCTCTTTTTGTTAAAATCACCCCACACTTGCACCTATCCCCAATTGCTTTTTGTGCATCCAATGGAATTGAACTACCTTCACTACCCCACTGGTAGTAGTATTATATTGAATGTGCTTATACCTCTCACACATTTATTTTCTGCAATATAACATGATGGTGGTTGGTTTCAATGTAATTTCTTCATGTTTCCATCTGCCTAATTTCATTTCCTTCTCTTGAGAGAACTCAAATGAGTTTGATTTCATCTTGCAACCTGTTTTGTTATGTCCTTTCATTTCTATATTGTATTAGCCTCTTTTTTCTATATTATAGTAGCCTGTCTTGAATATCAGGTTGGCCATTATCATACTTTTTGACTCATGGAGATATTATTGTAGTTTTAATTTTTTGTATAAGTACCATATGATATTTAAATGCCAGTCTTATAACATGCTTTCAAAAAGTACCATATGAGTACCATAAAGTACCAATCTTATAAGTACCATATGTCCTTTCATTTCTATATTGTATTAGCCTCTTTTTTCTATATTATAGTAGCGTGTCTTCAATATGAGGTTGGCCATTATCATACTTTTTGACTCATGGAGATATTATTGTAGTTTTAATTTTCTGTATAAGTACCATATGATATTTAAATGCCAGTCTTATAACATGTATTTTTATGTATTTGTGTAAAATTTGTAGTCATGATAAGCTAGATATTTGGGAAGTTCTTCATCCTGTGATAATCTGCCATCATCAAAATATCCCAGGGATACTCTTCAGCATATTCAGCACAACAATTAGTGGGTCAACAGGCATATGGACATCAACAAACATATGTGCACAGGTGCGATTGTGTTTGTGCTTGTTTAAGCATCCTTGAATTGGTCATATTTTGGAAAGAAATTTATTTATTGCAACTAATAAATGTTTGAACACGTTTTCAATTTATATTGTCAGGCTGCAGTTGCATATGCTGGCAATGTGTCAATTAGCTCTGGTGGAGTATCATAATTTTCTTCATTGCAACACCCATCTTATCGTGCCTCTTTGACATGAGGTTGTCAACAAACAACTCCTGGTGCAAACATGAATACTTCTGCCTAGGTATCGGCTGCTAGTTTTTACTGAGTGGAGCTATTTGAAATTTTATTGACATAGAAAGCAAAATATCAATGATCATTTTGAAGGTAAAATTTGATGTGCTATACTAGTACAACCTGTAACAACCTCCTTTATGCTTGTATTTCAAATGAATATAATTTTGTTAACTCAATAACATTGTCTTTTTGTCTTTTTGTTTTTTAAATATGATTGATATTTGATATTGATTTTTGCTTTTATACCGTTGGCAGAGGCTAAGCTGCACACAACTATTGTTTGACATACTGGAGGCTTTTTGTTATAGCAAAGAAATTATCTTAAACTCATTGGGTTTGAACTCCGTGACTTGCCGTTGGCAAATAAAGAAAATCTTATCAGACTGACTACAGAGGGCTCGGTGAAATGACTTAGGTCAGGGGAGCAGGAATAGAGTTTGGAAGGGCTCGGTGAAATGACTTAGGTCAGGGGAGCAGGAATAGAGTTTGGAAGGTTGAGTAAACGGAGGGAGCTTGCTGTCAATAAGGCTCGAATGCTGAACTGGGGACGAAGTGGAGAGGGAAAGGGAAAGCAACCATCGGGAGTTTCACTATGTGATGGAACGAGAACGGTCTTTGGAGAGGTCCATTAAGAGGAATTCGCCTCTATTATTAACCAGATTACCGAGAGACATTCATTAAACGACCGAGACAGACTTGAGAGACTTGTCAGCTATTCAAGAAGGAGTCGTGCCAGAGAATTTCTGAGTCGGTTTCACAATTGTAAGTATTAAACTTGATTTTATAGCTCACGGGCACCTGAAAGTATTAAACTCGATTTTGGCATACTGGCAACTGCTAAGGGTTCTTTATTTTGCATACTGGAAGCTTTCTTTTCTGACAAAAAAATTACCCTAAACTCATCAGTTTTTGACCTCATGACAAGGCGATGGCAAATAAAGAAAATCCTATTGGACTGGACTGTAGAGGGATCATGAAATAAGGGGAGTAGGAATAGAGTCTGGAAGGGCCAGTGATCGGTGGAGGGAGCTTGTTGTTAAAAATGCTCAAATCATGGAATGGGAATTGGGGATTGACTTGGAGAGGAAAAGGGAAAGCGACTATCAGGGGTTTCACTATGTTATGGAACGAGAACGGTCTTTGGAAAGGTTCATCAGAGGTTCATGAGGGCAATTGAAAGGGGATAGGAACATGAATTGAAAGGGAGGGAGATAAGAGCAGAGGTTCTCTTGACAGGGACAACAAAAGGGAAAGGGATGATTCTATTCATAATGTGAGGGACAGCTGGGGCTTGTCAGCCATAATAGAATTGCATTTGGCGAGCTTACCTTCAACTCCAAACCTAAACCACCAATTTGACAACATTGCTGGAGCAAATATTCATGCCATTCCACAAAGGACATTGTGGCCGCTGTTTGCAATCACGTTCTTAAGGTAAATTTATGTGTCTCACTTCTATGTTCTGTTTAAAATTTTGATTAGATTGTGAACTTTTGTTTCAACCCAGTACTCCCAGAAGCTCTCCCTTGTTTGCTTGTCCTTTTTTCCCATGTTTGTTTGGTGTTTATATTCTCTAATGTCGGTTCCCATGTCTATTATATAAGTTTCAAAGGATATCTGTGTTTTTGCTTTCAGTAATTAACTAATTAAGTCAAAATGTTAGTATCACAAATTAACTTTTTAGAGAGGTACAGACCATGATAATATATCAATTTACGGAAGAACAACATTGTGTTTAAAAAAGTGTTTTGATATGCAGTTTATTAACAACTAACAAAGCTTTTCATCTTTAGTTCTTCATCTTTATTGTACTCAGGGGGTGAACCTAGATCGATCTACTGGATCGTAGTGATTTTCTGCTATTGCTGTTTGTTTGCTCAATTTTCCATTGTGATCTGAACAGAACTTCCCCAATGCTGTAAACACACTCTCCCATTCTGATTTGAACAGAACTTCCCCAATGCTGCAAACACACTCTCACAGAAGCGAATATAAAATAACTTATGAAAAACTTGCTATCATTTCCAAGAATATCCTAAATTACATGGTATTCATTTATTGGTTTCGAGTTTCAAGTTTAAACTGACCAGTTATATTTTTGATTTTTCAATTAGAAAACTAAATAAAATTTCCTAACGTTGTCTTCGTTGTTCATCTACGTTATTTTAATGGGTTATTTAAATATTTCAGTTAATCTGATAAGAGACTTGTAAGAGAGTTATCAAAGATTTGACCAAAATTCAGGTTAAAATTTGTTAATGAAGTTTATTAATTTTTATCAAGCTTAATTAAATTAGATCTCTACATGTTCAAGAGTCATTGCTGGATAGGAAGTTTCATCTCAAATAAAAAACCTCTGAATGTAAACACATGTTTTTGGAGCCAACCAATACTACAGCACCATCTACTTAATTATTTTATTCCATTTACTGTTGGTGTTATTGCACATCTAATTCTTTGCCATGTCATATGCCATGCTCTGTTGTTTGATGGTAGACTTTATTAAAGTTAGTGCAGCTGCGAGACCCATTCTCAATGAGAGAGTTACCCTAGTCAGTTAACTAGGATTCCTGGTCTGTTCACCAGGCAGAGTAAGTCCCTAGAAGGTACCCTAGGGCCCCCGGCAGTCTCCTGGGGTTCTTGGTCGGGGACCAAGCAGGTTGATGCCATGGCAAAGTCCCTAGCATGTGGCTAGGGCCCCTATTTGTCTCTAGGGTATTATGGTCTAGGACCAGACAGTTACTTGGTCATGAGGACCAAGCAGGTCTTGCAGGTTGAGATGAAGACATCCTGGTCTGGGACTAGGCAGATTCTTGGTCTAGGACCAAGTAGTTCCTGCAGCTACATACCTAGTCAGTTAACTAGGTGTACCTAGTCAGTTAACCAGGTGGATCTTGGTCAGTTAACCAAGATGATGATGTGTGATGCCCTCCTCTCCTAGGTCTTCGAGATGGTTGAGCTAGGTTGTCTTCTCAAGGGACTAGCCACCCCTTGATGGAGTCACTAACACTTGACCTCAGGAGTAGTCAGGAGGACCACAGGATCATATCATCCAGTGTGGACCTTCCTTATACGGTGATGATGAACTTTCAGTTAGTGTATGGAACGCTTGTACATTTGAGAGAGATGTATGGTTGTAATCCCACCTTGGTTATTCACCTTTGGTCTTCCCACCTTGTTGATTTTTGGTCTTGTGGTTAGAAGGTTTACCACCTTGTCTTGTGGTTAGAAGGGTTGTCTACCCACCTTGAGTTGTGTTGACTCTTACCACTTTGTTGTTTTTGGTCTTATGGGTAAAAGGCATGTTTACCCACCTTGTTGGTACACCTTTGGACCTATGGGTTGTGGGTCATGTACCATTTCTTGTTTTATGGTTTGACATGTAGCACTTGGTTGGTCCTTGTACTAACACCTTTCTTTTATTGTGGTTCCTAAGACACCTTGCCATGACCCTAGTACCCACCACTAAAAGACATCTTAATTATATTCTTATAATTTGTGATCCTTATTTTGTGTCTTAACCCTTATTTGTTGGTACCCTCCTTAATTAATGGAACCCTAACTCAATAAAAGATTACAAGCATGACCCTTCTACAAGTCTTTAAGAATCTATATAGTGAAGTCTAATTTCCTCATTTGAGATTATCATTCCAACACATCTCAGCTCTGATTTTTTGAGGTTGACATCAAGGGTTTAAGGACTGTTGCTGCTGCTTGTATAGGTCGTCCACCTACTGGAGATTATCATTATCATCATATCATATCTGATTTGTTTTTGGGACTGCTCTAAGGGTGATGTCAAGATTTTATTTTGTTGCTAGGGTTTACTACTCATCTTAATGACTGATCCGTGAGCTCCTTGCCTTGATCTAGCTGCCTGTAACTAGGCCGCATGCCCTAGTGTTAGTGTTGGCTGTTTTATGGATTGAGTTGTAGGTCGCCTGCCCTAGAGATCTGATCTGTGAGCTTTCTTTGTCTGATTCTGCCTGCCGTGAGTTTGTTAGAGGGGGTTGTGACCTTGTTGGGGTTTGTTGAACTGGCTGCAGCCTGTTAGGGCAGTTTTGGACTGAGCTGTGGGTTACTTGTTGACTGTTCATTGAGTCCGCAACCTATGTGAGAGGGCCGCACCCCTTGTGGCAGTATTGTGGACGACAACCTGGAGGTCGTAACCCTTGTAGGCTACCTTGTGGTCAGCCTGTCATGAAGACCACTACATGCCGAGACTTATCTTGAGTCAGATCTATGTGCTGAGACTTATCTTGTGCTCAGATCTATTTGGCTGAGTTTTGTTTGGGGTCAGATCTTTTATGCTAAGCCTTGTTCGTGGTCAGATCTATGTCCTGAGCCTTGTTTGTGGTTAGAAATATGTGTTGAGCCTTGACTTGTGGTCTGATCTATTGTGTTGAGACATTGTTGAGGTTTGATCTATTGTGCTGAGGCTTAGGTTTGGTCAGATCTATTGTGTTGAGACTTCGGTGTGGTTAGATCTATTGTGCCGAGTCTTGCTTGGAGCTGTCACTGTGATTTGACTGTCATTGACCATCACTGCTGCCTTTATGTCTTTATCTATTTGACTATACTACAACTTATCATCTCTCTCTCTCAGGTTTGTACTAACCCTCAGGTAAGGGTCAGATTGTTCCTATTGGTTGACTTCCCTCTGAGAGGCACAGTCTGTACTGAAAGTAAATTTTCTGTGTACAAAGGAAGGTCTTCACTCTCCAGGTAAGTTATCAGACTTGTTCATTAGATACTTTACTACTGTTATAAATTTGTTTAATTTATACTACTGTTGCTGATTACATGTTACTGAAGATTTCAACTTTAACACAGGGACCTCCTTGGGAGTGTTAAAGTTTAAAGAGATAAGAATTATGTTTTAATTTATCTTGCCTAGTTACAACTATATTATTCTGCTTCAGTACTAGTTTGTTACATTTATTTTTGCATTAAAGTATAAGAAATTTTGATTTTCCTGCATCAAACCCTAACCTAACCCAAAATTTAACAGACTTGGGAATCTCAGGAAGGTGCATGTTAGAAGGAGAAATGATCAAGATAGTAAACTATAAATATAGATCTTCAGCCTATTGTAAATACAAAATAAGATAGTTTGTACTTTGTTACAACATATTGTAAATGCTGTTGCACTATACTGCAGGGTTATCCTATATTTTGAACTGTTTACTTATGATTAAAATGTAATAATATAAGCAGAACACTCAAAACATTGAAATGAAATGAGAATACAAAATAAGATAATTTTATTAATGTCTAATGAATAACTACTGAATTAGGTCAAAGGGGCTCTTGGGTACAAAATCATGTCAATACAAAGTGGGAGCACTAAAATGACTCCTATGAAAAGCAAGTTGCAAAAAGTAAAGTATGAATCTAATATAAATCCCAGAAAACCGACTCGAAAGCCAGAGTCGATTTGAGAGAGAGATGTACAAAGAGAATGGATCTAGAATCTTTGATACAATTGGTTCAAGCCTATCATGGTTCGTTGGAACCATCTCTCCTAACATCTGAGGCTGAATGGAGGAATCTCAACATAGAACTCTATCTATAGGAAGACCTGGAAGAGTTGGACCATGTAATGTGCTCTTGCCTAGAAGAGTGTGCGAGTTGGACCATGTAATGTGGTCTTGCCTAGAAGAGTGGGCCTGTCGCTATGATTTGGATGATATCGACTGAATATTGGTATGGGACCAAGGTTGGTAATGTCGATGAGGTCTTGTAAAAGTGGAGGTTCTCCTCTGGGTCCACACAAATTCGGGTTTGGAAACATCATCGCTATGCATTTGCCTCTTGTTGCCCCTGGTAGATGGGAGCATTGTGAAAAAGGAAGTGATCTGCAGAGTGGAAGCTGGTCCAAGATGTGGATGTTGCTGGGAAGGACCTCCTACAAGTATAAGGGTAGACATCTTTGGTTGAGGTTCTTAAAGAAACTGGCTAGAGTTTGAAGCTCCTTGAGAAGACAATGAAACTGCCTTGCAATCTTGTAGTAAATAAGGTAGTGCAAAATGAAGTGCTCCTCAATCTCAACCTCATGAAGATGCTTTTCTGGGTAGATCTTGTCAATTTGGTCAATCTAGTGGTTTTTCTCCATCATAAGTATATGAGATCCCACCTTGAACTAACCCAAGGGAATACGAATAGTGTGAACCCAATGGTGGAGCGTGGACAATGAGCCCATTCCGTAGATCCATGAAATGCTCAGTGTAGAAGTCTATCTTTGGATGTAACCTGACTTGAGGGTTGAACTAGGTGACCTGCACAATTGCTTGTAGATATCATTTCAGATGATCCTGTTCATCTCCCTCCTGGTAGTTATAGGTGTGTCGATGCGTCTAGGGAGTATTTAAATGAGGAATGTTGATCCATTGTAATATCAACAGACTTAGAAAGATTTGAGAATGCCACATACCTGCAACGAGTGAAGCCTAAAGGGATGGCTAAGCTAATGGACTCCGATGAATAGTAGGCCAAGTATAGATACTGATCTCGCTGCTTTGCAAAGTCAATGAAGCTCTGAATGTGTTATAGGAAAATGAGACAAGGTTGAATACGCTCTCAAGCCGATAGGTCTGGGCACCAAACTTTGCAAGTACAGTGGGCCATACAAGGGTGTCCATGAGAGACATATTGGATGATATTTCCTGGAAATGGTTCAGGAAAACACTTTCTTGAAGAGGAGGGCTAAGGATCTGTAGCCCTTGTTGATTCAAGTTGGCCAATGGTAGGGCATGCTTTCGACTGAAACGAGGCCTTGCGAATTACACCCCTAGGTAAGTATATAGGAGTTGGTGATCTCAATCTCCTCCCCTCGGAAAAAGAAATGGTGATCCAAGAGGGTCTTCTTCAACTTGTTGAAGATCGTGGCCTTGCTTTTATAGCTCACAAGCATTTGAAAGTATTAAAGTAGATTTTGATTTGAAAGTATTAAACTAGATTTTGGCATACTGGCAACTGCTAAGGGTTCTTTATTTCGTATACTAGAAGCTTTCTTTTATGATGAAAAAATGACCCTAAACTGATTTGTTTTTGACCTCGTGACCAGGCGCTGGCAAATAAAGAAAATCCTATTGGACTAGACTGCAGGGGGATTCGTGAAATGACGTAGGTAAGGGGAGCATGAATAGAGTTTGGAAGGTCTAGTGATCGGTCGAGAGAGGTTGTTGTTAAAAAGGCTTGAATCATGGAATGGGAATTGGGGATAGACCTAAGAGGAAGAGGGAAAGTGACCATCAGGGGTTTCATTATGTTATGGAATGAGAACGATCTTTGGAAAGGTTCATTGGGGGAATTGAGAGGGAATGGGAACAATAATTGCAAGGGAGGGAGACAGAAGGAGCAGGAGGTTCTCTCGATGGGGACAACGAAAGGGAAAGGGATAATTATTTTTTATAACGTGAGGGACAGCTGGAGCTTGTTAGCCATAATAGAACTGTACTAGGTGAGCTTACATTCAATTGCAAACCTAAACCACCAATTTGACAACATTGTTGGAGAAAATATTCATGCCACATAGCATTGCGACTACTGTTTGCAATCACATTTGTAAAGTAAGTTTATTTGTCTCATTTATATGTTATGTTTTAAATTTTAATTAGATTGTGGACTTTTGCTTCAACCTAGTCCTTCCAGAAGCTCACCCTTTTTTGCTTGTCCTTTTTTCCCATATTTGTTTGGTGTTTATCTTCTCTAATGTCAGTTTCCATGTCTATTATATAAGTTTCAAACTAAGTCACCTGACACGGGGACACGGGACACGTAGGACACGAAAATACGAGAGTCCGACACGGACACGGTGACCCCCGAAATCAGGACACGTAGGATACGTTTTATATACATATATATATTTTTTTTAAAATATATTAAAATTTAAAAATATAGACATATAGATCCAAAAATATTTAGAAACTAGAACATTTACAAATATTCAATAGAAATTAGAATAAAAACACATTAATGATTACACATTTGTCATTCACAAATCATGATTCACAACACATTTGTCATTCACAAATCACAATGAGACACAGATGCATGTCGGAACCATATTTCTCATTAAGTCATCAAAATCAAAATGTATACATAATTAGTGACCCTTTGTTGAATATTGAAACTAATATGACAATCTGACTATGGGGCAACTTATGTAAGAGGGTACTGTTTGACCAATTTGCTATTGTCCATGTCAATATCTCCAATATTTGCTTGATGCCAGACATTCCCATTGGGCAAGGTAGGTTGAAGGAAATCTGATCAAACTAGTACATTTGGAGGAGCAATGCAATCCTCGTCGTTAAAGGAAACTGTCTCTCTGAGAAACAAGACCAATTATCTTTATTTTTAAAGGTAATGGAGATAGAGAGGGGTCCTCCCGAATGAGACTAAACACTAGTGGAATATGTTATTACTTGCGACTTAAAGGTTGAAAATAAAAGTATGTTGGATGATCCTATGTAAAGTGGACATTCATACCTTTTGAACACCTTACATAATTCTTAGGGACACTAATTTTCCTACCTCACGGAAGAAATATTTCTAGGTAACATTTATGTTGTAGTACACTACTTGCTTCTCTTACACCTCACTCTATGTTGCATGGGTATTGGAAACGTTTTTGAAATGTGTGCAAGTTTCAGAAATTGCATCTCTAAAATATCAGGAAATGGAGGAATTAAAAAGATGCTTCCTCTCTACTTTAGTGTCAAGCGTCCATCCTTCGACCAAATGCAAATGCTCTCAACCAAATGCTTCCTTGCAAATGACAAAAAGAAAGGCAAATTTCTATTTTTAAGTGAACCCGGACGCCCTTTTCCGCCAAAAACGTGTCCGACAGTCGGGATTCGATGCAACTGCGTGTCCGATTCGTTGTTAAGTTCGTGTCCCGATTCAGGATTCGATGCAAGGTCGAATCGGACACGAATTCCAATCGAATCGTGTCCGATTCGACCGATTCGGGACACGGCAAGGGTTATCAACGAATCCGGTTTCTGAGGTTTCAAAGGATATTTGTGTTTTTGCTTTCAATAATTAAGCCAAAATGTTAGTATCTCAAATTGACTTTTTAGAGGTTTTAGACAATGATAATATATCAATTTATCGAAGACCACATTGTGTTGAATTTAGAAAGCAACATATTTGCACTTAAAAAAGCGTTTTGATATGTAGTTTTGTAGCAACTATCAAATCTTTTCATCTTTATTTTTTCATCCTTATTCAACTCGGGGGTGAACCTAGGTTGATTTATTGGATCTAAGGGATTTTTTGCTATTGTTGTTTTTTTTTTCAAAAGAACTGATAAAGGATTTCATTAAAAGGGGTGCAAGAGACTTGCATAATGTACAAAAAAAGATCATAAGATCATAATTCAAACTTATACCATACTACTAGAGTGGTTTGCATATTGTCTGAGCTATTATGGAGTTCAAAAACAGGCTTATACATTCAGTTCCAATTAACTTCTGAGTAAAGTCTATAGAAGGTTCCTAGTACCAAAATGCAAAAATAATTCATTGAAAACTACTGCATGGGCAAGACTTTCCTTTCAATATCATGCTCTGCTTGCTCATATGTTTCAATCCTTGCGGGTTTCTCTTTTGCAGCTGCTGGAGGTTCTTCAACGACGTTGAATGGGGGTTGATTGAGATCCTAGACACCTCTGTTGGGACCAGGGGATGACTCTTCCATTGAATGATCTATGTCCTCTTGCCTTGTGTATCGAGGGGAGGACTTGTTATGCAGCTCCTTGACCTTCGACTGGAGAGCATGGCACTCATCTTGCAAGTGCTGTAGTCCTTGCTTTTGTTTAGCTAAGATCTCTAGGGAGTTTAGGACTTGAACAGAAAGGCCTTGAACTTGAATTTGAAACCACTGAACTGTGTTTCCAAGCTCCGTATTTTCCTCCTCCCGCATCACTCTTCTCTAAGTAGCTTCTCTTCGCCACGACGCTTGCAAAACCAGGGAAGAGAATGTGTGACTAGGAGTTTTTTTTGACATATGCTGAATCTTCAAGGTTTTCCTTTTTGGTTCCTTATTCTTTTGAACCCCTTCTTATCTCCTTTCATTTGCTATCATATTCGTGCGATGTGATTGCCCACTCCGTTGGATCGATTCCTCTACCATTTCCATTAATGGCCATTTAAATTCGCACATTCCCAACTAGTGACGTTGTGAGAAGGTACCATCCATGCCTAGTTCGAGTGAAGCCAAATCCTACAGAACCACCATATTCATATGTAGGGATACAATCTCCCTAGGGCTGTGCACGAGGGGCGTACAAGGAAAGGATGGATCTGCTCCAGGTCGCATGCAATTCTTGTGCGGATAGGTTGATGCAAAGGGGTAGGACACAGGCTCAAAGCGTCTAAGGCCATGCTTAATGCCGCCAAGTGTCATGATGCCACTGATTTGCACATGGAATTAAGCCTTATGATGGCTTTAGAGGAGGTTCTTAATCTTTTCACCTGCGGAGGTTCCATACGGAGTACTCTCTTGGGTTCCTCGAAGTACGCAGATCCTAAATCCATAGTTATGATCAAGGGATTGTTTGAGAAGAAGGCTTCACATTGATTTCGAGTATATCTACCAAGTCCCTGGTGGACAAATTGGCTTTCATATCCGCTATTGAGTTATTAGATTCGAGGATGTGGAAGGGAGAGGTGTCGCGATAAGCCAACATCTCCTGCTGTATCCTCAGGAAGACGACTCTCAATTTCATGTCCTTGGGCAGCGTCCTCATTCTTAGATGGTTGATAACTATTTTTGAATCTTCCAGGATTATGAGGGAGTCTATCCCCTGCTGTCTAGCTATTTGAAGACCTTGGAGGAGAGCGTAGGCTTTTGCTTGATCTTTGCTATTGCTGTTTGCTTGCTCAACTTTCCATTCTGATTTTAACAGAACTTTCCCAATGCTACAAACACACTCGCACACAAGCAAATATAAAGTAACTTCTGAAAAACTTGCTATCATTTCCACGAATATCCTAAATTATTACATAGTATTCATTTATTGGTTTCGTTTTCAAGTTTAAACTGATCAGTTATATTTTTTAGTTTTCAATTAGAGAACTAAATAAAATTTCCTAATGTTGTCTTTGTAGTTAATCTAGTTTATTTTAATGCGTTAATTAACTATTTCAGTTAATTTGATAAGAGACTTGTAAGAGGGTTATCAAAGATTTTGCCAGGATTTAGGCTAAAATTTGTGAACGAAGTTTATTAATTTTGATCAAGTTTAATCAAATTAGTTCTCTACATGTTCAAGAGGCATGGCTGGATAGCAAGTTTCATCTCAAATAAAAAACCTCTTAATGCAAACACATGTTTTTGGAGCCAACCAATACTACAACACCATTTACTTAATTATTTTATTCTATTTACTTGTGTATTTACTTATTAAAGCTTAAGTGTCTATGTATTTTTACATGCTAGCCATCAGTAATGAGTTGTATGGACATGCATTAGGCCCCCTAGCATTTTCGGTCAATTCTGAGAAAAATATTTTTTCCCGTAAAATTAGGCCATTTTTAATGGTTTAATTGAGAAATTTCAAATTGAATAAAAGTATGGTTTGGAGGCGGAGTTTGGCATGGGGATGCTCATTTTCACATTCGGAGCATCCTCTTTACCCTAGGATCCACTTTTCCTATGTTTCGGGTGATTAAATTATCACTTAAAGCATTTTTGCTCGAAAGGGCGACAAAATGTCAAGAAAATGCACAAAAGGACAAAGTGAGAAAATCAAGGAAACATGATTGGATGAGTTGGCATCTTATCTCTTATGGAAGGCGACTTCATTAGGTGGTTAAAACATGTGGTTAAAGGTCATATCATAAGAGTAATGAGTGGCTCTTTTTGGAGGATGCGACCTCTTCCTCACTTGGGCGGCTTCTTGCATGCGGCAGCGTTAATACTATGGCAGATTTGCTAAGCATGTGTGGTAGCATATGATTGAAGGGAGAAGAATCCAAGAGGAGGGTGCACCTACCTCAAGAGAGGTGGCGCATCCCTCTTCATTCCAATCTCTTGAGGATCTAGAACTCGCCCTCCTTTGACCATGTGGGCCACCACTTGTAAAACTCGCCCTCCTCTTGTTGAAGTTGCCCACTTGGGTTGTTTATTATTTAAGCAAGCATCTCACACCATTGGTGCTCTAGTTGGAGTCGGGATTTGAGAGCTTGCTTCATTGTAACTCTTGCAATATTTTGTTAGAAAGTGGCGACAAGGAAGGTCTTCTTGCATTGCATGTGTCCTTGCATGCTAGAAGACTTAAATCAGGAAGCCATAATTAGATGTATTTGATGTATTTTCTAAAGTTTAGACTTAGGAAAAGTGCATTAAGTGATCTAATTATTAATTGACTTAATGGAGTCACTTTTATAAAGTGCAAGTGAAATAATTAAAGTGATGGCTAATCTAATCTTGGCCATTGATCTCACCAGAGGATCTCATCCATAGATCCATAGTGAGATGTTAGGGTTTTCGCTTGGCCATTGAGTTAAAAGGAGGGTAGATTTGGTGGAGAGGATACAAAGAGAGACAAAGAAGTTTGAGAGAGAAGTTTGCAGAGAAGAAGATGAAGGATCAATCATTCTGTAGATCGACAGAGTGATCAGGCAGAGCAAGAGGGCCGTATGGATTTGCTGAGAGAGAGGCCAAATAGATTCGGTACTGCTATACAACAGCTCGACCGTACAACAGAAATCGCAGAGGGGCAGCACGTGTGAGCAGAGGCCGTACGGAATCCATCCGTACAGTTGCAGCAAAGCCGTACGGATTCCGTACGATTTACAGCAGGGCCGTACAGCTGCGCAGAGAGGCCGTACTGATCGGTGGGTTGTTTCTCAGAGATTTGTAGAGGTCCGGTTTTGCCAGGTTGACTAAATCGATTTTCTGAATTGTATTTGTTCCATATCTTCATAATAAAATTTCATCTCAGACTGCTGCACCGGTTTTCCCATCTTGGGTTTTGTCCGGGGGTTTATACCCAAAAAGATTTGTGTTGTCTCCATTGATGTGATTGGTTTTATATTTCTTTCAGTATTTATTTTCCGCTGCATAATGAAGAAATCCATGTGTGGTTAACTATAGCAATTGGGTTTAACAAATTAATCTGGCATACTTTAACTCTAGTGTGGATTTTAAGGAAATTTACATGGTATAAGAGCTCTTCTCAGCAGATCTGAAAGAAAGCAGCAGTAGTTGGATAGATCAGGGGCATATCTATTACAGGTTTATAGGTACTGGGTACACTTCATTATGGGCGTACAGTTGAGAGTTGAGGATAGACTCCTGGGGGTACAAAACTTTCCTACTTGGAAAGAGAGGATCACTAGGATCTTGGATGTTAGTGATGCAGATGAGCACAATGATGACCAAAAGGTTGCTCCCACAGATTCGATAGAGTTAGGAATGAAAACTGAAAGATGGTGCTGCAGGAGAGGTTGCGCAGTACCAGGATGGCCAAGGGTGAAGGAGTGGTGCCTTTTCTCACAAGGCTCACACAGATCAAAAATGAGCTTGGAGCAGTTGGCTCTAAGACTGAGGATGAGGAGCTAGTTCGCATAGCCCTCAATGGCTTTTCTAAGCCATGGGACGTCTTTGTTAAAGGCGTGGTGGCTGGGGAGAATCTCCCTAACTGGCAGAGATTGTGGGATGACTTCGTGCAGGAAGAGACCTGTATGGGTCAAGGTTCAGGTTCATCCAGCGGTGCCCCATAGATCGTGGATGAAGAGGCTCTAGCCTTAGCGAGCAAAGGCAAGGAAGAAGAAGGGTGGTAAGAAGAACTTGGACATGACAAAAGTCAAGTGCTTCATATGCCAAAAGCATGGACACTTTGCTTCCCAGTGCCCAAATAGAAAGAAGAAGAACAACACACAGATGGCAGGTTCAACAGAGGTGGATGACTTCAACAAGAGTTTTGATGAGGACTTTTGCTTGATAGCTTGCATGGAAAGCTCCATCAGCAACAACATCTGGTATGTGGACAACGGTGCATCTTGTCACATGACAGGACATAGATCGTTCTTCAAGAGCTTGCAGGAGGGTGGAGTGAATCTCCACATTGAGTTAGGAGATGATGTGCGGTATCAGGCGCAGGGTGTTGGTACTGTTTCGTTTCAGAGGGAGTCTGGAAAGCCCATCAGCTTTGCTGATGTGTTATATGTCCCACGGATGACGAAGAATCTCATATCTGTTTCCACACTGAAAGACAAGGGTTTTCTAGTGACTTTCCGTGATAGGAAAGTATTTATCAGGCCACATGGTTCAGATCAGAGGTTGGATAGGATGATTGGGGTTTGGAGCGGGAAGGTTTACAGACTACAGTTCGAGCCTGCAAAGGCTCTGGTCAGTAGTAGCAACAGTGATTGTGAGTTGTGGCACAGGAGGATGGCACACTTACATCATGGAGCATTGAAGCATCTGAGACAAGCAGTTATTGGAGTTCCTTCGGTACAGGAGGAGAAGCACAACCACTACAAGGGTTGCGTGTTGGGGAAGAACATTAGGAGTCCTTTCCCATAGAGTGAGCACAAGTCTAAGGGGACCTTGGACTTAGTGCATTCGGATGTATGCAGACTGATGAGCGTCCATTCTTTCAGTGTGTTATCACTCAGATTTTACCCTTTGGTTGTGGAAGGATAATTCTAAGGTAACTATTTCAAATCAACCTTTAGGAGTAAAATTAACCTTTTTTCCTACTAGAGAGGGCTCTCTCAAAAATATGTAAATGGCTAAAAATATATAAAAATGATTGGGATTTTTCAAAACAAATATATGGTTGAAATACGCACAAGAACCGTTGGGCATGGAGTCGAAACTAGAAAATTTATGGACCAGTAGATAAACAACAATAATGATTTTTACAGAGGCAAGGTAGTTTTCACATTACAGCCAAAGTCTTTTGCAGGCGATAAAGAAATAAAAATAGACATTTCACCAATAATGGGCACCAATTTCAGATGAATCCAATATCGATTTTAGAGAAATGATGAATACGTAGACCCGATAAATCAAGGCATAAACATTATGAATCTTGACATATTTTAAACTTTCATCCAAGCATAGAAGATATAACATAATGGAAAAGATAACAAAGAAGGAATACATGAACATAGAGAAAAGGAGAATACAGACTGTAACTTCGATCAACACATGAATCTCTGTTCTACAAAATGTGCTATTTTTTGCATGGCTCTCTTGTATTAAAAATAGAGTAACTCGATACAAAGAGTGTCTTGTCTTCAAAAAGTTTCCAACCCTTTCAAAATGATTCACATTGTCTTTTATACAAAATTTCTTTGAAGCAAAACCTAACTGCTTCTTTTAACTAAAACTAAAATAACTTAACTAACTAACCAAATGTCACTTGAGTCAAAGTTTATATATAAAAATATTACAAATTCTTTTTCAAATAAGATTTTTCAAAGTCTTCATTTGTCACGGGACCCAACGAACACTTTCAGGGACAAACAATATATTTCATTGTTTTGTACTTTTCAACGGTCTTCCACTGATCTGTGGTCGGAATATCGTAACTCATCATTTCTTTAACCAAGACTTTCATTTCAACATGATCTGTAAAGGAAATTGGTGGAAGTCTTTCACCAATCGAAGCCAACTTGTTCATAATTTCAAAATCTTCTGCAAGTTTTTCCATTAGATTCTTTCCTGTTAGAAGATGAGTCAGATTTTGAAACCTCCCATGATCCATCCTGATATCAAACAACAACTTCTTGTAATCATTTTGGGATATTAATTCATTGTTCTCATCCCAAAATGCAGGTAACCCTTTTTGAACCAATTTATCAAACTCCCTTTTAAAACTTGTCACCTGTCTTTTCATTCTTTCAGCTCTAGCTTCAACACTTTCAACATGTGCATATTTTCCCAGAATTCTCCTTGCCCATGTGATGATTGAAATCCTATTTTTAATAGCCAGGACTTTCAAATCTTCTTCTGTTAAATCATTCAGGAAAGTAACTGTATTTTGTGCTGTATCTTTTGGCTTCTTATTCAAGCTTTTTCTCATAGCAGTGCAACTTTCTAAAGCATCTTTGATCACTTTTTCCTTCATCTTCATGAAATTTAAATATGGCCTGAAATATTTTGCTTCCTTATTGATAGCATCCCAAATCATATGTTTGCAGCCTTGCATGGGTACTTGACCTGATACTTGACTTGAAAACCTTTTATTTGTTTCAATCAACTCTTTATACTTGTCTTGTAAAGTTTTTATTTCTTCATCCCTCTTTTGACTTTCCTCTTTTAATTTTTGATTTTCTTCTTTTAACTCTTTTATTTCTACATCCTTCAGACTTACTTGAGACATAGCCTGTACAAGGCTATTTGTGCTGGCTTCTCCTTCTGGTTGACTAGTGCTTGCTTGCTGTTGAGCCAAAACTGACAACTTTCCTTTCAAATCCTCAACCCGATTCTTCAAACTCTCCCCGTCTTTCTCCCAATCTGATTCTTTTTCAGTAAGCTTTAATAATTTAGCTTTACTGTCATTTACTTCTTTAGACAAATCCTCTTTCTCTTGTTCCAATACAGTTATTTCAGAAGTCTGAAATAATTGAGTTGTTGGGTTTTTTAACTTCTTTTGCAATACCTGAATCGTATTTTCTTTCTTTGGTAATAATTTTTTCCCTGCATCACCTCCGGTGCCACCTTCAACGAAATTAATTTGTAATTTCTTGATTTGCTGTTGATGGGCTTTATTCTCAATTTTTTCTTGTTTTAATTGATTTTCCAGTTTACTCAATGTGCTCTGCAATTTCTCAACTTTCAAAGTTGCTTGTAAAAAATCATCATATATCATTTCTCCCGTTTGCCTATGGAAATGGATTTGATCAGGCGCACTTATTTTCTTCAAATTTAACTTTAACTCTGTTATCTTGTCTTCTGACGATACTGCCACATTTAAAGTTTTTGCTTTAATATCCTGATTGGCTACCAAAGTAACCTCTGAATTCGTCAAACTTCTAACTTTAGGCAATAAATCTTATGTCATCCGAGTGGAAGTACGTTTATCTTCTCCATATTTATCATACATTTCAGCCGTTGTTTGAAATCTGCTCGCATCTCCAGCTTCTTTAGCCTCCTGAAATGTATATTCCTGTATTTGAACTACCGGAACTGAATGTTTTTCATTTTGTTCTTCTTCACTATCTATAAACAAGATTAAATCTTTCTGTACATCAATTTTGGGTCTTTTCTCTCTCTTTTGTTCTTCATTTTCTAAATCAATTATATCTTCAAAACTTCTTTTTCCCCCAATCTCTGTAATACTTAATGTGGCCTCTGTTCTAATTTCAGATTCTATCAAAGCAAGATCTTTCTCCTGTGAATTTTTAGCCGTCTCCTCTTCAGATTCATATTGCAACAAATTAGTTCTTCTTGACAATCCCTCCAATTCTTGGTGCTCAAAAGCTTTGGTCTGGTTACTTTGTCTCCTTTCCAAAATAATATGAAGAGGTTCATATGCAATAGCTACTTCCTTTTTGAAATCCATATCTCCCAATAGTTTTTCTACATGTGAAATAGCATACTTGTTTTTCACAATGAAAGGACATATCTTCAAAGGATACTTTATATCAGTAACTTTCTTAAAATGTAACAGATGAAAATCTTCAACAATCAATTTTTGCCTAATGAATTCTAGAGCAAAAACCCTTAAAATTAGAAATGCTGGTAATACATATGGTTCACGTATGAATCCATATAATCTGATCACTGTGTAATCCTTTGACAAGAACCAATCTCCCACTGCTAATTCTTTGCTCAATTGCATTAAGGTCTTCATCTCAAGCAAAAATCTAGGTAATTCTTCTCCAAATATCATTTTATATATTACTGACAACATGTAATTCATGTAATTAAACATGTTGTCCTCCAAAATATTTGTAAAGATTATTTGAGGAAACTGCAACTCTTCTTGACTATAAAACATTACCATCTTCATCAAATACGATTGAAACCTGAAATGCCTCGTGTTATGGAATTCCATGAATTGGGAATGAATTTTCTCAGTAAAAAAGTCTTCAAAATTGAGCTGTGGTGTAAGATTATACTCACTGTCAGGCAGATCGACACTTATCTTGAAAAGTAAACTTAATTGAAATTCCGTCACTAATGTGTCCGTATCAAAACCTAAAAACTGGGCAATTAAGGAAAGGACTAGCTGTGTGTTCTCATTGAAGAAACTGACGTCTAAAGGGTAGGGGGTATTTGCAACTTGAAGGTCTGGTTTGAGACAATTGGCTAGAAAGGCTTCTCTATTTTCAGAAGAAGGTTGACAATAGAAATTAATGATAGATTCTTCGGAGAAACTTTATGACTCAGGCATTTGAGACGCAGGGATTTGGAGAGCACTTCTAACAACTGAGGATTCAATGTGACAAACAATTTTTGTTTTTTGGACATTCATGATAACTCGTTTGGCTTCGGAATAATTGGACATACACCATGAAACTAACTCCGGGAAAGATATAAACTGGTCCGGGCAAAAGGACACGAAAGAAGACTGTATTACCCTATGTATATCTGAACCTCCTCCTTGTAAACTTTTCAGCCTAATTTTAATCTCTGAAATAGATAACCCAATTGAAGTATCGAAAATGTCGTGGTCTCTATCTTCTAAGGCATCTTTTATTCGTACATTCTCGACAGTTAGAGCTTCTTCCATTTTTCCTTTACAAAATTCGGACAAAAATGTTTGTATGGCCTACCTTTTCACTGACGGCTCCTGAGCGTGACCTGCTCTGTCACTTTCTCCGCGACACATCCATCTAGAAGCTTTTGACTCCAACAGTTTGAATAACAAATGTCAACTCTCGTGTGCCCCACTGCTATATATAACCCTCTTTCTTTATCTTTCAGTCTTCTTTATCGACGCTCATTTTTTTTATCCGTCGATCCCTCGTGCAATGATCTGAACCGTTAGATCTAATCTCCTTTTAGTGTCCTGATTCTCCGTTGTCCGATCACTTCTTCAATCCTTAAATCTCAACCGTTTAATTTTGGAACTAATCTGCGAAGGGTGGTTTCGCAGCCTTCGAAAGTGGTTTGCAATACCATTTTCAACCCTTGCGAAGGACTGCGGTGTCGCCATGCGTTCAGTAGTTTTGCTTTTCGCCACCACTAACCCCGTTATTTTTCATGCATGTTCACAACGCGGAACTTCCGGGAATCGTCGATCTCTTACCTATCCACAGATCAACGGTAAAACGTGTACTATGTTTAACCTTCATCTTTTATCCGCTGTTGGGCTTCTTCCCATTAACCTTCACGCACCTTTTGAAACTCACCACCTTTGATTTCTTTCGCCTGCAATCTGAACTATTGATCTTCGACACTTGCACTGTTTTTTAAGAATGTATCCCTAGCCGTTAGATTTTTCCTCCATCAATCTCGACCGTTGATTTTTGCGTAACATCTTCCGTCAAGGCTATTTCACAGCCCTTCGAGGTAGTTTCCTTTACCATCTTTCTCGCTTGCGAAACATTGTAGAGCTGCCACCTGTCTGGCAGTTTTGTTTTTCGCAACCACATATAACTGTTTTACTCCGAGCACTTTGGTGATGCGAAAACAATCATGGGCCGTTGATCTTCTTCTCAACACACGATCAACGGTGGATCCTGCAACCGATTTAGCGCCTTTGTTATTTTGCCTTCGGACTAATGCTTTTTAACATTTCTTTTGCTTCCGATCGCCTATTTTTTGCATTTTTCTTAGAAATTTCTCTTTGCCATCCCCTCTAGCACTTTACCTCCCACTCTTTGTCACATCTTATCACATATTCATGGAACCAAGGACATTTTTAGGACCTTTCTCACCATATTAAGAAATTTTCAAAACAATTTTCTATTTATATACCATCATTTGCACTGTAAAAACTTGGTGCTAACACAGTGGTTACAGTTATTGCGTCACTTTCATTCATGACTATTCCAGGAAGACCTGGATCTATTTCCTAAAGGCCAAGTCAGAGGTCTTTGAGCATTTCCGAGAGTTCAAAAGACTCTTGTGGAGAACTAGACAAGGAGAAAGATTCAGATATTGAGGATTGACAACGGTGGTGAGTACACTGACAAAGAGTTCTTGGAGTACTTTGCATCATAGGGGATCAAGAAGGAGCACACTGTTCCTCACACCCCGTAGTAGAATGGAGTGGCAAAGAGAGAACAGGACACTAGTGAGTGCAGCCAAGGCCATGTTATTTGATCAGGGATTACCACTATTCCTGTGGGCCGAGGCGTTTCAGACTCCAGTATATGTCCAGAACAGGTGTCCTCACACAACATTGGGGAGGAAGACACCTGAGGAGGTATTCACAGGCACTGGACTAGATGTGAGTCATCTACGCATATTTGGGAGTGTCTGCTATTGTCACATTCATGATGACACTAGGAAGAAGGTGGACCCTTCAGGAGAGAAGGGCTTCTAGTTGGTTACAGTGAGACTTCTAAGGCATACAGAGTTTATGTTCCCGCTCGCAAGAGGATCATTGTGAGTAGGGATGTCCAGTTTGATGAGGACATGGCCTTAAGAAGATCTATGGACTTACCAACATAGGAGTAGCCAACAGAGGACTCGGGAGTCAAGTTGGAGGAGTCACAGGTACAGGTTCAGACACAGGGCACAGGTTCTGGTAGTTAGAGGGAGTTAGGTGGACAGGATCCTCCTATCATTGATCTGGAGGATGAGCAGCAGCAGGAGGAGGATATCCAACAGCCGCAGCAGGCAGACACCAGGCCATGGCCTAGGTGGTATAGGTCTACAGTTCAGGATTCCAGGTAGGTGAGTCTTCCACAGAGCTCCATGAGGCGGAGCAAACCACTAAATAGACTTAGCTATATGGCACTGATGACAGAGTTGATTGACTCTGAGCCTTCCAGTTTCGAGGAGGCTGCACAACATGATGTGTGGCAAGAGGCCATGGTTGAGGAGTATGACTCAATCATGAAGAATTAGGTATGTGAGGTTGTGCCGAGGCCTAAAGGTAAAAAGGTGGTGGGATCCAGATGGATCTACAAGGTAAAGCATGCGGCAGACGGAAGTGTGGAGAAGTACAAGGCACGCTTCGTGGCTAAGGGGTATTCGCAAAAAAAATGTATTGACTATGAGGAAACCTTCGCCCCTGTCGCCATGTATTCTTTTATTCGGACTATCCTATCATTGGTAGCAGAGATGGGTTGGCGTGTTAATCAGATGGACGTGAAGACTGCCTTCCTCAATGGAGTTATTGAGGAAGAAGTTTATATTGAGCAGCCAGAGGGGTTTGAGGTGAAGAGTAGAGAGTCGCATGTATGCAGGTTGCATAGAGCTCTTTATGGGCTCAAGCAGGCACCTCAAGCATGGTACTTGAGGATCGACAACTATCTACGGGGGATGGGGTTCCAGCAGAGTGAGGCAGACCATAGCCTGCACTTCTTGTCAGGTGAGGTACCTCTCATACTGGTACTTAATGTGGATGATCTCTTTCTTACGGGAGATGAGAGGCTGATCAGGGACTGCAAGTCTAATCTTGTAGTGGAGTTTGAGATGAAAGACCTTGGGTTGATCCATTACTTCCTAGGTCTGGAGGTTTGGTAGAGAGATGGGTGCTTCTTCATTGGTCAGAGGAAGTATGCAGTAGAGATATTGAGGAGATTCAGGATGGAGGACTATAGGCCCATGTTCACGCCTCTAGATACCAACTGGAAGAGGATTGATGTATCAGGATCAAAGGAGTTTGATCTTGCGTTGTATCGACAACTTATCGGGTTACTGATATATCTGGTCAACACTCGACCAGACATTACCTTTGCAGTCAATTCTTTGAGTCAGTTTATGGTGAACCCTCAAAGAGTACATTGGACAACTGCGAAGCACATACTTCGCTATATCAGAGGCATAATGGAGTATGGATTGGTTTATGAGCGCAGTGGGAGTATACAATTGGGAGGTTTCACAGATTCTAACTGGGCAGGATGTGTAGAGGATCGAAAGAGCACTTCAGGTTGCTGCTTCAACATTGGGTCAGGAGTTTTCTCTTGGTTCAGCAGGAAGCAAAAGTCAGTTGCATTGAGCTCGGCAGAAGTCGAGTACATGGCAACCAACATGGCAGCATGTGAGGGGATGTGGCTAAGGAAGTTGCTCTTAGGATTATTTGAGAGTGAGTTGGAGACTACTATAGTTCACTGTGATAATCAGAGTGGTATCAACCTTTCTGAGAATCCAGTGTTCCATGATAGGAGTAAACACATTGACATCCGGTATCACTTCCTCAGAGATTGTGTTCAGAGAGGAACCATTCAGTTAGAGTACATTCAGGCAGATGAGCAGGGGGCAAACATATTCACCAAGGCACTTTTCAAACTCAAGTTTGTGAAGTTCAGAGACAAGTTGGGGTTGCTACCGAATCCCTTCCTCGTTGAGAGGGAGTGTTAGAAAGTGGCAACAAGGAAGGTCTTCTTGCATTGCATGTGTCCTTGCATGCTAGAAGACTTAAATCAGGAAGCCATAATTAGATGTATTTGATGTATTTTCCAAAGTTTAGACTTAGGAAAAGTGCATTAAGTGATCTAATTATTAATTGACTTAATGGAGTCACTTTTATAAAGTGCAAGTGAAATAATTAAAGTGATGGCTAATCTAATATTGGCCATTGATCTCACCAGAGGATCTCATCCATAGATCCATAGTGAGATGTTAGGGTTTTTGCTTGGCCATTGAGTTAAAAGGAGGGTAGATTTGGTGGAGAGGATACATAGAGAGACAAAGAAGTTTGAGAGAGAAGTTTGCAGAGAAGAAGACGGAGGAGCAATCATTCTGCAGATCGATAGAGTGATCAGGTAGAGCAAGAGGGCCATACGGATTTGTTGAGAGAGAGGTCGTACAGATTCGGCAGGGCCGTACAACAACTCGGCCGTACAGTAGAAGTCGCAGAGGGGCCGCACGTGTGAGCAGAGGCCGTACGGAATCCATTTGTACAGCTGTAGCAGAGACGTACGTATTTCATACGATTTACAACAGGGCCGTACAATTGCGCAGAGAGGCCGTACTGGTCGATGGGTTGTTTCTCAGAGATTTGTAGAGGTCGAATTTTGCCAGGTTGACTAAATCGATTTTCTGAATTGTATTTGTTCCGTATCTTCATAATAAAATTTCATCTCAGACTGCTGCACCAGTTTTCCCATCTTGGGTTTTGTCCGGGGGTTTATACCCAAAAAGATTTGTGTTGTCTCCATTGATGTGATTGATGTTATATTTCTTTCAGTATTTATTTTCCGCTGCATAGTGAAGAAATCCATGTGTGGCTAATTGTTGCAATTGGGTTTAACAAATTAATCTGGCATACTTTAACTCTAGTGTGGATTTTAAGGAAATTTACATATTTTTCGTTGAGAAATAAAGGAGACTTTGGAGGTCACTCTTGTGCATTGCTTTTGATGAGTGGATGTACTATCTTGGTTTAATGGAGGTAACTTGTATTTAGACTTTGTTTTACATTGGCATCAATGTGTAGCTTGTTGAAGGATTGGTAGCAATTTTATGAGAAAGGTTAATATAGTTTGATAATTGTTTAGCTCTTTATATATGTTTGTGTAGAGATCTTGCTTGCATTTTTCATTTGTTTATGAGCATGCAAGATTGATTTCTTACATATATATATGTCTACACTGGATCTTTTGTTTGCAAAGTTTGTGATGTGCGGGTTCTCTCAATTGGATAAGTGAAGATCTTGCTTGCTTCTCCTCTTTTCTAAAACTTGTTTTGCAGATATAGTCCCTCGGCATTTCACAAGCAAAGCTTCGAAGCTCCTTGTTTCACTTCAAGCCTCCTCCCTTCTTCCCCTCTCTTCAATCCCTTTTTCTTGGTTATTGGTTATTGGCAAAGAGTAATAGCAGATCTGCCTACTGTCTTACATTCATAAGTAGATCTACTTCTTGCTCTTAAAATCTAGGGAATTTCTTTTAAAGTTTTTATCATTCTTTCCTAGATCTAGTCTCTAGTTTGCTTACAAAAGTCAATTTTATTGCAAGATCTCAAGGCTTAAGTAGAATGCTAGCATTAATCTTTTAAAAGTTTTTTATCTTTGCAAATTTAAAGTGCATCTCATTGGATGCCTCAAAAGCAATCCAAGATCCCAAGGAAAGCTTGGTTAAATTTTGTTGTTTTATCATAAATTAGTTTGGTAGACTTTTTCTATCATTTTTGTGGTAACCCAAAATTACTTTCTAAGTGTTTTTTGGGCACTTTTTCTAATATTTGCTTGCTGTTTTCCAGCATTTCATGAGCAGGTAGGATGAAACTCTGGTTGATTTTTGGTAGATTGGACCATCCGGGGCACCTTAGATCCATTTCCCTTCAACCGGATACTTGTTCTATAAAACTTGTAAGCCTTCAAGTCCATTTTTCAAGGACCAAGGCATTTCTTTTTTGCATTGTAAAAAAAAATAAACGAGGGCAAGTGGGCTACCCAATGCTCACACCCCATCCCCCCGGGGGGGTTCGCGTCGTCTCAAATTTTTGTGATTGTTCTTTTTTTAGTTTAGTTTTCTTTTTGCTTTAGTAAAATCAACCAATTAAAATTAACCTTGTTGGTTCGTTTCAACAGCAGACCACAAGTGTACTCAGGACCTCACTGTTTACTTTTGAAGCACCACATGCACACAATCCGTACTTAAAAGGCTGTACAATCTTTTCTTTGTTTCAATAAAATTTTTGCATTGCTCTCCCGAGTAAGACATTGTGTAAGCAGTGCTCCGAAAGAGACTATTTGCCGTTAGTAAAGAACTTAGAAAATTTTAAGGCACCACATGCACACAATCCGTCCTTAAAGGGCTGTACAATCTTTTCTTTGTTTCAATAAAACTTTGGCATTTCTCTCTCGAGTAAGACTATGTAAGCAGTGCTCCGAAAGAGACTATTTGCCGTTAGTAAAAAACTTAGAAAATTTTATGTTTTGTAAATAAAAACCAATGCTTAAATTCCAAGTATGCTCTTGGCCGCTGCAGCTTAGTTTGATCAGTTGGTCAACTAGAAAGGAAGATAAGCACTAGTTTAATAGGAAAATCCAAATAAGCTAAACTTCAAGAACTCAGGAGGTTGCATGGATGGACACCATAGAGTCAGAAGGCTACTGTAAGCAAGTTATGCCTCGCCTTGTTGGACACTTGGTAGAACCGCTATAACACTCAGTTCGAGAGGTTAAGTTTTGTTGGGCCAAACCTCATATAAACCCACTCCTTTAATATTCACTAATAAATTTAAAACTGACAACGAGACTTTGCAATACTTTCACAACACAACAAAGCAACATCATTTTCACAATCTCAACACTGGTTATCATATGTTATCATGGTTTAAATTAATCTACAAAATGTTGTGAGTATCTTTTAATCTCATGTGTTGTTGTGCTTAAATCAATTGCAAGTTGTTGTTTCAGTATTTATCATCATTTCTTCAACTCCTAGATTAATTGTTTTCTCCTTCTTTTAGATTAAACACCTTAGACTTTTTCCTTTATTAGGGTCCACCCCCCTTGGCTTCACTAGGAGTAAGCCTAGAGGGAGGAGTTAAGTTTCGAGTGACAACTCTTAACTCTCAGTTGCCCCCAACACCACACCGAGCGACTTGAAGATTTCTGCCGCGTTCTCCTAGGTGTGTTTCCAAGCGACAACATCGTGGATATTCCATTGGATAGTTTGTACTTTGTTACAACGGATTGCAAATGCTGCTGCAATATACTACGAGGTTTTCTTATATTTTGAACTGTTTACTTATGATTAAAACGTAATATTAGAAGCAAAACGCTCAAAACATTGGAATGAAATGAGAATTCAAGATAAGATAATTTTATTAATGTCCAATGAATGACAACTGAAGTAGGTCAAAGGGATTCTTAGGTGCAAAATCATGTGAAGACAAAGTGGGAGCTCTAAAATGGCTCCTATGAAAAGCAAGATGCAAAAAGTAAAGTATGAATCTAATATAAATCCTAGAAAACCAACTCTAAAGCCAGAGTCGATCTGAGAGAGAGATGTACAAAGAGAATGGATCTAGAATCTTTGATACAATTGGTACAAGCCTATCATGGTTCGTTGGAACATTCTCTCCTAACATCTGAAGCTGAATGGAGGAGTCTCAACATAGAACTCTATTTGTAGGATGATCTGGGAGAGGAGTTGGACCATGTAAAATATGTTGTTTTCTAGAAGAGTGGACCAAGGTTGGTAATGTCACCAGGGTCTTGCAGAAGTGGAGGTGTCCTCAGTGTCTGCACAAATTTGGGGTTGGAAAAATGATCGCTATCCATTTGCATCTTGTTGCCCCTAGTTGATGGGATCATTGTGAAAAGGAAGTGATTTGCTGAGTGGAAGATGGTCTAGGATGTGGATGTGGATGGGAAGGACCCCCCGCAATTATAAGGGTAGACATCTCTGGTTGAGGTTCTTAAAGAAACTAGCCAGAGTTTGAAGCTCCTTGAAAAGACAATGGAACTGCCTTGCAATCTTGTAATAAATAAGGTAGTGGGGTCGAGAGAGAAGAAAGCCCCTTAGATGCTGGTTTTTCCCATTGGGGTTTCCAAGGTAAATTTGAAACTCACATGTGTGTTTGCCATATTTTGTTAAAGTTGATAGGAGATCTATAGTGCTTTCTGTTATAAGTTTATCGTTTAACTGTGATCTTCTTTGGCATAGAGAAGTTGGCGTTGTTTTGTCTTATAGAGACTCAAGGCCGGTTGAGATTGCAGTTTCCCTGATCGAGTAGTGACATCTGAGAAAAACTATCATGGTAAAAGAGCTCTGGTAAGGGTCAGAGGCATTCACAGTCAGATCTGCGAGTTGTGTACTGGTGTTCGAGGGTACTTTATAGATCTCACCGAGGATGGTTTGGATCTCAAGATTGTACTAGGAGACAACTCTACTATCAAGGCAGTTGGACGAGGGACAATCTCTTTTCAGGAGTCTAGAGAGTCCATGAAAGTACGGGATGTTTTGTATGTTTCGGCGTTGAAGAAGAACTCGATATCGGTTTCCACTATAGAGGATTGGGGATTGTGGGTGATGTTCAGAGATGGAAATGTTCTAGTTCATCCCAAGGGATCCAGAGACACTTCAACAGTAAGCATTGGAGTTCGTAGTGGGAAACTATACAAGCTCAACTTTCAGCTTCATCATGCATTAACTCAAAACAACAACAGTGATGGTTGTGACTTGTGTGAGCTATGGCATAGGAGGATGGCCCACCTACATCATCCAGCTTTGAAGATTTTGAGGGAGATTGTAACAGGTGTGCCAGATTTTAGCATAGAGCACAGTGACGTGTGCAAAGGGTGTGATCTTGGCAAGTATGTCAAGACTGTTTTCCCAAGCAGTGACAACAAATCTGTAGGGGTGCTTGATTTGGTACATTCAGACCTTTGTGGTCCGTTGTACCCTACATCATTAAGGGTTACGAGTACTATGTATCCTTCATTGATGACTTCTCCAGGAAGACCTGGATATGTTTTTTAAAAGGCAAGGAATCAAAAGCAGTCCTGCAGAATTTCCAAGAATTCAAAGCTCTCGTGGAAAACTAGACAAGAAGGAGGATCAAAGCCTTGTGATCAGATAATGGGGGAGAGTATACCTCCAAGGAGTTCAATGGATTTTGTATACAGGAGCGCATCAAGGGACAATTGACAGTTCCTTATACACCTTAACAGAATGGGGTTGTAGAGAGGAAGAACAGGGCAATTGTTGGTGCAACGAGATCTATGCTACGTGATTAGGGTTTGACATTTTTCCTTCGGGCAGAGGCTTGTAACACAACTGTGTACATTCAGAACAAGAGTCCTCATAAAGTTTTGGGGAGCAAAACTCCAGAAGAATCCTTCACATGAAAGCAACCTGAGGTTGGGCATTTCAGGATTTTTGGATGCCTTACATACTCACATGCCCCTATAGAGAAGAGAACTAAGTTGGAACCCACAATAGAGAGGGGAATCCTTGTTGGGTAGTATGAGACTTCGAAGGCCTACCGCATGTACATTCCCGTGCTGAGAAAATAAGTCGTAAGGCGGGACGTGAAATTTGAGGAGGAACGGGCCTTCAGGAAGTCATGTGATGTAGAGAAGGGGAAGCAACAGGTTCCTTCACCTTAGGATGGTACAGTTTAGAGTACAATTCAACTTGGCATGGTATCTCTTTTTGTAGATTTTTGATTTTTGAGATTTTAGATTGGAGAGTGGATTAGTTCATAAGTGGGTTTTGCAAGTGTATGCTTTCTTGGTGTTTCATTTCAAAAACTAGTTTTTTGAAATTAGTTACCTCATAGTGGAGCTTTTTTTTTTGGTCGAGAAATTTCATCATTCTTGGCATATTTTTAATTTGGAATGTCCAATATGAAAAATGTGACTCCATGGCAATATTCGTGGGGTTGTAAATTGGTCTTGGATTTTTGTTGTAGTTATCGAGGGCCTCACAATGTTTTTTTGGAGATAAGGAAACCAAAGGAGTGGGTAAGGGTTTTGAGGTAGATTACCCCATGGCCTCAACTTTGTGGACATGCAAAGAGATCATTGTTTGCTGCTGCTCAATTGAGATCTATCAAGCTCTCTGTCATGCTTCTATTTGAGGTTGTCTTTATCCCTGCTACGGCAGTTTGAATTCTACCAAGCATCGTATCTATCCTTGCTTAGTTTTACACCACTGGGATGGATCAATAGCTTGGCCACCAATCCTTTTGATACACTTGTCCCACACTAATGCGATGCATATTGGTTGAGTTGAACCTTGCGTTCAACTGTAAATGATGCTAGTAATTTTGTCGGATGAAGATAGATATTGATGATTTCAACTTGGCTTCGGATTTGTGCCTCTCGATGTTGAATTGTTTTTTGAACACGATCCAAGTGTCGAAAGGAGAAATACACACTAGTGGTCCCTTGATGCGTATAGAACACACTAGTTACAATCGATATTCGATCACATGATCTCAATCGCCATCAATAGGTGAGAATTTCATGAGGATTCTTTTACGTTTTGCGAATTGTAGCCATCTTTGGCAATTGCGTTGCTGACTTCCAAATTGCCTCATTGGGTTTTAAAGCCAATGGGAACAATCAATTGATCGTTGATTTGTGATTCTGTAGTCGACTTCCAAATTCCCTCTCCGGGTAATACACTCAACAGTTAAGATTTCAACAGATTTATAACAAAAGAAATCTCAAAGTAACTTAACCTTTTTTTCCCAAGTAATATATCCTGGGGAAAACCCCCAGGCACTTCCCGTCATTTTGAGGATGGTACCCACGGTAAACCCTGGATTCTTTAGGGCACAAGGCCAAGTCAACAATAGGGCTCAAAGTTGTTATGACATACTCATTATGAGATCAACATCTCAGTTAAGTGAATAGAACCTAGGTGGAGAGGATAACACTCCATGCCACATCTACTTGTGCTAGATGCAGTTGGCCTCAAATTAACTTACCTATTTGAGAAGAGTCCAAGTTTGTTAACAACTACAATTCTTCTTTGATAGCAATGTGTGTTGGACAATTGGTGGAGGACAGAAAACCTTCCACCCAATCGAACCATGGTTGAGGGTCCCCAAACCTACTTATGCCAAAACTATACCAATCTACCTTCTCTTTCAGTGAATTTCTCAATTAAAATATTTACTCATTATTTCCTTGGCTCCTTTCCCCCTCAGCCAATCAATGCATAACTCAATAGAACAATTTACATACATAGAATACAAACCATCAACAATCACCAACTATACAGGGTTCTCTTTCTAACAAAGCAACAAATTCTCACAGATAACTAATCAACAAAACGAAATCAATTAGGCAACTAGAGAGACAATCAACTGAGCAGAAACAGAGTAGTCTCGCTCTGGAGAAGAAACCCCCCCCTTCTTCCATTATGAATTTATTTTTTAATGTTCCTCATGCCAAGTGGCTTCCAGCAAGCTCTAAATTCCCCTTGCAAGATATTAAGGTAAATCCCTTTTGGCTAAACCTTATGTTATATTATTTCAAACTTTACAAAACTTTATGAGATATTATTTCAATTTATTATATTCTCATCTTTTTCTAGGAAAAAAGACTTTATATTCAATATTTCAAGGGTGAAATCAGAATATACATCATACTGCCTTTTAGGCTTAAAAAATGAACAGTTTAGTCAATTGTCCTTCTGACTAACTCTTAATCTATTCTATGACTACTTATATTTAGGGTTCGAAGGCTCCTTATAGGTAACCTTTACATGCTTTTTCTTTCTTCAACCAACCCAAAGGCTACAACATGATCTTCAATTACATCAAAATCCCCAAAGGAGGAAACAAGCTTGGAAACAAAACATTAGAACATAACAATTTCACCATCATAAACTCAATTTCATCTTCTAAACTCTTGTTCAACAAGGGTCCCTTCCTACAACAATAGATATTTTTTTGGTAGCTGATAAGCCAGAGTTAAATTCTCTAAAGATACATGCAAAAGAAAGATTCAAAACTCTCCTCAACCTGTTGTAATTGATTCAAGAGGAGCTTAAGCAACAAATTCTTTATTCTGCATTTTTGATTGGCCCAATCCACCATTAATTTTGAGTCACCAAACACTTGCCAGTGTTTTATGCTCTCATTTGCTGCTACCTTTAATAAAAGCTATATGGCATAAAGTTCAGCTTGGTTATTTGTATTTGGGTGCATTGCTAATTGTACCTTAAAGAGATGTTGTCGATCTGAATAAAATATTACCAACCCCAAATTTGGCGCTCCTTGACAAGTTCCATCAAAGAATCCCCAAGCCAGATTTTAATCAATTTTAGGGCCTTTTAAAATTCTTGTTGGTTTCTTTTTGGGAGAGGACTAGAGCCCATTATTGGCACTTCTTATTCATATATATATATATATATTTTCTTTTTTTCTTTTTTCTTTTTTCATGAAGGCTTATTTATTTCTACAACTAAAGACGTATCGCCTTATAAGTTATTTAACCCCAAATAGACCAAGATAGATGCCCTTCATAAGATTTTGGGCATCCAAGGAGAAATGACAATGTATAAAAATATGGTTTGATGATTCATAGTGCTCCCAGTGTAAGTAGCGTCTAAGTAACAGGGTACAACAATTTCATCTTGAGATTCAAAATTCATTGAATTTCGAAGGAATTTTCAAATTCATTTGATTTGTTGAAAAAAATCCCATGATCGAATGATATCAAGCCACTAACTCCAATGCCAATTCCAAGCCTAATTTGACAAGGGTTTGTTGTTTTCTTCAGCCTGCACACATGCGTACCTTGCCCATGAACCTCAAAGCCCTCCGGCTGCTCCAAATATACCTCCTCCTGTATGATCCCATTTAGAAATGCGGTCTTCACATCCATCTGATGGATAGACCACCCCATCTCAGCACTAATGGAAATCACAGACCTGATGGAAGAATACCTGGCCACTGGTGCGAAGGTCTCATCATAATCCACTCCCTCTATCTGAGAGAAACCCCGCGCCACAAACCGTGCTTTGTACTTATCCACGCTGCCATCTGCAGCCCTCTTGATCTTGAACAACCACCTAGAAGTCACTACAGACTTCCCCTCAGGCCTCGGCACAATCTCCCAGACATCGTTCTGCATGATGGAAGAATACTCTTCCACCATGGCATCTCTCCAAACCTAGATGCCTGCTGCCTCCTGAAACGTAGAAGGCTCCTGATCTGCCTCACTGCTCACTGTAGCTGAATAGCTACAAAACTTCTCCGGCCTCCTCACCTCCCTAAAAACCTCCTTTGGCTGCCCCACTGTCTCTGCTTCCTTCAAGGTGTCACGAAGCCACTTGGGCTTCCTCTTCCCTGAGGTAACATCCTGAGTAGAGCTGTCCAACTGATCCTCTCTCTGACCTGGCTGTGAACTAGAAGATGTAGAACCCGAACTCTGTGAACCTGTCCCTGAACCTGTGGCTGAACCTGATCCTGTCACTGGCTCACTACTGACCCCTGTACCAGAACTCCATGTCCCAGTCATCTGTGGACCTGTAACCTGTGAACCTGTCACCTGTGAACCTGTAACCCCTGAAACCTGTGATCCAGAACCACCACCTGTGCCCTGTATCAGATCACCCTGTACCTGAGAACCACTCTGAACCTGATCCAGACCCCTGGATTTCACAACAGCCTTCTCCTCCTCAAATCTGACATCTCTCCTCAGCACTGTCTTCCTCAAAGCCGGGATATAGATCCTGTAGGCTTTGGAGGTCTCACTGTAACCGACAAAGATGCCTTTCTCGGCTGTAGGCTCTAACTTAGTTCTCTTCTCCTCTGGAACATGAGAATACGTCATACAACCAAATATCCTAAACCTGCTGACATCTGGTTTCTTCCCCGTAAAAGCCTCCTCTGGAGTCTTGCTGCCTAAGACTCTGTGTGGGCTCCTATTCTGCAGATACACTGCAGTGCTACAAGCCTCGGCCCAAAGAAAGAACGGTAAACTCTGATCATGGAGCATAGATCTCGCTGCCCCAACTATAGATCGGTTCTTTCTCTCTGCCACTCCGTTCTGCTGTGGGTTATATGGTACTGTCCACTCCCTCCTTATGCCCTCCTGAGCACAAAAATCTTTGAAATCATTTGAGACATATTCGCCTCCGTTATCCGATCTCAATGCCTTGATCTTCTTTCCTGTTTGATTCTCCACAAGAGCTTTGAACTCTTGAAACAGACTGAAGACTTGACTCTTAGTCTTCATGAAGTAGATCCAGGTCTTCCTGGAGTAATCATCTATGAAGATGACAAAGTACTCAAAACCACTCAACGAGACTGAAGACATGGGACCACAAACATCGGAGTGTATCAACTCCAACACTCCTGTAGCTCTGCTATCGCTGCGGGGATAAGCAACCTTGGTGTACTTCCCAAGAGTACACCCATGGCACACCTCATCATGCTCTCTCTCTCTGAACTCAGGCAACCCAGTAACAATCTCTCTCAACACTCTGAGTGCCCCGTGGTGCAAGTGAGCCATCCTCCTGTGCCAAAGCTCACAAAGATCACTGTCTGAAGTAGCAACTGTGTGTGACAAAGCCCTGCAAGGCTGAAACAAAAACCTGTATAGTCTCCCCTCCCTGACCCCGATCACTTTGGCCGAAGTGACACTGGATCCCTTGGGATACATGAGAACCTGTCCATCTCTGAAAAGAACATCAAAGCCTTTGTCCTCAATACTTGAAACTGATATCAAGTTTTTCTTCAGTCCTGGCACATGCAAGACATCAGTGATCAGCAAAGGAGTCAGTGACTCCCTCTCAAACCCAACTGTGCCTGTGCCTACTGCTCTCACTACTGAGTCGTCACCCAGTATCACACTCATCTCAACTGCACTCGAACTGAGCTCTGTAAAACAATCTTTGGCACCTGTCATATGGCGAGAAGCCCCACTATCTATGTACCACATTGCATCTGGAACTGTGCTTGTGGACAAGCACACCACAAGAGAGAACTCGTTCTCGAAATGAGAAGCAAAATCATCAACTTCCGCTGTAGCTGCTGTTTGACTCTTTCCCTGATTCTTCTTCCTCAGAGGACATGTCACTGCATAATGTCCATTCTTGTTGCATGCCCAACAACGAACTTTGGACAAGTCTTTCTTTCCCTCACTTCCTGCTTTGGCCCCAGCTTTGGGCCCCTTCTTGGTCTGCTTCTTCTTCTTGCCCCCTTTGGCAAGAAGAGCCACATTCTCCTCCTCACCTCCTCCCTGCTGCTGACTGGAACTCCCTCCAACTCTGAGTTCCTCCTGAACAAAATCATCCCATAGCCTCTCCCAAGTAGGCATGTTCTCTCTGGCAACAATGCCACGAACAAAGATATCCCATGACTTTGAGAAGCCATTAAGAGCTAGCTTCACAAGCTCTTCACTCTCAACTGCATCCCCAACAGCACCCAGTTCATTTCTCACCTGAGACAAACGAGTAAGGTAAGAAGTAACACTTTCCCCTTTGGTCATCTTCACTCCCCTTAGCTTCTCTCTAAGCATCATCTTCCTGTTTTGGTTTGAGCTCTGATAGAGCTTAACCAGGGCAGCCCACATCTCATAAGCATTGTCCTTATCGGACACATGTGGCATAACATGATCTTTAATCGCATCCATGAGAATACGCTGTGCTTTAATGTTTTTCTTTTGATAAGCAGCATATGCAACTGCATCAGTAGTCTTATCAGGTACAGTCACAGGAGACTCCACAATATCCCACAACTCAACTTCTTTAAACAACAAACTTATTCTCTGCTTCCAAGGATTAAAGTTCCCTGCCCCCTCTAATCTGTCCTCAAACCTCAAGCCAGTAGCCATACTGAAAAAAACAAAAGGAATAGCAAACAACCAGCCAACCAAGATCTGGAAATGATTAACTCAGTCAACAAAACCCTCACTACTTATTCCTCCGGATTCTGTAAAAAGTTTTCCCTTATCCCTTCAAATCTGAACAATGGTTTGCAGCTCTCTTTAACTCTGCTCTGATACCATGATGAAATTTATACTAGCAGATTTAACTTTGATCTCAGTCAAGCATGCATTTAACTCAGCCCACTTAGCATATGTAAATAATTTTTCACAAGAAATGAATTCTGGAAATGAAAAATTTCTCTGCCTGTAAATGAAATACTAAATCTACTTCATCTTTTCACTTTTAAAAAATCAACATGCAAACCATAAATTTGACACAAAGGATTTTGGTCAATGACCCAGGAAAAACCCAAGACGGGAAAACCTGTGAGAGAGAGAGAGCTTTTATTAATTTCTTAGGGCACTTTCAGAATTTACAATGAACACAAGACAACTTATCTCTGCATTTCCAGCTTGGAAATATGTGTCATTTGCTTGGCTGTACGGCTGCTACAGAAATACAAAGGAGAACACCTTTCACACGTGCCACAGAACTCTGAGATGAACTGCCTTCACACGTGCCAGACTGATCTATCATTTGCTGTACGGATTCTGGAATGCGTGCCACAGAGAAATGCCTTAACTCTGCTGTACGGTATGGCCAGAAGGAGTACGGCCTGCAATCATTAATGTCTGCTGTCCATTTTCTAGAAAATCGAGCCACTAATTATCTCTTGCTGTTCTGTACGGTCTGCAATATTAATGGCTGAAATCTTCTTTGGAAAACGTGCCACTCCAGTATTTCAATCTCTGCTGTTCGGCCTCTTTTCTTCTTGCTCTGCAATTAATATTTCAAAATGATGAAACCCTAGCTCTCGTCCTTTCTCTCTCAGCTTGCCTCTCCTCCAACGTAGAGTAAGAATAATAAATGTCTATCTTTGCATTCACCTTTTTGTTCTTTCATTTAGGGTTAGGCTTTTACTTTTTAATCCAATGGTCAAAATAGATTTTAATCCAATGGTTCACATTTAACCCTCATTAATTAATTCAACTAATTAATTAATGTCACTTTATTAAAGTGACCCACTTTGTCACTTTATAATAAAGTGAAACTCACTTTAAAATTAGAACACTAATGACACCATAAAGTGACATTAAGGCTAGGCAACATATTAATGTGTCCCCACCATGCTAGACATCACACATGGCAAAGACACCTTTTCCTAGGTAACATTTTAACAGTCAAGGGCATCTATCACCAAATAATTCCCACCAATTCGTTGCCATAAATCATAAGAGTGAAAGACTAAGTTAGGAAATTCCAGAAATTAGTTTGTAACGTTGGCTAGAAATCTTCAATGCTTAGAAAAATGAATACTCGAACTTAAAAACTTTGTATTTCCTTATCTCATGCAAGAACAACTAGTTTTTTTGCTAAAGGTAACTGCACTTTTATTGAAAAGACTTTGATTGGGGACTGCGCGCTTTAGGTAAGTGTAAAATCCATCTTTAACTTCACCAAGTTTATTATCTCAAAAGTTGGATTTATAATGGTACATTTGGTTCATGAAATGCTCAATTCCTTGTATAGGTCTATTGAGTTGGTTGTTCCATGCACTATAAATGATCTTCCAAATAGGTACCATTTTTTAATCCTTATATATTCCCTTATTTGATTGTTGGCTTGATCCATGGCCTCATGAATATAACCCATGGCTAATTGATTCCCATTCACCATCCGTAACACCTTAACAAGGGGCTTGATAACCGTAACAATCTTTGCTGCATTGGACCAATAACTTGGGTCAAAATATTTCCTGCAAATTTCCTTCCCATCATCCTAGGTGCTTCACTAAGATTTAGTCCATTCATTAGAAGCAAACATCTTCCTCAAATTGTTTGTTTGAGAAATGAGTGAGTGCAATGTGAGAAAGTTCATTGCAAATTTGGTGATGGAAGGCCTAATAGTTGCCTTACTCCATGTGCTTTTCCTCAATAGGTTCAATACCCATGTGTGGTTGTAGATGTATTTGGTGATGCACTTGGTATGATCTACTACCTTTATCGAATCTAGTCTACCTATATCTTGATTCCTCAAGCATGAGGTCTAAGCAATGCGCAACGCATGGGGTCCATAATATGATCTTAACAACTTATAGTAACAAGGTAGTTAAAGCTGTTATCAATGATGATTTGTACATCTCTTTCCAATTTGTAGGTTTAATTAGTTAGTCATTGAGCGTAGAGAATGCCGATTGTCAGTCCTGTTGGGTGAATGGTCAGTCAAAGAATAATTGCTTTTGAGTTTCTTCCTCTTTTGATAGAGGACACATCTAAAAGGCCCATGAATTCATCTCGTTCTTAAAGACTCATCAGTTAAGACTTTGCCATGCACCAAAGCCCACCACAATGTGTTGATTTTTGGAATGCCGTCTCCTAGCCAAATCTGACCCCACAAGCTTCATTGAGGCCGGAGAGGAAGATTAATAAGTTCAAAGAGATATCCCATTTTCATTGTGTATTAACTAGGGCACATCCTGATAGAGTTGCAAATAAATTCGTAGAGAGATGGCAAATGTGGGAAGGGGGTTCCAAAGATATCTAGTCTCTTCATCTCTTCCTATCTGAGGACCAAATAGATATGTCTGATAGAGTTTAAGGACTTGTTCATCCATTCATTTATTTAATGGCTGTAGCTTTATGTTTTGTTCCAAAGGAACTTTATCAAGAATGCTTTCGCTCCATATTTGGATTTCCTTTTTGTTGTTTGGTATCCAAGTTAGTATCAACTGGATGAGTGGGGCAACTAATTTTGTCATTCGCTAATTTCCACACCAAACTATAGATCCGAATTGCCGTGGATGCTATAGAAGTGGGTTTTAAATATCTTACCCAAAAGCCAAGTAGATCTAAGTAGATCTGAGAAAATGTAAAATGAGGGTTTTAATAGTTATTTGCTTATGCCAATGGATTGGGATCAAGAAATAGTGAACAAACCTGTGGAGCTTACTTGGATAACCTTGGAGATGCCTTGATGATGATGATCTATGCAAACCCGATCAATTTGAGAAGCTTTGAGGTAGTTTTTTATGAAGTCGATTTAGTCCAAGGAAGCCAATGCGCCCTCTCTCTCCTGCACAACAAACATCAACCATATCAGATTTGCTGCAAACAAGAGATAAGACTAATGCCACAAGAGAAACAACAGAAAGATAACATAGATCACAATGATACTAATGATAACCCCCTGATACAAGCGAATGCCAAGTGGAGCAAGTTGAAGAAGCCTTGCAAAAACGCCCAAGTGAAGTAGCCCTCCTGTAGACAAGACAAAAGTTTCCAAAAAATATAGATCTTACCACAAATTCCAAATGCTAGGATGCAATAGACTTTCCAATCACTATCTAAGAACACCAGATGCAAAGGAGACCCAAGAATTTCCACAAGAATGTTTTTCTATTATCAAGATTCCAAGAGCCAAAGACCCTTTACAATGAGAAGCTCTCTCCTTTAAATAGGATGGAGAGAGACCAAAACCCTAACCACTTTTTGAATGAGTGGCTAAGATTAAAAGATCAAATGATCTAATCAATGGTTGAGATGAGCTCAACAATACAATACATGGATCACTAATAAAATAATACATCAATGGACCAAATCACCCTAGGAGAGGGGTCCCACCAAAAGTGAATGATAAAACATAAGATCTAGCTCATGGTGGGTCTAAGGGGCAATATCTATCCTCCCTAGTCAATCCCCATGGCACAATAATATAAAATAATCAAGCTAGACACCAAATCGTGCCTCTCTGGGAAAGTCGTGAGCCTTAGGAGGCTCTAAAAAATCATATAAAATGCCAAAAGTGATGGGTGTGGGTCCCACTGGTAGCTGAAACTACTGGAGAAGGTGTGGAAGACATCCCACTCATCATCACAAGTCATCCTATGCGAATCCCTTGCCTTAGTAACCTAAATCGAATCCTTCAGTAGCCATTTTTACCATTTTTTAATTGCCTCGGGAAATGTGAACATGCCCAAACTGCCTCCTGGAGTGCCTGCGCTGTCAAGGTGAGGCCACTAGGCTCTTTGGGAGGGGGGTAATATGGTAATAACAAGTGGCTGGACCACCCCCTCCATGCACAACGCCCTAGGTGAACTCATCAACTCTCTGCTCTGCTCTGACAGGGCCTTTGATAGGCCAAAACTGCACTAGGATAGCCAACTGAGGCTAATAATTAATGTAACTGCCCGGAACTGAAAACAAATTGTCTCATTGGACTCAGAAGGTTCAAATCCATCTAAGATGTGTACTCATACACCATATAGATCCATGCATGGTCAAAAATAAATGCCCATCATATATGGCAGACCAAATAATAATAACTTGTACAAGTGCTGAAAAGCACAAATCATCATCATAAGCCTGAAACCACTGCATAGAACCATCATGGTGACCTGTACCAGACCATAATCATATCTCTGTATCATCCGAGGTCTGCCACCTCATGTCCTGTGGTTGACTTTTGGTCAAACTAGGTTTGACCAAGTCAACATGACCCAAATATAACTCATGGTGTCATCATAATGCTGCAAGGTGTCAAAGGTTAAAACATGCTCTACAATTCATCCAAGTAATAATTATAGCAAGAAGTAATCATTACCGGCGATCTAAAACCAAATATATAAAGGTCTTCAATATTATTTATGACTCAGACTAGACTTTCAAAACCATACTCACTTCATAGTTGTGATCAATTTGCTAGTGAAGGGTGAAGACTAAGAACTGACAAGGCTAGGCTAAAAGGATGACTACTGACTTGACACTGTGACACTTTGGATATGGAAAGGGAATACACACCATAGCATATATTGAATCAGCAATAACACAGGGAATGGCGGTGCCTCACAAATGGGTAAGTTGTTCAAAGAGTGCTTATTCACCTTAGCAGATGCTCACGATCCATAATACAAATGAGGCCAGCAATTGCTTAGATATAGAATTTAGGAACCATTGCTTTTTGGGCCTTTGCTTTTCATTGCCTTTGATCTATGTGTGTTTACAAACACATTGCATAGATTTACATTTATTTTACGGCCAGTTTCATTAGGTCTGTCTTGCCTTTCATTCACGAGTGTTAAGAAACACTTTCTAGAATGGGCGTATTTCACAAGATATACCATTTTATTTCTTAGCCATTTTCATTTGGCTTGCCTTTCGTTCCATGAACGGGCTTTTACATTTCACAAGATATACATTTCATTTCCATATTTTGTAGTTATGGCAGCACTATCTATTTTAGGTTTAGCCAACAACATCTTTAGTGACTAAGGGGACTTCGTGCAAGTGCCAAACATTGGGACAACCGACCAGAATGATTTAGGCCTACAACCCAACTCACCAAAGGTAAGTTTTGTCACCAACTCAGAGCCAAGACACAATAAACACGGAAGCTCATCCAATACAGGGGCTAGAACGGAGAAAGGTCCTCCATGCCACTAGTCAAGTAGTAAATCAAGGTAATAAACCAACTGGGTAGGTAATGGATGGATGAAGACAATGAATAATGAGACCAACACTAGCAAGCCAAAGTATGGTGGGAATGATCACCTCTTATCTCCCTAAGGAGGGTAAAACCGATGAGTATAGGTCAAGAACTTCTAAGTTTGAGTAGGGACAATATAATATATATATGAAAGTACAACCACGTCCACATATCTATATGATCGCCAGGTCATGATACTAAATGCTAAGACATGCTACAAGAATGAATATAAAAGCAATATAACCATAAAACCAAAATATACTTTTTGAGTCATATACCTGAATGCTCATCATCTGAACCAACATCTGTCCTCTGAAACTGCTGCGGTAACTCTGGGCAATACTGACTGCTTTGTATAAATGGCTAAATGGCTACATCTGTCATCTCTCTGAGTGTCCTGAAACTCAGTCATCGCATGGGGAAGAAAACTGCTGTCCATATTCTGATAGTGATCCATAATAGATGCTCATCTCAGCATCTCAATGCAAGGGAACTGGCTGAATAGTGTACTGGAATTTGAAAAATAATGTATGGTATCCCGGCTACTATATATGTGATAACAGGTCCCAATGCACAAAGCTACAACACTTATCCAAAGATTCTGAATAAAGCTGAAAGGGTGGTAAATACTTGTCGTTTCCTGTTCTCCTTGTCTTTATGAAGTGTTGGCGAATGCCCTCTACGAAGGACAATGCTAGCCTCGAAGGGGAATTTGCACTATCCCTTAGTCTCAAACAAATAATCACACACTAGTTACACTGGAGACCCTATATTGATACCTTGATGTTGAACTACCAGTAACAAAATTACTATATAGTATAGGCTCAAAGCTTGATTCTGAAAGTCCCAATGCACTGAAGCAAAAAATAATTATCCTAAGAGCATGAGCATGAGTTACCAAGTTACCATGTTCTTCCATTCACAGAGTTGTAGACGAATTGAAATTTCATATTTATTGATAGAGATTTCATATTTATTGACAGAGAAGGGTTCCATTGTTAGATAACTTGGAGAGCACAATGACTGGAGCACATGTGAGGATGGGACACACCTTAATGTGACACCCCTCCTTCCTAGTGGGAGTTAATATTGATGAGATGTGGCCAATTCATGATTGATTTTGTATGCCTACACAATTTAATGACTTAGGGGATGAGAATGAAGGTATTACTATTAACCCCATTTTTTCTAAAACACCCTTTGCCTAATCTTGTGGCTAGGTTTGCTAAGTGGTCTGCTTCGGCATTTATGGAATGAAAGATGTGGTGGTATCGAATCTCTCAAAACATCGGCTTTCGATCCTTATTCTTTTGATGATTTCTGCCAATTTATTGCCCTTGGGGGTAGAGTTGTTGTGCAAAGGTTGAACCATAATGGCGGTGTCCCCAATTGCCATAGTTTGCTTATGTTTAATGAAGAGGTGACCTTGATTCTTTGAAGGAAAGTGTAATCCTCAACTTGATTTTTGTTAGCATTCACTATACGATACACATATCTGATTCACTGAGTTCCTCTGCTCCCTTTCTAATGCATTCAGTTGCTCAAGAACATTTATGTTTTCGTCTATATAGAATATGACTCGAACAATGCTGATAGTTTTTTCTTAATCATTTTGAGGTCATTAATAGAATTGGCAATTGATTAGAATCCCTTCGTTTTAGATCCAAAGAACTATACCTTTCTAAGTCAACAAGAAGGATGTCTTTCCTGTTTTATTCTATTGTTTTTCCATGTGGTGTCTAGTTTGAGAGGCTCAATGTTGGCCAACTACTACATTTCATCACTTTATAGGAAGTATGCTGCTAGGGGGTCAATCTGAGCTTGTGTTACTCCATACTTTAGAAAAGGATAAATTGTTGTTTATACTTCCCTCTATAATTGTCTAATTCCTTTAAAAAATGTCAATATGAGTTAAAGAGTCCCGTGAATCCATCTTTCCATTATAAGGGCCACAAATGATTTAATCAAAATATAGTGCCTTTAAGGAAAAGGAAAGTGGAATTATTAAGCTTATGAGAAATGAGTGTTACATTAATGATGAAATCAAAATATAGTGCCTTTAAGGAAAAGGAAAGTGGAATTACATAATGGAAAGAGTCGTCTTGTGTGCCCTTCTAAACCTTTTACATAAAAAATCCCAACTTGGAAGCAACATTTAAGGTATTTCAAACAAGAAATCTCATCCAACATGGTTTCTAGAACTAGCAAAATATCTAGACTAAATTTATTCAATAGTGCCTTTAGGGAGCTCGTTTTTCAGTGTGCATTGAAACCCCTAGAGTGGTAGGAGAGCAATGGCATTTTTTATGGCTTGTAGGGTAATTTTTTATGGCTTGTAGGGGCTTTCAATTCTCTAAGTTCCTTTAGAATGGTTTGTTGCTTGTCGTTTTGAACAATATGGCTTGGAAATGTCAATTTTTGTTTCCATTGTTGGCCTTTAAATAATTTTGATGTTTGCAACAAATTACTTGGAAGAGGTGTAAGTAGACAACTACTAGACTCTCCTTTCGAAGTTGAGTGGGGATTGTATCTTTTTTGAATACTAGGACAAATAAAGTTCCTTTTCTATGATATAGGTCCACTTTTCCATCTCAAAACCTAAAATCTACAACTTTGGATCAATTTGACTCAAAAGTGGACAACCCCATTATTAAGGTTTGAAATATACATTGGGATTTTGTCATGTGTCATGTGTGTATTAAATTGTGTATGCATGCTAAGAACTAGCAACCATAAAAGGGTTTGATGGTCTCTTCAAGCTTTGCATTAAGTTCACTCACACCATCTTAAATTCTTTGATCCTCTATACTTATCTGACAAGTTGTATGTGGATGAATGTAGACTTGTGATACTTCTTCCTCCACCATCTTTCATTAGTTGACGATCAACTTAGGTAAAACCAAGGCTATGATCTTCAACTAATTGAAGAGGCTACTCACTGATCTTCGTTTCTTCTTCAGAGGGGAAGAGGTCGAGATCACTAGCAACTATATATCTATTTGGGGGTACAGATCCCCCACGTTCGTTGCATAATTAGATGCAAACAGATGGTACCTTAGCCCATCGTGCTCGTAGAATTTGGCGCTCGACATTTTCGGCTTGAGGCTATGTTCAGTCTCGTTGCTCTTTGACACCGCCTTCGAAGCTTCGCATACACAGTGAAGGGACTTGATTGGTACCCATACTTGGCCTATCTCTCTTCAAAGGCCATCACCTCAGCTAGCCCTTTTGGTCATTCTAGATGTTGGTTTGTGGGTGTTGTAGATCTTTTAGCATCCGTCGGTATTGTGATGGATCGACTTCCTTCTTTTGGGTATTCCTTGAATGCACCTGGTTGCCTCTTACCTACTAGATAGGAGTTGAACATAATCACTAGAGATGACATTTATAGACAGTTTGTGTAGGTCACTTGGATCAATCCTCGAGGGGGGGGTTACATCCCAAGATGTCCTTCTACGCTACACACTTTTTGGATTTGAGGAGCGGTCTCATTGCTCAGGCCCCTTCCACATTCCACCATTGGGCACACACTTTCCGTGTTCCTTTAGGTCAGTTCAGAGTGGGCTGTCATCGTCTCAGGGTAAAGACAGATCACCAGCTCGACCGGTCAGATAGGATCTGCCAAGTATGTCACCTTTGAAGGTTGAGACCAAGGAGCACTTAATTTTGATGTTCTATTTACTATGAGATCCGTGGGCAGTTTCATTGTCTTTTTAGGGACCTTCTTCTCACAACACTCCAGACTTGGCTAGATTCTTTAGATACCTCAATCAGAGATGTCTAGCATTATACTTGCAGGATGTCCTTCGGCTTCGCTCTTTAACCCTTCAACAACATTCTCAGTCAGGACCATGGTCCATTCAGCGTATTACTTCTTTCTTTTCAGTACTTTCTTCCTCTAGGGGCACCAAGAGATAAACAAATGATGCCACAAACCTTTACTGCTGTGTTAGGACACGACAAACCATCTCTACCTCTGCCCAACACCAGCGACGGGGACAGTCTTGGCCCCATCGCGACAAACGAATGACTTCTTCCAGGTTGCAGCACCAAGCACCCTCTTCTAGGAAGCGACACACTACTCATTTCAGTTCCTCTTCTAGCTCGTCCCTAGACAGAGTACTATTTTGAGCTTCCTTCAGTTGGCCCTTGATGGTAGGAGAGTTACTCCCAGTGATTCTAGTGTTTCTAGTGCTTTCATTGGCCCATGACAGTTTCACTGTCACCGTCTTTGCATCACAACTCTTGGATCCACTTTCCTTCCTTGGACCAGTTCTATTTGTATCTCTCCTTGTATATATTTTTCTTCGAGATTGGCTCTCCATTATAAGACTAGGGTTTGGTTTGTTTTCTGCTTTTATCTTTTTATAGGAGCTACTTTTATGCTCCCACTTTGTATTATTATCATGGCACTGCACAGTCCCATTGACTTACTTTTGTGGTCATTTGTTGGACATTAATAAAATTATCTTATCTTACCTTTTTTCTACGAGTTGGCAACTTCCAATTAAACCATTCCAAATTCTGAAGAACTAGCAACCATATGCAAATCTCCATTAGTTTGTCCATGGTTCTTACATGGGTAAGAAATTTGTAAGTGATCATATGAATGACAATATTTAAAATGACAAGGTACATTTGTTTAGTCGAGTAGCTACCAAAAATCCCTTCCTCCAACTGTTAGACTCATTCCTTCTAGAAGCCCTTTGCTAAGCTTCATCTCCATGCAATTCTTTGCAATAACCATATTTGATCATCTAGTACTGATAGGTTCGGTTTTCAAGAAGTTCCCTAGGAAGTTTCGTATAATTTAAAAATACTTGTTCACACTAAGTTCCATTGGAAGCTATTTCAATCTTAACTCGAATGGGTAGTTTGGAAAACCTTTCATTAAGAGGGTTAAACCCATAGTCAACTTGGGAGGGTGAGTGTAGAGTTCAACCAACTAGCACTTTATCTTGTTTGCCTCAGTCATGGACATTTTATGTCTCTGGGGTCCATTCTGAGAGTGGAGAAGGGTCCTACACCCAATAATTCCATCTTGTTCACCTCACTTATGAATAAAAAAGTATTAAAGCATCTAGGGCCCATTGTTAGAGTGGGGCTGCACTCCAAGAGGTGGCGAGGGTGAGCGTAGAGTTCAACCAACTAGCACCTTCATCTTGTTTGCCTCAGTCATGGATATTTTATGTCTCTGGGGTCCATTCTGAGTGTGGAGAAGGGTCCTACACCCAATAATTCCATCTTGTTCACCTCACTTATGAATAAAAAAGTATTAAAGCATCTAGGGTCCATTGTTAGAGTGGGGCTGCACTCCAAGAGGTGGCGCTTGTGATATTCAATCCATTATTTAAGGGCCTTCTTAGTATAATGCTCGACAAGAAACTAACCAATGAGTGCTTTTGTAGTGTATTCAAAGATATTGTCATTATCCAACTCTAGGTCCACATCAACTCTTGAGTCTCATGTCTGCCACTATCTTCTTCACGCACTTGCCTTTGGTTGGTTTTTTCTTTAGATGGGAAAATAGTCGCCTTTTGGGTTTTTGAATGGAGGGCTTTTATGAGCTTATGACACAACAACTCTCCCCTTGAAATGTGTTTCCATTGATTGTTGCAATGAGGATTTTGCTTAGTCTTCTTTGCAACTATACCTTGGACAACCTAAAATGAGGGTGCTCCTCCAATACGGGAAGTGGTTTTTGTTGTACACAAAGCAAGATTTTCATGTGCAATATGGTGTCTCCTTTTTAATGAAAAGCATGGGTATGGAAATCCTTGCATTGACATCATTAGGGAAAGTATTATACACACCCTTTCCATGATCAATGATGGTGTGGAGTGATAAAAAATGGGGGCTTGACAAGGAGGATGCCCTAGGCTTCTCGACCTTTCCTAGACCAAAGAATGATGAAATTTGTAAAAACAAAGGAGGGGAGAACTCGAAAGTAGACTTACATTGATCTTTGATTTTGCAAAATGGGAAACCATCATCTTATCTTTTGTAGCTTTTTCCTTCATCTTTATAGGGTATTTAGAAGTTGCATAAATAATACTTTGTGGGTGTCATTCACTTTTCAGATTTACAAGTTATATTACAAGATTAATATAACCCCTTGTGAAGCATTTTCAAGACATAAATATGCCGTTGGATTTTTTGTTAAAGCAATTAATATCTTCCACATCACATTGGGATAAACTATGGTGTTTATGTCTTGAAGGTGCTCAGTATATGGACAAAAAATTGGGTATTTTGCAGAAGTTGCTAATTTCTATGAGTTGGAACTGACTGTAGAAGGTTTAAATAATATGGAAGAAAGTTTGGATGATGGCTCAGGGATTGAACATCCACAAAGTGAATATCAATACTTTTGTGCATCTTGTAAAGCTTGAGTTAGATGCAACACATTATATTAAGTTCCATACCATTCCCCTTAACCTTCATTTCCAGCTTAAACGATGTGTTTCCCTCCCCAGGGTGCATTGTTGTTGTGTTTTATTTTGAAAACTATTTTAGATGATATGCTTGGAAGAAAAATGGTTGTATCTATGATGCTTAGAGAGTAGTTTTGAGCAAGGTTTTGCTTGTTCAAATAATAATTGATGCAGGTTTCTAACAATATTTTTTCTATGCAGACTACAATAAAAATTACTATCATAGAGGAGCTTGCTTCAAAATTCAGCTTCCCAAGAATTTTGATTATGGGACAAAGATTGAGTGAGATTCAAGAGCTTAAATTTATAATATATGATCTAGAATACTCTACGGGATAGGATGGAAGGTAATTTCAATTTCATCTCCTTTTATTTTTTGGACACCGGGGATGAAGATGCAAGTATTTTAGAATTTGTTTGAGAACAACAAAAAATGTGTTAAAAAGCGTTCAAAGCAGGGTTGGGTTGGGCTTTTTTATTATTGTTATAATAACGATGATAATAATATTCGTATTTATATCATGTGACATGCACATAGGAAGTAGAAAATAAGACGAAATGAGACAAGATGGTGAAGATGAAAAATATGTGGCACAAACCAACTTTGTGGAATACCAACAACTTCAACTTCAACCTAAAGCTCAACATTGAACATGTAGGTGAGTACATTTTGTTGGGGTGCCTAGAGGAGAAAGAGAAAGGGTTGTGGGTAGGGGGTGCGAGGAACACGAAAACATGATTTTTTCATTATTTTTATTTCTGACAATATTTTCTCTGTAGACTACAATAAAGAACACTATCATAGAGGTCACTTGAAAATTCAGCTTTCCAAGTATTTTGATTATGGGACAAAGATTGAGTTAGATTCAAGTGCTTAATTATTTTGTATATGATTTTGAATATTGTATGGGATGGGATGGAAGGTACTTTCAATTTTAGGGACACATGGGATGCAGAGGCAAGTATTTTAGAATTTGTTTGACAAAAACAAAAAATGAGAGTTAAAAAGCATTCAAAGTAGGGTTGGGTTGGACTATTTATAATAATAATAATAATACTAATTATACTAACGATAATGCTTGTATTTATATTATGTGGCATGCAATTATACAGTCAAAAATAAGGTGAGATGAGACAAGATGGAGAAGATGAAGAGTATGTGGCACAAACCAACTTCTTGGAGTAGCAACAATCTCAACTTCAACCTAATTCTCAACATTGAGCAGGTAGGTGCTCACATTTTGTTGGGGTTCCTACAAGAGAAAGAGAAAGGGCTGTGGGTATGGGGTGCCAGTAACATGAAAACATATTTTTTATTTTCATATTTGTATCTATATGTGCATGCATAGCAAGAAAATTAGCTTTTAATTCTATTCATTGCGAACACATTTTATTTTTAATATTAATTTTATGATTGATGTTACTGGGCATCAATGCCAAATTCTAGATATATGTTTAGTGTTATTGTCTTTGATTATCCTTTTCCTCGTTGATTTTGTATGCAAAAATACTATTGTTAGGTATAAGATTGTTTCTTTGAACCTAATGTAATTTGAAAGAATCATTTGTAGAGTTGAAGATTCCTTGATTATAGAGTATAGATCTCTAATTGTTTGAGCACATAACCATTCCTAATCTCAATAGAGAGTTTGCTGTATTTTTTTTAAAGCTAGTAAGAATAATACTATTAATCTAAAATAAACCTAATTGTACATGGTCTTCTGTTATTGATCTGCCACCATGGAAACTGTTAATTTTTGAGCATCAATTCAATATTATCTAGGATCTTAACTAAGAGAATAACATGTACAACATATCAATCACAAGAAGCAATCACAAGAGACAATAGACACACAGAGTTTCCTTGGGGAAAACCATAAAGGTGAAAAACCCCAATAACTTCCTCAGAGATAGATAGAGCAATGATACAAAACCCAAGCATAAGAGATAGTCTTCTAGCAGCAGCTTCTCCTCCTCCACTAGTGCACCACTTTCCAATGAGTGTATGTGTGAGAAAGTGAATGATCAAATAGAGTGTCTCCCGCACTCTATTTATACTTGAATTGACTTGCCTAATAACTTTTACTAGGTCAGCCTCAACTTAACCACATAACATAATGCTGATAGGGCCGACTCCCAATAGGGTGGTCTAATAACCCTTTAACTCACATGACTTATACAGGTCCGACCCCATCAAGGTGGTCTAATAACCCATCAAGTATAAGTTACGACACTTACAATATAAATGACGACACTTCCGTATAGAGGAATAATACCATCTCTATAGGAGTACAATATACATATGTGAAATACATTCCGAAGTTACAAATACATCAACACTCCCTCTTAACTAGGAAGGTATTTCTCGACATAGATCTACTAGCACAAGTCTCCTTCTCTGGATCATCGACACTGGATCATCGTCATCGTCACTGCTGCTGCTATCTCAATCAATCTCCAAACTACTTGTAATAGGAAGTTCTACAGAGCCAGCCCTTTTTCATGCTGGATGTAGGCCCACCACCTTAGGTCTTCATCAACACTGGCCATACTGTGGAATCTTCAGGATTTATTACGTGCGTCAACATAACCTAGCTCAGACTATAGGATCTTTTACATGTTGACTGTCACAAAACCTTTAAAGAGTGTCTTGCATCCTGCAAGAACTCTAAAGAGCATCCCAGGACTAATTACGAGCTTACTGCTCAACCTATTGGATCTCGAGGACAGATTATATGTGACCCTCACACCACAAAACCTTTAAAGAGCGTCTTGCTTCCTGCAAGTACTCTAAAGAGCATCCCAGGAATGATTACGAGCTTACTGCTCAACCTATCGGATCTCCAGGGTGGATTACATGTGTTTAGGCAAAACCTTTAAAGAGCGTCTTGCCTCCTGCAAGTACTCTATAGAGCATCCCAGGATTGATTACAAGCTTACTGCTCAACCTATCGGATTTTCAGGGCGGATTATATGCCTCTAGTAGCAAAACCTCGAAAGAGCATCCCAGGACTGATTACGAGCTTACTGCTCAACCTATCTGGATCTCTATATCCCAGCTTATTACGAGCACACAGCTCTACCTGTCCGGATCTTGAGGATCTTTTCTATGCTACCTGCACAACCTGTCCACGGCCACATAGTATTAACTTGATACTCACCATACATCATCCTGATGTACATGATCATCCCGATCATTGTCACTGCATCATCCTGATGCAAGTCATCCAGAGCATCGTCCTGATACTCATCATACATGATCATCTTGATCATCATCATAGCATCATCCTGATGCATATCATCTGGAGCAACATCCTGAAGCTCGTCATCGATGATCATCCTTATCATACAATGCATCCACCTGATGCATACCAAGTATCTGCCTGATACATATCATCATACATGATCCTCCTGATCATACAATGTATCTACTTGATACATATACAAATACATGATCCACATGATCATACAATGTATCCACGTGATACATACATAAATTCATGATCCACCTAATCATATCAAGCATCCAACATGATGCATATACAAATGCATGATCCAACTGATGCATATACAAAGCAGTAGCTGGAGCATCGTCCTGATGCTCATCATACAACGCTTACATCCACAGCCATGGGAAGGATCCTCCTCTCACCATGCTTGGAATGGCTCCTGCAAATGTGTCTCATCACTTCTTCCTCGAAGTATCTTCAATCTGAAGAACACCAAGCCTCTCTCTGAAGTACTCACACTTCACTCTGGCTAGTGGTTTCGTCAACACATCTGCAACCTGCTAATTTGTCGCAACATACAGGAGCTTCACTACTCCTCTCTGCACCATATCCCTGATATAGTGATATTTGATCTCAATGCGCTTCGACCTGTCATGGAACACTGATTTCTTAGACAGCTTCACACAACTCTGGTTGTCACAAAAGATACTAGTAGCATCCAACGGGAGATCAAATAACTCAGATAGTAGCTTCCTTAGCCATACTGCCTCACAACTAGCCGAACAAGCTGCAACATATTTTGCTTCGGCTGTACTCAGTGCTACGCAGGACTGCTTTCTGCTAAAAAGAGATCACACCTGATCCCATACTGAAGCAACACCCAGAAGTGCTCTTCTTATCTGCAACACTGCTTACCCAATCTGAATCAACATAACCCTGTAGGTTAAACTTTTGATTCGCATCATACTTGAGCCCATAATCAATTGTACCCTTCAGGTATCTCAGAATATGCTTTACAGCAACCAGGTGAACACCTCTCGGATCCATCAGGAACTGGCTCAATGTGTTCACCGCAAGGCAAATATCTAGTCTCGTGTTTGTCAAGTACATCAAGGATCTAATCATCTGACGATGCACAATGACATCAACCGGATCAGACGAAGCATCACACAAAAGCTTCAGGTTCGATGCCATAGGTGTGGCCATGGCCTTGCAGTCCATCATCCTGAACCTCTTCAGGATCTCTACTGTATACTTCCCTTGTCCAAGGAAGATCCCATCTGCACTCTGTCACACCTCCATGCCTAGAAAATAGTGTTTCATCCCCAAGTCCTTCATCTCGAACTCGGCAGCAAGCTTTTTCTTCGTGTCGGTAATCAATCTATCCTTACCTGTAACAAATAGGTCACCCACATACAAAGTAGTATCACTGGATTTCCTTCCTCAACCTTGTAGTAAAGGTTGGAATCCGCTTTACTCTTGGTAAAGCCCAAACTGGATAGAAAGCCGTCTATCCTACCATACTAAGTCCTAGGAGCTTGCTTCAAGCCATACAAGGCTTTCTTCAACTTGCACACATATGACTCTCTGCCATATGTCTCAAAACCGAGTGGCTGCTCCACATACACTTCCTCTTCGACTACACCATTCAAGAAACTTGTCTTGACATCCATCTGGTGTATCTTCCACTTCATCACTGCAGCCAGAGCAAGTATTGTTCTGATGGAAGTGTATCTGGCTACAGGAGCAAAAGTCTCTTCATAGTCTAAGCCAAACCTCGTCTTGTATTTCTCTATGCTGCCATTTGCAGCATGCTTGATCTTATAGATCCACTTGGAAGTCACAACAGACTTCTCTTCTGGTCTCGAGACCACATCCCAGACATCATTCTTCATGATCGACTGGTACTCCTCGATCATGGCATCCTTCCATTACCGCATCCCAAATCCTGGGAACTTCAGATTCTTCAATATCTTCAATAGATAGTTTTCTTTAACTTCATTGCTGGAACAAATGTTGTAGTCCTTCTTTTGTAGGTGATTGTACATGATCTTTCCTACAAAACAAGTTAAATTGCATGATTAGAAACATCTCATAGTTTTCGGAACAAATTCTTGCACATAAAGAAATATGTCACATAGTCATGCAATTATCTTAGCCAATGCTTCAATGCAACATTTATCCATATCCCGTAACTTTCTAGATGCTTTCCAATCTCTACCAGAACATTGTTAAGAGTGTACACAACTCCCAACATTTCAGCAAAGAGGTTTCATTCTAGATAAGTAGCAATGGAATGTTGTACAGTCCCATAGGCCACTTACCTATTACATGCGTATTAGTAGTATATTGTTCATTAATGCAATTATTCTAATATGCATAATACACAACCTAAGTGTAGAAACATAAGTATATACATCTTTGAACAATGATAATACTTATCTTTGTTTGTTTGTTGGGTGGACTCCCTCTCAATCTTTGCTTCCTTGCAGGAACTACCGCAGTGTGCTCCCTCTTGATCTTTGCTTCCTGGACTACCTGTCCTTGAACTTATATTTATCCTGGACCACTATGCATGCTTAAGTGTGCACTAGTGTCATGATTGTGCCATCCTCAAGATTTCATACATAATCATACATTCATTAGTATAAAACAAAATAATTTTAAACATGTATAGTCATGATCATTTCAAACACAGATAATAAGCATTAGTATTCAAGGTTTCAGAGAAGACTTCTCTTACTCATGCATATTCATATTTTACCATAGAACTCTTCTGGTTAGTCATATCATCAATCAAGGTAAGAGACATAATATGCATAAACCCTTGATTACTTAAATTTCTAACTTCATGAATAATCGTATACAAAAGTATAAGATCCTAACATAGGGTAGGATTCTAACTTGATATAGGAAAACATACCTGGTCATCATATTTGCTAGTTATGTCTAGCAATGTTTTCTTGTTCTCTTCAATGACCTGCATAATTCATAAGTTGACCATTGTAGAACCAAAAAATACATACCTCTATGTGATCCATGACTATGGATGAGTCTTTGTCTTCATGTCACCATGGTCTTGATCTAGAACTTGATTTTGTACCTTCATGCTAGCGGATAACATTATCCTCATACAATACCACAGTGCATTAGTACAATCATAATACAATCATAAGTGTCATAACCCTAATCAATGAATGTCTTCTATCATGCATTCATACTTTTATTAGGGTGATAAGACAAGTCTAAAATTAAACAAGATTGTTACTAAACTCAATAACATGAAGGCAATCATATTGTAAACTTAATCATGAACAGATTTCAAAACATACTTGTAAGTCATACCTGTTAGATTGCTTGTAGTAGTAGTTGTTGTTGATCCTTTTGTTCTTAGGACAATCTGAGGAAAAGTGTCCTCTTCTTGGTATGTGCTGTGAGAGCTTGATCTTCATTCCCCATCTTCTCTTCTCAAGCTACAATTCGAGCTTCTTCCTGTGAGCATTCTTCCCACAGCTTACTGAAAGAGATAAGTTTCTTCCTAGCACAAATTCCTTGGATGAAGGAATCCCATGACCTAGGAAGGCCATTAAGAGTGGTCATTACCACTTCTCCATTTTATATATCTTCTCCCACAGCTTCAAGTTGTTCTTTTATCTGGGAGACCTGTTATCACCTAAACTGTAGTTGCCCCTATGGATGGATCCAGTCATGGATGGCAATAGGGAAGGGCAACTCAAAAGGTGCAACCACGATCACCTCGACCTCCAATATATGGTTGTCACGCCAGTCGAGGCAACCTTCGCTTTATGTTATCAAGCCCAGACAACAAAGGGGGAGACCCGATCTACTCCCGACAGGAGAGATCAAAACCAAGACACCAAATCAGGGTATTTCTAAGTGAAGTTAGGTGTATGGTTTATCCTAGACCTAAAGATGAAGTCACAAGCCAAGTGGAGGGTTCAATAGGTATAGCTTTGGTTCATAGTTGATGTGAGAGTGACTTACAATGTTTGAAGTGAGATCTAGGATGAGTGTACTAGTTCAATGTTGGAAGACCCACTGCCTTGGGAACTGTGTCCAATGCAGGGTAGTTTAAGGGTTGAATTGGGGCTAACTAGTACAAGTGACAAGCTTGACCATGATACATGATAGCTTCAAGGGTTTAGTTCACCATGCAAAAGTCAAACCACAAGTCAATCCAACAATCTAGGAAAGTTGAATTAACTTGGAGATAAACCAGTGCCTTGGGAATTGGGAAGTGGAGTCAAAGTAGGGTTGACTTGTGGTTTAGGACTCCTAGTACTTGGGACAAGTGGGCAATAAAAGTCTTGGTGGATAAATAGGTCTAGATCTAGGTTTAACCCAAGTGGACCACAATCCCTTAAAACAAGGAATGATATCCCCAAGGCAAGATCTGACGAAGTGACACACTAGACCTAGGTTTTGAATTATTCCCGTTCCAAATCCGCAAGAATCTCAAGTACCCACGTCCTAGAAGTGGACAAACTCACTTCTCCAAGGTGGTGCGACTTTACCCAAGGAGGCCTAAAAGCGGGGTAAATGGGGTCAAGACAAGTCGGATGGCATCCAAACTTTAGATCCGGGTAGGTTGGTCAAGTAGGATTATGGATCTATAATTTCACGGCAATCCGACAGTTAGATCTTTCTAGATCTGAGTTTAAGTACACCTAATGGTCCAAAATGGGGATTAAATCCCTTAAAATGTGGAATAGGGCCCACAAGGTGAATTTCAGAAAAGGAACAATCTGGGTGTGTGTTATTTGATGTGTAGATGATAGATCAAGTGGAATCTCAAACACCCATGTACTAGATCTAGGTCAACTTGCTCGAATTAGGAAGTGCGCTTTGGTTGGGAGAAGCTAAGTTGGTTTGGGAAGGGGGTCAAATGGAAGCCAATCCTCACCAAACTATAGATCCGGGATGCCGTGGATGCTATAGAGGTGGGTTTTCAATATTATGCCCAACAACCCACTAGATCTAAGTAGATCTGAGAAAATGTAAAAAGGGGGTTTTGAAATATTTAGGGTTTTAACAATTTATGAACTATGTCAATGGATTGGATAAAGGTAAGAGAAACAAACCTGTGGATCTTACCTGGGTAACCTTGTAGATGCCTTGATGATGATGATCTATGCAAACCCGATCAATTTGAGAAGCTTTGAGGTAGTTTTCTATGCAAGTCGATTTGATCCAAGAAGCCAATGCGCCCTCTCTCCTGCACAACAAACGTCAACAATATCAGATTTGATGCATCAAGAGATAAGACTAATGCCACAAGAGAAGTAACAGAAAGATAGCATAGATCACAATGAAGCTAATGATAACTCCCTGATACAAGCGAATGCCAAGAAAGTCGATTTGAAGAAGCCTTGCAAAATCGCCCTTGTTGAAGTCGCCCTCCTGTAAACAAACAATGATTTCCAAAAAAGATAGATCTTACCACAATTTCCAAATGCTAGGTTGCAATAGACTTTCCAATCACCATCTAAGAACACCAGATGCAAAGGAGACCACAAGAATTTCCACAAGAATATTTTTCTATTCCAATAATCCAAGAGCCAAAGACCCCTTACAATGAGAGGCTCTCTCCTTTAAATAGGAAGGGGAGGCACCAAAACCCTAACCACTTTTTGAATGAGTGGCTAAGATTAAAAGATACAAATGTCTAATCAATGGTTGAGATGAGCTCAACAATAAAATACATGGATCACAAATAAAATATTATGTGAGTGGACAAAATCGCCCTAGAAGAGGGGAATCCCACCAAATAATGATGACAAAATATCATAAGAGGCTTATGGTGGGTCCAAGGGGTAATTTTATCCCTCCTTGGTCAATCCCCATAGCACAATAACCAATAAATAATCATGAAAGTACCAAATCGTGCCTCCATAGTCAAGTCGTGGTCCTCAAAAGACCTCAGAAATCCACAGAAAGTGCCATAAGTGATGGATGCGGGCCCCGATGAAGCTGAAACTGTTGGAGAAGGTGTGGAAGACCCCGATCTATCATCACTGATCATCCCATGCCATAACATTGCCTCAGTAGCCCAAATCGATTTCCTCAATAGCCATTTCTACCAATCCTGAAATGCCTCGGGAAGCGTGAAACTGCCCCAAACAGCCTCCTGGAGTGCCTGCGCTGTCAAGGTGAGGGCACCAGTGTGTCCGGGAGGGGGGTAATATGGTAAAAACAAGTGGCTGGACCACCCCCTCCATCATCAACGCCCTAGGTCAACCGGATAAAAATCACATCTGCTCCGATAGGGCCTCCGACAGACCAAAACTGCACTGGGACAGCCTACTGAGGCTCAATCATCACTGTAAGTGCTCGGAACTGAAAACAAACTGTCCCATTGGACTCAGAAGGTCCAAATCTATCCAAGATGTGTACTCATACACCATATGAGTCTCTGCATGATCAAAATAAATATCCAATATACCGGAACAAGGCCAATAATAATGATCTGTAAATGACCAAACATTGCTGTAACCCAAGAATCATCATCATAACCCTGTAGCTGCTGCATAGAATCATCATGTATGTGTACATAGACCACATATCATCTATCCATATCATCATAAGGTCTAACATCTCATGTCCCATGGTCCTCCATGGTCAAACTAGGTCTAACCAAGACCAAATATAACTCAGACCATCATCCGAGGCTGCTGCAAAGTGTCAAGGTTAATACATGCTCTACAACGTATTCAAATAGCAATTATAACACAGAGTAATCATAACTGGCGATCTAAATCCAAATGTATAGTGTCGTTAATTATTATTATTACTCAGACTAGACTTTCAGGATCATACTCACTTCATAGTTGTGATCAATTTGCTAGTGAAGGGTGAAGGCTAAATTAACTGGCTAGGCTAAGGGATGACTTGACTGACTCGACTTTGTGACACTTTGGCAAGGGAAAGGGAAAACACACCATAGTATATACTGAATGAGCAATAACACAGGGAATGGCGGTGTCTCACAAATGGATGAGTTGTTTAAAGAGGGTTTATTCACCTTCACAGATGCGCACAATCCATAATACAAATAAGGCCAGCAATTGTTTAGATATAGCATTTAAGTTCCATTGCTTTTTGGGCCTGAAGTTTCCATAGCCTTGATCTATGTGTGTTTATAAACACATTGCATAGATTTACATTTTTTCTTTAGGCTTTCTGCTGCAGGTGTGTTTGTAAGGCACTTGTTTACCTGAGCACTTCTAGGTGTGTCATGGACAGCTTGTTTACTTAGGTATTTATTTTTCCAAAAGATATAACATTTATTTTCATGGCCATTTTCATTTGGCATGCCTTTCATTCATGTGTGTTTAGAAACACATTGCATGAATGGGCCTTTCATACAAGATATAGCATTTCCTTTTTCCAGATTTTGTATTCATGGCAGCACTAAAAGTTTCAGGTTTAGCCAACACAACTTTAGTGACTAGGGGAATTCCAAGGAACTCCAACTCACCATAGGTAAGTTTTGTCACCAACTCAGAGCCGAGACACAATAAACAAGGGAGCTCATCCAATACAGAGGCTATAGTGGGGAAAAGTCCTCCATGCCACTGGTCAAGTAGTAAGTCAGGGTGATAATCTAAAAGGTAGGTCATGGATGGATGAAGACAATGAATCATGGAGCCAACACTAGCAAGCCAAGGTATGGTGGAATGATCACCTCTATTCTCCCTAAGGAGGGTACATACCAATGAGTATGAATAGTGAACTTCTAAGTCTGAGTAGGGACAATATAATATATATTATAGATCAACCAGGTCCAAATATCTATATGATCGCCAGATCATGACACTAAGTGCTAAGACATGCTATAAGAATAAGTATAAAAGCAATCTAACCATAACACCATGATATACCTGCTGAGTCATATACCTGAAAGCTCATCAACCTGTACCATCATCTGTCCTCTGAAACTGCTGCTGCAACTCTGGGCACTACTGACTGCTCTGTACCAATGGTATAATGGCTATATCGGTCGTCTCTCCGAGGGTCCCGAGACTCAGTCATGGCATGGGGAATACAACTGCCGTCCACAATTTGATAGTGATCCAATCTAGATGCTCATCTCAGCATCTCAAATGTAAGGGAACTGGCTGAATAGTGTATTGGAATGAGAAAAATAATGTATGGTAGCCTGGCTACTATATATGTGATAACAAGACCCTTGAGAAATAATACTGCATGTTCTCCGCATTCTTGATTTTGATGTTCTTCATTTGATTCCTCAAGATCATCTTTTGATTTATGTTCTTTCCTTCAAATAGCTTGGTCAAGGACCTAAACATCTCCTTCGGTGTCTTCAAAGATGACACATGTGGTATGAGATTGTCTTTGATAGAATCAGCAATGATCCTCTTAGCCTTGACCAAGTTCCTCTTGTGTAAGGCCTTCGTCTCTTCTCCCTCTGGGACAGGGACCTCTTCACTTATGTAGGTGTCCAATTCATTTTCTTCCAGGATTAACCCAATCCTATACTTCCATGGGCGGAAGTTATCAACCCTTCAAGCTTATCCTCAAGCTTGGTGTGATGAGACATCTTAAAGAGTACTTCAAATGGAAATAGAAAAGATTTAGGTCTTACCACTTGATTTGCAGAAATCTGGATCTGGAGCTGGATTAGGGTTTGTTAGAGAAACCCTACAAATTCAAACTTTGAATTTCAAACTTCTGAAAGGATAGAAAGATGCGCCTTGATGAGCTGATCAAGCTGGTACACTTAGAATTTGAAAACTGCAAAGTTTCGCCCCTCAAATTTGCTTTTCAAACTTCTGGATTCACTAGGGAGGACCTTGAATTAGGGTTTGATTTTCCCGGAGCTTCACCCATCCAAAAAGTTCGATCTTGGTCTCTAAACTTCGATTTTTCAGAGGAGCTTCCAGCCATGGTCTCAGATTTCAGAAATTCCAACTTTTGCAGAAGCCCTAATTTCCGGCTTCACCGGACAGGACCCCAAACTAGGCTTGGATTTTCGCGGAGCTTCACCCAGCCAAAAAGTTCGATCCAAAGCTCTAAACTTCGATTTTTCTGAGGAGCTTCCAGCCATGGTCTCAGATTTCAGATATTCCAACTTTTGTGGAAACCCTAATTTTTAGGGCCAAAACTGAAAGTGCTCAGAATTGAATTCTGATTGGATAGAAAGATGCGCCTTGCTGAGGAGAGTCAAAATACCCTACTGCCTTTCAAGATCTGTGGAGAGAAACCCAATAAACAATAAGCCCTAGCTTCCGCAACTGCACAGTGCCTTCTTCTCAGGTTAGCTCTGATACCATGTTAATTTTTGAGCATCAATTCAATATGATCTAGGATATTCACTGAGAGAATAACATGTACAACATATCAATCACAAGAAGCAATCACAAGAGACAATAGACACACAGAGTTTCCTTGGGGAAAACCATAAAGGTGAAAAACCCCAATAACTTCCTCAGAGATAGATAGAGCAATGATACAAAACCCAAGCATAAGAGATAGTCTACTAGCAGCAGCTTCTCCTCCTCCACTAGTGCGCCACTCTCCAATGAGTGTATGTGTGAGAAAGTGAATGATCAAATAGAGTGTCTCTCGCACTCTATTTATACTTGACTTGACTTGCCTAATAACCTTTACTAGGTCGGCCTCAACTTAACCACATAACATAATGTTAATAGGGCCGACCCCCAATAGGGTGGTCTAATAACCCTTTAACCCACATGACTTATACAGGGCTGACCCCATCAAGGTGGTCTAATAAACCATCAAGTATAAGTTACGACACTTACAATATAAATGACTACACTTCCGTATAGAGGAATAATACCATCTCTATAGGAGTACAATATACATATGTGAAATACATTCCGAAGTTACAAATACATCAACAGAAACCAGTCCAGCAACTGAAAAAAAGAGCAACTGTCCATAGAGTCTGAGCCATATTATCAATAGTTTGAGTTGTCTGAAAACTCTGAAAGTAACTGGAATCAACAGTTAATAGCCTATGTTATCTACATAGAAAGCATTGATAAAGAGACTTATCAAGAAACCTATGCATGCTGATCATCATCTATGGGGATTCTCAGTGGATCCTCATGATCTGTTAGTCTTTGCCTGCAAGGTCACTACACAACTTTTAGAGGGCCATCTGGGAGGAAGAGCCATTCCATGTCTGGTTTCTTGCTCCCTGGACATGCCTTCGTTGGCTATTCAATCTGCCACTTTATTAGTCGTTCTTGTGACTTTTGAAGGTATTAGAATAGCAATATGAGGAAGAGCATAAACTAACTGTCAAAGACATGCTTCTAATTGCCGGTGATTTGAGACCTTACTAGGGGAGGAACCATTTTGAGGTTTTATGAGCATATGGATTATTATTTGGGTGTCACCTTCCACCATGTTGTTGCCTAATACCATAGTTTTAAAAATCGGAATCGGACTCGGAATCAATCAAGGATCAACTCTGAATCGGAATCAGGTTCTAGACTCTAGTTCCACAGTTCGTGACTCTGTTCACAATTCAAACTTCAACTTCAGTGTCCATGTGACAGTTGGCTCTCCAAGTCTCAAGATTCTAGACTTACACGATGCCAAGCGCCAACAACATAAGGAAATAAAGGTTGGGGGCTCGAGGGTAGTCACTTAATAGGTTACAGGTTGGGTTAAGTAACTTAGGTTAGGAAAAAAAACAAAATAAAACATGCAAAAACCCTGTTTTTCTTAGTGCGTGGGTCCACACCAATTTTTGACGTAACTCAGTCGATCAGACCGGTTCGGTACCGAACCAATTTGCTATCCGGTTTGATTTGGTTACCCCTTAAACCGGTAACTCGATTGATCCCGAAACTGGTTTGGCCGATTTTTAAAGCCATGCATAATACACACCTTTAGATGAGAGAAATCTTAACTCACTGGGTGTGGCTTTGGGGGCAAGCCTGGAGTGGGGTCATTGTCACCTCGACACTCAATTCCTCTGTTTAGGCCAACTCTGAAACAAAGCTAGTGGGAGGTCGTACCTATAAAAAATAATCTAAGCCTTGAAGCAAAAGACCTTAAGTGTTAATACAACAAGTACAAAATATATGAATATAGATGCGTATGTGTAAAGTAAAACAAATCCAACAAGATATAGAGATCTATAGTATCAACAAGAAGCAAATCTAAGATATCTGATTAGTACTCAAAGCATGAACAAGATATAGCAAGATAGGACCAATGCCTTTAAGTAGAAAAGTAAATGAGATAGGTAAGCAAATCTAGATACTACTTGCAGTGCGGGATTATAAAGCAATATATGACAAAAATGTGCTTTGAACTGCTCCTTGAACCAACGAAAATTAAATGTGATTTAATTTACTAAACCTGTGAATTTTTATACCCTTATACAGCTCTTGATTAGTAGCAACTATTAATGTGTTCTTCAGTTAACTACTGAACATTAATTACTAAAAATACAACCACATAAGAAACCATAAAAGAGAAAACCACAACACAAGATGTACGTTGGAAACCTCAGTTCTTTGGGGAAAGCGAGCAATTAGTTTGTTTTTATTGCAGATTTGTTATAACAGCATTTGCAACACTAGCCCACCGGATACACACATCGGATATCAGTCACTCTTGACCCTCCCTTGCTGCAAGTATGCCCAAACCCTCAGCAGAAAAGACAAACATCGGCTTGAGTGAATCCCTAACTCCAAGCCTCTGAGAGACTCCCTTTCTCAGATCTCAATCACTACAAGAGATATCACTCACTCTTGCCATTGTGGTGACCACTACAGAAGATCTCCTTTACTCCTGTGTCTATGATAGATAGAACACTCTCCTTAGACTTCCTTTATAACTTCACTTTATGTCAATACCAATGGCAATACCACGGAACACCTAATACCATGGGCTCACCCAATACCATTGACCCTCCAGTACCATGGGCTACCACCCAATACAATAAAGTATTACAAAAGCACTAAAATTATCTAGAGAGTTACGCTCAGCTCCTTCTACATTGCTAGACACCCCCAACGTAGAAGTACCTACTGAGCTACAAAAACTAACACTACCTCTTAGCGAGGAAGGTACTTTTGGAGAAGCATCCACCCGGAGCAAACACATCCTCGGCTGTTGTAGCTACTCCCTCTGAACTGGAAGATCCTTCTCCCTCAAAACTGAAAGTCATCACTGCAATCTCTGCAATTTCTGGGTTGTTCTTTCCCTTGCTCAGGTATTTTTACAGCTTCCCAAAATTGCTTGGGCTGCTCGCATCCTTTCTAGGCACTCCTTCCCCTTTCTTGGGATCTACTCGGCTGCCCTAGGGCTATCGAAACCCTTCTAGCTGTTACTGGGCACTCCTGTCGAAACCCTTCTAGCTGTTTCTGAGAAGACGCCCAATGGAATAAGAAATGGCATTTGAGAGTGTAACCATGTCTTCTACCCAGATATCTCCGCTGTCAACAATGGGTCAAACCCTTCTTATCACAACTCAGCCCAAAACAACATATGGCATCCTTCTTCATGTTCCCTATGATTGTCACGTTAAGGATGACTCCATGAAAAGCTCACGCAGTAGTGGCCCGAGAATCGTGACTACATCAATAGGTTAACCATTGTTCCAATAATTTATGAGTGGGTCCCCTTATGTTGGAGTATAGTAATAATAAGGTCCACGCCCTTAGCATAGGAACACGTAGCAAAAAAATAGTAGTCCCAACCAAGCGTTAGATGAATGTATGCTGCCCTCAACACAATTTGAACACGTCCTTAATCCACACGATTCTGTCTCTAGTAAGTATGCCCTCTTTAATTAACTTGATTGCTGCCTAAAATATCAACTAAGACCTGCGATATCCATGTGGTAATCTCAGCAGTTTGGGAAATTGCCATACGGCCTAGGTAAAGATGCCATGCTCAATAAATGATGAAGTCGTTGTCCAAAACTCGATGGAGATGCTTTTGTATAAAGATAATGATACTAATTGGAGTGGGATGTCGCAGTTAATGCCAGATCTTGGTCTCTAGTTCGATCTCAGCGATAGAAGCTCAGCAATGGATTCCTGGCACGTACAGGGAATCGCCTTCTAACTTACCTAGTAATACAGATCTCTATTTTCAGAAGGTAATTCGACCCTATTTCAAGAAAAACTCTTCAATATTTATACTTCCCCTCCTAGTTTAGGAATTGCTGCATTAATTGATAGATCTGGTCCATAAAATGATAATAGGTCCTCCTTCTGGATTTGATCTACCATTAAGAAGGTTCATCATTGGATCATGGCCCAAAACTAATGATCTCTTGTTTTACTTACAGGTTCTCTGCAATTCTCATCAAACATTCTCAATAGAAGCACACCGTAGTAGGTCTGAATTCATCTAACTGCTTGTGATTTCATCTTCTTGCCATTTTCCCACAGTTGGCGAAGAACATGCTCTGATACCACTGTAATATCCCAAACTGATATTTTTCTCTTTTTATGATGTTTTGCTTGTTTGCTAGTAGTCTTATGCCTCAGTATAGGAATAGAGTATGAAAGTATGCATTGATCTAAGCATGCATGCACTTGCATGCAGATCTATGACCCAGATAATCAGAAATGCTATAAAATAGGAAGGAAAGCTATGCATGTACGTACCATCAGATAGATCGGGAGATGTACGTCAGTATAAGACCAGCATGCAAGACCTTGGCCGGTGGACGGAAGAGATAAGGGTTGTTCCTTCTCCAGAAGTGTGCCCTTGGTAATAATGCGCCCTCTTCAATAGACAGAATCGAGAATAGATGACATATTGCTCGTTGGTGAATCCAAAAGCGGTGTAATAAGGTTATAATCCCCTTCTGAATGCAATAGAGGCAACATGCAGATGTAATAGACCATGTAGACTGAAATGCGAATAGATGAGTCCTTGAGCAATTCGCTCATGCAAGGGGGGTGAATCCCTCAATTCAATATATACGACTCGAATCCTGAAATAACTGAATAATAATATCCGATGATGAAGCAATGCTGAATCCGGATGATCCAACCTGATAGTGACTAGGGCAGATAGATTTCGCTGCTGAAAAACACTAGTTAGCTGAGTGCATGCACTCAACGCCAACTTAGCTCGCTGAGCTCTCCAATTTGAAACCACAAATCAATAATCATATAAGCATGTCTTCTCCATTAGCTTTACCTTTCTTTTATGACTTTCACCTGCCAAACCTAACTTTTGACCTAATTAGGTCACTTTACCTTCTAATTCGCAGTTGACTTGCATGTAGGTGTCTGGAAACTCAGTAAGGTGCATGCATCATGAAATAATGCTCGGATGTCATGCATGCAGGTGGCCTTTAGCTCTGGTGGCCCCTGTTTATCTACTGGTGATCTAATAGCCATGCTAAAGATCCTCTGAAGGTGTATATGGCATCAATCCTCAGTTAATTCCACTATAGTAAAAAAGGGAACATTACACGTTTGATCTTGGCCCCATCTCCTTTCTTGACCATGATCTCGATCTACCACTTCACACCCAAATCCGCCACTCGTGCTCCTTGGTTAACGGGCTCCTAGCTGTCATGGCTGGCTGCTACAACGACTTCCTTTTTCACTACCGCTCAGCCCCTCGATCAACCAAACTGACAGAACAACTCTCTGCATAATTCGTATGCCGTACGGTACGAGATTTCCTCCTTTTTTTGGATTTAGTGCAGGGGTTTCCTCAGACCCGCTCTGATACCATGTGAATTTTTATACCCTTATACAACTCTTGATTAGCAACAACTATTAATGTGTTCCTGCGTTAACTACTGAACATTAATTACTAAAAATACAACTGCATAAGAAACCATAAAAGAGAAAACCACAACACAAGATGTACCTTGGAAACCATAGTCCTTTGGGGAAAACCAACAATCAGTTTGTCTCTATTGCAGATTTGTTATGATAGTATTTACGACATCAGGCTACTGGATAAACACACCAGAACTTAGTCACTCCTAACTCTCCCTTGCTGCAACTATGCCCAAACCCTCAGCAGAAAAGACAAACCTCGGCTTGAGTGAATTCCTCACTCCAAGCCTCTAAGAGACTCCCTCTCTCAGATCTCGACCACTACAAGAGATATCACTCACTCTCGCCACTCTGGTGACCACTACAGAAGATCTCCTTTACTCCTTTACTCAACACCATGGGCAATACCATGGGAACACCCAATACCATGGGCTCACCCAGTACCATGGGCTACCAACCAATACAATAAAGTATTGCAAAAGCACTAAGATTGTCTAGAGAGTTACGCTCAACTCCTTCTACATTGCTAGACACCCCCAACGTAGAAGTACCTACCGAGGTACAAAAACTAACAAAACCTTGATTGCAAGGTTGATTCGTCAACCGAAAGGAATGTGATCTAATGACTAAATATTGCGGTTAGTCCCTAGAACTAGATTGTCTAAAACAACTAATCTATGGAAGCAAAACAACTAGCAGAATATTCTAGGAAAAGTAAAGTAGAAAATGTAACCAATAGGCAAAGAGATACTCTTTCCCGGTGGGGGCAAGTCTGAGAACTGTCTATGGCCGAGAAGCGCTAGCCCAGGGTTCAGATAAACTTAGAAGATCTTGGATCCCAAGGTACACCTCAGTTGGAGTGAGGTTCTAGAGCTTGGTCCCATCGTTACTTTTAGATTTAAGATTTTAATAGTTTTATCTTTCCTATGAGTTTATAAGTCTTGAAACCCTTAAACTATATTAAGTTAGTGTCTGTATAAAGGTTGTCGGACAAAGAAAGGGAAAATGTAATCTAAGTTAGATACTGGAAATAAATCTAATTTAGATGTAAGAACGCAAAATTGACACAGGGGACAAGGCAGTTGCGAGTGATGGTGGTCTATGTCACTAATCCCTTGTGGTTTAGAATAGTCCAAAAAGACTTTTGAGAAGGATTATTGATCTTTTATATTACAAGAATCGGTATGTTTACAATAGGATCCGACGCGATCAAATTTGAGAGAGAAAGATCTGCTTGTTGGACCTCAACTCTTGTGAAAGGGGGCTGATCTTCAGTAGCTGCTAAAAACTTGCAAAGAGAGGGCGCCACCTAGCTGTCACCTAGGCCTCAAATAGGCTCCTAACGTGCGTTTTTGGAAACACACTTGAAACCAGGTGTTACACCTCAGTGTCTGAAGTGTTTCTTCCAGATGTGCTAGAGTGAGGGTTGTCTTTTTGTTTTGTAAAAGCCAAGTTTTGGGGGCTATATTATGTAGAGTGCTGATTTTGGGGCTAAAGACCGCCGATCAGGTCATGGCAGGTCCTCTTGGTTTTCATTCCAGGAAGTGCCAATACCATGGGCTCACCCAGTACCATGGGCTACCAACCAATACAATAAAGTATTGCAAAAACACTAAGATTGTCTAGAGAGTTACGCTCAACTCCTCCTACGTTGCTAGACACCCCCAACGTAGAAGTACCTATCGAGCTACAAAAACTAACAAAACCTTGATTGCAAGGTTGATTCATCAACCGAAAGGAATGTGATCTAATGACTAAATATTGCGGTTAGTCCCTAGAACTAGATTGTCTAAAACAACTAATCTATGGAAGCAAAACAACTAGTAGAATATTCTAGGAAAAGTAAAGTAGAAAATGTAACCAATAGGCAAAGAGATACTCTTTCCCGGTGGGGGCGAGTCTGAGAACTGTCTATGGCCGAGAAGCGCTAGCCCAGGGTTCAGATAAACTTATAAGATCTTGGATCCCAAGGTACACCTCAGTTGGAGTGAGGTTCTAGAGCTTGGTCCCTGTTATCACCTAAACTGTAGTTACCCCTATGGATGTATCCACTCATGGATGGCAATAGGGAAGGGCAACTCAAAAGGTGCAACCACGATCACCTCGACCTCCAATAGATGGTTGTCATGCTAGTCGAGGCAACCTTCACTTTATGTTATCTAGCCCAGACAACAAAGGGGGAGACCCGATCTACTCTCGACAGGAGAGATCAAAACCAAGACACCAAATCAAGTTAATTCTAAGTGAAGTAAGGTGTATGGTTTATCCTAGACCTTAGGATGAAGTCACAAGACAAGTGAGGGGTTCAATGAGTATAGCTTTGGTTCATTATTGATGTGAGAGTGACTTATGATTTGTGAAATAGGATCTAGGATTTATGTACCAGTTCAATGTGACAAAATCCACTGCCTTGGGAACCGTGTCCAATGCAGGGTAGTTTAAGGGTTGAATTGGGGCAAACTAGTACAAGTGACAAGCTTGATCATGATACATGATGACATCACAGGGTTTAGTTCACCACACAAGGGTCAAACCACAAGTTAATCCAACAATCTAGGAAAGTCTAATTGACTTGGAGAGAGACCAGTGCCTTGGGATTTGGGATAATGGAGTCAAAGTGTAGTTAACTTGTGGTTGAGGACTCCTATTGCATGAGATAAGTGGGCAATTAAAGTCTTGATGGATGAATAGGTCTAGATCTAGGTTTGACCTAAGTGGACCACAATCCCTTAAAACAAGGAATGCTATCCCCAAGGCAAGATTTGATGAAGTGACACACTAGACCTAGGTTTTGAAACATGCCCGTTCCAAATCCACAAAAATCTCAAGTACCCACGACCTAGAAGTGGACCAACTCACTTCTCCAATGTGGTGCGACTTTACCCAAGGAGGCCTAAAAGTGGGATAAATGAATCAAGACAAGTCCAATGGCATCCAAATTTTAGATCCAAGTAGTTTAGGCAAGTGAGAGTATGGATCTATAATTTCAAGGCAATCCGATGGCTAGATCTTACTAGATCTGAGTTTAAAGATACCAAGTGGTCCAAAATGGGGATTAAATCGCTTAAAATGTGGAATAGGGCCCACAAGGTAGAAATCAGAAAAGTGACAATCTGGGGGTAGGTTATTGGATGTGTAGATCATGAATCAAGTGGGATCTCAACTACCCACGTACTAGATCTAGGTCAACCCACCCAAACTAGGAAGTGCGCCCTTGCTTGGAGAGGCTAAGTGCCTTGGGAAGAGGGTCAAATGGAGGCCAATCCTCACCAAACTATAGATCCGGGATGCTGTGGATACTATAGAGGTGGGTTTTAAATTTCTTGCCCAAGAAGCCACTAGATCTTAGTAGATCTGAAAAAATGTAAAAATGGGGTTTTGATTGATTAGGGTTTTAAATGTTTTAGACAAGTGGATAGATCATGGAGATAGAAATTACCTTGAGATCATACCTGAGTGATGAAGAGTGATGCCTTGATCGAATGAGAAATTGTTGATTTTGCTTGCCGAATTGATGCCCTAGCCCACAAGTGCGACCTCCTCTACCTGTCAAACCAAGGAATAGTGATTCAATCAGTAAGATCAAGTATGGAGGAAATACAAGTAAAATGCAATGATAACATAGAATAGAAGGTCCTAGGACAGTAATACTCCCTGTTACCAACGAAGAGATCCAAAGAAGAAGTAGGGAGAGTCTTCCCCTACCAATACTTCCTCCTCAAAGCAAATCGGCCTCCACCTGTAGATGCAAAAAACGTGGCAAAAGATATGGCAAACAAGATCTCCAATAAGTCAGTGCAAAGGAAGAACCAACGAACGAACACCAAAAACATTCACCACAACACTGGAGATAGATGCAATAATAATTTTCTATTCCAATAATCCAGAGCCACAAGTCCCCTTTACAATGAGAGGCTCTCTCCTTTAAATCGATAGGAGAAGGACCAAAACCCTAACCACTTTTTGAATGAGTGGCTAATATTAAAAGATACAAATGTCTAATCAATGGTTGAGATGAGCTCAACAATAAAATACATGGATCACTAATAAAATATAACCATAAGTGGACAAAATCGCCCTAGGAGAGGGGAATCCCACCAAATCATGATGACAAAATATAATAAGAAGCTCATGGTGGGTTCAAGTGGTAATTTTAGTCACCCTTGGTCAATCCCCATAGCACAATAATAATAAAATAGTCATCAATATACCAAACCGTGCCTCTATGGACAAATCGTGGGCCTTAAGAGGCCCCAAAAATCATCAGAAAATGCCATAAGTGATGGATGTGGGTCCCGATGAAGCTGAAACTGCTGGAGAAGGTGTGGAAGACATCCACTCATCATCACTGATCATCCCATGCCAAGACCTTGCCTCAGTAGCCAAATCGAATTCCTCAGTAGCCATTTCTACCAATTCTGAAATGCCTCGGGAAGCGTGAAACTGTCCCAAAATGCCTCCTGGAGTGCCTGCGCTGTGAAGGTGAGGGCACCAGTGTGTCCGGGAGGGGGGTAATATGGTAAAAACAAGTGGCTGGACCACCCCCTCCAAGCACAGCGCCCTAGGTCAACTAGATAAAATCCAACTCTGCTCTGACAGGGTCTCCGACAAACCAAAACTGCACTAGGATAGCCTACTGAGGCTCAATCATCACTGTAACTGCCCGGAACTGAAAGTAGACTATCTCATTGGACTCAAAAGGTCCAAATCCATCCAAGATGTGTACTCATACACCATATGGATCTCTGCATGATCATATAATACATCCAATATACCGGAACAAGTGAAATAATAATAATCTGTAAATGATCAAATAATGCTGAAAACCATAAATCATCATCATAAACCTGTATCTGATGCATAGAACCACCATGTACATGTACATGGACCATATATCATCTATCTGTATCATCACAAGGTCCAACCATCTCATGCCCTGTGGTTGCCCTTGGTCAAACTAAGTTTGACCAGGTCAACATTGACCAAATATAACTCAAACTATCATCAGAAGCTGCTGCAAAGTGTCAAAGGTTAATGCATGCTCTACAACTTATTCAAATAGCAATTATAACACAAAGTAATCATTACTGACGATCTAAATCCAAATATATAATGTCATTAATTATTATTATTACTCAGACTAGACTTTCAAGACCATACTCATTTCATAGCTGTGATCAATTTGCTAGTGAAGGGTGAAGGCTGAAATAAACTGGCTAGGCTAAAGGATGACTTGACTGACTTAACATTGTGACACTTTGGATATGGGAAAGGGAATACACACCATAGTATATACTGAATGAGCAACAACACAGGGAATGGCGGTGTCTCACAAATGGATGAGTTGTTCAAAGAGGGTTTATTCACCTTTAACAGATGCGCACAATCCATAATACAAATGAGGTCAGCAATTATTTAGATATAGCATTTAAGTTCCATTGCTTTTTGGGCCTGAAGTTTCCATAGCCTTTGATCTATGTGTGTTTATAAACACATTGCATAGATTTACATTTATTTGAGGCTTTCTGTTGCAGGTGTGTTTTTAAGGCACTTGTTTACCTGAGCACTTCTAGGTGTGTCACAGACAGCTTGTTTACCTAGGTATTTACATTTCCAAAAGATATAATATTTTATTTTGATGGCCATTTTCATTTGGCATGCCTTTCATTCATGTGTGTTTAGAAACACATTGCATGAATGGGCTTTTCATACAAGATATAGCATTTCATTTTTTCCAGATTTTGTATTCATGGCAGCACTAAAAGTTTCAGGTTTAGCCAACACAACTTTAGTGACTAGGGGGAATTCACAAGGAACTCCAACCCACCATAGGTAAGTTTTGTCACCAACTCAGAGCCGAGACACAATAAACAGGGAAGCTCATCCAATACAGAGGCTATAGTGGGGAAAAGATCCTCCATGTCACTAGTCAAGTAGTAAGTCAGGGTGATAAACTAAAAGGTAGGCAATGGATGGATGAAGAAAATGAATAATGGAACCAACACTAGCAAGCCAAAGTATGGTGGAATGATCACCTCTATTCTCCCTAAGGAGGGTAAAACCAATGAGTATGAATAGTGAACTTCTAAGTCTGAGTAGGGACAATTTAATATATATAATAAGATCAACCAGGTCCACATATCTATATGATCGCCAGATCATGACACTAGGTGCTAAGACATGCTATAAGAATAAGTACAAAAGCAATATAACCATAACACAATGATATACCTGCCGAGTCATATACCTGAGTACTCATCACCTGTACCATCATCTGTCCTCTGAAACTACTACTGCAACTCTGTGCACTACTGACTGCTCTGTGCAAATGGTATAATGGCTACATCGGTCATCTCTCTGAATGTCCTGATACTCAGTCATGGCAATGGGGGATACAACTGCTGTCCAAAATTTGATAGTGATCCAATATAGATGCTCATCTCAGCATCTCAATGTAAGGGAACTGGCTGCATAGTGTACTGGAATCAGAAAAATAATGTATGGTAGCCCAACTACTATATATGTGATAACAGTCCCATCGTTACTTTTAGATTTAAGATTGTAATAGTTTTATCTTTCCTATGAGTTTATAAGTCTTGAAACCCTTAAACTATATTAAGTTAGTGTCTATATAAAGGTTGTCGGACAAAGAAAGGGAAAATCTAATCTAAGTTAGATACTGGAAATAAATCTAATGTAAGAACGCAAAATTGACACAGGGGACAATGCAGTTGCGAGTGATGGTGGTCTATGTCACTAATCCCTTGTGATTTAGAATAGTCCAAAAAGACTTTTGAGAAGGATTATTGATCTTTTATAGTACAAGAATCGGTATGTTTACAATAGGATCCAACGCGACCAAATATGAGAGAGAAAGATCTGCTTGTTGGACCTCAACTCTTGTGAAAGGGGGCTGATCTTCAGTAGCTGCTAAAAACTTGCAAAGAGAGGGCGCCACCTAGCTGTCACCTAGGCCTCAAATAGGCTCCTAACGTGCGCTTTTGGAAACACACTTGAAACCAGGTGTTACACCTCAGTGTCTGAAGTGTTTCTTCCAGATGTGCCAGAGTGAGGGTTGTCTTTTTGTTTTGTAAAAGCCAAGTTTTGGGGGCTATATTATGTAGAGTGTTGATTTTGGGGCTAAAGACCGTCGATCAGGTCATGGCAGGTCCTCTTGGTTTTCATTCCAGGAAGTGTTGGCTTAGTGGCCCTAGGGTTTGAGACATAGTTTTAAAAAACAGTGAAATTAGTTGATTCACCGAGTTGAAGGAAAAACGATCCAAATTGGTTTGGAAATTGGTTTGGTATAAAATCGACTGATTCTGACACCGAATCGGTCGGTTCGGTACCAACCGGTCAGATCAGTCGATTTATGTTAAAAATTGGTCGATTTTTTATTCTCAGTCGTGTCGAGTCTGTAGACATCTGTAGATTGTTGTTTCTCTAGTGTGTAGATTAGGAAAGAAAGTAAGTTAGAAGGCAAGTGGATGCGATCACCCAACCCGTTGTTAGAATGCGTGCATGTAGATTAGGACATCAAAACAGTAATAACATTGGCAGGTGGGATCACCTGCTCGCTATTATTGGACATATTCTTTTTGGATGGATCGATTGACTTACCTTTGAAAATCGCCATCCATGTTATAATTCACGATGGCATGATGCTCCTAGATCAGGGTGATCCTATTTTCCATGGAATATTAACGAGAACATGCCGACTTGTAATGTGTATTTTTGGAAGAACAAGTTCAGTATTCATTATTAACGAGCACATGCTTTCGCTTGTTGTTCCTAGATCAGGATGATGCTGTCTCATTCATTGCTAGATCAATCAGGCAGGATGATCGAACTTCAGTTCAATATTTTCATTAGCGCACGATCATACTTTGGACTAAATTTTGGATATGTTCTCTAGGACACCTTCCTCTAATTATTCCGCAAATTTCATAAAAAGTGATTGAGTTTTGTTATTGCACATATGTCCGGAACCAGTGTGTTGGAATTTTCGTAATTCTGCAGAAACAGGGGTTCAATGTTTTACCTTGTGCAAATTGAATTCTTGGAGTTAGGGTCTTAAATTTGGATATGTTTCAGAGTACATCCTACTCTACTTTCCCTCCAAATTGCATCATAAAAGATTTATATTAAGATTTTTGCCCAAGCCAAACACACAGTGCGACAGGAACAACCCATAATTGCCCCTTGTGCATATAATTGACTTTTAATATTAAAACTTTGAGTTTTGGGTTGTATTTGGAAGGTCAAGAGACATTTATTATCTATAGTTTATCCTTGACAACGTTTGAGTTACCAAAGAAAATAACAAGTCTTGGGAACCGAAGAGTCATAGCCTCACAGTTAAATATCTGAAGCATTGATGTAATTGGGGCCTGTTATCACACACACTGTAGCTTCCCCTAGGTGAGATCCTATCCAGGACTGTAGAGGTGATGGCAGCCAAGTTGGTGACACTTCAAATACCAAATCCACCACTCTAGAAGTGGTTGTCACTTTGGATGAGGCACTTGTCATTTCAAGCCAACTGAATGAGAAGGCTTAGGGGGAGACCCTTTATCTTCCGCAAGGGAAAGACTGGCCAGAACAAGACTAGGACACTAGTAAAGATATAAAAAATGCAACGAACAAGGGTATATTGGCTATATCCCCTTAGACTACAGCCAACCAGTACTTAATGATGATCTTGCCTATGGATATTAAAAATGGATGCATATATCATATATGAAATGGTGACTAAAATTCATTAGAGAAAATTTGAAGTCTAAAATGGGCCTCTTAAGGAAAATAATGAAATAATAGTTAAAATAATAAAATAATATTTATTAATTTTGGAGGAAGAAAGAAAAAGACTACTTTTTTGTTCGTATTTGCAACATATCTCTCTATGTTTTTACTCAAATTTCGAGCGGGAGCACCCTACTGCCCCAAAAACAAGAAATACCAAAAAAAATGTGATAAGGTATTATTACATTTTTTCAGGTATTTCTTGTTTTTTGGGGCAGCAGGGTCCGTCAAAAGTATGCAGTGTGGGTACTCATTGGATGCGGAATTTAATTCCGCATCCAACGAGTGCTTCCACTCAAAATTTGAATAAAAACACAGGGAGATATGTTGAAAATACAAACAAAAAAAATAGTTTTTTTTATGACAAATATCTCAAGTCAACCATTATGGCTGACTCATTTTAGTGAAATTCTATTGGTTCTTGAATTCCAACTCATCAAATAATTAAGGTTGGCTCGTTTTCGTATATGATGGCTCATTTTCTTATATGGCCCATTTTAGATTCCAAATTTCCTCTAATGGCAAGATTTTAATAGCAGAATGGTTAAACAAGAGTCTAGGGTGAAATTGGTGCTAAGTGTTGAAGAATTAGATTCTACCCTAGGGGAAATTAACTTAGAAAACCACAAACACTTAGAGCAGAAATAAATCAGACTTTTAAAGGTTGTCTTAACACACTAAATTGTGGTTTGATGACGGGTAAACCAAATAGAACACAAACCAGCAATACCCAGATCGCAAAAATGGACCAAACAGTCAGCTTCCAAGGAGGGGTGAATTGACTCTAGGGGGACTAGTGCTAAAGATTGGGCAAATGGGGTCGGTTTCAAACGAAATTTGGTCCATAGAGGTTTTAGTGGATTTCCTACTTGGGTTTTTAGTCAGTTAAGCTGAAAGTGACCGGAAACAAAACTTTTGAAATTCAAGGGTTTTAACTTGGTTGTTTTTTCATGTGACTCATAGAGCAAAAAATGAAAAAGAGGAAAGAAATGATGTACTTAATTGGCTGCTGTAGCAAAATGTTGTAATTGTGAAGACTATTCCTGCAGAGATCAAATGGAGAGCTTTGGTGAAGTTTCCCCGCTTGAAATTTGAGTGCCGAATGACCAAGTGCGCCCCCTCTTCCCTTGCCACGCAAAGATAAAAATCAGATTGTGTAACAAGCAATGGAATGAGCAGAATAAAATGAGAGACAAATGATGAAGAAGTGAAAAATACTAAGACAAAATCACTCCCTGTTTTAACAAATGCGGGAGGGAGCAAAAATGGAGTTTCCCCCGAGATGGCCTCTCTACCTGCAAATAAAATCAGATCCAAATGGTACTGAAAGCCACCACAAAATCTCTTCAATGCAATGGAAAAATAGCTTTCAATCACAGTTACAACATTCAACCCACAAAATGCCAAGTATTTGCTTAGAAGAAATTTCTCTCTATTCAAATTCAAGTGCCAAGAGCCAAGAAGAAGCTACAATGAGTGAGCCCTCTCTTAAATAGAGAGCTGCCATACAAAATCCCTAGCCAAAGAGATCAATGGCTGAGATTAAATCATATCATATGAGATCAACAGTGGTTAATGTCTCAAGTTATTACATCAAGAGCCAAATAGGGGGCAACTATCACCAAGTGTGCCCTCCCTAGCAAGTACATGGTACAAATAATAAAATCAAATAAGGGAGGGGGGCTGCCTAGGGGTCTAAGACTCCCTTAGGTGCCCCCTTTACAATATATATCATGTCCAGATGTCATAACATAGTACAAGACTTCCCCAAGTGCGCCCCCCATGGGTGAAGTGCGCCCTCTCTAGGTGATGGGACAAATGTGGACCTCACCTCTAATGATAACCACATAACACATGGTCCAAAAGCATAGTGTAGCATAAAAATATCATCCCAAGTCATAAGCTGCCCCAACATTAGCCATGTTGATTAATTTTCCAAGTCAATGGCCACTTTAATAATTAATTTAATTAATTATGTTGGTATATATGGCAAAACATGTAATCTACTGAAAATGGTCGTTTCCCTTGTCCAGATGCTCGAGCCAACTGTTCCAATGAGATCAGAGACCCCAAATCCACGATCGGTTACCACAAAACCCATAAGAATCCATCAAACATCCACTGTATAGCTCAGTCCATGCCCAAACAATAAAATAGGTCCCTGATAAATTAATAAATAAAAATCTCTGGGAGTCTATATTTGGCTTGGTCAAATTGGGTTGACCAAATCAAGCTCGTCAAAATGATGGCAAGAGCTAAAACAGTGATTACCCTGCATGCACCATGGGATGAAAGATGCTCCCTTATTTAAATGAGTAAGCCAACTAAAACATAAGCAACATTGCTATGGTGATCAATATAACATATAGAAGGAAAACATGCCTTAGTTGAAGCAGCCTCGTTACCTTTCCATGAAGTTTTCAATGTATGCACACTTGTAAACTTTGTCATCCTGCTAGCCATGGATGGAGTGGATAAAACAAGGCTTAGGGCTAAGGGAAATTGACTGGTAAACTTTGACAATGTGAGTTACCTTTGGATAAGCATTGGAAACAGGGGACTACAGTGACATATGTACACTGGAAGACAATAGGGGATGGTAGTGTCTCACAAATGAAATAAGTTGATTGAGGGACGCCTATTCAACTCTCAAAAGTGTCTTATGACTTACATCCAAGCCCGATTTAGGTTTCGTGAGCGATCTTTTCTAGAACCATTGTGCTAGGTGCACAATCAACCGTAATTTTGAGGTTCTAGGGGACACTTAAAATTAGCTATCCCTTGATCCATCTCACATCCATACCCCTTGGGGCTCCGTGAGGAATAATCATTACATTTAATAATGGCCAACAATCATTTAGATTTTTGATTTTCCACATTTTATTTTATTTGGCCCTTTCATTCCAATGTTGTTTCTTTGATTTCACAAGGCCTTTAGGCTTGCATTTCTCTAGATATGGCAATAGACAATGATGCATGTAATGATAATAGGATAACTTGTTTTGAGTCTAGTAGACATCACTCGGGAAACTCGCTAGCCTTAACTCATGTCACAACACCAGTGGGTACTCCTGGCCCAGAAGTGAAGCATGGGGTCATCTGGCAGGAAACATCCACAATCGGGACCAAACATCGGCAGCAACCGACAAGAGAGGTCAAGGCATTAGAATCCCAACTCACCTAGGCTCAAGCCTCAACACCGACGGGTTCTCTCAGCCCAGAAGGGTTAAGGATTTGGCAAGTTTTGTTGCACAACTTAGAGTCGAAACTACATACAACATGGAGTCCAGTGCACACAAAGGTCAAAAGGGGAAGGTCCTCAAGGTCACATATCTTAGTCTTAGTCAAGGTAAGGATCCAAATATGAAAAGGACGGATGGGTGTAGACAATGGCAAAATGATGCCAAGGCTAGCAATCACGAGGAAGGGTGATCAAGTCTATAGCATAAGGGGAAGAAACCAGTGTGCATATTGTTGAATATGGTTGTCATTGATGACAAGCCATTAATGACAAAGGAGCAACAAGGTTGATGACATGGCAAGCATGACAGACAAAGGAGATTTCATGACATGGCGGGCATTTGAAGGACAAGGCATTTCTATGAAGCTTGCGGGCATCTTCTAAGGAGCCCCTGCGGGCATTCTATAGAGCATCCTGCGGGCATATAAAAGGCCCTTGCGGGCATTTTCTATGGAGCTTGCGGGCATTTTCTATGGAGCTTGCGGGCATATGAAAAGAGCCCCTGCGGGCATTTGTAAATGTGCTTGTGGGCATCTCTTGAAGCCCCTCGTGGGCATTCCAAAGAAGCCCTTGCGGGCATCTTCTAAGGAACAGCTGCGGGCATTTCAAAGAAGCCCTTGCGGGCATCTTCTAAGAGGTTTGCGGGCATATCTTGGAGCCCTTGCGGGCAACCTAAAAGAGCCCCTGTGGGCATTCTAAGGAGCAGCTGCAGGCATATGTGAAAAGAGCCCTTGTGGGCATATGATGGAGCAACTTGAAGGGTTGTGGGCATTTTGGATGGGACAAGTTCACAAAACATCGGGGATTATTAATTAATGACGTGGCAAACATTTATTGTGAAGACATCAAGGACATAAGAAATGTAATCTACATGTCTAAAAGTGTAAGGGTATCAACCCTTTGAAGTGTGGAAGTGAAGTGGACCTAATGACCAAGTGCAAAATAATCCAAAAAGAAATAAAAATAAAATAAAAATAAAATTATAATTCCTTGACATGTCGACCTCCAAAATTTATGGAAATGTGTATAAATAAGAGCCAATGATCTAATTCGTTGGTGTGGATTTTGAGTGGAGAACTCGGTGGTGTAAGAGAGAGCTCTGATTTTCGGGAGTCTGAGATTTTCGGGGTATTGAGGCAGCAGCAGATTCGAGGAGCAGCAGATGACTGAAGAAATTTTATTCTCTAAATTTCTCTCTTTGGTGAAGACATATGGAGCTCTAAATTTTGTTGATTTATGAGGAATGAGGACAGATTGATGACATGACTGTGGATAGGTTATGGACAGAGTGTGTTGGTGACAAATTGAAGATTGTACAGCAGAATGCAAGCTAAAGTGTGGTTGACTTATGATGACTTTTAAATCTTGGTACAGACAGATTGATGACAATAACACCTACAGCAGAATGAATTGACAGAGTGGCAGAAGTGGACATGGTTGTTTGATGACAAGTATTGATGATAACACCTTTCATAGTTGGATCTAAATTTTCAACTCAATCCGACTCCATTTACCCCCGGATCTAGCACTAGTATCCTCTAGGTGGGATGCCCTCCTTGGGTTTTTTGTCCATTTTTCAGATCTATCAGTTGGGTATGCTTGAACCCCCTCAAATTTCACAGATCTATTCATCAAGCACCTAGATCTAGTCATCTAACACCCAGATCTACTATTTTGGGTCCATTTTGGTCTCATTTGCTTAAACCCTAGGTAGATCCAATTTGGGTACTTTTTATATGAACTAGATATATCTAGATCTACTTTCCTAAACTCATTGTGGTACATTTCTTCTAAGGTTGAGAATCTCTATTTTGCCTAAGCCTCCTCAACTGGTTTCTAACTCCCATAAACCACTATGTTTCCCTAGATCTAGATTCGATCCACCAATATCTACTTTTGTGCATCATTCGTAACCTTTAGAGTGTCTTGCGTTGGTTTGCTAGTCCTCAGTGGCTAGTAAGGGTCTCCCCCTTGATCTCACTTTGGCTTGATCTAAAGTGAAGAGTGCCTCGATTGGCGTGACAACCAATCATCCTTAGGAATCGAGGCCCTCTTGGGTCACCTCTTTAGTTGCCTAACACCTCTACCATCCTGGATAGGATCACCTTTTGGGGCAACTACAAGTTGTGTGATAACAGGTCTCTCATAGTTTAGGCTGTTAGAGTGAGTCTGTTTAAAATCCAGAGGCCATGATGGTTCCGAGAATGTCAGAAGCTGAGAATTTATGTATTGCCATTGAATAAAAGGTTGCAGAATTCTGTGTTGCTTAGTTCTGTGAGTCAAATTCTTGTGCTGTGTTTATTTTTGTTCAAGGAATTGTTTGGGTGTGTTGATAACTTCCGCTGTTTTACTCTGATCGCAGCCTTTTGCTGCATCAGTGGGACAGGTTTCAATTTTGGGCAGGTTAATTGTGTTTCAATGAGACACCATTCACCCATCCCTATAAAAGTATACTATATAGCTGGGCTACATTCCAATTTCCTGAATCTCTAATTTCCACAACCAGAAAAGGGCCTAGCGACTGCATCTGCAGCCTACCCAGATGCTCCATGAACTTGTGATCATATAATCAAACTATATCCCCTTAATAAAAGGTCTTATTCTTAATGTGTATGTCATGAAGAGGCTTATGAATTTTAAACAATTTGATGGAATTATACCAAGAACCTTTCTCCTTCAAGCTCCATTAGGTATACCATTCTTTCATCCAATGATTCCTCATTAGACATATGTGTAGCCTGAAAAATTCAGAAACTAGGCACTGCAAATTCAGCCGACACTACTTCTCCCCTTCCGTAGACAAACTGAATGGAGTTTTCCTTGTCAATCTCTTAGAGGTGGTTCTATAGACCCATAGTCTTTTTGGTGTTATCTCATGCCATTCATCCCTATTGACAACACAAATTTTAGAAAGGCCGGCCCATGCTCCAAAATCTTATTGAATGTTTTGATTCTGCCATTTTATTGTGTATGATAGCACCTACTCCTATGGTGTTGAATCATAAACTCTCGAGTGAAGGCTTGTTGACCCAAATTGTGTTAAACCCATCTTTTTTTCAAATCCTTGAAGTATTCCCAAGTCTACTTAGATGGTTTTTAATGTATAATTTTTTTTCAAATTTCTCTTTATTTTGTGGTTTTCGTTCCCCTTTTTTAAGATCTATTTCCAACCCTGTAATTTGTGGTAGGAATTTTCCATATTGCATATCTATCCATTGAAGATGTACCCCTTGAGATTTCTTTCTTTATGTTTATCAAGAATGTTTATGTCTAGATAACTGTTTGAACGTTCTGATGTTTCGTTCAATCTTATCCTTCCAAGGAGGGATGGAAATACCTCATAGCTCGTTGACGACATGGATCTTATCAGTTCACTCAAAATCGGTGGCTATCAATGGACCGAATTAAGTAATAGAGATCTTTCCCAAGATGTTTCTACGAGACATGTGGAATCATGGGAAGAGGACATGTGGTAACACAAATGTTGATGTGGAAACAAATATAAAGTGAGTGCCTTGGTAAAAATTCACTGAAGTTTTATAGATTCATCCTTTTCTAAATCTCTTTTGTCGAATTCCATGGAATATTTTGAGGGCATCCCATGTAAGGTTTTGGGGTACTTCCAATCTATCCCGGAAGGAGGTGTCATAAATTCCCCAAATCAATCCAAGTCTTCATCCTTGGGAAGTTTGGGACATTCCCAAACACATCATTAGGGAATTCCCAGAAAATGTATGGAAATGATTCAATGATCCAACATGAACTCTGTTCATCAGGGAAAGTTAGGAGTCATCCCAGATAAAGTTTGGGACTCTCCCTTGAGAAGCTTCCATAGTCTATATTTTTGAAATAAGTCGAGTGTTTTTCTTCCTGAGAAAATTGAGTTCATTGCTTTTCTTCGACCATTTGCTGTGTTAATGGGAATGTAGAGGTAGCCTGACTGCTCTCAAGCGTTTTCATCCTTGCATATTTTTCGTTAAAGAGGGAGATGGCTTCAGCAGCTGCTTGTGGGTCCCTTCCCATTGAGGTCAATCTGTTCTGCAATTGCTGTTTTCTCTACCTCCAGGGCCTTTACCTTGGCAGTTAGGAAGTGATTCTGGGTTATCATGGTTTCAAATTGTCTTGAAGACCCAACTTGAATGAGCTGCCTTTACATACTTGTTGTAGACCACACCATACAAAATTTCATCCGCATGCACTTGGAGTTATATTTATCCATGAACTGACTTTGTATCCTAATGACACATCACAATATTCTTATTTCTAAGTTTAGAATATTTGCTTACATATTATCTTACTTGCATGTAGACATTCTCATACACCTATGACACTCCTATGTTCCACTTGGGCATGACTCAAGATTTAGTAACTCCCATCTTACTTATACATGCAACACTCTCGTGAACACACACCACTTTGTGTGTTAGATCCTTTGTAAATTATATGTTGTTTGGTCATTTGTGTTGAAGTGTAACTGTGTACCCTACTCTGAATTTTCAGTCCTTATCAACTCTTTGATGAAGTGTAAGTGTAACTCTTTGATGAATTGATAGGGTTCCAACAAATCTGTAGCTTATATTTTTCATTATAAAACCCTTGTGCCTTCTTCATTTCGTATCAACTCTTTGATGAAATGTAAGTGTACCAAAATATGCTTTGTGTTGGCATGAAATTCTCAGAGATGCATATTGTAGTTTCATTGTTACAATATATTGTTGAGTTTTCTCCTTCATTTGCAAGTCCTTTACCACTCTTCGAATCCACACTGCTTCACAAGATGGTGTAGTCGTTGGTTTATACTTCACCTATGTTTGGAGATAGTAGGTTGTTTCTCACTGTGACTGTACATAGAGACTGCTGCAGATCCAACATGAAATGTGAAACCTGATGTCGATTTCCCATTGTCAATACAACCATCACAATTTGCATCGATATAACATGCCAAAATGAACTCATATGTTTTCTTGTATTCCCAGCCACAGATAGCAGTACCTTTGACCTCGAAATACGTTTGGTGCCTTTTGGTATAGTGTTAACGCCCAAATTTACGCCCTATGGAAATTTGGCTTTAACTCCAGTATTTTTTATTCATTTAGTTTGGTTTTTGAAGTCTTTGTGTCAAGTTTTTCTTGAATGCAAAAGGCAAGGTATTGTTGTGGACTAGTTAAGTCATTTGGGTGTGAAGAGTTGATGAATACTGTTCTACTTGTGATCAAAATTGCTCACTCCATCTTGATGTTTGAATGGGTTGGCGGTGGCAACTTTTAGCATATAGGATAATATTGCATCGAATCACTTTTGAAGCAAGTCCCAACTCATCCTATCGATTAATGGGTGTGGTTACGTCATTTTAGCATATAGGTGTGATCAAGATTCAAATTGAACTCAAGGGTTAAAATGGACGACGAAATTTCTATGTCCTACTCAACATACTCTATAATGGTGGGGGGGCCTACCTCTATATTAGTATATTGGGGGTGGGCATTATGAACTTTTCTTTTTCTTTTGGTCCCCAAGGCCCCTACCTCTATATTGTGGGAAATGTTGGGTTGGGATTAATGTTGAACTAGAGAAAATATGTTTGTTTCATTCTCCCTACTGGCTCCCCTTCTTTCTTTCTATAGTTGTTGAATTTACCCCTCTTGTCTTGCTCCCTAACGGTTGTTTCATGCCGCCCATTCACTTAATGATCCATGACTTCCTTTTATAGTGACTTGTGGGTTGATTCGAACCATCACCAACAAGGACTATAGCTTGCATTCTCATTTATTGTATAATTGTGTACACATGTTCTTATTACTTGAATTCTCAAGGATTTTATACTGGTTTCAATTAGGCATTTCATTTCTTCCAAGCCTTGTTATTGTTGCTTTGCCCATGACATGTATTTCCTTTCCATTCGAGTTGTTTCTATTCTCCCTTTCCTCTCATAAGCAATGAAGGTGGCAAGGACTTGTCTAGCTTCCAAGTGAAGCAAGTTCTCATTTCCCATCCAATGTTGTAAGACTCAAGAATTCAAGCAACCTTTATAGCAACAAGCACTATTGCGAGTGAGGGAAATAGCCCAAATATACATCCCAAATGTGCAATAGATAAATAGGGTCAGGTATTGAAGTTAGCATACTGCTTATTAAGTTGAAAGCACAACTACCACTGCTACATTCATTAAGTCCCAGCTAGGCTCATTCTTCAATAGAAGAAAGATGATTCTTATTAGTCATGGAATAGCGATGAGGGGATGTTGGAGTGAATCATCCCTGCATCTCATGACTTGATAAGCACAACAGGCATGGGTTATATATTGGAGTTAATACAAAGACTAACTCATACATTTAGGTATTGATGGGAGGAAGAAACCAACTCCTTTTGCCTATCTACAGTGGGGGGGCTTTTTTTTCTGAATTGGGCAAGCAATCATGGGGGTGAGAGAGTAGAGCACAATGTTAGTTTAAAGGGTTCTGATCTGGAGAGAATCGATAGGCCCCAACCAATTGAATTAATTGGGCAGACAAGTTTGTGATTCTCTACATACCTTATTGACTATTATCATGCGCCTCTACGAGTAGTTCATGGTCTCCCCTGCACAGTTCACGGTATGTTAGACTTCATCAAGAGTACCATCGGAGTTAAATAGGGCTTCCCCTTATCCCCCACACTTTTTGGGATTTATATTGATGAGCTAGAGGCCTTTCTCCACGAGCATATCCAGGACAACGACGGATGTCTCTTCCACGAGGTTTTGATATCCGTTTTGTTGATGATGTGGTCCTCCTAGCTTCCTCTCCAGCGGGATTACAGAGACAGTTGGATGCTCTAGCTCTATTTTGTGACCTTTGACAGCTGACGGTCAACCCGAGTAAAACCAAGGTTATGATCTTCATTGGGTCGAATAAGTTCGCAAATCTTCATTTTTTTTTCAGAGGGGAGGATATTGAGATCACCAACGCCTACACATACCTGGGTGTACAATTTTCAGGACCCCATTTCAGTTTATGACCATCCCTCCAGCTTCGAATTGCCAAGGGTTATGGGTCTTTAGCCCTTCTCGAGAGACAGCGTTTTCGTCACCATTTTCAGGATATCTCATCTAAGATATCCCTCATGGACTCCCTTATCTGACCCACTGTTCTCTATGGCTCAGGGATTTGGGCCTTCATTACTGGACTCTGATTGGGTCTCAGCCTTCTTGTCATGTTACATATATTGCATGTATGGATTGCATCACTATAGTCTCTATATCCAATCTATATGGCAACCCCTATCTATATACGAGTCCTTATCTGATATGAATAGAGGGTTTGGTATGTATGTATAGAGGGGCCTGGTGGTTATTCTACCTAACACAAAATTAAAGGGTTTGTAGAAATGTTTCAGTGATATTTTCATTTTCCTGGGATTTTAAACATTGAACACTTAACAAAATTATGTAAAAATAGATCTGTTTTGTAAAATTCTTCTATATCAAAATCAAAATAGGACGGATAGCCTTACCTTCTATCAACCGATTTTGAGGGGAAGAAATATGGGGCGTAATGTATTGAAAGCTGGTAAAGTCCATGGATTCGTATAATTTTGGTAACTAGGATAGAATAAAGAGAATAACTCCTACTATTTAACAATGTTGCTTTCTTTCAAGCGTATTGACTTGTATCATTTTTGTAACTAGAGATATAATAAATAGAGAGAAAACCTCCATAGCTTACTTAAATTGAAGTATTTACCTACAATATCGTTCTATTATGTTCGAATCTCCCTGACTTGCCAGAGTGGTTTGAGAAACCATGACCTAGGGGCATCTAAGCTATTAAAATCATCCTGAGACCGCACCAGCCTCAACTTGACTAGGTTTTTGGGTTTCGCCTCCCAACTAAATCACCCCTAACTCGGGTTGCCTTGTTGACGAGACCCACACTTTAAGAGTGAGCTAGTGGAAATTGACAAATATATTTTATTTTTATTTGAATTATAAATAAAGTCATTTAATATAATAAATAAATTATTAATTAAAATTAAATGAATTTTCTACCATGCTTGTGTATATTTTGATTCAATCATTAAATATAAGTATACTTTATGGAAAATAAAGTTGTTTAATATAAATTATTAAATGGAATTTAATGTATATTTTGATTTAATTTACCACAATGCTCCAATCAGTGGAAAGTGTTATCTTCTGCTTTTAATGTACTGGAGTGCCACATGGCTTGTAAGGTAGGGAATGGTCGGTTGGTGAGGATCGGGAAAGACACCATCTTCGGGCTCTCCAATGAGCGTCTGCTGTTGGATAGTCTAATTGCTTATCTTCAGAGCCGAGGATTTGCCACCTTGAACATGGTTGCTAAGTATGTGGGGAACAACATCTGGAGAGTGGATTGGCTGGGGGCGGAGGAGCTTGGTCTTTCGGGCATATGGTGAGTTAGCTGAGAGTCTTTCATTTCTATGTTGACAGAAGGTCACATTTTTCTTAGCACTGAGGAGGATGAGCTGTGCTGGAGCTATAATCCTTTGGGTGGAGATTACTGCGCCAAGTTGGGATACAAGTCTTTATTTTCAGGAGATCTTCAGATTCAGTGGTGGTGGAAGGAGATCTGGAAGATTAAAAGCCCTCGTAAGAGTATTCTACTTTTCTGGCTAATGCTGTCAAACAAAGAATTAACTTGGGATAAAATCCAATGCTTTAGCTTCCAGGGTCCCAGAATTTGCTACTTGTGTAGAATGGAGGTTGAATTTGTATTGCATCTCTTCATTATGTGTTCTTTTGTCAGGTCTGTTTGGGGGGAGGTTAGTAGACTGACGGGATGCCCTGTTTAGTGGGATAGACCTTCCGTCGATCTCTGCTTTCAGGCCTCCCTATCATTGTGTCTTGGGGGTTTGGTTGGCGAGAAATGCTGCCATATTCTGTGATAAATCTTTTTCTATTTTGCAGGTAGCATCCCAAGTTGCTATATTATTTGTTGCATTCAAGTTGCTGATCTCTCCCAATTTATCTAGAACACCTGTGGCTAGTTAGAATCATAATTTGGTCAGTGGTTTTGGTTTCATTATGTTTTTGGACACTCGAGACTATTAAAAAGGATGGGGTGGTTTGGGCGCTGGAACCAACAATTAAGCAGAGTTTAAAGCACTTTTCTTTCTACTGAAGGTGGCTTTTAGGAGGAATCTTCTCAACTTGCATATCTTGGGTGACTCTGAGTTAGTGATCAATGCCTTGCAGGGGCATTCCATAATTTCTCATGTTGGGATTTTGTATTTGGTTAATCCACTGAAAATTGTAAGGGAGCCCTTTCACTATTTGACTTTCACTCACACTCGGCGCGAGTTCAACATGGAAGCTGATTCTCTGTTGAAGCGAGGGAAAATTGTGAGGGAGTCCTTTCACTATCTCACTTTCATTCACACTCGGCGCGAGTTCAACATGGAAGCTAATTTTCTGTCGAAGCGAGGGTTACTACTTCATGCCGTAGCACTTCATTTGGAAGAATTTCAAGGAGGCACTACTGTTAATAACTAGATCATTCTTTATGTAGAAATCTGATATGAATATTGTGAAATCTGACATGAATACTGTGAAGCATCTCTTGATCATGTAGGAATATTTTTTTGCTTTTTGTGTCTGTAATGACATTGTCTAATCACTAGACTCTATTTTAGGCTCTTTCCGAAGCTGAAAGGCACTTAAGAATGTATTTTTGCTCTAATTAGAACAAGACAAAGATCCGACTTTTTTAATTGGAAAAAAAATTTGATTTAATTTTTAAATATAAATATAAAGTTTTATTTTGCATTTTTTTGTCAAAGTTTTTTTTTTAATAAAATTATTTAATATAATAAATAATTTATTAAATAAGATTGAATTTTATTTTTAATAAATTATTTAATTAATAAACAATTATTAAATATAATTGAATATGACGTAAATTTGGAAAACATTATGTATTAACTTTTTTTTTAATAAAATTATTTAATATAATAAATAATTTTTAAATAAAATTGAATTTTATTTTTAATAAATATTTTTTAATAAATTATTTAATTAATAAACCATATATTAAATATAATTGAATATGACGTAAATTTGGAAAAAATTATGTATTAACTTTTTTTTTAATAAAATTATTTAATATAATAAATAATTTATTAAATAAAATTGAATTTTTTTTAATACATTATTTAATTAATAAACCATATATTAAATATAATTGAATATGACGTAAATTTGGAAAAAATTATGTATTAACTTTCCAGCTAGGTTGAAGGGGTATTTTTTGTTATATTTTTAGATTGATTGTGTTGAGACCACTTTTTCATTCAAGCGTAAGAGTGTTGATTGAATATATATATTGAATGATGATATATTTTCAATATATTAAATATTTTAAAAAATAAATATATTGGATATTGTAAGAGTGTTGATTGAATATATATATTGAATGATGATATATTTTCAATATATTAAATATTTTAAAAAATAAATATATTGGATATTAAAATATATTTTTAATATACTAAATATTTTAAAAAATAATAAATATATTGAAATTTAAAAAATAAGTTGAAATGTGAAATTAAATATTTAAAAAAAAATATATTGGATATTAAAAGTAAGTTGAAATGTGAAATTAAATATTTAAAAAAATAAATATATTGGATATTAAAAAATATTTTTAATATACTAAATATTTTAAAAAATATAATAAATATATTGGACATTAAAAATAAGTCGAAATGTGAAATTAAAATAATATTGATGTCTTATTAAATTTGAATTAAATAAAAATTATTTAATTAAATTTGTTTTAAAAAATAAAACACATTTAATTTAATAAAAAAAAATTAATAATCAAATTGTTATATTTAATCAATAATAATTTAAAATAAATTAAGTTGTTTAATGAATATGTTAAAATTATTTGATTTCATCATTATTAATTAATATTAAAATTAAGTAGTTTGGAGAAACAAATACATTGAATATTTAAAATATGATAAAATATAATAAAAATTGAAATAATAATGATTGTGTGGGTGTAACATTTTTAGATAAGAATTAAAAATATTAATATTTTATTAAATTTGAATTTAAATTAAAAATTAAAAATTTAAATTTAAAATACTAATGTTTTATTAAAATTGAATTTAAATTAAAAATGTTCGTTAGAATATATAAAACTTTTAAAAAAGTTAATTTCGAATTTAAATTAAAAAAACTTTTTAAAAAGTTAATTTCAAGTTTAAATTAAAAATATTAATGTTTGTTAGAATATGTAAAAATTAATAATCAAATTGTTATATTTAATCCATAATAATTTTAATAAAATTAAGTACAATAATTAAAAAATTAAGTTTTTAAAACAAAAATTAATAATCAAATTTTTATCTTTAATCAATAATAATTTTAAAAATATTAAGTATAATAATTAAAGAAATTAAGTCTTTAAAAGTTAATTTTAATAGTTTTAATAATCAAATTGTTATATTTAATCAATAATAATTAAAAAATTTAATAATCAAATTGTTATATTTAATCAATAATAATTAAAAAATATTTAATAATCAAATTGTTATATTTAATCAATAATAATTTCAAAAAATTACGTAATCAAATTGTTATATGTAATCAATAATAATTTAAAAAAATTAAGTAATCAAATTGTTATATTTAATCCATAATAATTTTAAAAAAAATTAAATTGTTCAATGAATATGTTGTGAAAATTATTTGATTTCATCATTATTAATTAATATTAAAATTAAGTAGTTTATCATATTTTAAATTAGTACATTGGATATTTAAAATATGATAAAATATAATAAAAATTGAAATTGTGACGATTGTGTGGGTGTAAATTAATTAGATAGGAATTAAGTTATTTAATGAATATATTGTTAAAATTATTTCATTTTATCATTATTAATTAATATTAAAATTAAGTAGTTTATCATATTTTAAATTAATATATTGGATATTTAAAATATAATAAAAATTGAAATAGTGATGATTGTGTGGGTGTAAATTAATTAGATAAGAATTAAAAATATTTTATAAAATGATTTAAAATAAATAAATAAATTTAATATTTTTGTAAAAATATAAATAAATTTAATATTTTTGTAAAAATATAAATAAATTTAATTAAATAATTGAAATAAATAAATTTAATATATAATTTTTATTTTTTTAATAAATAATTGCGATAAATAAATTTAATGTTATTAAAAATGATGAATTTAGTAATTATTATGAAATCAAATAATTTCTTTTAAATTAAATAAAAACTATATAATTAAATTTGTTTTAAAAAATAACACATTGAATTTTATAAAAAGTTAAAATATTTCATTATAACTATAAATTTAATGAAAATTCTTATGGAACAGGTGGAGGATGGGGAGAGTTTTGAGCAATCTTTTAAATTCTGGTTTGATGAGCCAAGACTGAAAAATTTTCGAGCTCTAATCTTTTTGGTGCCTTGGTACGTTTGGATTGCAAGAAATAGGTCAGTTTTCGAAGATGTAAATTTGCCTAGTTTTTATGTGGTTTCGCAGATTTTGGCAATATACCATCGAGAAACCTTTTAAAAAGTTAATTTTAGTAGATTGAAATCTTAATATTTTATTGTACTTGTGAAATTAAATTGAGAAACCTTTTAAAAAGTTAATTTTAGTAAAGATTGAAATCTTAATATTTTACTGTACTTGTGAAATTAAATTGAGAAACCTTTTAAAAAGTTAATTTTAGTAGATTGAAATCTTAATATTTTATTGTACTTATGAAATTAAATTGAGAAACCTTTTAAAAAGTTAATTTTAGTAGATTGAAATCTTGTACTTGTGAAATTAAATTGAGAAACCTTTTAAAAAGTTAATTTTAGTAGATTGAAATTTTAAATGAGAAATTTTAATAGTCAAATTTTTATATTTAATCAATAATAATTTAAAAAAAATTAAGTTTTTAAAAGTTAATTTTAATAGATTCAAATCTTAAAAGGGAAATTATAATATAATTTTTATTTTTTTAATAAATTAATGTAATAAATAAATTCAATGTTTTCTCCAAGGAAAAAATAAAATTCAATGTTTTTAAAAATAATAAATTTAGTAATTATGAAATTAAATAAATCATTTAATTTTATAAAATTTTATAAAATATTTCATTATAACTATAAAAAGTTAATTTTAATAGATTCAAATCTTGAATGAGAAATTTTAATAATCAAATTGTTATATTTAATTAATAATAATTTAAATAATTAAATTGTTATATTTAATCAATAATAATTAAAAAAAATTTAATAATCAAATTGTTATATTTTATCATTAATAATTTAAAAAAAATAAAAATAATTAATGACATTTAAAAAATAATTAAATCTTTAAAAGTTGATTTTAATAAATTCAATTTAATCAATAATAATTTTAATAATTAAATTGTTATATTTAATCAATAATAATTAAATAAATTTAAGTTTTTAAGAGTTAATTTCAATAAATTCAAATTTTAAAAGAATATTTTTTAATAATCAAATTGTTATATTTAATCAATGATAATTAAAAAATAATTAAGTTTTTAAAAATTGATTTTAATAGATTCAATTTAATCAATAATAATTTTAATAATTAAATTGTTATATTTAATTAATGATAATTAAAAAAATTTAAACCTTTAAGAATTAATTTTAATAAATTCAAATCTTAAAAGAAAATGTTTTAATAATCAGAATATGTTGTTAAAATTATTTGATTTCATCATTATTAATTCATATTAAAATTAAGTAGTTTGGAGGAACAAATATATTGATTATTTAAATATTATAAAATATAATGAAATTAGAAATAGTGATGATTGTTATTTATAATTCAAATTTTAAAAGAGAAATTTTAAAATCAATAATAATTTTAATAATTAAATTCTTATATTTGATTAATGATAATTAAAAATTTTTAAGCTTTTAAGAGTTAATTTTAATAAATTCAAATCTTAAAAGAAATTTTTTTAATAATCAAATTATTATATATTAAGTCGTTTAATGAATATGTTGTTAAAATTATTTAATTTCATCATTATTAATTAATATTAAAATTAAGTAGTTTGGAGAAACAAATACATAGATTATTTAAAATATCATAAAATGTAATAAAATTGGAAATAGTGATGGTTGTTATTTATAATTCGAATTTTAATAGATTCAAATTTTAAAAGAGAAATTTTAAAATTAATAATAATTTTAATATTTAAATTTTAATATTTAATTAATGATAATTAAAAAAATTTAAGCCTTTAAGAATTAATTTTAATAAATTCAAATCTTAAAAGAAATTTTTTTAATAATCAAATTATTATATATTAAATAGTTTGGAAGAACAAATACATTGATTATTTAAAATATAATAAAATTGGAAATAGCGATGATTGTTAGCTATAATTCAAATTTTAATAGATTCAAATTTTAAAATCAATAATAATTTTAATGATTAAATTGTTATATTTAATGATTCAAATCTTAAAAGAAAATTTTTTAATAATCAAATTATTATATATTAAGTCGTTTAGTGAATATGTTGTTAAAATTATTTAATTTCATTGTTATTAATTAATATTAAAATTAAGTAGTTTGGAGGAACAAATACATTGATTATTTAAAATATTATAAAATATAATTTAAGAAATGTAAATAAACATGTATAAAAGAAATCCAAATAGGAAACATTATTATAAATCATGATGAATTCACATCGAATTTTGATAGGTACACAAAAAAATTATTGTAATACTCACATACAAACAATTTAAACAACAAACAATTTGTAAATACATGGTTGTAGATATGGTATTCAAACAACAATTATTAAATAAATACACAAACACACAAACAAATTATAAATACACAGTCATATGAAATTCAAAAGTATGAATAAATATCAAATTTTGTAAAAAACACACAAACATTAGACATAAATAAAATTTAAAGACACATTGCATTTCAAATTTTTATCACTACTTTGAAATAATAAATTACTTTAATAAAAAATATGTATATTTGAAAATATTTTCTCTCAAATTTGAGAAAATCTATAGTGATGAGATGAACCTCGAAAAGTTGGAAACTCATTTGCGCCCCTCCTCGCCCTAACTTCTAATATATAAACACTAATTGCTCCCCCAAACCAACTTTTTTTAAATTATTTTTTAGTATATATCAATATGTCATACACATTTATTATAAATACATACATATAGATGAAAACCAATAACAAACAATAATAAATTACACTTCAAAGTTTTATCACTACCCCTCCCCAAAAATATTAAATTACTTAATAAATAAATATGTATATTTGAAAAGAGCTTCTCTTAGCTTCAAGAATCATATATTCTCTACTGACGAGGCCAACCACGTGAAGGTGGAAGCTCATTTGGCCCCCCCCCCTCACTTCTAACCTATAATCATACTACGCTCATATCACTCACCCATCCTAATCTTTTATTTTTATTTTAAAGTATATATCAACATGTCACATACATTCATTGCAAATAAACACCTAAATACCATCAATCACAAACAAAGTACAAAAGATCATCAATCATCAAAATATTGTTAATACTCAACCCAATCTTTTATTTTATTTTATAGTATATATTAACATGTCACATACAATCATTGTAAATACACATAAATTCCATCAATCACAAATAAAGTACAAAATACCACTAATTATCAAAATATAGCTAATACACAAACACAAACAAGTTTAAATGCATTTTCAAACATAAAATTATTAAGTTAAACACAGTCATAGTGCAAGCTCATCACTCACCCAGCCTAATCTTTTATTTTATTTAAAATATATATCAACATGTCGCCGTTACATTCATTGTAAATAAACACCTAAATACCGTCAATCACAAACACAAACACATACACAATCACAAACAAAGTACAAAAGATCGTCGATCATCAAAATAACGTTAATACCCAACCCAATCTTTTATTTTATTTTATAGTATATATTAACATGTCACATACAATCATTGTAAATACACATAAATACCATCAATCACAAACACAATCACAAACAAAGTACAAAATACCAGTGATCATCAAAATATCGTTAATAAAATTATTAAGTTAAACACAATCATATACACAATCACAAAGTACAAAATACTAGTAATAATCAAAATACTGTTAATATACAAACACAAACAAGTTTAAATGCATTTTCAAACTTAAAATTATTAAGAAAACTTAAAATATTTGAAGCATATATATTACCATTAACAATTTTATTTAGGATTTTTTTTCAATTAAATTTCATAATTCATATCAATGTATTATTAAATAGTTTTAATTTAAAAATTATCATTAAAAAGGTACTTCTACAAAAAAGATCAATCATCAAAATATCGTTATACCCAACCCAATCTTTTATTTTATTTTAAAGTATATATTAACATGTCACATACAATCATTGTAAATATACATAAATACCATCAATCACAAACACAATCATATACACAATCACAAACAAAGTTTAAAATAATGTTAATACACAAACACAAACAAGTTTAAATGCATTTTCAAACATAAAATTATTAAGAAAACTTAACTTATTTGAAGCATATATATTACTATTAACAATTTGATTTATGATATTTGTTCAATTAAATTTCATAATTCATATCAATGTATTATTAAATGGTTTTAATTTAAAAATTAAGCATGAAAAAAATACTTCTAAACAACTAAAACAATAAAAATAAAAATAAGAAGAGGAGGAAAAAGAGAGGAGCACAAACCCTTAAGAATGACCGGGTTCATTCTTAAGGGCATCGAGAAGGGGCTTTTTAGCCCCTTCAAAAAAAAAAACTTTTTATTATAAGATTGTTTAGTGTAATTACACAATAAATAAATGAATGTTAATTTATTACAATAGTGAATAATGTCATAATCCTTTCATGTTTTCTATCTGGAACGTGTAAATGCTTCATAGGTCATGGCCATGCATACATATTCCTATCATCCTCTGCAAAAATAATATATATTTTAAAATTTAGTGGCAATCCATGCTTTCTATATAATGTAACAAAAATTGCATAATCTAAAAATTCATCATTTAAGCGAGTGACTATGTTTATTTGATCATTAAAATAGTTTTTATACTTGAACTTGGTTTAAAAGAAACTTTGCTCCAGAATGAGAATCAATGTCAAAGTTTGTCCTCTAACTAAAACCAAAAGAAGCATACCTACTTGTTACACTTGCATTGCACATAGAGCATAAGGAAACAAGAAATACCATTTAGGTGATAACAATAAATTGAAAAATGAGAATCTTGCACTGTGCAATAATAATACCAACACAACGAGATAAAAAAGATAAGTACTCTATGAAACTGTATCATTATAAAGCATACTATGAAATCTATGAAATTGTATCATTATAAAGCATACTATGAAATTAAATACAATTAAGAACAATGAGAATATAGACATGGCGAAAATTATATATAACCAAAAATTGTATGCAAACACACACACACACATATAGAGAGAGAGATAGAGAGAGAGGATTTGTTTATGTCAGTGACTTCTTTATCTTTGTTGTTATATCATCATGGTTTATGAAAAATGATAAATATAGATTTTGGAATATGAGCACTTGTAAGAATTGGAATTGGTGAATAAGTTAAAGGTTTTGAAGGCGATGAATAAGGATGAATAAGTTGAAGGTTGATTTAATAAGTCTCTCAATTTAGTTGACAATGTTCAAATTACCACAAATATTTTATAGCTCAAAGGTCAAAATGATTAAAGTAACATATATAAGTGAAAGACAACTCAATGATAACTACATTGGAGGTCATTGTAGGAAAAACAACACCTAAGGTGGAAGTGGATATAGAGAAAATGATTATATATATATATATATATGTTGTTTTTGGAAAAGGTAACAATTATTCCTTCGAACAAAATTGAAGCTTGCAATATCTCAACCAAGAATAGCTAAATTTGTGGATCTTGGAAATGCAAAATGACACTCTCTTTGATTGGATATCACAAAGAGATTGAAGTAGTAAGGAATTTGTATATTTGTATCATTGTTTGTAGTAATATGAACCCTACAAAATAGAGGTTGTATTTTCTAGAGAGATGAGATGTCCAAACCTAACCATGTGTTTGTATGTTTGCGAGTATCATTGTTTGTAGTGGTATGGACTCTACAAAATAGAGGTTTTTATTTTTTATTTTTATAGAGATGAGATGTCCAAACTTAACCTTGCTTTGTATGTTTGTGAGTGTATTTGATTGTCATAGTATGGACATTGCAAAAGACATGTTGGTTTTCATAGAGAGATGCGATGTCCTAGTACAGCCCATGAAGGTGACATATTTTAGCCAATAGGTCTTCTTGAAGGTAGAAATCACAAGGTAGGTGGTCTTAATTTTTAAAATCTCATCTAGAGCTCAAATTCAAATACCATGATTTGTCACTTTTTGCAAACTAAGCACAACATAAATAACATCATAAGTTAAGTGATTAGTAGCAAGAATGGAATATGGGTTGAAAGAAGTAAAGGAAGAGGCCAAATAATAGTGCGTAACTTTGCAAAAATCATGTTTATAAATCCCTCATGTTCTTGCATCACAAGGGATTTGATCTGTTTCGACCTTTATAGATCCGAGGTTAAGATGAATCTAATTTATTTTTTTGAGGGGGGGAAAGTATTATGAAGTGTAACCTTGAGCAATAAGACCACATGGAAGAGAGGTCAATGAACAAAGTTTTAAAGTCTGTTGGATCAGTAGGGAAATAGACATGACATGAGGACACTGTATCAAAGAGTGGTAAATTTGGGAACATATTAGATTGGATCGAAGGGAAGCAAAGAAAGGGGCAGGGATGGATTTGGATTAAATCGAGGCAATCCAATGAAGAGAGTGTTAGTGTTAGAGGGAAGGAATGGATTATAAATCATGGACGTGATGGATGGATTATGTCATGGATGGGATGGAAAAGGTTAAGATGAGTCTAATTTATTTTTCTTTGAGGGGGAGGGGAGTATTATGAGGTGTAACCTCGAGGAATAAGACCGCATGGAAGAGAGTTCAATGAACAAATTTGTAAAGCGTGTTGGATCAATAGGGAAATAGACACGGCATGAGGACACTAGATCAAAGAGTGGTAAATTGGGGAACATATCAGATTGGATCTGAGGGAAGCAAAGAAAGGGGCAAGGATTGATTTGGATTAAATCGAGGCAATCTGATGAAGAGAGCATAAGAGGGAAAGGATGGATTATAAATCATGGACGTGATGGATGGATTAGATCATGGATGGGATGGAAAAGGTAGGTAGTTGGTTGAGGACTCTGTCAAACCTCTCGAAAATGGATGACGTGGAAGGAGACTCGTTAGAATTAGCACCTTCTTCATGAGATTGTCCAACGAGTGTAGAAGTGTTGTTCCATCAAGACTCTCTCTTGCAACCTAACATTATAAATTTGCTCTAGGTTGGTTGAAAACTGACTCCAAATTGAGCTTAGCGTCATACTTCTCCACTTCCTTGTGGACTTTTCAATTAGGAAAAAATTAAGTCTTTTGCTAGCTTTTAGCTTTTGAGCCTTATTTGCAGGTTGTTACTAAAATTTATTACTTTTATTCAAAAAATCATAAAAGTTATCAACTTGGGCATCAAAATTTAAGATCTCTTCATTGATCAGTGTTAGCGAGGATATCTTTTCCTACACTCCTGCTATCAACCTCTTCACAACTACATGATTATTGGGCATCAAACACCACTACTCCTAAAAGCATGCCTTTGCTTTCAACCTCTCCACAACGTACAATGAATGTTGGGCATCCACCACTGCTACTCTTAAAATTTGCTACCATGTACAATATCTTTACTATTTCCACTGGGCATGTAGCCTCCATTCATCCACCTTTTTGCAGATTTTCTTCTCTCTCCAATGCAAATGTTCCAAGCATTCCACTGGGCATGTAGCCCTCCATTCATCCACTTTTTTGCAATTTTTCTTCTCTCTCCAATGCAAATGTTCCAAGGCATTCAGTTCAAATCTAACTATTACATCACTGATGAACTTCTGCTTTTACTCTTCCCTTTCATGTAGATGCATTTAGAAAGTTGAGATTCTTGTCTTTGTTTGTCAGCTTCTACTCGTCAGCTATTGGAAAAGCTTTGAATTCTTCCTCAAGATATACTTTCTCTTTCCTTAGTATTTTAAATTTTTACTTCCTAACAAAGATCCATGTGATCATCAAAGTTGGAAAGAATGTACTACTTTAATTCATCGAGAAATTGTTTTCTCTTGCTTTCCCACTCTGATTTGATTAATATGCTCACCATAATCCAAGGTTCTCTCACTTGGGGAGCTTGCCTTGGAGGTTTTGGCCTTAGGTGTGCTCGATAATCTTGATATCCTTATGATAGATAATGTTATTTAGACCTTGTTGTCCTTCAACTCCTTCAGATACTCAGTTGTTGATTCTTTCCTTTTCTATGGTCCTCCTTTTATAAGTTGGAATGATGCAGGATTACAGTGATAAATCTAGACTGGGGATGAGTTAGCTTTCCATATTCATCTCCTGTATCCTTAGTGTTTCTCTTCTCCTTTTCAAGTGGAGGGGAAGACTTACTCTTTCCAAATTTTGTCATTTCCTTCACTCTCACCTTCTCCCCCAGATTTCCACATGGGGTTGCTTACTCAACTACCTTTTCTCATGTTAGATGACTTAGATGGGTTAGATGTTGTGTTATGTTCTTGAAAAGAATCTGCAATCTCCTTCAACCTCGATTTCTTACCTGGCAGACTGATTAAATTTGGAAGGAGAGGAATTACCTTCGAGAGAAGAAACTAATTCAAAGAGGAGTCATTGGGTTATAGGAGATTCCAACTATGATAGGAACCTTAGCATGTTTTATTCTTGTGGCAAATTTTTATCCAATCTGGATTTGCCAAAAATAAACTACAAGGGGAATTTCTACTTGAAAGTTGGTTCTCAAGATTGGTATTCATGGAATAGCTTTAAGATAATAAACTCATTCAACTGTGACTGGAAGGTAAATTGGGATGATAAACGATTAAATTTGTTTTTCGGTTTATGTGCAAAAAAAAGATTGAGCAGATATGAAGGAGCTAGTCTCGACTCTCAATCACATGCCCAAGAACAAAACAAAACACTGAAGCAAGTTTAAGATGCAAAAAATGGTCAAATCTAAACTGTAAATTTCTATACAGTTAATTTGGAAAACATCATGTAATATGTATAGTCTCTTCATGGGAGAGGATTGGCTTATAGAAGGATTCTCAGTAATTAAGCAATGAATATTATGTCGAAGGGATAGGACATAATGTAGTTTAGGGAGTTCATAATAGTTTGTTTGTTTCAACTACATTAATAGGAATACCAACTATCCGCATAGTGCATAACATGTAAGATGCAAAAAATGGTCAAATCTAAACTGTAAATTTCTATACAGTTAATTTGTAAAACATCATGTAATATGTATAGTCTCTTTATGCGAGAGGATTGGCTTATAGGAGGATTCTCAATAATTAAGCAATGAATATTATGTTGAAGGGATAGGACATAATGTAGTTTAGGGAGCTCATAATAGTTTGTTTGTTTCAACTACATTAATAGGAATACCAACTATCCGCATAGTGCATAACAGGGCTGCTACCACACTACTTACCATCAATGTAATTGGAATTCTTGTAGTGGGCAGTGACTCCTTGAATGGCACTTTGTACCTCCATCAACGTCATGCTCGTTTTACTACTCATGTAACTGTAGTAGTAAGGAAGCTTTTGTTGCATAGAAGTAGCACTCTCAACACAACTAGACTGTAAATCCATGCCAAGTTTATTGCATTTTATGAATAAAAAAAATACAACTTCAACTTGGTACAAGTTTTGAGCAACTTAAGGTAATAATTAGCCTTGGTAAAACTTATTTGCAGGATCAATGCACATATTTGGGTAATGGGGATTTGAGTTACAAGTTGAACTCAAATTCATTTTGGTAATCTTGGATAAATTTCCCTATCCATGATAGTCTAACCCGAATTTCATTGTATCAGATCCATTGTCGATTACTATAGGTCAGGGCTAGGGGTCAACCACCTAGAATGACTCTGAGGTTATCAATAGTTCATATTGGTATGGAGCTCCTCCTGGAACTCAAACGTAAGGCACTGGAATGGAATCTACAATGGAAAGGTAGCATTACTACTTCCACTCAACAAACAAGATCAACTGCTCGGACTTGAACTGTTAATGGTGCTGCTAAAATTGTCTATTGCTTTGCTTTGCTAAAGAAAAGGATTTTCCATCCCATATTTGTTCCTCCCACCGTAGAGAGAGAGCGACCTTATTAAATAAGGTTAGAAAACGCCCCCCCCCCACTTTAATAGGAGGGGTATTACATATATATACTTTCAATATTTCCATTCCTAGCTCTTTTGGGGTGACTGCATTGTTAGGATATTCCTATACTCCATCCTAGTCCTACCAGCATTTCAGTTATTTTCATTATCAGTCTTGCATGCATTTCTGCATGCAACATGCATTTTGCATGCATGCATGCAATTGCATGCATCCCAGTCATCAGTCCCAACACCTAGCCCTCAGTTAGCTAGCCCCTAGACCTTCTCTCAGATGAGTTTTAGCCTTCCTAGACAGGGAGGCGCCCACTTCTCACCCACCACTTGAGAATGGCGCCTTTTCTCACCTACCACTCTAGTTGCACTTCAGTTAGTTGAGTTATCCTTAGATAGACTGACTCTCAACTGACTGTATCACTCCGATGGACCTCCGATGAGACTAGACTACCCATTCTGACTCCAGATAGCTCCTCATGCACCCTCCACTGAGCCTCCTTCATTCAGTTAGTGCCTCCATGTGCCAGTTACACCTACCACACTCAGTTAGACTTAGTTTGACTGATGGTTGACAATTACTTGTGCATTGATGACTCCACCGATGATGAGATAGACTTCTAGTTGTGCTTTGATGACACTCCACTGATTTTGGATCTATCCATGCAGGCTAATTCGAATCACACCTAGTGTATTCGAATCCTGAGCATTGTATAATTACTGTTTTACTATTCAGATTAATGTAACATGTGTAATTATTCTGCCTCTATCTGAGTTTCTTTGGATCTATGTTCAACTATTCTATTCTTCTTCTATTATTCCTAAATTCTTTCATTGTGAGGTTTACATCATCTCTTGGATCTACTGTGAGCATTTTCACATGCATATCAAGGCCAAACTCAAGTCTCAATTCCAAAGATGTACCAGGGGGTATACAGGGCTACTCAAGTAGTATTTGTAATCATATCTACCCAGGAGGGTAAAAGAGAAATCAAAGGGCTGTAAGTCCAAGCAAAGGACTTTACAGGTATAAAAGTGTAGTGAAGGCTAATATGTTCTTCAATAAATAAATGTGCTTAGAACTAAATTGGATGATCATAGCCATGGGATTTAGGAAAAGCAAAGATTAGAGCATATGTTCTCTAGAGTGCATACCAAATTTATGAATCTCCTTTATTTGTCGTCTAGCCTCCATAAGGAGATAGTCGTTTATTAGAAGCAAACTAGCAGCTAGACCGAATTGTTTTATGTCTGTTGTTTCTCCTGTTCAAATTATTCAGTTGGTGAAGGCAGGAGAAATAGGGTTTAGGAAGGTAAGTGATCTCCTTAAGTTAATATGTTGTTATCACATCTGTGTTAGCTGGAGCTACCATACTGCAGACTGTGCAATCGAGGACTGCACAGTACTTTTTTTCCAGATCGGAGATCAGCTGCCTTTAGATGAGGCAGTTTTGTTTAGACTTCCCCTAGCAGATATATCAGAGGGGACAGACAGTTGTACAGTGCTACACACGTTGTCACTTACCATCTACCACAGGGTCACCTTTCCTTGCCAGGCTTTGACACAAGCCGATTTGAGACAGTTTCCTAGTCTTGTTTTGATCGAGACTATCACAGTACATTGTTGGTTTATTATATGCCCGGATTCAACAGAGATCCAGCTCAGAGACAGGTTCAGTAGCAGCAGGTATATGGTGCAGCAGGTATTGCATTTGATGATTATTGCTCATGTTGTAGATTAGACTTATTTATACTTGTTAGTACACTAACTTTGCATGAGATGATATATTTGGTGATCTAGCTATGGTATGATGTGATTGGGCCCTTGGTGATGTCAGTCCACCCCTCTGGTTAGACTTATGTATATGCATGCTGAGTCATGTCCTCTATACTTGGCATAGACTTGATCACTTACCCCCTCTCGGTAGCTGACTTTAGCTCCATTATCACTTTCCCCACTCATCCGACTCATCCATGATACTTGCTCCCGACTTGGATTCTGATTTGTGATCCCCAGGACCCCTTTCCCCACTGTTCTCTGAGTTTGCCATGACACCCTGTTTATTGTGGCTCAGCTCTTTAGTGTGTGAGATACACGGTTAGACCTGGGATTTGCTCCTGTCGGTTGCCCCCGATGTTGCAATGCAGTTAGGATTGTGTAGCCTCACCGGGTGTTCCCCATTGGTCATTGAAGCATGTATTGCTCACCCCCCATTACCTTTGCAGTATGAGCACCATGTTTATATCTTTTGAGATATGTATGTAGCCCAAGAGGGCCTTGAAGAAATGAAGAAATGAAGAATTGTAAATCAGGCCAAAAAGACCATTATGTTATAAATGTAAAATCTAGCCAAAAAGGGCTAAGTATGAAACTCATTATAAAATCCATGCAATGTGTTTATGAACACACATGGATTCTGGTCAGCCATACATGTCAGCATTTGTAGTGGTTATTCCTCACCTAGTCTTGCGGGACAAGGAGGTGAGAAAGAGCAAGGGACAAGCTCAAGATTGCCCCCTAGAGTCTCAAGTTACGGTTTGTCGGACACCCAGTTTGGCGGCTCTAGAAAAGAACCTCACGAAGTCTTCGGATACGGATGTGAGTTGTGGGATACTTGTTAGATGACTAGTGGTGGTTTCCTTGCACTATACCCATTTGTGAGGCACCGCCCTTCCCCGTGTTCTATCATGGCATACTTACCTCAGTGGACCCCGCTTTCCCGAGTTGTCCAAAGGGTCACATGATCTTTATCCTTGTCCTCCCATTGTCCTCCACCTCTTTTTCCACATCACCTAAAGTCAGCAAAGTGGTCAATCCTATAGATGTGCATAGCATTTTGGTCTTTTGGAGTTGGTGGGCCCACTTCACCGGGGCCTTGTATTATCTCGGGATTTAATGTATTTTTTGATCACCATGTTATCATTATATTGCTTAGTAATGTACTAACTCGTATAATTGAGCCTTGTCACTTCATGCTTGCATACAAGTATTCAGCTAGCACTATTGTTGACCAGATTTGACTTGGTCAAACTGGGTTGACTAGGCCAAAAATGGGCCCGAAAAAATGTTGCGATCTAAATTTCGATTTCGATCAATTATTATCTACAGGGGTCTCGTATGAGCATGCAAGTGACGGAATTGCAAAATACTGAAGCATTTGAGAAATTTTTAATTATTATTGGTCAATTTTGACCTGTTTTAATTAAAAATTATGGATTTGGGGCAAATAATGCCTAAGTGATGGATCGGGGTCGTTCGAGTGGTCATCCCTACTACTTTTGGGGTCCACGATTGCATTGCAGCAGACGGTTTGGCAATCCGGGAAATAAAAGTGGGTCAAAAGCCCAATTTTCATCTTCAGCCATATAAATTAGCAATAATTACATGGAAAATCAGAATTTGACTAAGGCAACTATAGGCAAATGGCAAAATCAATGGTTGGCAAAGGAAAAGGTAGTTCATAAGGTAAAATGGTAATGTTTGATGTGATATTTATATGTTGTGGGGCCCTCTATTCGACAACTCACACTAGAGGTCGAATTGCCCATGAGGGGCGTTTTTCTCCACCTTGGCACAATTCGATTTTCATGTTTTTGATGGTGGGACCTTGTATTAGTTGGGGTGGCTAAAACATACTATAGCCACCCCCCCAACTCCACTCCCACAGTTGTATGGACCCCACATGGGTCCCCCTCTCTCCACATGTACGCTCTAGAGGGCAATTCGCACCCCCTCAAGGAGATCTCCACCATTCGATTTTGTTGGTGAGGGAGTGATCTCCACCCTTGGGGGGAACTTGGTAGGAGGAGTGGCCTTTCTCTATAAGAGAAGGCACTCACTCCATTTGTACCTCTCTCTTGGCATTTTTTTGGACTTGGAATAGAAGATAAAATGACTTGGAGCTCTTTACTTGGGTCTTGTGGTGATGTTGTTTTGAGTTTTTGTTGATTGATAAGCTATCTTGATGCACTAGTATAGATTGTTGTTTGTTTCCAGCATTGTTTCTCACCGTTGTTTGCAGAAAATACAAGTCTTGGAGGAGGGTACATCATTTGGCTTCCACTGCTGCTCCACTCTTCAAGATCGGTAACAAAGGGAAATGTTTTTTGCCATTTCAGCCAAGCATTTTCCTCATTCTTATTTGTATTGCTGTAGATTTACTTACTTGTCCATACTAATCTGATTCACTTATCCATTGGTGTTGGCAGGCAAGCAGGGCGAATTGGTGGAGCTGGGCAAATCGAACTCACTTGGGGGCTTCAGCAATCCATGCCATTTGATCTTCGGGACGCTATAACCTCAACAAAGTCAACAACTTCAGCTCATTCCAAGTAGGTGTTCCATTTCTTCCTCTTGCATTTCATTTTCAGAAAATCTTAGAGAGAAAATCACTAAAACCCTACAAAATTAAAATCTTTAAAATCAACCATCAAAATTTGTTTTCCTTTAATACCCACAAATGATTTATGCTTAAACGCTTATATCCCAAATTTCATTTGATTCCGACTCCATCTACCCACTTAACCAGGCACTAGTCTTTCACTGAATTCGCCCCACCTGGGCAAACTGTCTAATCACGCTGTTTGGTTGATTTCTGGGTTATGGGTTCTTGATATCCGGTTTCAGAACGTCTTTTTACCTTACGATATCGAGTTTCGTTGGCTGTAAGTGAGTATAAACGCTTATTTTTCTATGCCCTAGGTCCATTTTTCCATTGATTTACTCATTCCCCTAGGGCAGTTTCACTCAACTTCTTGCTGGCCTGTTTTTGTGTTTTAAATCAGCTAGCTAATAATCTTATAATCACTAGAAGATGTGTCTCAATTGCTTATCCATCGCTGCCATGTATTGATAAATCATAACAGGCTTCATTTCCCATAGGCAGGGTCCCCAACCACTCTTCTAGTAAATTTCTGTTTGCTGATTTAATTTCCAGCCTTCTAATCTCTCATAGAATTCATCATTTACATGTGTAATCAGATCTGAATTTGCTTCATCTAGTATACTTTCCCATCCAGAATCTCGATTCCACTAGGCTGGAAGAAATCTCACACTTAGTCTTCCATCTTGTCTCTCATTTTGCTTATCTTTCGGGTTTGGGTGTCTGATTGTTGAGTCTCAACCATCATTGGTTGAGTGGGGTCTCCCCCTTGACTTGGCTATGTGCCTCGTCTAAAGTGACTGTAGCCTTGTCCGGTGTGACTTCTGTCCCTTGGACGGAGGACCTGGCTACTGTTGGTTACACCTACCTAGCTGTTCACATCTACCGTCCCTATTGGGATACCTACCACCAACAGCTAGAGTTTGTGTGATAACATATGTAAGAGAAGAGACTTGGAAGGAAGATCTCATTTGGTTTTTCTTTTCGGTTATTTGAAAGAGAAATGTACCCAAGCGAGAATTAGTAACGCTCAACCAACTCTCTAGGGCGACTTGAGAATCATGCAGCTTCTGATCAAGGTAAAATGGAGGTATCCTTAAAGTTTCAAAGTCAGAAGCCTAATTGATGTTTCTATTGCTCAGAATGATGCAAGCAGACCAAAAAGAAGGTGGGTTCGTTGGAGGTCGAGTGATGGAAGGAGGGCTAATGGTCGACAAACCCTTTTTTTTTACCCGAGTGCGGAAAAGCCATACATGTCGAGACCAATTTGAAAGAGGAGTTCACTATTATCTATGGATTAGCAATTGAACGGACATAAAGGGGAGAGGCAACTTGAACATAGTCCGAAATCTCTACATAGTATGTTCTATAGGTCTTCAAGAATGGCCCCACACATCTTAAGCTTTTCTTGGGTACTATATACTATATTTAGGGTCCCTAAGTTACCGCGCCTCCTAAATGCTTGAGAGAACTACTCACACCGATAAGGGCTTTTATCTTATTTCTTGTTGTAAAAGCTTGTAGAAGAATTTTTCTTAGGTAAGATCAATGGTTAGGTCAATAGGTGGGCAACAAGTGCATAGGAAAATGATGGTGAAATAGGGATCGATGCCCTGAAACTTACACATAAATGGATTCAACTTAGTTCCGAACTGAAGGTTTTTCCATCTTTATATGGGTAGGGTGACTAACAGTTAGGCAATCGAATTTAGGTTTATTGCTTGGGTACATACATCCTAGGCAGTCATAAGAGGTCAGAGATCTATTCCCGTTTGGTTGAGTTTAAGAAGTTGGTCTTCTTCAACAAGTTGTTAATACATATATAAGAGAAAATACCTCATTTCTTGCCCTTTTCGAATGAAATCTTAAAGCAATCTTTTTACAAGTTCATTGAGGAATTGAATGAAATGAGTGGGGGAAGGATGCACAAATAGGGTTTATGGAGCTTTTTCGGAGCCATTATTGTTGAATTGTATCATGCGGATTTGTCATATGGTTATAACTCCCTTTGTATAATAACTATTTCAGTAGCCTTTGTAATCTCAGGCTTTAATCCCTCGCTCTTTTCAGTAGATTCTTACATACTACAATGTATTTTTCGAGAATGTAGTAGCTTAGGCCACACTTATACTCCCAATACCGTAGCCTTTGACACAGATTCCCATTGCTAGGTAGATTCCATTAGGACCCATTACTTGAACCTACTTTAGGTCCCCTCTTCATCTTGAGATTTAAGCTACCATTCCTTTACATTTGATTCCTAACCTCTCGACTTTTAATCCTAAGGGTGATGGAAAAGCACACCTTTCTATGTTTGCTATCATTTATTATAATTTTAGAGTATGGATAAATGTCATGGCTAAACTAGTTTATGTATCGTGAAGATCAATCTGGAAAGAAATGATGGAGCTGCGTTCCTCTTCCTCGCAAACCCTAAGTCTGCAAGTCGCTGCCATTTTTCCCACTGCCGCTGATCCGGGTGAAGTCGTGTATCAGCGAGCCCCCTTTAGCTATTGACTGAGTCTAGTCGGATTTCAAAGAGAAGGCTTCGCATCTCTTGGACAGGGGTGTACCTTAGGCCGTGGTTCCCTCCGCGGTTGTCGTTCCAGGGTTCTCGATCCCATTAGACCAGTCGACAGTGGGTTACCAGAACCATGCGGTGCTGGGGGAGAAGAAGGGTTTTCCGTTTTTCGTGAGGCTCCTCTCAAGCTCCTATAGATGCTTTCTCATGAGCCCGTTGGACCTTGTCGATCACCTGCTAAGAAAAATCCAAAGCTTGACCGAGATCCTGGGATGCTGCCTGCACCTTTTCTTTCATGGCCTGTTTCTTTAGAGGGGGGCTCAACTAGGAGATAATGGTACAGCCAAAGATGAAACCATCTCTCTTGTATATGGCTTGAGAGGTGGAGATGGGGGTGCCCAAGGGTCGTCTTCTTCAAAGCAACATTCATTCAGAGATGTCATGAAATCCAAAAATCTCGGGGATCCGAGGCCAAAGCCTTTGTCAGGTTCAACATTCGTTGTCGAACACTCGGAAGAAACACCTACCGCAAAGCTGGAAGACTCTCACGCACTTATCAATGGGTATAACTTCAGTCGAACAACCCTCATTTGCAGATTCAACGGGCTTTGGCCCTCTGCTTCAGGGATAAGGGAATGGATTAATCAAGCATGGGTTGTGGAGCACGAGCTGTTTCTATGCTCCAAGGGGTTCTTCATTGTCCGTTTCTCGTTGGAGGAGGATTGTGACCAAGTCATCGAGAAAGGGCCGTGGTTTTGGGGAAGGTCGGGGATGTCTATGCAGCGATGACTCCCTGAGTTTGAGCCGTTGTTAGTCTCAGCAATGGTTACACCAGTCTGGGTAAGACTTCCAAACCTCCCCTTGCATCTTTGGTCTCACGATTCTTTTTCTAACATTGGCAACTCTTTGGGAGGGTTTATCAAGAGTGATACAAATAGAATCTCAAAAGGCTTAGCCACCTTTGGTCGGATTTGTGTTGAGCTGGATCTGACCAAAGTGCTTCCTTAGAAGATCTCGATCGAATGGGGCGGTTCAAAACCCCACCTGCAGCTTATCGATTATGAACAAACAACTTTTAGATGCAGATCCTGTTGATTAGGTTGTCATTGATGCCAACAATGTTTGGTCATTGATGCCAACAGTTAAGTCTTGGTGCCCCTTGTGGAGCCCCTGAGGGTTAGTATTTGATTTGTGGTTGTCTGTGTCAGAGGAGACCTTTTGACTTTGTCCAAGCCCAAGCTTGAAGCCCTTGGAGGCCTATGGACATTGGAAAAAGCCCTGAACACCCTTTAGAGTGTTTAAGTACCCCTAAGTTGTTTCCTTGGTCCCCCATACCACAACCTGTGCCCTAGTACCCTAGGAAGTGTCCTTGTTGGGTTGAAGAAGTTCTGAAGAAGTTCTGAAGAAGTCCTTGGTTCCACACTTAGTGGATTGATGACCGTGCAACCCCTGTTGAAGTCATGGATCTCTTGTATGTGATGATGTCATAAATGACTTATTAAAGTCATGGAACCTTTGTGAAGACCTTGATGCCCACTATTTGCAATTGAAGAGGTTAAGGAACCCACATCGCCATGTGAAGAAGCCCTTGATGCCCTTGGTGGAGCTTTGAACCCCTCTTACTACAACGATGCGTGTCCTTACTTGCTGATTATTGTAGAAGCTCTTAGTGCCATGAACAAGGTCAAGAAACCCATAATAATGATACCCTTGTACTTGTGGAGCCTTGCACTTATGATGGTGTCCTTTGCTCATGATGATAAAGCACTTGGAACCCTTCTCCTTGGGGTCATTGATACCCTTGGTTATCAATGACATGGTATATGAAAGCCCTTGCTATGATGATCATAACTAACGAGTCATTTGAAAAATGAGGTTTGGCATTTTACTCTTGGTGATCATGATTTGACGCAAATGATCATGGTTCTTTTGCTTTGGAGGTTTGGGTCTTGAAGCTCCACACACATAGCCCTATCATGATGATGGCTTTTGATGATGAAGACCATTGAAGCCCTTATACTTGCATGGCAATAATGGTTCCCTTGCATATAGAAGGCCATTGCACTTGGATGTAAAAGTTCTTAAACCCACACACATGACACTTGGACCACTTGATGGGCATAGTGTTGAGCCCCTACTTGTTGATAAAGGTTGATGACGATGTTGTTGATTTCTTGAAGCCCATGTGAAGAAGCCCATCGCTTGCATTTGATAATGTAACCCTTGCTCATTGCAACACTTGCATTAATGAAGGATGCTTGAAGAACTCATATGGTATGAAGCCCTTGGTTGTTACACTAGATGGATCAAACAAATCTTGTTTGATTAAAGAAGTTGGGCCAGCATTCTAAAGGAAGGTAAAAAGAATGTTAAGTTACCCTTAAACATGGCAAAATAAATAAATCTTATTTGATTTATTTTGATGTGACATGAAATTCCAATAATAAAGATAAAAACAAAACATGTGCAAGGTCGGCTCAGCCCAGAAATAAATAAAATTAAAATTGAATTAAACATTTGCAAGTCGGCTTAGTTAGAATATAAGGGTAATTTTTTAAAGCCCCTCCTAGCAGGTCGGCCCCATAAAAAATTGGGGGTAAAACCTATATAAATAGGAGTAAAACTCGCATTATTGAAAGGTGGAGGTGTACGACTGGTAGAGCTCTGATTTCGCTGATTATGAGGAGAATTTCGGGGGTGCTGGTGTAGCTACAGCAGTTAAGAAAAGGAGATTTTTGTTGGATGTGAAGCAGCTGCAAAACCTTTTCTTTTTGATGTGATGTTAGCATGAATATCTTTTACATTTCTTTTTGATATTTCTGGGCATGTGTAATTCAGCACTATTGAGCAGAGCTCTGATTTTTTAGTAGATGAGGACAGTACGATGGTGGGCAGAAGGAGCAGCAGAAGCAGTGTTGCAGAACTGAATTATTTTTGTCTATGATTTTCTGGGTTTGATTATATCAGTAGTATAATGAAGACTCCTTATCTCTGATGTTTGGGCAGCTGTATGGAAATATTCTTGCATCTTGATGGACAGTATGTGATTGATGACATGATGTTAAGTGTCTGAACGTTGATGATGTCTTCATAAACAGAATGAAGATACCACAGTCATGTGAATCAGTGGTTCTGAAATTACCAGAGTGTTTTGAGAGTGTGGATTTGTGATTTGAAGCAGACTTATGACAGAGATGTGACAACCTTTGACAACCCTTATCATGAAGACAATGTTGATAACAGTGGTTTCCATGCTTACACAGTGAGATGCTTCACAGATTGAGTATGACAGTGATGATGTAGTAGTGATACCCTCTGCTGAAGATGACAGACTGTATTGACTGGGTTTATTTTAGGGCTACAGAATGCTGAAAGAAATTCTCATGAAAACATGATGATGGACAAGGTATGATGATGGCTAAAGTTGATGAAGGTAAAGGCATATGATGATGACGTCGTGGAGCTGTGCCTGATTATTGATTGATAGCTGTATCAACATGGTTTGATAGTCAAAAAGGGTGAAATGATGCTCCTCGTCCAGGCTGCCTCATAATTTTCAAATCTGAAAGTGACAATTGCCCATTGCAAAGTTCCAGGTATGCATACACAGTAACAAAAAGGTATGATCAGTGATCTATATATATGTATGATGAAACACAGTAATGTGATGTGATGATGCCCACACCTAAGCACAGTGATATGATACAGTGAAATGTTCAGTAATGCTTAGTGATGACATATATACTAAGAAGTACACAGTGATGTGCTAGAGATGTTTACACAATGATGTGCTCAGTTTGATATGCTCAGTGATGTTTACACAGTGATACTCAGTGATGTATGATGAAAACACAATGTGTGATGATATGGAATTATAAATGATGCAATGACGACAATAGTACAATGATGAATAGTGGTAATTAGGAGTGAGTACATTGGTTCAGTTGAGCAGCATTAGCACAGGCTACTACATGTGCATTTGGTCTGACTCATATTGGCTGAGCTATATGTGCAGTTGGTCTAACTCAGATTGGTTGAGTTGTATGAGCAGTTGGTTTGACCCAGGTGGTCTGGTACACAGTTGGTTGAACTCATATTGATTGATTCAAATGATGTGAACAACAGATTGATTTATGCAGACAGATTGATTGGTATAGCTAAGATTGATTGGTACAGCTAGATTGGACAAATTGATTGTAAAGGTTGATGAACAATGTGGCACAGTTGTGATGAGCAGTGGTCAGTTGATGAGCAGTGACAGTGGTTGTGCAGTGTGGTACAGGTGTTGGATAGTAGGTCCGCAGTATCAGTGCAGTTTGTGGTTCAGTAGTTCAGTTTCTATCTTCATATCAGGGTGGCAAGACGGGGCAAGGAAATCTAGGGAGCTAAGGCTTCCTTCAGGTTGTAGCCTGTAAACCAGGGGGTTGTAGCCTCCTTCCAGTTGTAGCTGGAGAATTGAAGTCTTTGTAACAAAGGGGGTTGTTGCCTCCTTCCAGTTGTTGCTGGTAAATTATTATTATAAAGGATTCCGTGGTTTTTCCCCCCCCAGGACTTGGGTTTCCACGTAAAAATCTTGTGTACTGTGTTTTGCTATGCTTCCTATGTGATGATGATATGATGATAGGTGATACAAATAGAATCTCAAAAGGCCTAGCCACCTTTGGTCGGATTTGTGTTGAGCTGGATCTGACCAAAGTGCTTCCTTAGAAGATCTCGATTGAATGGGGCGGTTCAAAACCCCACCTGCAGCTCATCGATTATGAACAAACAACTTTTAGATGCAGATCCTGTCAACAATCGGGTCACCTTCAGCATGTTTGTCCTATAGCCCCCCGCCCCTTCGGGGAAAATATGTCCTAAAGGGTGGCAGGAGCGCAAGAATCAGAAGAACTCAATACCTCAGTCGGGAGGAGATGTTCCTGCTAATTCGATCACTGCTGAGCGTGACCCATCTTAGCCTTCATTTGAGTCTCATTAGCCCCCAAGGTCAGATCCACCTCCGGAGGCCCCTGAAAAGGCCCTTGTTCACAAAGAAGGGAATGATATGGTAATAGTTACGGCTTTGTTCTTGGGTGGCCATAAATGCCTTCATGAGACAGATAGTTCTGATAGTGACAAGGAAGCAGACTTGGTCCATAGGATGATTCCTTCTGATGGCTCATTGCATCAGTTGGTCGGACTGATGTCCGGAAGAAGAGAAAGGATCTGCGTCGATCTTCTCAGTGACCGGATCTGCGTCGAGTTGGAAAGTTTGTTTTTCGTTGGCCCTGTTTATGGTGGGCTCAACTTTGTATCAATATGTAACTGCTTTGATTAATAGAAGGTTCCGCAACTTACTCACAAAAAAAAATGTCATGGCTAAACTATTTCCATACACTCTCACAGGACTCTCATTTGAATAGTTCCAGTACCTCTTAGAAACTCTATTGAGAAATTTCACCAGCTAGCTTTGTGACAAGTTCTTAAGTATGTTTTCCCTTAGTCCTATTGATACATCTAACGTAGTAAGTTTTACACGTGTTCACTAAGGTAAGTAGGAAGTTGTGACCTTGTTCATACACAGATTTGAATTTTCTTTTTCTTATTGTAAGACCAGATTCTCCCCTTTCAAAATCTTCATAAAATCCTTGAGAGATTATCTACAAATTGAGTGTGCTAAGAACTACCCCTTAACTTATGAATATGCCATCAACAAAGTTGTATACCTTGAGGCTATGAACATCAGACATAATCTTATGACTTATGATCCTCTAATTACTTATAATACAATAACATCTTCTCTAGTTGAATCTCAATATAAGGCCACTAAACCTCACCCTTATCTTAGGAACCAAAGAAAATGAAATTCCATAGGTGAAGGTGTGATTTATTTAGGATTCAGGAACCAAAGAAAATGAAATTCCATAGGTGAAGGTGTGATTTATACCCTATAGACTGCAACTACTATCACCTATATTACACAACTACCTCCTAACTTATGAATATGCCATCAACAAAGTTGTATACCTTGAGGCTATGAACATCAGACATAATCTTATGACTTATGATCCTCTAATTACTTATAATACAATAAAATCTTCTCTAGTTGACTCTCAATATAAGGCCACTAAACCTCACCCTTATCTTAGGAACCAAAGAAAATGAAATTCCGTAGGTGAAGGTATGATTTATACCCCATAGATTGCAACTACTATCACCTATATTACACAACCCAATCCACTAGTCAATATCCTATAATAAAAGAATAACCAACCCAACCCTCCCAAAATTCAACTATCAACATAGTCCAACCAATCACCTTCATCCAATGAGCCATCCATATCATAACCTTCTACTTCTCAACCCAACAGACCCTGAAGCAAAAAACCTTATTCTATTACCTAAATAACCATAATAAGTATTGCAAATACCGTAAAAGAACTGGTCATTTAGTGGAGGAGTATATCACTTATCATAGGACTAAAAGAGATGAGTAAAACTAAGAAGAGTAGAACTCCAATGCTCCCATTCATCTGAAAAATGCCAATTTAGGATCTTATGAAACCTGTTTCCCAGTCACACTCCATCTCAACCACAAAACCAAAAATTATAATCTCCTTCTATAAAATACCAGAATCCTCCACAAAACCAACCCTATTCCACTATAGCCCAAAATAAATAAATAAAAGACAAAGGTAAAGCTAACTTCATAGTTGGATTAATAGAGGATATTCTTCATGTAGAGGTTAGTGTCACTACTCGTACTCATAATGCTACATCTTCCCTATAAGCTGATGCTCTTGCTCCATAGTTTGAGTCCAGTTTTGTGCTATCAAGGAGTCAAGACCATATTACTTAACCCTAGTCAATGTCTATATACCATAGGTACTAGTAGAAAGACCTCCAACCTAATTGTCATGGTCTTATTCTATAATAGTAGATTTGTAGTATTTATGAGCTAATATCTCTGCTACTTTTTTCCACAAAAAAAATATTATAGTCAAAATACTTGCAACATAAAAAAAAAGGTTTCTGAGCAAAGGATCTCTATCAAAAACAAAAAGAATAGCCCAGGAGGACTTCCACTATCCACCAGAAACTCCTATAGCAGATAAAACATATTCACTAGCTACCAAAACCTGAGTATGATGCCTCTGACAGGCCCAAACTTCCCAAAAAAAACATCCCCACAAACTGCACTCTCCAATAGAAGTTCTTCAAAATACTAAAAGCTGAAAACATTACAAGCACAAAACCTGTAACGACATCTATGAGAAATGTTTTTTCAGCAAGCAGAATGAGAGTCCTTGGGGCTCTTATTCTATTTTTTGAAAATCAATTGTCTAAAAGATGTTGTTTCAGGTTTAGTGCTTGAAATTTTAACAGCTGATGAAGTTTATGTAATGCTTTAATATTTCCGCTACTTTATATATCATATATGTGCTTCACTATATCATTCATTAGTAAGAGCTATGTACTTAGCAACAAAGATGTTTAAACCCTTTCATAATGCAATTGAACCTCCACCTCAAGTCAACCATGGTTCTGTAATATCTTTAGTCAACGAGTATGAACCTATCACTTATCTTGTAACCACTTTATATTTTATCTAGCTATGATGCCTACAGATGCTGAGATGGTTGAAGCTCATGATCTAGCCCTATATATAGAGTACATTTTTGGATTGAGTTATGTTAAGCATGTTTTTATTGATTGCAGCTCTAACGTGAATGTCATATGATATGAGGCATTATTTAACATACATTGTACTGATGATAATATTAAAGTGGCTCATAACACTTGTCGAGGATATAATATACATTAGATCATTTCAATTGATGTGGTTAACTTGCCCATCACAGTTATACTAGTTACCTTTATTACTTAGTGTTTTACCATAAAGAATTTTTTTACCTTCAACCTATTACTTATACAACCCTAGATTCATCACATGCATACTATACCATCTACACTATAACAATGTATTTAATTTAGTTACAAGGGATCGATCTATGTCATTATAGGAGATCTTAATCCTTTAGCTTACCTTGACAAGGTTCCAATCAAGCACCCAGATCACAAAGTTATTACTTTGTTTTTCCTTGATGGTTAAAATCCTTCATACCAAGTACCACTAGTGCCTTATTCTCTAGGAACATGGGCTGAAAGAAGTAAAGGAAGAGGCCAAATAATAGTGAGGAACTTTACAAAAATCATGTTTATAGAGCCCTCATGTTTTTGCATCGCAAGGGATTTGATTTGTTTCGACCTTGATAGATCCGATGTTAAGATGAATCTAATTTATTTTTCTTTGGGGGGGAGAAGTATTATGAGGTGTAACCTCAAGGAATAAGACCACATGGAAGAGAATTCAATGAACAAATTTGTATAGTGTGTTGGATCAATAGGGAACTAGACACGACATAAGGACACCCGATCAAAGAGTGGTAAATTGGGAAACATATCGGATTGGATTGGAGGAAAGCAAAGAAAGGGGTAGGGATGGATTTGGATTAAATCAAGGAAATCCGATGAAGAAAGCATCGGAGGGAAGGGATGGATTATAAATCATGGACGTGATGGATGGATTAGATCATGGACAAGATGGAAAAGGTAGGCAATTGGTTGAGGACTCAGTCAAAACTCCCGAAAATGGATGACATGGATGGACTCGCTAGAATTAGTAGCTCCTTCATGAGATTGTCCAACAAGTGTAGAAGTGTTGTTCCATCAAGACTTTGCCTTGCAACCGAACATTATAAATTTGCTCCAGGTTGGTTGCATATTGACTCCAAATTGAGCTCAGCTTCATACTTCATTAAGTCTTTTGCTAGCTTTCAGCTTCCGAAGCCTTATTTGTAGGTTGTTACTAAAATTTATTACTTTTTATTCAGAAAATCATAACAGCTATCAACATGGGCATCAAAATTTCAGAGCTCTTCATTGATTAGTGTTAGTGAGGATATCTTTGCCTACACCCCTGCTTTCAACCTCTTCACAACTTACATGATAATTGGGCGTCAAACAACACTACTCTTAACAACATGCCTTTGCTTTCAACCTCTCCACACCTTACAATGAATATTGGGCATCTGCCATTGCTACTCTTAATTTTTGCTACCATGTACAATATCTTTACTATTTCTACTAGGCATGTAGCCTCTAGTCATCCACCTTTTGCAAATTTTCTTATCTCTCCATTGCAAATGTTCCAAGGCATTCAATTCAACTCTAGCTATTACATCGCTGATGAACTGTCTAATTTTACTCTTCCCTTTCAGGTAGAGGTACTTAGAATGTTGAGATTCTTGTCTTTGCTTGTCGGCTTCTACTTGTCAGCTATTGGAGAGCTTTGAATTCTTCCTCAAGATATGTTTTCTCTTTCCTTAATGCTTTAAATATTTACTTCCTGGCAAAGATCCATGTGATCATCAAAATTGGAAAGAATGTACTTGAATTCATTGGCAAATTGTTTTCTCCTGCTTTCCCATTCTGATTTCAGTAATCTGCTCATCATAACCCAAAGTCCTCTCGCTTGGGAGCTTGCTTTTGAGGTTTTGGCCTTAGGTGTGCTCGATAATCTTGATATCCTTATGATAGATAATGTTATTTAGACTTTGTCGTCCTTCAACTCCTCTGGCTACTCAGTTGTTGATTCTTTCCTTTTCTATGGTCCTTTTAGAAGTTGGAATGATGCAAGATTACAATAATAAATCTAGACTAGAGAGGAGTTAGCTTTCCATATTCATCTCCTGCATCCTTAGTCTTTCTCTTCTCCTTTTCAAGTGGAGGGAAAGACTTATTCTTTCTAGGTTTTGTCATCTCCTTCGCTCTCACCTTCTCCCCCAAATTTCCACTTGGGATTGCTTGCTCAACTACCTTTTCTCATGTTAGATGACTCAGATGGGTTAGATGTTGTGTTATGTTCTGGATAAGAATCTACAATCTCATTCAACCTAGCTTTCTTAGCTGGCAGATTGATTAAAGTTGGAAGGAGAGGAATTACCTTTGAGAGAAAAAACTAATTCAAAGAGGAGTCATTGGGTTTTAAGAGATTCCAACTATGACTAGAACCTTAGCATGTTTTATTCTTGAGGCAAATTTTTATTCAATTTGGATTTGCCAGAAATAAACTACAAGGGGAATTTCTACTTGAATGTTGGTTCTCAAGATTGGTATTCATGGAATAGCTTTAAGATAAGAAACTCATTCAACTATTACTGGGAGGTAAATTGGGATGGTAAATGATGAAATTTGCTTTTATGTTTATGTGCAAAAACAAAAAGATTGAGCAGATATGAAGGAGCTAGTCTCGACTCTCAATCACATGCCAAAGAACAAAATGAAGGAGTGAAGCAAGTTTAAGATGCAAAAAATGGTTAAATCGAACTATAAATTTCTATATAGTTAATTTGGAAAACATCACGTAATATGTATAGCCTCTTCATGCGAGACGATTGGCTTATAGGAGGGTTCTCAATAATTAGGCAATAAATATTATGTCGAAGGGACAAGACACAATGTTGTTTAGGTATCTCATAATAGTTTGTTTCAACTACATTAAGAGGAATACCAACTATCTGCACAGAGCAGAATAGGGATGCTACCACACTACTTACCATCAATGTAGTTGGAATTCTTGTAGTGGGTAGTAGCTCCTTGAATGGCAGTTTGTACCTCCATCAATGTCATGCTCGTTTTACTGCTCATGTAATTGTAGTAGTAAGGAAAATTTTGTTGCATAGAAGTATCGCACTCAACACAAGGAGACTCTAAATCCATGTGAAGTTTATTGCATTTTCTGAACCCAATTAGAGACAACTTCAACTTGGTACAAGTTTTGAGGAACTTAGGGTAATAATTGGCCTTGGTAAAATAGTTTATTTGTAGGAGGAGTAATGCACATATTTGGGTAAGGGGGATTTGAGCTACAAGTTGACACAAGTTGAACTCAAATTCATTTTGGCAGTCTTGGATAAATGTCCCTATCAATGATAGTCTAAACCCCAATTTCGTGGTATCGGATCCATTGTCAATTACTATAGGTGCAGGCTAGGGTTCAACAACCTAGAATGACTCTGAGCTAATCAGTAGTTCATATTGGTATGGAGCTCCTCCTGGCACTTGAGCGCAAGGCACTATAATGGAATCTACAATGGAAAGGTAGCATTACTACTTCCACTCAGTAAATAAGATCAACTATTGGGACTTGAACTGCTAATGGTACTGCTTAAACTGTCTGTGGCTTTGCTTTGCTAAGAAAAGGGATTTTTCTTCCACTCCTCCAACAAGAGATGAGGTTCCATCCCATATTTGTTCCTCCCACCCCAGAGAGTGAGTGACATTACCCCCCACTTTAATAGGATAGGTATATACATATATATACTTTCAATATTTCCATTCCTAGCTCTTCTGGGGTGACTACATATCAAGGCCAAACTCAAGTCTCAATTCCATAGATGTACCAGGGGGTATACAGGGCTACTCAAGTAGTATTTGTAATCATATCTACCTAGGAGGCTAAAAGAGAAATCAAAGGGCTGTAAGTCGTAGTAAAGGACTTTACATTTATAAAAATGTAGTGAATACTAATATGTTCTTAAATCAATAAATGTGATTAGAACCAAATTGGTTGATCAGAGCCATGAGATTTAGGCAAAGCAAGGATTGGAGCATATGTTCTCTAGAGTGCATAACAAAATTTTGAATCTCCTTGATTTGTTGTCTAGTCTGCATGAAGAGGTAACCGTTTATTAGAAGCAAACTGGCAGCTAGACCGAATTGTTTTATGTCTGCTCTTTCTCCTATTCAAATTATTCAGTTGGCGAAGGCAGGTGAAATAGCGTTTAGGAGTAGGTGATCTCCTAAAGTTAACATGTAAGAGAAGAGACCTCGAAGGAAGATCTCATTTGGTTTTTCCATTCGGTTGCGCAAAAGAGAAATGTACCCCATCGGGAATTAGTAACGCTCAACCAACTCTCTAGGGAAACTTGAGAATCATGTAGCCTTCTGATCATAGTAAACTGTCTATGGATTTGCTTTGCTAAGAAAAGGGATTTTTCTTCCACTCCTCCAACAAGAGAGGAGGTTCCATCCCATATTTGTTCCTCCCACCCCACAGAGTGAGTGACATTATTGATAAGGTTAGAAAACCGCCCCCCCACTTTAATAGGAGAGGTATATACATATATATACTTTCAATATCTCCATTCCTAGCTCTTTTGGGGTGACTACATATCAAGGCCAAACTCAAGTCTCAATTCCAGAGATGTACCAGGGTGTATACAGGGCTATTCAAGCAGTATTTGTAATCATATCTACCTAGGAGGCTAAAAGAGAAAACAAAGGGTTGTAAGTCGTAGAAAATGACTTTACATGTATAAAAATGTAGTGAATACTAATATGTTCTTAAATAAATAAATGTGATTATAACCGAATTGGCTGATTAGAGCCACGAGATTTAGGCAAAGCAAGGATTGGAGCATATGTTCTCTAGAGTGCATAACAAAATTTTGAATCTCCTTTATTTGTTGTCTAGTCTCCATGAAGAGGTAACCGTTTATTAGAAGCAGACTGGTGGCTAGACCGAATTGTTTTATGTCCGCTCTTTCTCCTGTTCAAATTATTCAGTTGGCGAAGGCAGGTGATCTCCTAAAGTTAATACGTAAGAGAAGAGACCTGGAAGGAAGATCTCATTTGTTTTTTCCATTCAGTTGCGCAAAAGAGAAATGTACCCCATCAGGAATTAGTAACACTCAACCAACTGTCTAGGGTGACTTGAGAATCGTGTGGCCTTCTGATCATGGTAAAATGGAGGTATCCTTAAAGTTTCAAAGTCAAAAGTCTAATTGATGTTTCTATTGCTCATAATGATACGAACAGACCAAAAAGAAGGTGCATCCATTGGGGGTTGAGTGAAGGAAGGAGGGAAAATGGTCAACTGACCCTTTTTTTTTTGCACAAGTGCGGAAATGCCAAACATGTCAAGACCAATTAGAAAGGAGGAGTCCACTATTATCTATGGATTAGTAACTAAACGAACTAAAAGATGAGAGGAAACTTGAACAGAGTCTAAAAGCTCTACATAGTCTGTTCTATAGGTCTTCAAGAATGGCCTCGCACATTTGAAGTTTCTCTCGGGTATTATATACTGTATTTAGGGTCCCTAAGTTACCGTGCCTCCCAAATGCTTGAGAGAACTACTCACATTGGTAGGGGTTTTTATCTTATTTCTCGTTGTAAAAGATGGTTTTAGAGGATTTCTTAGAAAAGATCAATGGTTGGGTCAATAGGCGGGTAGCAGGTGCATAGGCAAATGATGGTGAAATAGGGATCACTGCCCCAAAACTTATACATAAATCAATTCAACTTAGTTCCGACTGGAAGGTTTTTCCCTCTTTATATGGGTGAGGTGACTAGAAGTTAGGCAATCAAATTCAGGTTTATTGCTTGGGTACATACATCTCGGCAAGCCTGTAAGAGGTCAGAGATCTATTCCTGTTTGGTGAAGTTTAAGAATTCGATCTTTTTAAACAATTAATGCATATATAAGAAAAAAGACCTCCTTCCTTGCCCTTTTTGAATGAAATCCAAATTGAACAAAATCTTAAAGCAATCCTTTTACAAGTTCATTGAGGAACTGAATGAAATCAATGGGGAAAGGATGCACAAAAAGGGTTTATGGAACTTTCTCGGAGCCATCATTGTCGAATTGTATCATGAGGATTTGTCATATGGTTATAACTCCCTTTGTATAATAACTATTTCAGTAGCCTTTGTAATCTTAGGGTTTAATCCCCGTCTCTTTTTAGTAGCTTCCTCCATACTACAATGTATTTTTTGAGAATGCAGTAGCTTAGGCCACACTTATACTGCCAATACTATAGCCTTTGACACAAATATCCACTGTTAGGTAGATTCCACTAGGACCCATTACCTGAACTTACTTTAAGTCCCTTCTTCATCTTGAGACTGAGGCTATCATTCCTTTACATTTGATTCCTAACCTCTCAACTTTTAATAGTAAGGGTGACGGAGAAGCACACAATTCTAAGTTTGCTATCATTTATTATAATTTTAGAGTATGTATAGATGTCATGGCTAAACTATTTCCATACACTCTCACACGACTCTCATTTGAATGGTTCTAGCACCTCTTAGAAACTCTATTGAGCAATTTCACCAGCTAGCTTTGTGATAAGTTCTTAAGGATGTTTTCCTTAGTCCTACCGATACATCTAACGTAGTAAGTTTTACATGTGTTCACTAAGGCAAGTAGGAAGTTGTGACCTTGTTCATACACATATTTCAATTTGCTTTTTCTTATTGTAAGACCAAATTCTCCCCTTTCAAAATCTTCATTAAAGCCTTGAGAGATGATCTACAGATTGAGTGTGCTAAGAACTACCCACTAAATTTTGAAGATGCCATCAACAAAGTCCTAGGCCTTGAGGCTATGAACATCAGACATAATATTACGACTTTGATCCTCTAATTACCTATAATAAAGTAGCATCTTCTCTAGTTGAACCTCAATATAAGGTCACTAAACCTCACACTTATCTTAGGAACCAAAGAAACTGAAATTCCATAGTTGAAGGTGTGATTTATACCCCATAGATTACAACTACTATCACCTCTATTACACAACCCAATCCACCAATCAATATCCTATAATAAAAGAATAACCAACCCAACCCTTCCAAAATGCAACTATCAACATAGTCCAACCAGTCACCTTCATCCAATGAGCCAACCATATCATAACCTTCTACTTCTCAACCCAACAGACCCTGAAGCAAAAAACCTTATTCTATTACCTCATTGACCATAATAAGTATTGCAAATACCATAAGAGAACTGGTCATCTAATGGAGGAGTATATCACTTATCATAGGATTAAAAGAGCTGCGTAAAACTAAGAAGAGTAGAACTCCAATGCTTTCATTCATCTGAAAAATGCCAATTTAGGATCTTATGAAACCTGTTTCCCAGTCACACTTCATCTCAACCACAAAATAAAAAATTATCATCTCCTTCTATAAAATACCAGAACCCTCTATAAAACCAACCCTTTTCCACTATAACCCAAAATAAATAAATAAAAGACAAAGGTAAAGCTAACTTCATAGTTGGATTAATAGAGGATATTCTTCATGTAGAGGTCAGTGTCACTACTCGTACTCATAATGCTATATCCTCCCTATCAACTGATGCTCTTGTTCCATAGTTTGAGTTCAGTTTTGTGCTAGCAACGAGTCAAGACCATATTACTTAATCCTAGTCAATGTCTTATATACCACAGATACCTCATACTAGTAGAAAGAGCTCCAACCTAATTGTCATGGTCTTATTCTATAGTAGTAGATTTGTAATATTTATGAGCTAATATCTCCGCTACCTTTTTCCACAAAAAAAGTATTATACCCGTTCTTTATGAATAAATCAACGTATAAATACTTACAACATTAGAAAAACAGTTTTTGAGGAAAGGATCTCTATAAAAAAAAAAGAACAGCGTAGGAGGACTTCCACCATCCACCAGGAACTCCTACAGCAGATAAAACATATTCACCAGCTACCAAAACCCGAGTATGATGCCTTTGATAGGCACAAACATCCCAGAAAAAACATTCCCACAAACTACACTCTCCAACAGAAGGAATGCAAAATACTAAAAGCTGAAAACATTTAAAGCACAAAACCTTTAACAACATCTATGAGACAAATCGTTTTTCAGCAAGCAGAATAAGAGCCCCAGGGTCTCTTATTTTGTTTTTTGAAAAACCAATTGTCCGAAAGATGTTGTTTAAGGTTTAGTGCTTGAAATTTTAACAGTTGGTGAATTATAAATTTATATGTAATGCTTTAATATCTCCGCTACTTTATATATGTGCTTCACTATATGATTCATTAGTAAGAGCTATGTACTTAGCACCAACGATGTCTAAACCCTTTCATAATGCAATTGAACCTCCACCTCAAGTCAATCATGGTTTTCTAATATCATTAGCTAACAGGTATGAACCTATCACTTATCCTGTAACCACTTTACATTATATCTAGCTATGATGCCTATAGATGCTGAGATGGTTGAAGCTCATGATCTAGCCCTATATATAGAGTACATTTTTGGATCGAGTTATGTTAAGTGTGTTTTTATTGATTGCAGCTCTAACGCGAATGCCATATGATATGAGGCATTATTTAACATACATTGTACTGATGATAATATTAAAGCGACTCATAACACTTGTCGAGGATAGAATGTATATTAGATCATTTTAGTTGATGTGGTTAGCTTCCCCATCACAGTTATACCAGTTACCTTTATTACCTAGTGTTTTACCATAAAGAAATGTTTTACCTTCAACCTATTGCTTATACAACCCTAGATTCATAACATGCATACTATACCATCTACACTATAGCAATGTATTTAATTTAGTTACAAGGGTCAGATCTATGTCATTATAGGAGATCATAATCGTTTAGCTTACTGTGACAAGGTTCCAATTAAGCACCCAAATCATAAAGTTATTACTTTGTTGATCTTTGATGGTTAAAATCCTCAATACCAAGTAGCATCTAGTGCTTTATTCTCTAGGAAACCCACTACTATCTATAAGTATACTAATGCCTATTCAGTGGAAAAGCCCAAGACTCTTGCTCCCTAAGAAAGCTCAAGCCATTACCACTCCTAAGTCAAATGGTCTTCGCTTCCCAAATGGTTTAGAATATGAGCTTCATGATCAGTGTAGAGAAAATCTCCACTTAGACCTTCTATTGGTCAATTCTATAGAGATAGCTGGAAAATGAACTTAATGGAGTTGGAATAATGCCTTTAAAGAACTTGGCCTTATATAGAGTAGCTGGTAAATTCAATATGTAAAAGTGGCCTTTGTAGGTTAGTCAATTGATTTGCATGAATCTGGCATTGTAACTGGTGAATCATTACGAATAGGGGGGGGGACGACCGCTCTATTTTGGGGCAGGGGATAAGCAAGCTGATAAACCCAAAAGGTAAGTTCCCATTTTCCGAAGTAAAGGGTGGATCTATAGCTTTCTTGACTATCCACAGTGCAGATAAGGTCCGGGGGTAAGCAAGCCCACCAACTAGTAAGCAAGCCAGCCCACCCCACCAACCAGATAGCAAGCAAGCAAGCAAGTCAGCCAGCCCAACCAACCAGCCATCCATACAACAAGCAAGCCCACCAGCAGCAAGCCAGTAAGGAAGTAGAAAGCAGGTGTGTAAGAGCAAGTATAAATCCAGTAGCACAGCCAGTGGCAGAACGAGTAGAAGTAGCAGAGCCGGTAGCAAGCCAGCCAGTAAGTAGCAAACCAGTAGCATTATCAGAACAGTGAGTAGAAGGGGAGCCAATAGAAGACCCATAATAGAAGAGCCATTGCTCGAATACCTTACCTTACCTTACATCCTCTTCTGAGATTGAGGAGGTGTGCACTAGGGAAAAGGGTAGTGAAATATCCATGTCATAATATTGGGCATCGTCTGCATAATAAGGATACTCATGATCATCAACCTGACCATCTAAATAAGCTTCTTTTGAGCTTTCCTAATGGTATTTGTAGATACTCATACAGTAGTTCTCCATTGGATTTGGATTGAAGCCCTGGAAATCCTGGGTAGTACTCTACTAAAATGCCTATACTTTCATTTTGGGATGGGTTCAGAATTCTGGGATTTGTTGTGTGGCATTCTAGGTGAAGAGGGTAAGGGCTTCCTTGGCCTGTTAGGAAACTGTGTTAAGCCACATAATTCAGTAGCTTTAAGAAACATCCTTTGTGGCATAGCTTTCCTCAAGTTTCTACACTTGAAAATGTTGTTGCACCTCCAAAGACTTGATCCCATACAACATTTAATAGATCCGGTAATAAGAAAGATCTTGACTGGTATTAATAATCCATAAATTCTGCTTTGAATTGATTATTCATACCACATTTGAAGTAATAAAAACCTGTTATATTATGTTGTAGCCATGCGTATTAACTTGGTTGCTTGGTTCAAGTGATGGTCAAGTCAGTGCTGGAATGAATTCCATTTTACTAGCACTCCTTGGCCTTTATTCCCAAAGGTGTGTTGAAAAGATAAGGAAGATCAGCTTTAGGTTCCTGTGAGCAGGGAAAACAGAGAACGAGGGTATCTCTCTGGTCAAGTGGCAGATCACAACAAAGCAACAAGACTTAGGAGGCTGGGGGCTTAAGAGTATCCATCATTTTGGAAGGCTCTAGCAGCCAAGTGCATATGGAGGCTCATACCAAATAAGGGTCTATGGAGCCAGGCTATCCTTCAAAAATACATTAAACCTAATTCATTAGAAGAACAAATTCAAAGACCTTCGAAGAATACTTATAATGTGTCAATATGTTGGAAGGCCATTGTCCTAGGCTTCCCTCTTGTGGGGAATTGGTTGGTCTGGAAGGTTGGTAATGGAGAAAGTGTAAGGGTAGGAGCTAATCCTTGGGTTGGAAGTGGATAAGATTATAAACTTCTTGAAAACTTGATTGCTTCCCTTCAAGGGAAGGGCATCTATAACTAAGCTCAAGTAGCTTCCCCAGAATTCTCATCTATATGGCATCAACATTCGAAGAAATCAGACTTCCTAGGCTTGGATGGTGTTGAAGGACAGTTATGGGATCCTGGAGGCCTATACAACAAAACTGAAAGTGTGTCATGTCAGCATTAAGAAGGTAGAGGATGAATTGGTTTGGTCAAAGAATCCATCCCTTGGTATTTATACCCCTAAATAAGGCTACAAAACTATGTTTGTCTTTTGGTGGCCCAAGGACCGTGAGTGTGGTGGAAACCACAATGGAAGATCAGGTCTTCATGTAAAGAAATAATTTTTATGTGCCTAGCTGTATTGAACAAGGCCCTAGTGTGGGAAGTTCTCCAGAATAGGAACAAGCAAGGGCCTAGTAGATGTATACTTTGTAAGGAGTAGGAGGAAACAATAAGCCATTTGGTTAATCTTTTGTGCTTATTCAAGACAGGTGTGGGATGAGATGGACAATATGATGGGGGTTAGAGGAGTTTGGCAAAGGGAGACAATAGCAGGTTGTTTCAAAACCTGGCAGATGAAGCCAAAACTAAAAGAATTTAAATCCCTTTCCCTGGTGGTAGCCTAGGCATCTGGCTTGCCAGGAATGCAGGCCTATTTGAGGACAAATACATTCCCTCTTTCCAATGTGCTTCTCAAAGCAGATCTATTTTTTCCAATTACAAGTCACCAAAATCGGTGTCCATAGATAACATTCTCATGAGCCTCTTGATAAACCTAGGGCATGGGGCTATTTTGATGGGGTGGGACAAGGTAACCCTATTTTGATGGGGTGGGACAAGGTAACCCTCCCTGTTGCGGGGCAAGTGGAATCGTATACCTAAATGATGATCATTATATTAAATTCAAGATAGGCCTGGGAATGGGGCACAAATGACTATGCTGGGCTTCTAACTCTGAAACTGCTTTTAATCCTATCCACTGAGAAAGGGACATCCAAACTTCAATTTTTTGGAGACTTAATGGTGTTGATAAATTGGATAGAAGGGGGGATTTGAAATGGGAAGTTTGTTCTCAAGTCTTTTGAGGAGGTAAATCAAATGAAATCAGTTTAATTACATCTCCTTTTCTCATGTCAGAGCTTAATGCTAATGTTGATAGTAGCCTTTCCAAAAGACGTTTACAGCTTGAGGCTGGAGTTTGGTTAGTGCCAGAATCAAAGGATGGGCAAGTATCCAAACACATCAAACCAGTTTATTGATTATGCAGCCCTTCAGCTGAAAGTGCAGATCTTTCCAAAGGTCTTGATCTTCTGAAGTTTGTTTCCAATCTAATTTTGGCATTTATGTAGTGTTGAAAACATTATATCAGGGACTGTTTTCTTGAACAATTTTTATGTAATCTATTGAGACACTTCTGTGATTGTAAAAGATTCTTTTATGTAGATGTATGAGCTTTTAGAACAGGACAGAGTTTAGCTAGGAGATTCTTTATTCTCTTTTTGGAGATCTAGTTTAAAGGGACAATATTTTTGGATGGTCTTGGAATGGGAATGCATGTGCAGAGTGTATTTTCTTTTCTTTTAGAATGGAATATACATTTTTTTTCCAAATATTTTTTTGTGGAAACAATCATGCTAAAATTACAACTGGTTGGTCAGATCCTTGGCCAAGAATAGTCAAGAGGAAGAGTTGAATCGATGGGAGGTAAAGGAAGGAAGAAAGCTGCAAGACTTGAGTTGGAAGATAGAGAGACAGGGATTTCGAGGTGTACCCGAAGCTAAATGGAAGAACTGCAACACATAAATCTTCAAGAGCTAAATATTTGAAACTGCTATCACTCTGGGAGAGTCCTAACATTGTATTCCTGTCTTTACATAAAGAATAGAGCACAATCCATTTTTTTGAATTTGGGTTTCTTTTTCTCCAGCAGCAAGCTTGATAAATCTGTGTATGCTTTTTCATGGTGTGGATTCTTATTATCTGTTGGTCTATTTCCTATTTACAGCATGGAGTCTTTATTTGGTTGCATTAGCATTGTTGGATGGGTAATTAAAAATACAATGCACAGTTTCATGTTATGTCATGCAAATCTATTATAAATATGTCAAAAGGCCTTTATCTATAATAATGTTGATTCTTTGGTTATTAAGGATAATAACAGGGTGTACAACCTTTGTATTTATTCCCCAACTGTTGCAGTGCCAGGGATACCCAACAGACCAATGGTAGTGGAGGCAGCCATTTAGGGAGAGTGTTGGTAGCAGGACAGATGCCCAGTTTTATTAAAATAACATGACAGCCAAAGGTTTCTTCGCTAGATTGAAGGACCTACATGCCTTGTTGCCGGAAGACATGCTACAGCCTAGAGAGTCAGGCATAGACTCTTTGGAAAAATCCAATGCTGAGTTTCATGCAAAAACTCTTTGGAAAATCCAATGCCGAGTAGCTGCCAACATGGATATAGGAAGGATAGAGATATAGCATAAGACTATTTTATGGCGAGGCAAAGATTTTACTCAAAGATTACCTAGGTAAAGCTGAGTAGATTTTGGGATAGTTTCTAGAGCATTGCATGCTTAAGGCCCAGCGTAGCGAGTCACTGATTCCATGGTGGAGGGTTGATCACTTGGTAGTGAACCAATGATTCCATGGTAGAGGGTTTATCTACTGTACTTGATAAAGAAACTTGAAACATCTAGGTTGGTGATATCGTCCTCTTAATTCTTGATGTAAGGTTCTGGAAAATTTGGATTCTAATCTCCATATCTATTCTTACCTTATAGGATTACTTTCTATTTGATAGTTTCGTTTTCAAGTCCTATTTTCTATTTGACCTTTCAAGGGCTTAAGGTTTATCATCGATTTTGAATTAAACAACAGAGATAACTGTCACAGATTCAGAGATTTGAACTTGCATATTTAGTAACTTTAACTCAATGTAAGGCTGGAAAATATGTTGTAGAAAGTTGAGAAGGAGTATTAACCTGGGAAAGGGGCTATTCTTCACTGCCTTTTGGCCATATTTGCACCAGCGATAGCCATCTTCGTCATGAAAGCAAATCTAGGCTCGCGGTTCAGTTTCTGACCCTTTTTCCTAGGTTTGCTCCTGCACAAATACGAGTAATTTACATTAGCATACATTATAGGGCCTGCAGTAACGTACAATCCAGCAGATCACCTTGCATAATTTACAGATTAACCTGTGCGAATGAAAGAGAAATTGCAAAGAAATGAATGAACTCACTGCTCTGTAGGCTTGCTCTCTGTACTGATATCTTCAGCAAATTTTTTCTGAAGATAAATCCGTGCAAGAGTAACCACGTTTGCAGCATTGGCTCCCATTGTCACGCATGCAAGGTAGGGAAACTAAAACATAGGCATAGCATTTCATTCAAATTAATAAAAAATTGCTTAAAATCGAATTAATCTATAATCAGAAACACAACAGATTAACCTGTGCGAATGAAAGAGAAATTGCAAAGAAATGAATTAACTCACTGCTCTGTAGGCTTGCTCTCTGTACTGATCTCTTCAGCAAATTTTTTCTGAAGATAAATCCGTGCAAGAGTAACCACGTTTGCAGCATTGGCTCCCATTGTCACGCATGCAAGGTAGGGAAACTAAAACATAGGCATACCATTTCATTCAAGTTAATAAAAAATTGCTTAAAATCGAATTAATCTATAATCAGAAACACAACAAAATAAGACAGATACAAAGAAATCGTCCAGAATTTTACCATGTGGGAGGAATGAATACCGCCAATCCTCTGCTCCGTGTTAAGAATGTCCAATCACAGCTTGTCATATTCGCAGCACTTGCAGGAGGCAGTAATCCCATGGCACCATGCCAAGACAGGGCGTAGTCATGGTTGACCATAGCTAATGCGGCATTACCCAGTTAACAGTTGAACAGGGGCCGATCGATCCTCACACTGCATTTGCAAAATCAAATGAATTCCCGCAGATGTAAATTTGAATCTATAATTTGAAAAACATGGCAGATGCATTCACCTTATCTAACTGGGATGGAATCTTTGCGCGCTCCTGCCCATTCGAAAAATTGATGCAGGTACCATTTCAGTTTAGCCTGGCAAATTACTGGGCTAATTTAAAATATGTTTTCGGAAGAAGAAAGAAAAGAAACCCAATAAAAAGAGATTACTTATACAGAAATTTGCCAAAATTGATGAGGATGTTTGCCAGAATTGATGAGAATGTGGGTGGATATCTCACTGTATATCTGAGATTGAATCCATGCGCGCGCCTGAGGATAAAATTATATGATGCCTGCCTTCACCTCTCAGTGCCAAACAACAAACAACAGCACACATACACAACAAACACATGCAAGCAGACCATACCAGACTCGACTCGTACAGACCACACACCAGACCAAACTCATTCAAAACATGACATGGAGCTCCATACAGACCAGACTCAGATTACAACGCAGACAGCCCTGAGAGGAGAAGGAGGGGGGGAGGGAATAGAAAATACAGAGATTCAGACAAGGGTGGAAATAAAAGATGATCTCAACGGTCATGCTTTTCTTGACTGCCAGCTCTGCAAAAGCACACTGCCACCTGATCTAACAAACATTGCGAGTTGTGTCAGAATGTCAGAAACTGCCAGATCGAGGGAAGATTTCACGATGTGAAAAGATCTTCATCTTGGATTGAAGTTTAAACTCTAAAGCACTCTTGGGAAGCATTTTGGATTGAGGTTTAAACTTTGGATTGAGGTTTAAACTTTAAAGCACACTCTTGGGAGCATCTTGGATTGGATTGAGGTTTAAAGTACTCTGGGGAGAATAAGGTAGGTTAACGTAAAAACACAATACACTTGATGCATTAGTTATCATTAAGATGTGGTTAAAACAAGAGTATAATGGAGAGAGCATTGAAATGAAATGAGATTTAACATATGGTTAAAACAAAAGCAAAATGGAGAGCGCATCTTTAATTGAGGTTTAAAGTGTTAATTATTGTTAAGATATAATTAAAATAAAACAAATTTCAGTTTATTGATTTAAGGAAGGTAGAAAGCAATTAGATTCACATTAAGGGCTAAAATATATTTTTATTCATAATTTTGAAACATATTTTGGGGAAGAGAATATTGAAGGGAATTATAGGGGACACATTATAAAAAGAGATGAGTGAAAATCATTTAACCCTCGAGAGGTATGACATGTTGTTGATGGTTGTAGGGGGCATGCAGAATTCTAACCACGTGCCTAATAGTGATGGCCATTGGTGAGTCCATCAAGGATGACAACATGTGAGGTTCATCGGGTATCACTGCGTGTTCCGATTTCCGTTGTTTGAACTTCCTTTCCTGATCATTTGTTGTCATGTCATTTCAATGTCCATTTTCAAGATGTGGAAGGGATTGATTTCATCTTCATTCATAAATCTCCAACTTCTTGGACACCACTTCCATGGACCACTATAGATAACACTTGTTATGTCATGGGGAGAAAAGAAACATATCATGCATTATAATATATAATAGTTATCGTGGGTAAACATGTCTTGGGATACAAAGGAAACACTAGAAATACAACTAGCTTGAGGTAGTGGGTTGTAGAGAATCTCACATCATTCTTTAATATGTATACGAGGGTATGATCATATCAAGGCAAAATGCTGGTACGCATATAACTACTCGGTTTCAATGAATAATTGATGGTATTGACTACACCGATCTAGATGAGTTGAAATTATTGGGAAAAACTCTGCCAGACATGGATACAATTGATTAAAAAATGGTTCTCTTCTTCTGGCAGAATGTTCAAGTTCTCCCAGTGATGGTAAAAGCATTTGAAGTTTTATATTTCAAATATTTCAGGTTCATTGTGCACATATATCCCTTGAAGGAACGCACACTTGCCAAGGCTTTAGAACAACGCATAGTACCCATATTTGCTGATGCTTGTCTTCATGGTTTGAGAATGATGCTGGTGTTGCATATTGTGCTTTTGTTGCATCATCCAGGAGTTCGTGGTGTAACTATTTCGTGTCTATTGATACAGCTCTTGGTCTTATATAGAATCATAATGCTTCAATCATGAAGGTATCCTTCAAAGGTTAGCTAGATAATATAACAAGTGGCAGAACACTTAGTGACAGACCCATCAACGATAAATGATTTGAATCATTCAAAATATTTTTCAATCTCTATTTTTGTTCGAAAGAAATCAAACAGGTGCAGATTCGAAGACAGCAGTGACTGAAATCAAGGCAACAGTTGAGCATTGAGAACTTCAAAAAGATTATCATTCAAAGTGTTATGTTCACATATCCCGAATTTGAAGGCCAAAAACTTGCAGCAAAACCTTATTTTCAGGGATCGAATCTTAGCATGTGAAGTGGCAGAGTATCAGGAGACAAAGGATTAAATCAAATTCTTCAGGCATTCAGTTCCAGATTCACATACAAATGGCAGAATATTTCAGGCATTAAGTCAGCATATCAGGCAGAAGATTGGAGCAAGCCCCGGATTTAAAGAAAGCATCCTCAACTGTCCCAGATTTCTTGTGACAGATCATAGGTTGTTTTTTATTGTTTGTTAATCCAATCTGTTTCGGGAGGTTTTGTAATAACCTAGATTGTATATTTCTATAAATTAAAAAAAAAGACTTTGAAGGGGATGGAGGGAGGTTCCAGCCGAGGGAGGCTGTGAGAGGATTGTAAAGGGTTGAGTTATCAATCTGAAGTTTCTTTAATAGCCCTGTAAGTGTATTTTGGGGACTATGAATGAGAAATATTTTATGAGCCACTCTTATTTTTAATTTATACAAATACTGTTCAATGTTTTGATCTTTCTGTGATGATTTTTACGATTGATAGTGTTTCTATCTAGTTTCTCATTGCAGATATATGTGTTTGTGTTCCCTTTTCATACAAAATGTTTTTTCTGCTTTAAAGGCATTTATTATTTGGATATGTAATCAACTGTTTGTGGTTATATATCTGATTCCTAAACTGGCTTATGTATGTCTATTGTCTGTAGGCTTATACCTATACATCATTCTTGTTTACCATCCCTTGTGTATACTTACCATTACCTATTTTATTCCTGAGTATTGGTCAATTATCCACTCTTTCAATTCCCCTTATGTTGTTACACAATCAATCAATCAGTATTTGCCTTTTGAGCATTAAGATGTGTTAAGCTTGGCTCTCTTGCAGTCGAGAGTTAACTTTAGCACTAACACTTACAAAAATGAATAGATTTGAAAACAAAATCTTTTGATCTTACTCGAGAACTTAAACATGTTCCCTGACACAAAATGATTTCAATAGAAAGACACACATGGCCATGGAGATCAAGACACTAAAACCAATAGTCAACTGGATCATGAACTATTTTAGATATGTGTGTTGAGGGAATCAAGTAGCTTCCAAACCAAATTGAAATACTCACATTGAAATATTGCAAGAAATTGGCTCAAGAACATCAAAGATGTAGATCACTTTCTACGTAAAGCATGTGCTCTTAAGAAAATGCAAATTGTTGTAACAAAGATAGAAATAATTGTGGCAAGGGTAGATCGTTGTTGCTGTCGTGCAAGGAAGACATGGATCCATAGGAGGAAGTGTCGAATGAACATGATGCTCAAGAAGAAGGCATATACTAAGCAAAGTCAATCATGATTAAATAGGGCAATTCCCCAACACCCCTTTACATTGACGATTTATACTCAAAGTTACCACTAGAAATCAACACAAAGAAATAGACAATTGTTTTGAAGTGCCATGTAAATGATCAACTTCATCAAAAGAGGAGGACAATGAGCAAAGTCAATCGGACACTGGAAGAGGACATGTGGTTGGAGGGTTTTGTAAAGCCAATAGATATGATGAATAGTAAGGAAAATGAAATATTTTAGAGATGTCATTCTCTTAAAAGAACACCTTCGGTGTAATAGACAATGTTCATTTTTTTAAGTATTGGAATGAATAGAGAGGAGACAAGATGAGAACCCAATACTGTATTTCATTAGGCATTCCAACCCTTAGATAATTATGACATTATCTAGGAGCCTATGTATTTTAGGCATTATGCTCTTACTTTCGATAAAGGTGGAATTATTTGATGTAGCAAAGGTCTTCATTTGTTAAATAGGGGCCAATATTTTCTTGTTACATTTCGAGTTACTTTGAAAGTGTTTAAACCATGTTTGAGGATGCTTCATGAGATTTGAGGTACATGGTGTATGTTTATCCCTTAGATGGTCTGAGATAGATTGTAGCAAGAGAGATGGTTTGTAATGGATATGCACACTAGAGATAACTTGCTCAATGGATGCTTAAATTCATGATGACACTAGTTCTATGTTCTCTCCGTAGACATTGGATATCTATTTCTTGGATGGTGGATGTCCTTCAATGTGGCCACATGGAGGATTAACTTGGTGGGAGAATTCCCTACAAGGTATATGGTGTATTTTGCATCATAAAGGAGGGCTTGGAACCCTAGACAACATGGGTGTACTTAGTTGCTTACCAGTGGAGGCTTAGAGTTGACTTGTGGATGCCTGGGTTGCAATAGTGGTTCTTGTAGGTGACTAGATCCTAGAGATTGGCACATGGATTATGAGGAGATTGGAGTCCACAGAGCATGGAGGAGGAGCGCTAGATCTTGCTTAAGGAGTGCCCTAGCCTTTGGAGGATTTATTGTGTATGGCATCACTTGTTAGCTTGACATGTGTTCACTCAGAGTGGAGTAGCTCATTTGTGTATTAATAGGGTTGCTTGTAGGGCTAGATCCACAACTTCACATCATCATTTGTACACTTTTCTTTGTACTTAGCTTCTTGGAAGAAGTCACTAGGTTTCCTCATGAACCTTGGATGGAGTTATGAAGTCTAAGGGAGATGACTTCATTTGGAGCTAACTATTGTGACTAGGGATTGCTTTTATAAAGGAGATGTTGGGATGGTCACTCTTCTTTCTCTCTTGGATCTTCACATGTACTTGTTAGCTCTCTCTCTTTTGAAGCGCTAGGGGTTCTTGGAGCCTCTTGGAGTTCTAGGGTTACTGTTTTATCCTTGGAGGTTGGAGAATATGGTTTATGGTAAAACCCTAAGGTGGATTGGTGAAGAAGAGAGGAGGAGGGTGCCTTGCCTTGAAGGTAGTGTTGAAGATATTCTTACACTTTCATCTTCTTAGTTGAGATGGGGTTTGTTGATTTACCCAGGCTTGAGATTTTTAGATAGTTGGAGCTTTTGCACTAGCCTTGAGAGAAGACAATGTTGTGTATGTACATAGATTTTGTATTGGATGTTAATACACTTTCATGCAACAAAGAGACTAGCAACTACATGGATTATCATTCTTGTGTTCTTAAGTCCTTACCATGATTACATCATTTGTCATAAAAGAAAGTAAAGGCATATACAATTGGTGGATACATAATAAACAAAACAATTGCAACGTCATTACTCTTTATTTTTGTTTTTGAAAATACTGAGCAGAAATCAAGCAAAAGTAAGTAAACGAATTTGTGAATTGAAGCAACAAACTACCCCCTACCCTCCATTAACTGTCCACACTAACCAAGTCAAATTTTTTAACATCTTCCAGTGACTCAAATTTGATGGAGATTATATGGGGATCTAGCATCAAGAGTATGGATTTAAGAGTTATAAAATTAATTTAACTTCCAACATATGTACAATGGATTCACATGATTTTGAGAAGAATAATGAAGATTTTAATGGTGAAAATAATGTCTTATATATTTACATGGACAAAATGAAGATAAAATTATAAATGAATTGAATTGACCAATTGACTTTAATAACACTTTGACATATATATTAATTTATGTAAATTAAAACATACAAAAATCAATTATTTTTTCAACTTCATTTGTATGATGTTCGAACATTATTGAGCTAAATTTATCTAATAAATCTTAAAACTAAACTATATAAATGAAGAAAATCATTCACATAGACAATGGACATGACATGAATGAGATAATATATATATATATATATATATAAAATTACAAATACAATATGATGATGATGACAATGGTTATTAACATCCACTTATACCAATTTCGGTTTATCAAACCTTTAAAACGTAAGGAATCACTACAAGAGTTTATTTTTGTATTAATAAAAAAAGCATTCCAAGATCATCATCATTTTTTTTGTAAGGAAGGCGAACCTTATATTAGAAATCAAAAGGAAATTTACATTGAGTCTATGTGAGAACAAAGATATGAGGCACCATTGCCGATTTGATTTTCAGGCATCCCAACTAGCTACCCTTACAAAGCAAAAACCAGGAAATACACCCTGCCCTTCTCTATGGAGTTACAAAGAGTAGAAAATTATTAACCTTCATTCTAGGCCGGTACAACAGTTCATTCCCTTGTCCAAAATTACATGCCAGATGTCCCTATTACATATTCTATCCGTATTCGAATTCCAAAAGGAGGCAACTGAGTCATGTTGATAGAGATTGAACATGGCAGTAATTACAAACAAAACCAGCCAGCAGACACACAAAGGATTAAGAACCTAGATGCCCGATGGACGACCCATAAGCATTACCCACATACCATCCCTCTTAAACATGCCATTTAGGTTCCCGAGTGTCTCTCGTAGCCCCGCCACCCGATCGACCATCCTCAACACGCCTCATAGGATCCGGACCAGCAACAACATCACGCATAGGACCTAAACGGGGCTAGAAGGAGATGCTAGGATGATGAGCGATAACATCAATTTTCTTATGCATCAGGTGCAATTCATTCCATTGCTCCTTCCAAAAAGGGTTTGGAATCTCATCCCTTGCTGCTTAGCTTCATGTTCTGCCATCAGGTGACCAAGCAAGCCGTTTATCACCCAAAATAGAGCGACAGATCTATCATACAATGATAGGTGGGCCCAAGTTGTGCCTGGGTCGCAAATCCACAAATCCATGGCCGCGAACTCTTCCACTGGTTTCTCCATCTCTAGGTTCGCCCAGAGTTCCCATGCAACAACCTCAATCTCTTCACAAATCGCCGGCAGAACAATAGCCTTGTACATTCAGGCTGTGTGAACGACATGAAGCTGCTCACGATTAACACACTATCTGTCGGACCTTGGCTTCCTCAGGAGCCTCCATCACGTTCTCACCTCTCAGCACTAGAATTCCCTTCAGCCACCAAGCTACCACCTTTCCCAAAATGTAACCCAAAGAATGTGGCCACCAAACAACTGGGTCAGGGAATTTATAACCCATCGTCTTCTGCCAGACAATCTCGCCAGTGCTAACTTAAATGATGTTGTAACCCAACCTAGTCATACAATGATTGTCCCATATCCCAGATAAATCATCACCCAAGCTTGCCTGACCATCGTACAGGCCACTCAGACTTGCCATAACAAAGGCATTGAAGTTTAACTCGTTCCCCAGACCAAGCATCTCCCACATGATCCTCAACCCTGTCTTTGCTCTGGATTAATAAAATATTCCAACCGTGAGAAGGATGAGTCAAATCCTTAGACACACGACCCCTCCAACTAACCATGTGCCTCTCGATCGCCTGTCATATCCACATTTAGGCCACCCGCATCCGGGGAAGATCACCTTAATTTATTTATATATAACCAAACATACAAACCCATAATAATACAATATAAGATAGAGTAGTTTACTTGATCATAAAATAACAATATTTTAAAGTTAAAAGGCCTAATACTCATTCACATATCCCCCCACACAAACACAAAAAGACAACTTTCTTATTAAAAAAAACACATAATAAATTCATATTATTATATAAATTCAACCTCAACAACATTATAAGAAACACAATATGATAAAACAATGACAATTTTTTAAATAACATTTTGATGGGTTGATCCACGAGCACACAATATTACAAAGACGTCAATTATTCTATAAGTTTGTTTTTCTATTTTACAAAGAAATAGTTTATATATATATATATATATATATAACCAAACTTACAAATCCATACTAATACAATATGAAAGGAAGTAGTTTCTTTGATCATAAAATAACAATATTTTAAAGTTAAAAAACTAAATACTTATTCACATATACACATAAAAATGACAACCTTCTTAATTAAAAAAACATAATAAGTTTAAATTGATATATAAATTCAACCTCGACATTCTTATAAAAAAACACAATATGATGGTGACAAATTTTTAAATAACCTTTTTATGGGTTGATCCATGAGCAGCACAACGTATTACATAGAAGTCAATTTTCTTATAAGTTCGTTTTTCTATTTTATAAAGAAATTCTCAACACATAAAGCTAGGCCTTTTTTTACAAAGTACTATCGAATCAACTTTGGAATCTAATCACGTGCAATCATCTAGTATATACGACAATAAATTATAATAGCTTTCAAAATCAATTAACAATATTAGGTTTATACTATCTTTACAAAATGCATTTGTACATAATTTGAAAGTTAATGATATTTCAAAATTGAAGGGTATTATGTATATTGTCAACTATCCCAAATATCGGGTGATTAAATATAAATTAAACATATTTAAGGTATAAGACAATAAGAAGAGGAAATACATAAAATAAATAATGAATAGTTTTATATGAAATTGATTTTTTACATTAATATTTCTCCTTTAAATTGTGTGTGTATTTATATGGTTGTTTAAAAGTTTGTGTGTTGAGAATAATCTCACATACATAGCAATTGTAAGCTAAATAAAATGTATAAGACGTTTGTACTAAAAAACTATGTTATTTTGAAAGTTGGCTTTGTAGTACAAGCCTTCAAATTAATTTAATGAAAACATTTCTCACTCAAATACATCACGACAATGGTATATATCCTAAACCACTAACTCAAAGCCACATGCAACAAAGGTGAGTTTACAACATAAAACTCATTATTACAACAACACAATTCATTGCATATTCGACCACAAGCATGGGAACAACATATGGGCTCCTAGGCTACTAACAAATACATCAACTTTGATTCTATACACATGAATATCATGGGATGAGGGGTATTTAAAGAAAAATGTAAAGCAAAAAGAAGATTAGATAGAAGATGATAGAAGATGATAGAAGAACGATAAGCTTTCCAAGACAAGAATGGGATAATCATGTAAAAATCCATTCTCATATGCAATATATGCAAGCCCATGTTCAACTATTGATTAACCAAATATCTCATCTTTCTCATAATAAAGGAAAATTAGGATTTCTTCTTAACAAGGTTCAATATTTGAGCAGTGACATCATAGTAAACCTTAATTGACAAAAGATCAAAACCCCTTAACTTCAAGAATGTCAAAATCCATCCACACAAGAATGTAGAGAAGAACCCTTAAGGTAGGGAAACACCATCAATTACAACTTATGGAAGGAATCACTCCACAAGCCATGTTTGCTACAAAACATTACATCAAACATGTCTCAATAGTATTCCTTCCTCATGAGTATTCCTAGGGATCTGAGTTAATTATCCCTTGTCATTATATTATTTCCCTTGACTACCTAGTAGGCCTGTTTATTACCTACCACCAAAAATTGGGTTTATTCCATTATTATTACCATATTACATTATTTATCCTCTTGTGTACCTCCCTAGGTACATTACATTCCATGATTCCATCCCCCTTTGCATGTTTTGTCATGGAAACATGGAGAAATATGTATAATATGATCTACTAAGAAATGTAGTCAATTGGTATCAAGCATGAACATCCATACATCCTAGTGAAATGTGGACATGGCATTCAACTACTTCCTTGCAACATCAATATTGATTTTGGTTGCTCCTTTGGTTCCATGTTGTCATTACGCTACTCTCCATGCATTAATTTTAGTCCTCCATGTGCCTTATATTGGTTGCCTTTTCCATTCCATGTTTCTTGATGCTCCCTACCTTATCTTGATGACCATTGTTTCTCGTGGTGATGTGGGTGGCAATACACAACAACCTTGGCTATTGGTTCTTCTTTCTTTATCTCTTAAACTCATGATTCCTTTGAGTCATGTATATCCTTAGATTCTTCTTCATTTTTATGTCCTTGCAGTTTTTCTACATGTGTTTTTGTATCTTTTTCTTCTTCAGATTCAACCTCAGACTCTTCTTTTGATGTGTCAGTGGGTACTGAAAAAAGCTACAAGTGCTACCTTTGGCCCTTTAGCAATAGAAATATCTTGCAATCTGACTTTCTTTTCTTGTATCAACGTTTCAAAAACTTCTTGTGTGCATAATTTAATATTAATTATACCAACTAATTCCATCCATGGATATCCTAAAACAATATACACAATATCCATATCTATAACATGAAATCCGAATACAAGGCATATTTATCCATAATCTTCAAATCTTTACATTTTTTAACATTCCCACCCTCAACATAGGTGCTTTGAATATGTTTTGTGGGAGCTTGCAATCTTTTAGCCAAGTTAACATTGATGAAATTATGTCTGTTACTAGGGCTTATTGAGAAAAACTCATTTTCTTGTTGAATACATTCATGAACTTGTAAAAAGAAGTTTGTGCATGAAAATAAACCCATAGTGCTCTTTGTATATTTCTTAGTACCATGAGGACACATGTCTAAAAAGTATTTTCTCATGTTCTTCATCTAGGAGTGCCTTTATCTCTTCGTAGTTAAGTCCATATGAGTCCCACCAGATGCTAGCATCATCCTTTAAATTAAGGTATAAATCATTTTTCCAACATATTGGATGTTTTGAATTTATCCATTTTATGTATTCTTAAATACTAGGACCATCAACTTTCCTAGAAAAAAAAAACATCTTGCTTGGAGGAAATCCCATGACCAAAATTAGGGTTTTGAAGAAATAACTTACTTTTCAATGGAGTTCCTTTTTGCAACAAAGGTTTTGTAGCAGAAAAATTGAAATGATCATGACTCCCTTAGTATTTATCAAAATCACTAGTATGGCCACAATTATGAAATGGCATGGTCATTTTGCATTTATTGGCATTTTCCTGAATTCTAGGTACTCTACCAAAATACATTTAATTTGCAATTTGTGTGGCCATAATAAAAATCCTTAACCAATTTATTTTAAATCAATGATAATTCAACTTTTTGGACTTTGATTTGGACAATTTTTTTGAACTTGACTATTTTTTCTAGACGAACTCAATCTACAATTGGTTTCCTGAAATTATATAATAAAAACAATTCAAAAATGGATATGAATAGCATTGTCCTATTTTTTCCTTCATAAATTTGCAAAAAGGAAATAAAAAAATATCTTCCACTTTTTGGTCCAAGAAAGGGCGTTGCTACCACTTGTAGTAAACCTTAAGAGATTTGAAGGTAGAAGTTCGAAATTAGCTTGTGAATAACACAATATATCCACACAATAAACAACGAGTTAATGACACAGTAATGTAGAGAAGACCCTTAAGGTATGGTAACACCATTAATTATTCCTTATAGAAGGAACCATTCCAAAATCCATGCTTGTTACACTAGAATACTCACATCCAATCTCCAACCTGTCTTAATAAAATGATATTCATGGGTATTTATACTTTCTCATGAGTATTTTTGAGGGTTTATGCCAACTATCCCTTATTATTATATTATTTCCTCTAACTACCTAGTGGGCCTATTTATTACCTCCCATTATGAGGTGGCCCTATTTATTACTAGTACCATTATGAAGTGGGCCTATTCATGATTATGACCACATTACAATCATTGTCCTCTTGGGTGCCTTCCTAGGTTCATTAGATAGAATATGATAGAGAAATAGTAAGCTTCCCAAGACAAGAATGGGATAATAATGTAAAAATACATTCTTAGATGCAATCTATGCAAGCCCATATTCAACTATTGATTGACCAAATATCTCATCTTCCACATAATAACGGAAAAAATAGGTTTTCTCCTTAACAAGGTTCAATATTTGAGTAGAAATTAAGTAGGGGAATCTAGAGAATGAGCCAAGGAAAGTAGACGAGCAAGTACATGCCAGAAACAAAGATATGGAAGAAATCATTGCTAACATCACTATGGAAAAACATGGAAATTCTCTTGACCTGATAATTATTAATCTAAGGAAGAAGAAAATGAAGATATTTTAGAAAACACCATTAAGTTTTTAGGCAAACTATGCACATTCAAGTGTCAAACATAACACATGTATTTTGAGATGGAAGGAAAGGAGAGAGGTCGGACCATGTGAGTGTGTATTTTTTAGATACATCATCATGAACCAAAGTGTTAAATGATAGACATAATCTCAAATGGGAAATATTTGGATAAATGAAGACCTGACTAGGGAGAAATTTAGCAAAAAAGTAAGGAAAGGGAGAAGGTAAATGCATACAGAGAATATGGTAAAACCACATTCTTTAGATAGAACAAAGTTGTGATATTTGGAAAAAGAAAATCTGATAAACCAGGTCAAGAGAGACACCATGAAGCAAAGGAAATATAGATCCTAAGGATTTGTACATGAAAATTCAGCGACTTATTTATGGACAGGGCATAAGCTTTCCAACCTTTTTATATAATCTTGATGTGTTCATTGTTCTAGAAACTTGGGCTTAATGTGAAGATATGAACTAGTTGATACATGATTTTTAGAAGCAATATGTGTGGAGTCCCAAGGATAATAATTAAAGATGACCATTTGGGGTGTGGCCTTTTATATATGTAAATGTGATGAAAAGAATATATGTGTCATCCAATTTCATAGCTACTAGTTAATTTGCTCCTCTTTAGTCTCCAATATAAAATGTTTTAACATATCTCCTAATGCAATTAATTTGTTGGTTTTGATCCATCTTCTTCATCTTTGTGAGCATAACTCGATGCACCCAAAATTGCACTATGCAATCTATAAACATGCATTGTAGAAAATATATAACTGAAAAGTCCATCTTGCTCAGTACCATCCTTCAACATTCAACATAGTAATGAAAAAGGGGTCAAACTTGACAAAATTATGTTGAGCAATGATGAAATATGAACCATCGTCTCTGACAAATTTACAAAAAATGGGCTCATATTGCAGTGAAGTCTTTCTTTGTAGAACCATTGTTGGATACCTGCCTATATGTTGTATGATGTATCGAAGGATGGATTCATTGGGTGAATCTAGGACATCAGCCTCATGGAGATGTGCACTCGCTTCGGGTCATCCTCAAAGGCACCATGAATCCATATCGTCTTCTTTCAAGTAAATATTGGCATGGAGACACCAGTCAACTATTATAAAATGTGGTGCATTATCGTGTAAAGGAGTTTAAGGACACCCTGTTCAAAGACTATATGGAGCAAAAATGCAAGCCATACATCAATATTTTTACTAACTCACACTAGAATATAGCACCTTATAGGTAAGAAATCCTAGAGTGTCGATTTGATCCAGTTCGGTTGGCTCCCAGAGACCAAATATACTGAAATTCGCTATGGGTGGTGCTTCAACATCCTTTGTAATGTCCCCAGCTTGACCCTATTGCATTAATATTGTAAATGATGTAAATATTGTTATTTAGTAATGGTGAGGAGCTCAAGGCCAAGGCCTCACCATTGATTTATTGTTCTATGTATTGACAATTAGAATAGATGCATAGAGTTCTTGCGCTAGGGGTGCACATTGTAAAATCGGACATCATGTAAATATGCAATTTTAATGAAAAAAAAACCCACAATTAGCTACGCAATGCAACAAAGAGATGGGGGCATGATCTTTACAAGGAATGGGGAGGGAAAAATAACCAAACCCTTGAGCCATGGTGTTAAGCCATTTCATTGAGGAAACCCATGAACTCTCAACTACCCATTTGGTCTCATGCACCCAATCCTTTAATTCTTCCAAGAATTGGTTGAGACAATAAATGCCTTGGGATGGGAGAGGTATGGCTGTCAATTTTCGTGCATGGGCAAGCCATCAACTTGGAAAATCGTGTTTTTGCTTGTTGGGCAAGAAAACCCCCACGAAATTGGCCCAAAGCCATTCTTCACCCATGGCATTCATCCTCTCACGGAGTCTGAGCATGTTGGGGGTTTCATCCTTCACGTTTTTCACCATTTCCTGCGTTTTTCCATGCCCATAAACTCGTTTTTGGTTAGCTCATTGGCGGGGGAAGAAGAGAGCCACGATTTTTGGGGTTATGGAGGCCGTTTTTGCCCATGAAATGCCCAGGAACATTCTTCTGAAAACGATTCTGCTCTCCTGGGGTTGAATTCCCCTTTTCTCCTTTTCTTTTGGTTGCCCACGTTTTTCTGGAACTGTTAGAAACCCATTCTTGGGAACTTCACTATAGAATCGTTTTTCTCATGCCCAGCACTTACTCTTTTGCTGTTATATGCATCCATTCCCTAGCCACCTCAGAAACCCAACTGCTGGTCGGTATGGCTGATTCTGGTGTATCTATGGCTATGTGAGACCTTGTTATTCCCTAGTTCCTTGTGGAGATCATGCTCAGCTCGGGGGTGGCAGTGGTGCTGAGAGATTGAAGAGCACGCTGGCCTATGGTTGGGTGGAACGTTGCAGAAGCGTAGCTAGTTGTTTGGGACTACTTCATTAAGATAAGTATTCTCTTGTGCTATCTTTCAATTGTTTAATTGATGAATATCTTGAATGTGTGATGATTGTGTATTTCATGATTTTAATTCCGCTGTGTTTTCTGATAATTATGCATCCTTATATCTCTGTTATATTATGGGAATGCTTAGTGGTTTAAGATTTATGGGGCTAGATGCCCGGTTTTAGCAATGATCCTCTCTATCATGGTATGATAGGAGGGGACATTACATCCTTGCACAGGATTCCAAGAGAAGTAAACACGATACCATGATTCACAATACCAGGGTATTGCCAACACAACTCCACCGCAGGTATAGAGACAGGAGTAACTCCATGACCATAAATCAAATCAAAATGATTTGTTGTCTCCACATAGGTTAGACTTATTAGTTGCACACAAATCTCCACGGTATCTCCACCATGCAGGTCATGATACCTCACACCACCATGTTCCATGCTCAATGATACATAGGTCCATGCAACCATATATACACCGAACTTCTTCAGGTTGAAGGTTTCACACTAAGGTTTGCTAGTCTACCTTCGACAGGCTTGAATCCCTTCAATTTGAGTTTCCAGATGCCTTTTGTTGTGTTTCTTCTCCTCTCCAGGGTGAATAACATACAGGAGGCACCGATGAGCAGATTAGTATGTATGACTAAACCAACAAGTGGTGCATGAAGGAAGAATGAAGGAATTAAAAACCGAATTGTATCGCACACGATATGGAGGTAGCGGGTTCATGATTTGTGGTATTACCACTGTAAGTAAAAACACAACAAAGGATACTATTCAATGCAAGCAGAGATAACGCAGGAAATCATGATAATGTAAGTAGACTATAGTTTAGGGTTCAAAATATATCTAACTCAGGTGGGAAATCATGTTGGGAGAGGGAGGTAATGGATGGTGGTTGATGGAGGTCACAAATTTACAACAGTTATGGTAGACTGGCGAGAATTGGTAGACAAAGAGAATATCTAGAGGTCTAGTAGAGAGAGTGAGTTCATGATTTGTGGTATGATGACTGTAAGTAAGAACACAACAAAGGATAGTATTCAATGCAAGTAGATAACGCAGGTAGTCATGATAATGCAAGTATACTATAGTTCAGGGTTCACAATATCTCTAACTCAGGTGGGAAATCATGTTGGGAGAGGGAGGTAATCGATGGAGGTTGATGGAGGTCACAAGTTTACAACGGTTATGGAAAAATGGTGAGAATATGGTAGACAAAGAGCATAGCTAGGTCTGGTAGAGTAGACTGGAGGACATAACATAGGCACTCTGATACCACTGTTGGAATGCCCAAGTGAGCAAACAAGTAAATATTAGGCAGAGGCAAGCATAGATAAAGAGAATTAGGTGTGAAAGCATGTATTTCCATTACATATTTACAAATATAAATACAATATATAGTGACACTTGGTTTCATCTTCCAAGCTGTCTCTTGGACTCCAAAATGACTCTTTGTATTCATTAAACCTAACAAATTAGGTTTCTAACATAGAGATCCAAAATTGAAAGGAATTTTTCCGAGAGAGTTATGAAAGATAATGGGAACAACACTGGCTTTGAGTTCAACTTATCATCCACAAACAAATGACCAAATGGAAATAGTTAAAAAATGTTTTTTGGGTTATCTTTTTTGTTATTCTTTAGATAAACAATTTCAATGCAGGGTCAAGTGGCTTCCTTTAGTGGAATGGTGGTATAATACTATCTACCACACATATACTAAGATGTATCCAAAGTACAAGCAATATATGCACATATGGAAAATACTACTGGAACTTTGTAAATACTTAAAGAAAACCTCCAAATGGCCCAAAACAGGATGAAGCAACAAGAAGATCAACATCAAAGTGAAAGACAATTTGAGGAGGGTGACAAGCTATATTTGAGGAGACAACCTTATAATCACTCTACTCTCAAACAAAAGAAGAATAACAAATTATCTCCAAAATTTTATGGATTCTACAAGGTTCTTTGTAATATTGGAGAAGTGACCTATGAGGTTAGATTTGTTGCCTTCTTAATTCATGAGGTTTTTCATGTACCTTACATAAAAAAGGTTTTGGGACAAACTACGCCAGTGCAAATGGAACTGTTGGAATTAATTGAGGAAGGGAAGTTGAATCTTGAACCAGAAAATTTTATTGATTGACGTTCTTTATCTCTTTGGAATATAACCATTAAGGAGTACATAATCAAGTGGAGGAATATGACTACAGGAGAAGCTACATGGGAAAATGAGCAATTCATGAAGAAACACCCTTAATTACAAGCTTTGAGGGAAAACACTTCTTAGAGAGGGGTGTTATATTAAGGCCCTAACCATCATTCATTATTAGTATATTATTTATGGTTAGGTCAGCTTAGTAGTAGTTTACATATTGATCACTTCATCTCCTATTTATAATAAAGGAGATTCATTTGTATAATCATCTCATGTTGTGTTGTGCATATGATACATTGGAAAAGTAGGTATCCCCCTTGAAGAGGCTTCTTATTCATCTCATTCTTTCATTCTCAAGGTATTTGATACTCTCTCTTCTAATTTTATGTTATTTTGGGAATTTGGTGCATAACAATTGTTCCGACCTCCTTTGGCTTGAAATTCACTTTGTTGATCATCTCCTCTACACTAGTGAGGATGCTTCATTTTTATTTGGATTATGATTTCTCACCCTGCACCATTTATTTTCAAAACTTGTTTACAAGATATATCTAAATTATTGATGCATGCACTTAAATATTACAAGAAAAAACTATGCAAAGGCATGCGCAAGGTTGTATGTCACCTTCAACCATGACTATCCCTAGAATCTATAACCCTAATCATTAAAAATACTAAGTGAATGTAGGTTTCTGAATGCATAGCAAACTAATAATTAACAACAATAACAATAATAATTGAATGCAAATTCCAGAATGTACAATAAACTAATCATTAATGCATATTCTGAAAGTAGATTTCTTCATGTAAAAATATGTGTATGATCCCTTAATGTCTAACATAATAGGTATAATTTATTTTATTTCAAGCATAATATCATATCAGTTAAATGAAATGAAATTTAAGAGGAATAAAAGTAGATTACCTCAAGTAATTGTTTGACTTAGCAGTCTAATCCTTAGTAGCGGCCCAATCCTTAGTAATGTTACCTAAACTAGCATTAGCAAGGTTTCTAGTTTTGGGAAACCTATGGGATTTCCTAGCCCTCTATGACCGCAACTCCAATAATAACAATAACAATCACTCAAACTTCCAATATCATGTATCTATCTCTCATATTCAGTTTGATGTTATGAATTTTTTGAAAAATAATCCAACCAACCAACAAGTAGCCCCCAACTCATTCCTTAGGGTCCCCTTATAACCTCCTCCTTCCACCACCTTCCTTGCTTCTCGAGAAGGGCCTTAGCAAGTTCCAAATATGATATAATAATAACTCACCTACCCACCTAATGATATGGAAAACCCTTCATGAGACAGGCTCTCTCATTAACTCAACTCATATATCGTAAATATAAATTTAATATAATAATAAAACATCTACCTATGATAATTATATCACTCATGTCAATGTATGATTGGTATCCATTAAATGAATCAAGTTATAAAATCATGTGCAAATGAGAAATAATGCATACCAAATGATAATTAAGTGAAATGCAAGGAAATGTAATTAATACAAGACAATGAGATGTAATTAATACCAACATGAAATGTCATTAATACAAGTTTGGAAATGAATGTTGATTATAATACTATATTTTAATGGGCTCATATTGCAGTCAAGTCTTTCTTTGCAGAACCATTGTTGGATACCTGCCTATATGTTGTTTGATGTATCAAAGGATGGATTCATTGGGTGAATCTAGGACATCGACCTCATGGAGATGTGCAATTGCTTTCGGTAATCCTCAAAGGCACCACAAATCCATACTGTCTTCTTTCAAGTAGATATTGGCATGGAGACACCTGTCACCTATTATAAAATGTGGTGCATTATCGTGTAAAGGAGTTTAAGGACGCCTTGTTCAAAGACTATATGGAGCAAAAATACAAGCCATACATCAATATTTTTACTAACTCACACTAGAATATAACACCTTATAGGAAAGAAATCCTGGAGTCTCGATTTGATCTAGTTCAGTTGGCTCCTAGAGACCAAATATACTGAAATTCGCTATGAGTGGTGCTTCAACATACTTCCATAGGATTCCAAGAAAAGTAAACATGATACCATGATTCACAATACTAGGGTATCACCAACACAACTCCACAACAGGTATGGAGACAGGAGTAACTCCATGACCATAAATCAAATCAAAATGATTTGTTGTCTCCACATAGGATAGACTTATTAGTTGCAGACAAATCTCCATGGTATCTCCACCACACAGGTCACGATACCTCACACCACCATGTTCCAAGATCCACGATACACAGGTCCATGCAACCATATATACACCGAACATCTTCAGGTTGAAGGTTTCCCACTAGGGTTTGCTAGTCTACCTTCGATAGGCTTGAATCCCTTCAATTTGAGTTTCCGGATTCCTTTTGTTGTGTTTCCTCTCCTCTCCGGGGTGAATAACATGCAGGAGGCACCGATGAGCAGATTAGTATGTATGACTAAAGCAACAAGTGGTGTGTGAAGGAAGAATGAAGGAATTAGAAACCGAATTGTATCGCACACGATATGGAGAGAGTGGGTTCATGATTTGTGGTATTACCACTGTAAGTAAGAACACAACAAAGGATACTATTCAATGCAAGCAGAGATAACTCATGCAATCATGATAATGTAAGTAGACTATAGTTTAGGGTTCACAATATATCTAACTTAGGTGAGAAATCATGTTGGGAGAGGGAGGTAATGGATGGTGGTTGATGGAGGTCACAAGTTTACAACAGTTATGGAAGACTGGCGAGAATTGGTAGACAAAGAGCATAGCTAGAGGTCTAGTAGAGAGAGTGGGTTCATGATTTGTGGTATTACTAGTATAAGTAAGAACACAACAAAGGATACTATTCAATGCAAGCATATATAACGTAGTCAGTCATGATAATGCAAGTAGACTATAGTTTAGGGTTCACAATATCTCTAACTCAGGTGGGAAATCATGTTGGGAGAGGGAGGTAATGGATGGAGGTTGATGGAGGTCACAAGTTTACAACGGTTATGGCAGACTGGCAAGAATATGGTAGACAAAGAGCATATCTAGGTCTGGTAGAGTAGACTGGAGGACAGAACATAAGCACTCTGATACCACTATTGGAATGCCCAAGTGTGCATACAAGTAAATATTAGGCAGAGGCAAGTATAGATAAAGAGAATTAGGCATGAAAGCGTGTATTTCCATTAAGTATTTATAGATATAAATACAATATACAGTGACACTTGGTTTCATCTTCCAAGCTGTCTCTTAGACTCCAAAATGACTCTTTGTATTCATTAACCCTAACAAATTAGGTTTCTAACATAGAGATCCAGAATTGAAAGGAATTTTTTAGAGAGAGTTATGAAAGATAATGGGAACAACATTGTCTTTGAGTTCAACTTATCATCCACAAACAAATGACCAAATGGAAACAATTAACAAATGTTTTTTGGGTTATCTTTTTTGTCATTCTTTAGATAAACAATTTCAATGCAGGATCAAGTGGCTTCCTTTAGTGGAATGGTGGTATAATACTGTCTACCACACATCTATTAAGATGTCTCCAAAGTACAAGTAGTATATGCACATATGGAAAATACTAATGGAACTTTGTAAATACTTAAAGAAAACCTCCAAATGGACCAAAAAAGGATGAAGCAACAAGAAGATCAACATCAAAGTGAAAGACAATTTGAGGAGGGCGACAAGCTATCTTTGAGGAAACGACCTTATAATCACTCCACTCTCAAACAAAAGAAGAATAACAAATTATCTCCAAAATTTTATGGATTCTACAAGGTTCTTTGCAATATTGGAGAAGTGACCTATGAGGTTAGATTTGCCTTCTTCTCAATTCATGAGGTTTTTCATGTACCTTACCTAAAAAAGGTTTTGGGACAAACTATGCCAGTGCAAATGGAACTGCCAGAATTAGTTTAGGAAGGGAAGTTGAATCTTGAACTAGAAAAATTTATTGATTGACCTTCTTTATCTCTTTGGAATATAACCATTAAGGAGTACATAATCAAGTGGAGGAATATGACGACAGAAGAAGCTATATGGGAAAATGAGCAATTCATGAAGAAACACCCTAACCATATTAAGGCCCTAACCATCATTCATTATTAGTATATTATTTATGGCTAGGTCAGCTTAGTAGTAGTTAACATATTGATCACTTCATCTCCTATTTATAATAAAGGAGATTCATTTGTATAATCATCTCATGTTGTCTTGTGCATCTGGTACATTGGAAAAGTAGGTAGCACCCTCGAAGAGGCTTCTTATTCATCTCTTTCTTTCATTCTCAAGGTATTTGTTACTCTCTCTTCTAATTTTATGTTATTTTAGGAATTTGGTGCATAACAATTGTTCCAACCTCCTTTGGCTTGAAATTCACTTTATTGCTCATCTCCTTTGCCCTAGTGAGGATGCTTCATTTTTATTTGGATTATCATTTCTCACCCTGCAACATTTATTTTCAAAAATTGTTTACAAGAGATATCTAAATTATTGATGCATGCATTTAAAAATTACAAGAAAAAACTATGCAAAGGCATGTGCAAGGTTGTATGTCACCTTCAACCATGACTACCCCTATAATCTATAGCCCTAATCATTAACAATAGTAAGTGAATGTAGGTTTATGAATGCATAGCAAACTAATAATTAACAACAATAACAACAATAATTGAATGCAAATTTCTGAATGTACAATAAACTAATCATTAATGCATATTCTGAAAGTAGATTTCTTCATGTCAAAATATGTGTACGATCCCTTAATCTCTAACATAATAGGTATAATTTATTTTATTTCAAGCATAATATCATATCATTTAAATGAAATGAAATTTAAGAGGAATAAAAGTAGATTACCTCAAGTAATTGTTTGAATTAGCAATCTAATCCTTAGTAGAAGCCCAGTCCTTAGTCCAGTCTAGTCCTTAGTAATGTTACCTAAACTAGCATTAATCCTCTCAACCAACTATTAGCCAAGTTTCTAGTTTTGGGAAACCTGTGGGATTTCCTAGCCCTCTATGACCGCAACTCCAATAATTACAATAGCAATCACTCGAACTTCCAAGATCACGTATCTATCTCTCATATTCAATTTCCTGTTATGAATTTTTCGAAAAAAAATCCAACCAACCAACAAGTACCCCCCAACTCATTCCTTAGGGTCCCCTTATAACCTCCTCCTTCCACCACCTTCCTTGCTTCTCGATAAGGGCCTTAGCAAGTTCCAAATATGATAATAATAACTCACTTACCCACCTAATGATTTGGAAAACCCTTAATGAGACAGGCTCTCTCATTAACTCAACTCATATATCGTAAATATTAATTTAATATAATAATAAAACATCTACCTATGATAATTATATCACTCATGTCAATGTATGATTGGTATCCATTAAATGATTCAAGTTATAAAATCATGTGCAAATGAGAAATAATGCATACCAAATGATAATTAAGTGAAATGCAAGGAAATGTAATTAATACAATACAATGAGATGTAATTAATACCGACATGAAATATCATTAATACAAGTTTGGAAAAGAATGTTGATTATAATAATATATTTTAATGGGCTCATATTGCAGTGAAGTCTTTCTTTGCTGTAACAACTAAAAAATTCCATAAATAAATTTTTTTTCGTATATGGTATAATTACTCATGAGATCTAGAGTTTAGCTTAAGGTTTACTTCTTTATCTTGTTATCTCTCGGAATGCATACTCGCACTCACTGACGTAACATTTGTGAAGTATATCTTTTAACTTGTTTATCTCCAAGTGTTAAGACCGACGTTTATCTATTTTATTCATATGTCCTAATAGTTCTTAATATTGATATTGTAATGCTTATTTCATTATTTTTGTTTGAAGGGGTGTTCTTGTGACGACCCTGGGCTTACTTAGCTTTCATGAAAGCTAATGCATATTGATAATCTTGTACATGTTTCCAGGTAAGGGTTTATACTACCATATTGTGGTTTGAGTTTTAAATAAATTGGTGCTAAGGTAAGAGGGTACCTAGTTATGAGTTTTTTTTTAAATGTATTACAAGGATTACCAACTATAGGAAATTGGGTATCCTATCTATCAGCTCGATGACATTAATCCCAAAACATACGAATTCGAACTATAGGTAAACAGGGTATGAATTTCAAGTGAAGTGGATGGTAGCTGGATGCTTTAAAGAGGCCACTTGAAAGCCTTGGGGTTTGGGCTCCACATTGGTGGCAAAACCTTAACCCTCACCTTCTTATCGCTTAATCGATTTTCTTTTGTTCAAATGCATTGGGATAGCCAAGCTCTCGGCTGCCTTGGCTGTGGAGAAGAATCCAAGCAGAGGGTAGCTATTTGGCCATTGTGTTGATGGAGAAAGCTCTAGGATAGCTGCGCTGGGGTAAAAAAATACATCAACTTAGACTATTTGGAAGCATTTCAATTTCTTAACAATAATGAATAGTTTCTAATGCTTTGCGTTCTGTGTGTGTTGGCAGGAGGGTTCGTGCTTCCCAAGTGTTCTCTGGTTGTCATTTGGAAGTTCGGGAGTGAAAGAAAAAAAATAGTGGAAGGCTCCAGGGTTTTGGAGCAGCCTCGGTAAGCCGAGGCCTCCCTGGATGTAGCATCCCTCCTTTTTGACCTAATAAATTGTATAAATATAAATAATTATTGTAATTGTTTCTGGTGAGGAGCTCAAGGCCAAGGCCCCACCAGTAAATGTTGTATGTAAAGGTATTTATTTCTTAAAGTTGTAGACCTAGGTTACTGAAAGTCATGATGCAACTACATGATGAGCAAATGAAATGCACTAGGGGAGAGATGTTGACAATGACCTATTTCACCTTGGTACCCATAGGTACTTAGGGATAAAGTGATTTAGTAACGAGCACTTGTTAAAACACAAATCATGAGAATTACCAACTAAGTAAAGTCAAACATAAAAACTAAATGACAGAAAAGAATATCCCAATTTATCTTACTTCCAGTGTGAGAATGCTGGAAGAAAACATTAGTAAAGTTAGTTGAAGCTCAACTTACTAATTGGGCATATATTATTAAATTATGGTAATCTTTATTTAATAAGAAACGGGTGTTTTATTATAAAGATTTACTAGGATTTAAAAAGAAATATCCTATTAAACTTAAATATGGTATTTATTACCAAAGAGGTATTCATAAGATTCTTTAATTAAAAGTTGTATGAATAACTTTGAGTGAAGGATAAACTCACGAGACTTATTATATATATTACGGTATAAATTACCATATGAAGATAAAAATATCTTTATAGACTAGTTATACAAAGTACATGTGATGGTATCTTAAAGATTTATATACATATGTAAATTTATATACATATGTAAATCTTGGATGGATTAATCTAAGGGTACATAAATCACTCACATAAGTAATTATAATATATATATATATATATATATATATATACACACTATGTGGAAAAAGGTTCTTTTTAAAATATCTATATATATGAGTTATGTCTTCAAGGATACGGGGAGAAATGTATAAAGTATTATGTTTACATATGCAATGAGAAATTGATATATATATTAAAAAGAGTAAATATAAATACAATTATATACCTATATATATAGAGAGTTATGTGTAATACCAATCTATATGTATCAGGTATCATTGCCATAAAGATGGGTTATTGGCACTAAGGTTAATTGTTTCGGTAGTTTGGAAGAGCACTCGGAGTTATTAAGGATAGTGTGTCCCTAGTGGGAAACACTTCAACTCCCTTCACCGCCACTTGTCTCACTTAAAAGAGCCACGAATCTCCACTAACACGAGTGCGGGAGTCTTCATAAGGATGATGTTTCGTTGAGAGAGGGGTGCTAGGTCGACACTTTTGGGAAAATTTCGATTGATCATTCTTGCAGAAGAGCCACCATCGGTGTTTCCTCTTAGGAGAGCTTATGCTAAATTCATTTCTTTGTAGTTTTGACAGTATTTCTTTTGTTGGGTCTAGCTGGGAAGGGACAGCTCTGTTGAGCCCGATCCCTGTCGATTTTTTGTGTTTGAATTATAAAGCTTAGATCCGAAATCGCAGTGTCCTCTGCGTATAAACGTTTTGATGTGTTGAAATCGTAGAGCTCAGTTATAGGTTATGCTAGGTTCTTTTTGTAGTAACCTGCCGACATAATTTACCCTGGTTGAAATCGCAGGGATCTATGTAACTCAGTTATAGGGATATGTTACCATTGCCATGGATTTCTGTTCCGAGATTTCTTCTCTGCATTATACGTTGGATCGGAGGAATGTTTATTACTTCCACTTGTCTAGAGTCAACGACAGCTCTGTAATGGATACTTGTGTGCCATAACCGATTTGGTGAGGTTTAATCGTCCTTACTTTCTTAGATTGATAGCTGTTCAGAAAATTATTGGACTTCGGGTACGTATATGATAACCTTTTTATTTATCTTGATCTACAGTTATGTTGTATATGCTGCGAGGAAATGTTTAGGAAATCTATTTCTCTACGTCTTCCACGTTTTCTGTTTTATAGATAGATCCCTTGTTAAGATCGAATCTAAGGCTATATATTATGCTGAAACAATTCCCGTAGGATAAACCCAACATCATGGGAACCCAGAGGGGATACACTTTGTTTCTCTACGCATATACATATGCTTCCACGTTTTTCTCTATGGTTACAATGAGTTCATACTTTATCCTTGTTTAACTTGTTGATCGAATTGGTGTTAGATCCTTGTCTCCGCTGATGTGTCTTCTGGATAAAGAGTTTAATCATCCTTGCACATGATCATGACACGATTATAAATTAACCACGATCGCAACAAGCGTTAGAGATCTCGATGAGCGATCTCTGGATAGTGTTGATATATTTTGCTAATCGAACTCTGTATGTTTGCATATAGTTTCCTCCGGATTTAACAATCCCTGTTTCTTTTAATTGAATAAAAGTGCTAGTCTCTGCCCTTTTCATTTTTGTATTGAAATTGTGATTTAGAGAACTCTGCATATTTTTTTTTTATATATAGAAAACTACTAATATATTTTTTGATAGAGTTTCATAAACAGATACACGTGATTGGATCGCTGTGTTTGTTTATTTTTTATCAGAATTTTAAAGAGTGTTCTATTTCAGTATGTCTTGGGATTTGACACTCCCTTACTGGGATAGTGAAGTTAGGATATGAATCGATTTGTTTCATGTATCATTATATTGCTTATAATCTGCAGAGAACTCTGATTATAGTCCCTATTTCCAAAACCTTTACTTTAATTATATGTATTTATAGTTTGGCCCTCGTAACATTTGGATTTGAGTGGAACCTTGTTGATATTGCTCTGTCATTTTTAGCTGCCTTTGAATTTAAGGTTTTCTGAGTGCTTCTTCATAGTCGACTCATGTTTTACCTAATGTCACTCCAAAATTGAATCCAGCACAAAGTTTTGCGATATTAAATTGTTATAATACTCACCTTGTTCTGAAAGTTAGGTTAACATGTTTATTCGGGAGGTTATATATTTGTATTACTCACAAAATCCCAACTACAAGACAACACAAGCACTAGGAGAGTGTAGGATCTTGATATAAATATTTATAATTATATGTCTTTATGATGGAGCTAAGGGTTAGATTATGAATATATATATAGTTAATAAGAAGATTCATATCACCGGGTCTCAATGATTATAATTTATATATCTTTTACGATCGATCTAAAGGTCAATCCTTGGATATATATTAATAGTACGAATATTTATATCATCAGAACTAAGCAAACTTAGTTTATGTATCTTTTGATGTAGACTCAAAAGTCGGAAGGAAATTTTGTTAAGTGTTGTTGTTGAACGAATAAATCTTGGTATTTTAGATTGAATGATGGAAAGAAACCAGTCAAGTTATAAATTCATGTCATAGTTTGATGATAGAATTTTCTTATGAATACCCTCGATAAGAGGGGATTGAGGAAGTAGAAAGAAAGTATGGCAACAACTAAAGTTGCGAGATGTAATCTCCTTATTAATAAATATATGATGCAACAGGTTTTGTGGACGTAGCATGAGTTTGGGTGAACCATGGTAAAAATGGCGTCCATGGCATTTGTCAGTTATGTGCCTTTTCTCTGTTATGTTCTTACTTGTATATTTATGATAGCTTTGATGTTCACATAGGAATGTATGCATGTGTCATTGATTCCTTAGTAAAAGATAATATCATGGATAACTATGCTGTTCTTATAATGTTATATAGATGCACTTAAGGTATTGTTAGGCACAGTTATTAAACATAGCATAAAATTGTAATGTTTCCTTAGATGAAAATTCCTCAAGGAAACACAAGGAGTTGCATATGTATTACTTAAATTTATAGATAAAAGACTGGAAAATATACGGAGTTTCGAGTCATATGCATAAGTAAGTAAAGAAAGAATGATGAAATTGAATAGTTACGCATGATGATTGTTTCCTTTTTAATTGTTATCTTTTATCGTTGCAAGTGCAACAATCTTTTTTATTATCACGCCTTATTTTCAATGAAAAGATATTTAATGTTTTATTTAATTTTTTGAAAATTCACCAAATTTACTAACTCTGAAAATTGGGTTTTTGACATATGGTATCAGAGCGCTAGGTTATAGCACTCGAGCCTAATGGGATCAACATGAAATAAATAAGTATGAAGGTTAACTAATCAAGTTGTTTTTGTTTCATTTTGGATGCATGGATTGGAATGGATGAGGGGTAATGTCATTCAAAGTGCAACTTCAAGTTCTTCAAAAAGTAAAGATAAGTATATTTTTGTTTTTCCTCATAAAAATTGTGGGTCAAGTATGAGTTTTCCTTGCTAGATAAAAAGCTATAGGTACTCACATGGTTGAATAGTATTATCATGGAATATGATATTTAGTTGAAATGATTTCAGTACATGTGAAATGTAATGATTTTTTGTATCATGATTGATTAACTTGTTTAAAAGAATAAGAGCATTATAATCCTTATGTTGATTTGTTGATTCATAATTCTATGTCATTTGGTCAGCGCTAGAACTATATAAAAATATGGAAAAATTTGACAAAACATGTTATTACCTTGACCAAACAAAAAAATAGTGTTTTGAACACGCAGAATAACTTGATAAGTACAATTTCATCAAGTAGATCCAAATTATAGTTGTTTGATGTTTTCTAAATTTTCTTTTAAGGGTTGCTAAGTGCATTACCTACAGGTTAGAGTGTAGTATTAGAAATATACTCCAAAGAAGCGTGCTTGTTGGATTATGCAAGCTACACTTGAAAATATTCAACTATCATAGCTATATTTTATTTTGGATTGCTATATCGAAAAATATTGCCTTCGTAGAAATTATAGAATGAGATTGGGAAAAAATGCTTGTTTAAGAAGTTATAGTTAAGTGTTAATAAATTCCTTCCTCGAAATGAAAGTTGGTCCTCAAGTGTCAATAATAGAATGTACATCCTTGTACTTAGGTTTTGATAGTATGCCTATTGCAAAAATATATGTTGTTTTTCTTTCATTTTCTTCCGTGGATCCAATAGTATGGAGTCCATAGCCCAAGTAATTATCATTGAGTATTGATAGCCAGGATGAACTTGACAAGCTAAGTTACAAGATATGTTTTAAGACGTGAACGAATTCATGTGATAAGATGACCGATGTGTTGAAATATTATTTTTGTATATGAAGAATCGCCATTTTGTTAAACAATAATACTTTATTACTTAACATAAATTGTGTTTCAGTAAGTATAAGCTTAAAGGTGTATTACTGTATAGAATTGCAAGCAGTATTCTTAGGAGTTTAAAATGATTTTAGTGGAAGGCATTATGATTCAAATCATTTCTTCATTAGGGTTTGTTAGATTGTTAAACAAAGATTGATGTGCATCAAGTTAAAAGATCTTGTTAATAGTAGAGAATTTGACTATAGGAAAAGAAGAATCCTAATCTTTTTGTGATTGCTTAATCATGGGATCTTTTAAACATCAAAAGTTTATAAAGAAAATAATCTTTATATGATGGAAATGAATCTATATGCCACTAACTGTGTAAACATTGATACTAACATGTTTGTTTGTTAGCAGATTTGACCTCAAAAAGATATTGAAGGGTTTATATTCATACACCAGGGTTAGTTGAAAAGGATGCACAAGTTATTGAACAAGCATGTGTGTAATGCTATGGGACTAATGTGTTCAATTGTTGAGCAATTGAAGCAAAGAAAATTTTCTTTTATATTAACATTTCAGGAAATGATCTTAACTACGATTGATGACATGATCAAAGAGGAACGTTGATCATAAAACTTATATAGAAAAGTTGATCTAAAACGCTCAAGAGTAAGTAATGATTTACTTTACATTTTAGTTTGATTATAGGATTTTATGAATCACGATTGGTGATAAAAATTATGATTAATGATGTGTAATCATCAAAATGCATAGAATCTGATAAGTAAACAGGTGAATATACTTGTTAAATATTTTGTTGTTATTATGATGCATGTGGCATACAAGAAATAATAAATGATTGTTACTATGTAAATTTCCTGGACTCAAAAGAGAAGGTTTGAGGGGAAACAAAATATTTCTTGGACTCAAATGAAAAGGTTTGAGTGGAAAAGAATAATTCCTAAACTCACTTGCAGAAAGGAGGCATCTACATTCACTTACTAGCCGTTGCAGGAGGCAACTTCCCTAAGAAAAATGTGGTCATGTTCCCCACGGAAGTGGAACAGAGTAGGTGGCTTATTGAAAGTTATATTGACCCAAAAGACCTAGGAAATATTTATATCCATCGAATTGAGTAGGTGGCTCACTATGTTTTTCCTTGTGGCAATTCCAAGAACAAGAAAGTGGGAATGCACAAGAGATTCGATGAGGGGAAGGCTCGAGAGTAAATGGTAGAGGTAAGTATGAATATCTGAGCTAGTACTGCTAAGTGCAGAGTTCAATATTGCTTAATGCAAAAGTCATACTACTAAGTACATAAAATATTACTGCTGAGTTTACAGAGAGTATTCTAACTGCAAGATTTATTAGCGAGACCACAGAAACTCGAGGATGAGTTGTGTGTCCAACAAAGGATTGCTGACGTTCCAAAACCCATGGGAGAGTTTGATGATCAACAAAAGTGTTGTTGAAAGATTGCGTTATGATATAACCAATATGAATGAATTGTATTGTAGACTAATGGATGTCTTTATGTGTGAAACATATGAATGCTAGAGTAAGAAAATATTCCCTCAAGGATGAGGATGAATGATAAATGATATACTTATGTATGCTAAAAAATATTGGAAGATCTAGTATGATCTGTACAATGTGCAGGTTGTGAAAGAAGTACAAAACAAAAAACACTTGAAAATAGTGTGAGTTCAAAGATGATCAAGAATAACAAAGGAGAGACGACAAATGAACTAAAGAATGATGTCTGTTGAAGAGTAGACGAATTGCTGAGTTGTGTGAACTCGAGGATGGTGTTATTCTTAAGGGGAGGAGTATGTAACATCCCTCCTTTTTGACCTAATAAATTGTATAAATATAAATAATTATTGTAATCGTTTCTAGTGAGGAGCTCAAGGTCAAGGCTCCACCAGTAAACGTTGTATGTAAAGGTATTTATTTCTTAAAGTTGTAGACCTAGGTTACTGAAAGTCACGATGAAACTACACGACGAGCAAATGAAATGCACTAGGGGAGAGATGTTGACAATAACCTATGTCACCTTGGTACCCATAGGTACTTAGGGATAAAGTGATTTAGTAAAGATCACTTGTTAAAACAAAAATCATGAGAATGCCCACCTAAGTAAAGTCAAACATAAAAACTAAATGACCGAAAATAATATCCCAATTTATCTTACTTCCAGCATGAGAATGCTGAAAGAAACCATTAGTAAAGTTAGTTGAAGCTCAACTTACTAATTGGGCATATATTAGTAAATTATGGTAATCTTTACTTAATAAGAAACATGTATTTTATTATAAAGATTTACTAGGATTTTAAAAGAAATATCCTATTATGGTATTTTATTAATCTAATTATGTTATTTTATTACCAAAGAGGCATTCATAAGATATTTTATTTTATTAATCTTTAATTAAAAGTTGTATGAATAACTTTGAGTGGAAGGATAACTCGTGAGAGTTATTATATATATTATGGTATAAATTACCATATAAAGATAAAAATATCTTTATAGACTAGTTATACAAAGTACATGTGATGGTATTTTAAAGATTATATAATATGTAAATTTATATTTAGATGTAAATCTTGGATGGATTAATCTAAGGGTACATAAATCACTCACATAAGTAATTATAATATATATATATATATATATATATATATATATATGAGATATATGTATATATTTATAATGTGTAAATATATATTTATTATGTGGAAAAATGTTCTTTTTAAAATATCTATATATACGAGTTATGTCTTCAAGGCTATGGGGAGAAATTTATCAAGTATTATGTTTACATATGCAATGAGAAATTGATATATATATTAAAAAGAGTAAATATAAATACAATTATATACCTATATATATATAGTTATGTGTAATACCAATCTATACGTATCAGGTATCATTGCCATAAAGACGTTGGCACTAAGGTTAACCATTTCAGTAGTTTGGAAGAGCACTCAGAGTTATTAAGGATAGTGTCTCCCTAGTGGGAAACACTTCAACTCCCTTCACTGCCACTTGTCTCACTTAAAAGAGCCATGACTCTCCACTAACACGAGTGCGGGAGTCTTCATAAGGACGGTGTTTCGTTGAGAGAGGGGTGTTTGGTCGACACTTTTGGGGAAATTTCGATTGATCATTCTTGCAGAAGAGCCACCATCGGTGTTTCCTCCCAAGCGAGCTTATGCTAAATTGTTTTCTTTGTATTTTTGACAGTATTTCTTTTGTTGGGTCTCAATGGAAAGGGACGGCTCTGTCGAGCCCGATCCCTGTCGATTTTGTGTGTTTGAATTATAAAGCCTAGATCCGAAATCACAGTTTCCTCTGCGTATAAACGTTTTGATGTGTTGAAATCGTAGAGCTTAGTAATAGGTTATGCTAGGTTCTTTTCGCAGTAACCTGCCGATATAATTTACCCTGGTTGAAATCACAGGGATCTATGTAACTTAGCTATAGGGATATGTTACCATTGTCATGGATTTCTGTTCCGAGATTTCTTCTCTGCATTATACGTTGGATCAGAGGAATGTTTATTACTTCCACTTGTCTAGAGTCAATGACAGCTCTGTAATGGATACCTGTGTGCCATAACTGATTTGGTGAGGTCTAGTCGTCCTTACTTTTTTAGATCAATAGCTGTTCAGAAAATTATTGGACTTCGGGTACATATATGCTAACCTTTTTATTTAGATTGATCTACAGTTATGTTGTATATGCTGCCAAGAAATGTTTAGGAACTTTGTTTCTCTGTGTCTGCCACGTTTTTTGTTTGATAGATAGATCCCTTGTTAAGATCGAATCTCAGGTTATATATTATGCTGAAACAATTCCCGTAGGATAAACCCAGCAGTGTGGGAACCCGAAGGGGACACACTCTGATTCTCTGCGTATATACATATGCTACCATGTTTTTCTCTATGGTTATAATGAGATCGTACTTTATCCCTGTTTAACTTCCTGATCGAATTGGTGTTAGATCCTTGTCTCTGCTGATGTGTCTGTTGGATAAAGAGTTTAATCATCCTTGCACATGATCATGACAGGATTATAAATTAATCACGGCCGCAGCAAGCATTAGAGATCTCGATGAGCGATCTCTGGATAGTGTTGATATATTTTGCTAATCAAACTCTGTATGTCTGCATATAGTTTCCTCCGGATTTAACAATCCATGTTTCTTTTAATTGAATAAAAGTGCTAGTCTCTACCCTTTTCATTTTTGTATTGATATCGTGATTTAGAGAACTATGCATATATTTTTTTTTATATATAGAAAACTACTAATATATTTTTTGACATAGTTTCATAAACAGAGACATGTGATTGGATCACCGTGTTTGTTTATTTTTTATCAGAATTTTAAAGAGTGTTCTATTTTAGTATGTCTTGGGATTTGACTTCCCCTTACCGGGATAGTGAATTTAGGATATGAATCGATTTGTTTCATGTATCATTATACTGCTTATAATCCACAGAGAACTCTGATTATAGTCCCTATTTCCAAAAAATTTACTTTAATTATATGTATTTATAGTTTGGCCCTCATAACATTTGGATTTGAGGAGTGGAACCCTGTTGAGATTGCTTTGTCATTTTTACCTGTCGTTGAATTTAAGGTTTTATGAGTGCTTCTTCATAGTCGACTCACGTTTTACCTAATGCCACTCCAAAACTGAAGCCAACACAGAGTTTTGTGATATTAAATTGTTATAATACTCACCCTGTTCTGAAAGTTAGGTTAACACATTTATTCGGGAGGTTATAGATTTTTATTACTCACAAAATCCTAACTACAAGAAAACACAAGCACTTGGAGAGTATAAGATCTTGATATAAATATTTATAATTATATGTATTTATGATGGAGCTAAGGGTTAGATTATGGATATATATATATATAAAATTAATATGAAGATTCATATCATCGGGTCTCAGTGATTATAATTTATATATCTTTGACGATGGAGCTAAAGGTCAGTCCTTGGATATATATTAATAGTATGAATATTTATATCATCAGAACTAAGCAAACTTAGTTTATGTATCTTTTGATGTAGACTCAAAAGTTGAAAATAAATTTTGTTAAGTGTTGTTTTTGAATGAATAAATATTGGTATTTTAGATTGAATGATGGAAAGAAACCAGTCAAGTTATAAATTCATGTCATAGTTTGATGAATTTTCTTATGAATACCCTCAATAAGAGGGGATTGAGGAAGTAGAAAGAAAGTATGGCAACAACTAAAGTTGCGAGATGTAATCTCCTTATTAATAAATATATGCTGCAATAGGTCTTGTGGACGTAGCCCGAGTTCGGGTGAACCACAGTAAAAATGGCGTCCATGGTATTTGTCACTTATGTGCCTTTTCTCTGTTATGTTCTTACTTGTATATTTATGATAGCTTTGATGTTCACATAGGAATGTATGCATGTGTCATTGATTCCTTAGTAAAAGATAATATCATGGATAACTATGTTGTTCTTATAATGTTATATAGATGCACTTAAGGTATTGTTAGGTACAATTATTAAACATAGCATAAAATTGTAATGTTTCGTTAGATGAAAATGCCTCAAGGAAACACAAGGAGTTGCATAAGTATTACTTAAATTTATAGATAAAAGACTGGTATAAATATACGGAGTTTTGAGTCATATGCATAAGTAAGTAAAGAAAGAATGATGAAATTGAATAGTTACGCATGATGATTGTTTCCTTTTTAATTGTTATCTTTTATCGTTGCAAGTGCAACAGTCGTTGTTCTTATCATGCCTTATTTTTAATGAAAATATATTTAATGTTTTATTTATTTTTTTGAAAATTCACCAAATTTACTAACTCTGAAAATTGGGTTCGTGACACTGGAATATCCCTGTTCAAGCGTTACTTGTTTATGTTATAATGTACCAACAAAGATGAGGTGAGTTGGCCCAATTAAACTTGTAAGAGGTTAAGTTATAGTTTGCTTCCAACGTTGGTTCTTTTATGGTTCTTTTGTTTGTTTGTTTTGGAAGCCATAATGGCGAACTATACAACATTGTTGTAATGTGAATGTTTTTTTGGCTACATGCCCTTAGTTGGGGTTTCACGCAAAATTAAAATGAAAGAAAATTGGAGAATCCTCTGTTCTTGTTTGAATATGCACGCATTCGCCATTGTTCAGCTTTTGTAATCCTATTTACGGTCTCTGTGTTGTTGATACATTTACTGTATAATTTTTGAAAAACTGAATGTCAATCATTACTGTCACAAAATAGTCTCTGTTTTAAATGAAAATTCATTATACAGCTTGACCGAAACTGCCACTACTGCGTTTTTATTTGATGTTTACTCTTCTGTCTTTTAAGTAGAAACATGGCGTTTTTCTTTTGATGTTAAACTGGACTTAGGGTTCCAACACTGTCAAACGATGCCAAAAATTAGGTTCTGATGCTAAAATGTATCTCTGCTGTATGTATTTGATAAATTGTGCTTAGTAATTTAAATACATTTATTTAAATAAAAATCTTGGAATGGTGAACCCTACAAGTTTTGAACCTTTGATTGATGCCATCACGAATTATTTCCAAGTCTGTTTGATAAGGTTGGGAAGGTTATGTTGGTTTAGGGATTCGATCCCAATCCTACTATTTGTATTTTCCAGAATTCCTCCTAAAATGTTTAAACTCTGTTTTAATTCGCTTAGGTTGAAATGTGATCTCTGTTTGATTTACGTGACCTGGTATTTCTAGTTTGGGCGAGCCTTTCCCCTCTACAGGATTTCGATCCAAATCTGTGTTAAAATATTGTTAATTATTTTTATGTTCTTTGTAAACAATATTTCCTATTTAATATAACTTTATACTATTGGAAAGTGTTATGTACTTCGATAGTGATTATTCAAACTCTATGTTAATTGTATATTTATATAATAATATGCTAATATTGTATGATATTATACTTGTTAGTTAATATGTGTTTTAGAGAAAGAGTTACTCTGCATTTCGAAAGTACTTATTGAATTTAAAAATATATACAGTAGCTATCTGTGTGTGTTTTTACTTTTGTTAGTCTACTTACATTCCTGTACTCGATTATACTAACACTTGTATCTAATCCATATACCGTAAATAAAATGATACTGTTTTCTAATAATAACAAAACATAGTCAACAATTCTGCTATTAAAAATCTGTCTAAGTAATAGAATTTGTTTCTCCTGTACCTAACTTATAATTTATAATTTACTGGGAAATAAAACATTCCTACTTTAATTCAAAAGCATAACATTAATGTTGGAAACATTCTTCATTCATGTAAATTTTTTAGAATATACACAGAAAATAAAGTAAAGATAATAACCATAACAATGAAGAACCTGTTAACTTTTGAAGTGGAAAAATATCCAAAGAAGACTGTTCCTCCCAACTGTCTCTCGAAACAACCAAGTTTACTTGCTTCAGGACCCTCGAGCTCGTTCATTGAACCACCAAGGCAAAGACAATGTGTAGAATACTCTATGCTATAACTTCTATTTGTGTCAGTCACTTGACCACAACCTTAGTTCAGCTCTTCCCCTATCGAATCATTTGTGTGCTTAACTTTTCAGTATACAACAAATCCACAAAATCTAGTGTAGTGAGCCTCCTACTCATTCGATTGTTATATTGCTTGCCTAGGTCTTTGGGTCTATTTTGTAATTAATGAGCCACTTGCTCAGTTTTACCTATATTTTGGGAACATGACGACTTTTTGAGGGAGGATGCCTCCTACATCAGCTGGAAAGTGAATGTTGTTTCTGACAGCTGTAGCTTTTGCATTCCACACTTGTCATTCCTCCTAGTGGGTCAGTGAACACTCTTCAACAGTCCCTTTGGATATGTGTCTCTCCTTTTTATAATTAAAATAATAAAATATTAAATTACAGTAATCTTTGACCATCTCTGGTCAACAACATAAAACTTTACAATAACTTTTAAATTAATGTTTTTCCACGACATAAAATGTTAAGTTCTAGGTGGGTTACAAACATCCCCTCTTAAGTTCAACATCGTCCTCGATTTTGCTTAAGTATCTTCTGAGTCTTCCTAAAAAAAAATTGGATATGCTTCTTGCATATGACTCTCCAGTTCCCAGGTTGCTTCTTCTGGACTAAGGTGCTTCCATTGCACCTTTACCTGTCCAATGGTGCGATTCCAAAGTAAAATATCTCCTGTCGAGGATACAATCCGGTTCCACCTGAAAATATCCTTCTGATTCTACCTGGATAACATTCCAATCAATTACATGAGTAGCATTATGTACATATTTTTTTAATATAGAAATATGAAACACATTATGTACTTTGAGTTTAGGTGGCAAATCTAACTGGTATGCCACAGTTCTAACTCTTGACAATATCTCAAATGGTCCACAATACCTGGGTGCTAATTTAGCACAACTCCCCAACTTGAAGGAGCTTTTTATGGGATTTACCTTGACAAAGACATGCTCACCTACTTGGAATTATTTATGAGTTCTTTTAAGGTCTGCATGACTCTTCTGTCTATCTTGTGAAATTTTCAGATTGCTTTGTACCTGTTTCACTATTCGTTCCATTTCTTTCAACAATTCAGGTCCTAACATTAATCTATCGACCAGATTACTCCATGAAATGGGAGTATTACACTTCCTACCATACAATATTTCAAAAGGACTAAGTTTAGTTGAAGCTTGATAATGATTGTTATAAGCAAACTCAACTAAGTGCAAATATTCTTCCCATTTGTTTGGTTGATCCCTAACATACATCCTAAGCATATCTTCTAAAACTTGATTTACTATTTCAGTTTGTCCATCCGTTTGCGGATGATAATCTGTATTGGAATTTAATTTAGTGTCCAATCCTTTAAACAATGACTTCTAGAAATTACTAGTAAACTTAGAATCTTTATTAGAAATTATTATCTTAGGAACTCCATGCAAACGAAAAAATTATTTCATAAAGACATTAGCAATATTAACAGCCTTATAAGTAGATTTAACAGGTATAAAGTGAGTTGCCTTGCTAAGTTTGTCTACTACTACCATCACATAATCATTTTGCTTTTGATTTTTAGGCAGTCCTGTTATAAAATATATGTTGATAATTTCCCATTTCCAATCTGGGATTGGTAATGGATGCAATAGGCCTGCTGGGTGTTGATGCTCAGCTTTAACCTACTGACATTCAATACACCTAGCTATATATTCAGCCACTTCATTCTTCATGTTAGGCCAAAAATAATCTTTTCTTAGCATTGTTATCATTTTTTGGTAACCGAGATGTCCTAAGTAAGGACTCTTATGCACTTCATTCAAGATCAACAATTTAATTTCTGGTACATTAGGTACATATACTCTATTTTTATACAGTATTAAACCTTTTTCATTATAACTGAAATTTGTTTTTATATTTTCAGATTCATTTCCTGCAACTTTTTCTCTTAAATTTTGATAATTCTTATCCATTTTTATTCCATCCTCAAACTTATCTTCCAGTTCTGTTTTGTAGCTGCTAACAATGGCTATAAAATTCAGGGTGTTGGCACTGTATCGTTTCAGAGGGAGTTTGGAAAGCCTATCAGTTTTGTTGATGTGCTATTTGTCCCAGGGATGACTAAGAATCTCATATCAGTATCCACACTAGAAGACAAGGGTTTTCTAGTGATCTTCCGTGACAAGAAAGTATATATCAGACCTAATGGGTCAGATCAGAGATTGGACAAAGTGATTGGGGTTCGGAGCGGGAAGGTTTACAGACTTCAGTTTGAGCTTGCAAAGGCTCTGGTTAGCAGTAGAAGTAGTGATTGTGAGTTGTGTCATAGGAGGATGGCACACTTACACCATGGTGCACTGAGGCTTCTGAGACAGGAAGTCATTGGATTTCCTTCAGTTCAGGAGGACAAGCACAAGAAGGGTTGTGCCTTGGGGAAGAACATCAAGAGACCTTTCCCACATAGTGACCACAAGTCTGAGGGAGCCTTAGACTTGGTGCATTCGGATGTATGCGGAGCGATGAGTGTACATTCATTCAGTGGTTACAGATACTGCGTCGCATTCATTGATGACTATTCCAGGAAAACCTAGATCTATTTTCTAAAGGCCAAGTCATAGGTCTTCGATTGGTTCCAAGAGTTCAAAACTCTCGTGGAGAACCAAACAGGGAGAAAGGTTTGGATATTGAGGACATAAAACAGTGGTGAGTACACTGGCATACAGTTTGTGGAGTACTGTGCATCAGAGGGGATCGGGAAGGAACACACTGTTCCTCATACCTCGCAGCAGATTGGAGTGGTGGAGAGGAAGAACCAGATGCTGGTGATTGCAGCTAAGGCCATGTTATTTGATAAGGGATTACCTCTATTCCTATGGGCTGAGGCATTTCGGACTGCAGTATATTTCCAGAATAGGTGTCCCCACACTACATTGGGAAGGAAGACACATGAGGAGGTATTTACAGGTACTAGACCAGACATGAGTCATTTGCGTATATTTGGGAGTATTTGCTATTGTCACATTCATACTGACACTAGGAAGAAGCTGGATCCTTCTGGAGATAAGGGGCTTCTAGTTGGGTATAGTGAGACTTCCAAGGCTTATAGAGTATATATCCCAGCTCACAAGAGGATCATTATGAGCAGGGATGTCCAATTTGACAAGGACAGAGCCTTTAGAAGATCTATGTACTTACCAGCATAGGAGCAGCCAGCACAAGACTCAGGAGGAGTCAAGTTGGAGGAGTCACAGGTATAGGTTCAGACAAAGAGCACAGGCTCTGATAGTCAGAGGGAGTCGAGTGGACATGATCCTCTTATCTTTGATGGGGAGGATGAGCAGCAGCAGCAGCAGCAGCAGGACATCCAGTAGCCGCAGCAAGAAAATACTAGGCCACTACCTAAGTGGTATAGGTCCATAGTTCAAGATTCCAAACAAGTTAGTCTTCCACAGAGATATTTCAGACATAGCATACCACCAGATAGACTGAATTATATGGAACTGATGACAGAGTTGATTGACTCTGAACCTTCTAGTTTCGAGGAGGCTGCACAACATGATGTGTGGCAAGAGGCCATGGCTGAGGAGTATGACTCAATCATGAAGAATCAGGTATGGGAGGTTGTTTAGAGGCCACAGGATAAGAAGGTGGTGGGTTCGAGATGGATCTACAAGGTAAAGCATGCAGCAGACGAAAGTGTGGAGACGTACAAGGCACTTTTCACGGTGAAGGGGTATTCGCAGAAGGAAGATATTGGCTATGAGGAAACCTTCACCCCTGTGGCTAGGTATTCTTCTATTCGGACTATCCTACCATTGGCAGCAGAGATGGGTTGGTGCGTTCATCAGATGGACGTGAAGACAACCTTCCTCAATGGAATGATTGAGGAAGAGGTTTATATTGAGAAACCATAAGGGTTTGAGGTGGAGAGTAGAGATTCTCATGTATGCAAACTACAGATAGATCTTTATGGGCTCAAGCAGGCACCTCGAGCATGGTACTTGAGGATTGACAGCTATCTATGACAGATGGGGTTCCAACGGAGTGAGGTAGACGATAAACTATACTTCTTGTCAGGTGAGGTACCTCTCATACTGGTCCTATAGGTGGATGATCTCTTTCTGACAGGAGATGAGAGGCTGATCAGGGAATGCAAGTCCAATCTTGTAGTAGAGTTTGAGATGAAAGACCTTGGGTTGATGCATTACTTTTTGGGTCTGGAGGCCTGGAAGATGTTAAGATTTAATATGCTAAGACAGAAAATAGCAGCATTACATTCCATTTCACAATAATAGCATATACAGAATCACTGAAGAAACAACAAGCACAACATAAACACAAGAGACACAGATTTATCCTGGGAAACCCTCATGGGGTAGAAAACCCAGCAAAGCTTCCTCAATATAGATGACCAGTAATATACAAAGATGCAAACCCTGAGCATGAGCTCCTCCTTCTCCATACCAGACCTCTCCTCCACAAGTGCGCCTTTCTCAAGTGAGTGAGTGTGTCAAATGAGGAATACACCTCCTCTATTTATACACTACTCCGACTTGTATTTTACACAAGACATGTAGGCTCGTATTTAACCAATGGGTTAAATACCCCACTACAACTGACTGGGCCGACCCCTCTAGGGTGGTCTAATAACCCTTTGACCGACATAACACATACAGGGCCGACCCCCACTAGGGAAGTCTAATAACCCAAGTTACCACATTCCGACGGAGGAATAAACATCTCCGGATATACAATAAGATCTTCACGGAGGAATGAAACATCTCCGGAATAATAAAGTACAAATATAATATTCTTTGAAGTTACAATATATCAACACTCCCCCTTAACGAGAAGGATATTATAACAGCATCTGCATGAGCAAGGAGTCATCAACATCATACATGATACATCTATAAATCATTGGAAGCTTTCTCAACATCATCAGTAACTCAAGCAGTTACTGGAACATGTTCAATACTGGAACATCAACATCTTCAGTACTGAGTCTTTATCTTCTGCAGCACTTGAACAGCTACAGCAACATCAACATCTGAATCCTCACGATCATCAACATCGTCATCTCATGATCATCAGTATCGTCATCACACGATCATCAGCATCGTCATCACACGATCATCATTATCATCATCACACGATCATCAGCATCGTCATCACACAATCATCAGCATCGTCATCACACGATCATCAGCATCGTCATCACACGATCATCAACATCGTCATCACATGATCATCAGCATCGTCATCATGCGATCATCAGCATCGTCATCACGCGATCATCAACATCGTCATCACACGATCATCAGCATCGTCATCACATGATCATCAGCATCGTCATCACGTGATCATCAGCATCGTCATCACGCGATCGTCAGCATCGTCATCACGCGATCATCAGCATCGTCATCTAGATCATCACGATCAACAATATTGTCATCTAGATCATCACGATCAACAATATTGTCATCTAGATCATCACGATCAACAACATCTTCATCTAGATCATCACGATCAACAACATCATCAATACAAGTATCCTCATTAATACAAGTATACATATCAAAAGCATGTATTCTCACTTAATACATCTATCATCAAAAGCATGTATTCTCACTAATACATCTATCATCAAAAGCATGTATTCTCACTAATACATCTATCATCAAAAGCATGTATTCTCACTAATACATCTATCATCAAAAGCATGTATTCTCACTAATACATCTATCATCAATACATAGCAGCATACCCTGCAACACACATGATCATATTATAGGATGATCAATCCCGCTCTCTTTAGGACATAGGTCCATGGATGATACAATCTAGATCAAGTTCCAGTATGATCAGTCCTTATCACTTTAAGACAAGTCTCATGTCTAGGGACGATGCAATCCCAATCAAGTTCTAGGATGATCAGTCCTTATCAATTTAAGACAAGTCTCATGTCTAGGGACGATGCAATCCCATCCGTACATTTAGGACCATGTCCAAGGATGACTTAATCCTCAATCGTACATTTAGGACCACATCCAAGGATGACTTAATCCTCAACCGTACATTTAGGACCACGTCCAAGGATGACTTAATCCTCAACCGTACATTTAGGACCACGTCCAAGGATGACTTAATCCTCAACCGTACATTTAGGACCACGTCCAAGGATGACTTAATCCTCAACCGTACATTTAGGACCACGTCCAAGGATGACTTAATCCTCAACCGTACATTTAGGACCACGTCCAAGGATGACTTAATCCTCAACCGTACATTTAGGACCATGTCCAAGGATGACTTAATCCTCACATGTCCACGAAGGACTTCATTCTCGAAGACATACATCTACGGCTCTCTTTAGGACCGAAGTCCAGGGATGATCCAATCCCCTCATGTCCACCAAGGACTTAATTATCGAAGACATACGTCTACGGCTCTCTTTAGGACCGAAGTCCAGGGATGATCCAATCCCCTCATGTCCACCAAGGACTTCATTCTCGAAGACATACGTCTACAGCTCTCTTTAGGACCGAAGTCCAGGGATGATCCAATCCCCTCATGTCCACCAAGGACTTCATTCTCGAAGACATACGTCTACGGCTCTCTTTAGGACTGAAGTCCAGGGATGATCCAATCCCCTCATGTCCACCAAGGACTTCATTCTCGAAGACATACGTCTACGGCTCTCTTTAGGACTGAAGTCCAGGGATGATCCAATCCCCTCATGTCCACCAACCTCTCTGTCGACATCACCAATATAGGTATTCACATCATCAACCTCACTGTCGATGCAGGCAATCTCATCATAAGTGATCACATCACTCCCCCTTTCGAGGAGGGTCCTTCTAAACTATATTAAGTTTGTCTCGGAAAAATTTACTTGAGGTAGGGGTTTGGTTAGTACATCGGATCAGTAGAGGTTTGGTTAGTACATTGGTTACAAATTCGAACTTTAATTCTTTTCTGCACCATATCTTGTATATAGAAATGTCAGATCTCTATGTGCTTTGACTTATCATGGAATACTGGATTCTCTATCATTTTGGTACAACTCTGTTTGTCACATAGGATCACAGTTGGGTCCATTCTAAAGCCATACCGCTTCACAACTAGCAGAGAAAGTAGCCATATATTACGCTTGTGCTGAGAGCCACACTAGACTATTTTTAGCTAAACCACGAGATCATGGCTGATCCCAGACAATAACATCCTCTCGATGTGTTCTTCCTGTCTGATACACTTTCTGCCCAATCAACATCTGTGTAACCATCTGAAGTCATGATCTCCAAAATAGCATAGATCAAAGTCTATCGTATCCTTTAGGTACTTGATCACATGCTTTGCAACTAATAGGTGAACACATCTAGTTTTCACTAGATACTGACTCAAGGTATTCACAGCAAAGCATATATTTGACCTAGTATTTATTAGATACATCAATGACCCAATAATTTGTCTGTACAGAGTTATATACACTAACTCTGATGAGTCATTCACCAACAGCTTCAAGTTGGAATCCATGAGAGTGGACATTCCAACATATCAAATCCTTTTAATAGTTCTCGACATACTTTCCCTGGTTGAGAAAGATTCCTTCTAAGCCTTTGCATACTTCTAGACCTAGGAAGTAATGCTGAGATCTTTCATTTTCATTTATGCAGCCATCTATCTGTGCCATCTCTCGTTAGATGGGTCTACTGATATGAACCTTAACAGTATTCGAACTCTGTGGTGAGTTCCTTCTTGCATCCATGTCATCTGTGTATAGAAGCCATATTCAACCTTGTAGCAAAGGTTGAGATCCGCATCACCCATGATGATCATTAAGCTCTTCAATTGACTATTGATCCTGGGTACCCATACAGAACTTGATTCACACTTCTTCTTTAATTACATCATTTAAGAGAATGGTCTTATCTAGTCACTTGGAGCAAACATCTCGTCATGATTCTCTTCCTCTTTCTAAGAGAATATTTTAGCCACGAGCCTTCTATATTATGTTTGTAAATATTCTTGTTGAACATCCATCACTTGTGCGCTGTTCATCATTCTTCATGATCTTTCCTACAAATCAAAATTAAGTACATGATTAGTAATACTTCATAATCATGAAATCATGTTGACATGATAACCTATTATGCATACAGATATCATTTACATAGTTATGCAACTATCTTGACCAATACTTTGGCACAACACTTTTCCATATCCTGTATGCATACAGTGGCTATCTAGATGCCTTCCATCTCTACCAGAACATACTATCGAGAGTGTGCATAGCTCTCAGCATGTCAGCAAAGAGGTTTCATTCTAGACAAGCAACAATGGAATGTTTGTCCAACTTACCAATCATATGCATATTAGTAGTATACTGTTCAATGCTCTATGAATGTTTACACTCAATATCATTTACTATTTCAAATAGCAACTCAAATACTTATCTTTTATGTTTGTGTGGTTGCCTCCCACTTGATCTTCTATATGTCTTTTGAACTTCTATTCATTCTGTACCACTGTGCATGCTCAAGTGTGCACTAGTTTTATCCTCATGATCTCATACACAAACATACATTCATTAGTATATTCTAAATATTATCAAAACATTCTAATTCTAAATGATCTTGAATATGTATAGTCATGATCATTAGTATTCAGGGTTTCAAGGAAATCTTCTTTTACTCATGCATATTCTTGTTTGATCATAGTTAGTTAAATCATCAACCAAGATAAGAGACATAATATGCATAAACCCTTGATTACTAACTTTATGAATAAGCATAATCAATCATACCAAGCATACTTATATAAGGGATCCTAACACAAGGTAAGATTCTAACATGACATAGGAAAACATACCTGGATTAGTATACCTGCTTAGTTATGTACAACATACCTAAACAATCTCTTCAATGATTTAGAGATCCTGAGCTAGAACCTGCATGTCTCATAGGTTAAGCATAATATAACAAAGTCATACATACCTCGTAAGTAAAACAAAGATTATGGATGAGTCTTTGTCTTCATGATGTCATGGTCATGGAACTTGATTTGTCTTTTGTGATGTACCTGTATCTTGTTAGCAGACAACATCAACCTCACACAACACCATAATGCATTAGTACAATCATATAGCCCTAATCAATGAATGTCTTCGATCATTCACATGCATTCATACTGCTACTAGAGTGATAAGACAATTCTAACATTGATCAAGATTGTACTAATAAATAATATGAAGACAAACACATTATGAACTTAATCAAGAATCAGATTTCAAGACATACCTGAACCTTCTTAAGTCATACCTGTCGAGACTTCTTGTAGTCTTCTTATGTAAGGCCTTAGCCTCAACTCCCCCCTAAAACTTGATTTAGAGCTTGATTAGGGTTTGCTAGAGAAACCCTAAAAATTCAATCTTTGACTTTCACACTTCTGAATGGATGGAAGAATGTGTCTTGTTGAGCTGATCAACCTAGCATTCTTCAATTTTGAAATCTCCAAAATTTGACCCCTCAAAATTGCCTTCGAAACTTCTGGATCTTCTAGACAGGAACCCGAACTAGGGTTTGATGAATCCCACCCTTCTGTCCAATCAAAAGGTTCGATCCAAGGCTCTAAACTCTTATTTTTCTGAGGAGCTTCCAGCCGTGGTTACATACTTCAAAAATTCCAACTTTTGCTGAAGCCCTAATTTTCCATCTTTCTGATCAAAATCCCGAACTAGGGTTTGATCAAGCCCGGTCTTCTACCCAACCAAAAAATTCGATCTTGGTCTCTAAATTTTGATTTTCCTAAGTAGAATTCAGCCGTGGACTCCGATTCCAAAAATTCTAACTTTCTCCGAAACCCTAAATTCCGGAAGCCATGAATAAAGGTGCTCCAAAAATAATTCTGTTTGGACAGAAATATGCACCTGATTGTTTCTGCTATAACTCTGAAATTTTTGCTCCACAGGGTCTAAAATTTTTTTTTGCAGTAGCCTGACCTATCATCTTTCCATCCTGATAGGTCTGACCTCAATTGGATTTTCTGAGAGAGAGTTATGCCAAGTGTCGCAACGTGACCTGCTTATGGGATAAAACAGGAGAGCAAACTTGTACGGTGTGCCACGTGTCACTATTTGAATTTTGGCCTCTGAAAAATTTTCTCGAGATATATTGCCCTGTTATATTTCCATCCTGATAGGTCTGACCTCAATTGGACTCTCTGAGAGAGATTTATGCCAAGTGTCGCAATGTGACCTGTTTATGGGATAAAACAGGAGAGCGAACTTGTACGGTGTGCCACGTGTCACTGATTCACCTTCGGCCTCTGAAAAAGTTTTTTGAGATAGTACAGTTTGTGTACTACCTGTCACTTTTTACTAAATTTCATTTGGAGCTTCCTAGCCCAAGTTATGACCTTTTTTCCAAGGTCACCTGATTTTGACTGAGATCTGGAAGAGGCAGAAACCCTAACTTGTACTGATCATAACTCATAAAGTACAACGAATCGGAGGGTTCCCTTTGGACACAAGGTACCTGGGGATGTTATCTTCGACCTGTAAACTTTTCAGACCCTGAACCTTTGCAGAAATGGATATATAGCCAAAGTTCCACGATGACTAGTTTTTGCTATGTAAAACCCTAACCTTCAAATTGTCGTAAGTAAAGCAAGTGTCGTAAGTGCCATACCTTGTCTTCCTTCAGGTTAGCTCTGATTCCATGTTAAGATTTAATATGATAAGATAGAAAATAGTAGCATTACATTCCATTTCACAATAATAGCATATACAAGATCACTGAAGAAACAACAAGCACAACATAAACACAAGAGACACAGATTTATCCTGGGAAACCCTCATGGGGTAGAAAACCCAGCAAAGCTTCCTCAATATAGATGACCAGCAATATACAAAGATGCAAACCCTGAGCATGAGCTCCTCCTTCTCCATACCAGACCTCTCCTCCACAAGTGCGCCTTTCTCAAGTGAGTGAGTGTGTCAAATGAGGAATACACCTCCTCTATTTATACACTACTCCGACTTGTCTTTTACACAAGACATGTAGGCTCGTATTTAACCAATGGGTTAAATACCCCACTACAACTGACTGGGCCGACCCCTCTAGGGTGGTCTAATAACCCTTTGACCGACATAACACATACAGGGCCGACCCCACTAGGGAAGTCTAATAACCCAAGTTACCACATTCCGACGGAGGAATAAACATCTCCGGATATACAATAAGATCTTCACGGAGGAATGAAACATCTTCGGAATAATAAAGTACAAATATAATATTATTTGAAGTTACAATATCTCAACAGCAAAGAGATGGGTGCTTCTTCATTGGATAGGGGAAGTATGCAGTTGAGATCTTGAAGAGATTCAGGATGGAGGACTGTAAGTCTATGGCTATACCTCTAGTTTCCAATTGGATGTTGACACCCAAAAAGTGCTCACTACCTCATCTACCCCATTACATGACTCATTGGTCCATATTTCCCACCATATTTGCCTCCAAAACCTCAAAAAATCATTAAAAAGCCTCCAAAAGGCCAAAAAACCATTAAAAAATCCTCCAAAAGGCCAAAACCCCATTTTCCCCCCAAAATAAGTTAAATTCCTCCAAAAATAGCAAAAACCCTCTAAAAAGGGAATAAAAAATACAAAAAAGAGGAAAAAGAAGGAAAAAAAGGAAGCAAAAACCCTATACAACTGACCTAAACCATATGGTGCCCAAAACCATGGGTCAACACTCCACCACTAAAAAACCTATAAATAGGTGATGGAGGCTCCCCATTTCATATCCACAATCATCCTTATCCTCACTCTGCCAAAAATTCTCATGAAACCCTAGCTCTCCGTTTGGAGCTCATTTCCACTTGAGAACCCCATTTGGCCCCATTTCCAAAACATCTTTGGAAGAAGGAGAAGGAACGACACTGGAGCTTGGAAGCAACCCTCCTAGATTCATGTAAGAGCTTCACCAACCTCACATTGGAGGTATAATCAATATAAAAAAACATTTTATTATCTTGTCTTTTCTGTTTATGCACGGGCTAGTCTAAATTTATTGTTTTCATTTACTGTATTGCTTTTACTTTTTTTACTGAACTACTACTAAGGAGTCCCTTCTCCTTAGTAGGTGCTCATTTGCAAAAGCTAGGGTGAAAACCCTAGCTACAATTTTGGCAACTCCCCTAGTGTTCCTTTGAATTTCTGGTTATAGTCTTTAAGAAATTTTTAGTTTTCTGCAATATTTTCCTGTTTTTTCCTTTTGGATGTCCCTTTCGGTAGTCGGGTTTGCTGCCATAAACCGCGTCTTTTTTCCCCATAGTTGCGATCCGACCGCGGCTTTCAGACTGTTCCCTGTAATTCGACTGCGGCACTCAGACTGTTTCCCGAGAACTCCCGGCGGTTTTCAGTCTGTTTCCTGCGATCTGATCGTAGCTCTCAGCCTGTTTCCTGCGGTCCGACCGTGGTTGTTCAGCCCTTTTCCTGCAATCCACCTGCAGCTTTTAGCCATTTTCCTGCGATCTGCCTGCAGCTTTCAGCCATTTTCCTGCAATCCACCTGCGGCTTTGAGCCATTTTCCTGCAATCCGCCTATGACTTTCAGCCATTTTCCTGCAATCCGCTTGCGGCTTTCATCCCTTTTCCTGCAATCCGCCTGTGGCTTTCAGCCCTTTCCCTGCGATCCACCTGCGGCTTTCAGCCATTTTCTTGCAATCCGCCTACATCTTTCAGCCATTTTCCTGCAATCTGCCTGTGGCTTTCAGCCATTTTCCTGCGATCCGCCTGTGGCTTTCAGCCATTTTCCTGCGATCCGCCTGTGGCTTTTAGCCATTTTCCTGCGATCTGCCTGCGGCTTTGAGCCATTTTTCTACAATCTGCCTGTGGCTTGGAGCCATTTTCCTGCAATCCGCCTGTGGCTTGGAGACATTTTCCTGCGGTCCGCCCGCGACTGTCGACCTATTTCCCGTGATCCGACCGCGCAGTTTCACCGCAGACCCGCGATCTGTTTTCTGCATTTTTTCCCTGTTTGAACCCAGAACTTTGTTGCAATATTTTTTGCACCTGCACAGCCACCTGTCTTACCTGCAGCCATACTTACCTACAGCCTTTTCCTGCAGTATTATTTATGTTCCATTTACAAAAATTTTTAAATTTCAACATTTTAATTGAAAAAGAGAAAATTTTACATTTCAAAGTTTAATTTCTGCATTATTATTGTTAGTTAGAAAGTTGCCCACCCCGTGGCACTTTTACTTGGGCTCATTATCTCACACGCACACACTCTGTCGCTTAATTCAAGTGATCCCTAAAATACTACTTAACACAACCAACATTCTAACCCCACTTGGGGAACACAAAAGAATATTGTAGTTAGGTAGGGTCGGGGGGATAGGCATCCAATTAACACCCCTCGGTTGCTTACACTTGAGACATAGTTGTTGTCCATTAGGGAACCAAATCCCCCTAGTATTTTTTGACACAGTTTAAAACCAATTTATCGGGAAGGCCTCTCCCCTAGGAGGGTTGAAGTATCCAGACTGGTTCCGGAAGCCTGAGTGGAATACCGCAATCCATTCAGTAACCGAAGGATACCTTTCGTAGTTCTCAGTGTACTACTCGTATGGGAGTACAGCGGTGATACAACCAAACTGCAGATTCACCCAACCGAACGTGTCATGAACGGGGTATCTTAGTTGCATTTCTTCTAGGATTGACTACCCGGTGTCCCTCCCGGTAGGGGGATATCTTTAGCCACTTAGCTCTACTATCCATATTGTCTGACTTGGATTTCATCACCTTGCAAAGGATATGTCTGATTGAGTTAGAATACTATTTAGCTAGGTGTTTGCATGCTCCCTTACCTCCCTTTGGTCTAGCGAGTCCACTATTTTTTATTTTTTAGGAAACCTGCTGCTTGTTGGTATTCTGACCATTTTTGTTGACGCTCCACTTATTGTAGCACAACTATTACAGTGAGTGTTTTGAGCTGGTTGTTGGCCTGAGTGCCATATTTTTTGCGCTCTCCTTCTGCACACTCGGCTGCATTAGTGTTTTTGAGTTGTTTTCCACTCGAAACAATCCCCAGAGCCTTGACACCATATGTCACCATTGAGTCCCTGAGACATTCTCGGTGCTTCCGGGGCCAACCCCCGTAGCACAGTTCACTTGACACCACCCGTCATAGACGTAGAGCTTCATCACTCGACTCCACTTGTCCTAGACGCAGAGCTCCGTCCCCCGGCACTGACGCCTCTTATTTTACCTCTGATTCAAAGGCAGAGTCCGAGAACCCCAGTTACACTGCACCAACCAGCCCCATGGCTGGCATGACTTCGAACCCTTTCTTTGTAGGGACCATTGGTGGAGCATCCACCACCACCCCAGCTACCACACCCGCTTTGCGTATGCCCTCGATGGGGGACACATCCACCATTCCGGTCACTGTACCTATTCCAATGACTACCATACCCATCCCAACTCCACTAGTGGCTCACACTACCCTTGGTAGTGTAGGACTATCCCATACCACCTTCGTTGCTCCACCTGGGGGCAACGTCCCCAACCCGAACCCAGTTCCTCCACTTGGGGGCATTGGCCCCAACGTGGTCCCAACCACCAGTATGTCACATCCTTCTACTAGTTTTCCATTCATGGCTAGTTTCAACCTTCCTGACCTGGCCAGACTAACTAACGACCCCATCAGACACGACCCTGCATGGCCTCACATGCCCACCAAGCTCCCATCAGACATCTCGAAGTTTGAGGGCAAGCTAGGTGAAGACCCCCATAACCATATTATGTCCTTCCATCTATGGTGTTCCTCCAACTCCATAGTAGATGACTCCGTCCGACTCCGTCTGTTACAGCGCACCCTCACTGGCTCTGCAGCTAAGTGGTACATTGAGCAGCCCCATGGGACCCATGCCACCTTTACTTCCCTTGCCTCGGCCTTCCTGCAGTTCTTTGAGTTACTTGTCCGCTATGATGTGGGAGTTGAGATCCTACTGTCTTGCAGACAGAACACAGCCACCCACATCAGTGACCACATTCATGAGTGGCGTCGATGCCGCAGCCTCTGCAAAATCAAGTTAGATGATTGTATCTTCTTAGATTGGTTTCTAAAATCTCTCCTTCCTATCATTGCCAAGGATGTGGTATCCGAGAGACCCCAGTTCGAAGAAGAGGCCATCCTCAAAGCCCAGCAATTTGACCTTATTTATGCCCAGTCTAGTTACCTATATTCCATCATCCCTGATGCCCCCCGCAGCGATTCCTCCTGGCACGATGCGCTGGGGACATCCCATGCCGCAGATGGCATCATTGGCCATATAGCCTCACATAACCAGCCCTTTTTCATATCACGTCCTAGCCCTGGCCCCGACCTTTCCTAGGCTACATCCCAGTCCGGAGCAACCAATTCGTATGCCCCCATGGCACATCATCACCATTCCCACGGACCCTCATGTCCACCTCAGTGCTTTGGTCTTGCATCCCCTGCTTACGCCCCCTCGGTCGCACCTCAGCCATATTACCACCTGTAGGTCGCTCCAGCTCCTGTATCCTCTCAAGCACCACCTGCTTATTACCTGCCACAGGCAGCCCTTGCGGCAAACCCGCAACCCGTCGCAAAAGCATATCAGTAATCCCCACAAGGTTCAACACCTGCACCACCTCCACCTACTTATTATCCATCGCAACCTGCTCCCGCACCTGCACAACCCCAGAACCCACCCGCCACCCAAGGGCAAGTGTATGCGCAACAAAATCCGCAGCCAAACCAAAACAACCAGTGCCAACAGGGCTAGCAAAATCGTGGCAAAGGCCGTAACCGTGAGAACAACCCCCCTCCAGGCTAAGGCGGTCCACCTCCCAATCCCCCAAACAACAATAATGCGGCACTTGCCAACCAGAACCCCAATCGGCCACCCAAGCAGGCCAAAAATCCTAATTTGCGAACAAACCATCCCTTTTCTATTTGCGGGGTCTATGGACATTACACACACGCTTGCCCACATTTGGAGCGAGATCGAAAACTTTGGACCGATGATGCCCACCGCCAAGGGCACGCGTCTCCTCAGGCGCCACCCAACCCCCCACCACCTCAGAATCAACCCTTGGTGTTACAAAACCCTTTACCCACCCAAGGCGTAGTGCACACACAGCCGTTGGCTCCCCCTCAAGGAAACGCGCCACCACAACAAAAAATCACTTATGCCGCTCCTGATCAACCCATGTTATACTCAAGTACCCATCACTTGTTAATGATGTCATCCACCGATGTCAACCTTCAAACCCGTCAGAACCAATATGGCTCCACCCCTGAAGCCCCTCCCACCAACAAAAACACTAATGCTCATCCCACCGATCAGTCATTACGCATACCTCCGGCTCCACTAGATGGTGCCTCCAAAGCCCCTCGCTTCCCACTTCGTCGCATCAACAATAACCCCAATGCTCGTGCTACGTCTAATTACAACATTGTAGATGACTTAGCCTAGTCCCCCGCAACCATGTATGCGTTAGAAGTCTTAAAAAACTGTCCTACACAGCGCAAGACTTTGCTTTTATCCATTGGTGCTATTGACCCAAATGATTCACGAATGATGGCCTTCGATTTGGACCAATCCGAACCACGCTTTCCTTCCACATTAGCGTTCCAAGTTTTTGTATCCATTCAGAATCTTGTCATCCATCGATGCATCATCGATGAAGGTGCCTCTACATGCGTTATGTCCACATTCGTTTGGCAGAAGTTGGGATCCCCTACTCTCCAGCAGTCCACTGTGTTGCGAGCCTACGACGGCCGTTCAGCTCAACCCCAAGGTCTCTTAGCTAATGTACCCGTCCAGTTGGTTGGTAAAATAGTGCTCATTTCCATAGATGTCATCAACGCCCAACTTGATTATAACCTCTTACTTGGCCGCAGTTACATGTATGCCATGCGGGCGGTTGCCTCATCCATTTTTTGTACCATGATGTTCCCCCATGACAGACGCGTGGTCAAGGTTGACCAACTCACCTATTACAATCCCAATGCTCCTGCTGCACCCAAAAATTTTCTCCCCGTGGTCGAACAACCTGCTTACGGTACAACTACCTCGTTGGTTCCCTCAGTGGGACCTAGAGTCTACTCAGATATGGCCATGACCTCAACATTCTAGGCCATTCCACCCCCATCACCCATGACTGAAGTATATGACTTATGTACCCTTTTCCACAATACACCAACACCCAACCATCAACTGCCCTTGCTACCCCCAACCACCATTGGTACCTAGTCATGTTGGTGTTACACCCATCCATACAATCCCTTTCCTATTTCCCCCTTCGGGAGTAGTAAGAACCCCGGTTATGGTTACCCTCAGCCTCCCCGGTTTAACTTTAGAATTACCTGTATGGTACATCATGCCTCCCGTTACCCCTCCAACACCAAATGTCGTCCTACAACCGGTGCAACCCATCACCACTACTAGTCAACCACCTCCTGGTTTCGCTACCCCTTCATCATCCACCAATCCATCCTTGTTATCAAGCACACTGGGGGTAGAGGCCCACAACCATACACTGCTTTACCCTTGCCTAAACTAGTTAAGAATACCCCCGTGTTTCGTGCTCCTCCCAAATGCTCATTGTGTGATGAGTTAGGCCATGCTACTCATCAATGTCCACAATTACCCGCATTACAGGAACACATGCAAATGCTTGATGACGACCCCAACATCCTGGTTGTTCAACTCAACCCAACCCCTAATCCTCGTGATAAATCACTGCGTACCAACCACCCTTGTGCAGTATGCGGTATTTACGGCCATTACTCACATCATTGCCCAGATCTCCTAGATTACAGAGTAGCTCTCTATGAGATGAATAATTTGGACCTTGAGACGACGCCCCCCACCATTGAGGAGATCCACCCCCTAGTATCCCCTTCATCCGGAGAGATTAATACCATTTATATGACCTCTTATACTACCATTCCCTCGTCAACCAATTTGACCACTCAAAGTTTCCACAATGATGAGGAGATTCTAGAGGCTCTTACTGCCCCTGATTACCCCTGGGAGGATATGCACCATTGTTCATATTTCCTCCCGAAGGCCTCCTCCTCCACCATAGCCACCCAATTCTTGGTTGAATCCAAAGATTTCTTTCTTGCCAAAGTCGACTGGTTTAGAGACCCCATTCCTACCCCCGACGCCTTCGAAGAAGGTAACATGGCCAACATCTCACCCGTAATCCACATTGATATCTCTGCCCTAGGTGGTGCTCCTGAAATCATTTCATTAGGAGCTTCCTGCACCGAGCACGAGATCGGAGAGTACAAGAAAATTTTCCAAGAATTCCGCGATGTCTTTGCCTGGTCCTATACCAAAATGCCTGGTCTTGACCCCACTATTATAGAGCATCACATTGACACGTGGCCAGATGTACCCCCCGTTCACCAGAAACAATGCCCCATTCATCCATCAAGCTCCCTGCCGTTAAAGCAGAGATTGAAAAACTTCGCACAGCAGGATTCATTTATCCTATTGCATACACCACTTGGGTTTCTAACCCCGTCCCTGTCAACAAGAAACAAGGCACCATCAGAGTATGTACTGAATTCCGTGATTTAAACCGAGCATGTCCCAAAGACAACTTCCCCACGCCATTCATTGACCAACTCATTGATGCGTGTGCAGGCCATGAGGTCTTATCCTTCATGGACGGTTTCTCAGGATACAACCAGATTCAGATCCGCAAGGAAGATCAATACAAGACTACCTTTACCTCCCCATGGGGCACCTTTGCCTATTGTGTCATGCCTTTCGGCCTTAAAAATGTCGGTGCCACCTTCTAGCAGGCCATGACCTATTGTTTCCACGATTTGGTCCATATCCTATTAGTCTATCTTGATGATCTTATAGCTCGTTCCCGGAAACGATCAGGCCACCTTAATGACCTTCGGCAAGTCTTTCTGCGTTGTCGCAAATATCAAATCCGCTTGAACCCACTCAAGTGTGTCTTTTGCGTTCCGGCAGGCCGATTGTTGGGTTTCATTGTTTCCCATAAAGGAATCGCTGTTGATCCCCTCAAAGTCCAAGCCATCATAGACCTGCCCGCACCACGCACGCTTCAGTAGCTCCAGAGTCTGTAGGGGAAATCTAATTTCCTCCGTCACTTTGTTCCTGATTATGCCACCACAGTTCATGGTTTATTACACCTGCTTCGTACCCATATACCCTTTGTTTGGGATGACGAGGCGCAAGCTACATTTGAAGCCCTCAAGAAAGCTCTCACACAAGTCCCATTGATCTCCCCTCTGGATTTCTCTCAGGACTTCATCCTTTACGTCTCAGCATCCGATCATGCCGTGTCCGGAGTCCTTGTCCAAGAAGACACCGCTCGCCAGGAGCATGTCATTTATTATGTCAGCCAGACCTTATCTGGACCACCCCTCCGTTACCCATATGAAGAGAGGCTGGCCCTCGCCGTCGTCTTTTCTATCCAAAAGTTGCGACATTACATTTTACTCAGTCATACCACAGTTGTCGCTGACTCCAACCCCATGGTCTATCTCTTGAATCGGTGACTTCTGCAAGGTCGTGTTGCTAAATGGGTAATTATCCTCCAAGAATATGACTTAACTTTCAAAACCCCTAAGAGCACTAAATACCTCGTGCTTGCACAGCTCATCACCGATCTGCCATCCCTTTTGCCGTCCCCACAAATCTCCGATGAGTTACCCGACAATTCTCCGATGATGACCCATGGTACGGTGATATTTTGCTCTACCTTCGCACACAGAAGTTTTGATCCAACATAAATCGTGATGGACGTCGTCATATCTGTCACCAGGCCTCTCGATATCTCCTCTTGGGCGATGTCCTTTACCGGCGAGGGGTTGACACAATTCTCTGTCATTGTCTTACACACGAGGAAGCCGAACAAGTCCTCAATGACTGTCACAGCGGTGCCTGCTGCAGACATTTATCTGGAATGGCCACCGCCCAAAAGGTCATCCGCGCCGGATACTTCTGGCCCACACTCTTTACCGACTGCATCACAGCAGTCAAACATTGCCATAATTGCCAACTTTTTGCCCCTAAGGCTCGGACACCACCCGCCCCATTACACCCAGTCATCACCGTTGGTCCCTTTTGTAAATGGGCCGTTGACTTCAAGGAATGTAAACCCTCATCCGCAAACGACCATAAGTACATCATCGTCGCCATCGACTACTTCACCAAATGGGCTGAAGCCATGCCCACTTTCAATTGTAAAGCTGACACCGCTGCCCGTTTCTTTTTTAACCATGTTATCACATGATTCAGGGTCCCCAAACACCTGGTCTCAAACCATGGTTCACATTTTGAAGATTCCATTTGGCGCGAGTTGTCCACTCTACTGAAGTTCGAACATCAGTATTCCTCTGCTTATTACCCCCAAGGGAACGGCCAAGTAGAGGCCATCAATAAAATTTTAAAAACCATCCTCCAATGCATTGTTGACCGGCATAAGTATAATTGGCATCACATGCTTTTCCCTGCATTATGGGCTTACCGTACATCAACTAAGACTGCCACCCGGTTTTACCCCGTTCCATTTGGTTCACGGTGTAGAGTCTGTCCTCGCCATCAAGTGTCAGATACCTGCCTTACACATCGCCGTCGAGCTTCTCCTAGACACCTCCCCACTCAAGCAATGTCTGCTATCACTGGAGCATGCTGATGAAGACCGTTGCGCCACCCTCCAAACCATTGAAGCTGCCAAGAGCCACTCCAAAGCTGGTTACGACAAACATGTCCACCCTCGAACTTTCCGTGAAGGAGACCTTGTTCTCGCTTATGACCAAGCCCACGACAAGACTGGTAAAGGAAAGTTTGAATCCATGTGGCAAGGCCCTTACATCGTGCAAACCCGCCTCGGAAATGGGGCATATATTTTAATTGACTCCGAAGGCCACCCTTTGCGCAACCCCCGTAATGGGTTGCATCTTAAACGCTTTTATCTTTAAACAAACCCGCGGCCCCATTGGTCCGTATTGTACAGTTTGCTTTATTTTTGTTTTTCACCTTTTTTACCACACCCTTACATTCATCATTTTTGCATGATTACAGATGGACCATCTTCCACCTCATTACATTGGCTTCGCCGATGGAGCGAGCCGCTGGTCTCCAAACCTGGCCTTTGCAGCATGGGTCTTATATTCCCCTTCACATGAGTTGATCCACCTCGACGGAATGTGCATAGGAACAGCTACCAATAACCAGGCGGAGTATGATGCTGTGACCGGTCTCCTGATTGCTCCCCTTCAGATGGGCATATGTCACCTTCATGTGTTTCTTGACTCCCAGCTACTTGTCTCCCAGCTCAATAATTGCTACCAGGTGCATGATCCTTGCCTCTTTAGAAAGTTCCTGCGCACAAAACAGCTTAGCCGAAAATTTGAATCCATATCATTCACCCATGTCCCACGAGCTTAGAATAGTGTCGTAGATCAAATGGATAACAACATACTAGATTGGCATATCAATCACACCATGTAAACCATCCATCATGCATCATCATGCCATTAAAAAACATCTAAAAATCCCAAAAAGATTGCATTTACAATAAGGGGCATCCACATGCCTATCATCACATTACTATACAGGGGCATCCACGTGCCTATCATAACACATACTGTTGCATCCATGTGCAATACGTAAATACAAAATACACAAGGGGCATCCATGTGCCCATCATCCTACTTGCATCCATGTGCAGTACAAACACATAACAAACCACAATGTTAAATTTTCAGTATTAAATCACAATACTATAGGATCTTTGCTGAGAGAATAACATCTACAGTATATCAATGCATGACAATCATAATATGACAAGCATCACAAGCATCACAAGAATCAAAAGCATAGAGACAAGAGACACAGAGTTTCCGTGGGGAAAACCCTAAGGTGAAAAACCCCACAACTTCCTCAGAGATAGAGAGAGCAATGGCTCAACCAAAATACAACCAAATAACACAGAGATAGTCTCCTAGCAAATGATCCTCCTCCTCCTCACAAGTGCGCTACTTTCCAGAGAGAGAGTGAGTTACTTTTCCGAGTGAGTAAAATAGAGATCTCCTATCTCTATTTATACTCACCTTTTTGCCCAGTGACCTACTGGGGCCGACTTGTCTACTTGAGTACATCCACATTATATTATATATTAATTAGGGCCGACCCCATAAGGTGGTCTAATAACCCATCGGCAAGTACACACACTTGCGACACTTGTCAATCCACATGACGACACTTCCTTATAGAGGAATAACACATCTCTTATAAGGGTACAATAAATATATATATAATACACAGATGAAATACATTCCGAAGTTACATATACATCAACACTCCCTCTTAACTAGGAAGGTATTTCTCGACACAGATCTGCTAGACAAGTCTTCTTCTCTGGATCAACGTCATCGATGTATCGTCATCGTCATCGTCACTGCTGCTGCTATCTCATCCAATCTCTGTCTCTACTCGTCATAGGAAGTTCTACAGAGCCAGTCCTTTTTCATACTGGATGTAGGCCCACCACCTGTAGGTCTTCGTCATCACTGGCCATACTGTGGAATCCTCAGGACTTTTACGTGCGTCACAAAACCTCGAAAGAGCATCCCAGGCTGTTACGAGCACACAGCTCTACCTATAGGATCTCCCAGGGCGCTATTACATGTGACCCCACCACAAAACCTCGCAAGAGCATCTCAGGATGTTACGGGTACACAACTCCGACCTGAAATCTCCCAGGGTGCTATTACATGTGGTCCACCACAAAACCTCGTAAGAGCATCTGCCAGATATCCCAGGGCGCTATTACATGCCATAGGCAAAACCTCGTAAGACTATCTGCAGATCTCCCAGGGCGTTATTACATGTGGTCATGGCAAAACCTCGCAAGAGCATCCCAGGACTGATTACGGGCACACAGCCCAACCTATCGGATCTCCCAGGGCGCTATTATATGCCATAGGACAAAACCTCGCAAGAGCATCTGCCAGATATCCTAGGGCGCTATTACATGCCATAGGAAAAACCTCGTAAGACTATCTGCAGATCTCCCAGGGCGCTATTACATGTCCTCCCAGAGAAAAACCTCGAAAGAGCATTTTCCAGATGTCCCAGGGCACCGATATTACATGCCATAGGAAAAACCTCGAAAGACCATCTGCAAATCTCCCAGGGCGCTATTACATGCTCATCTGCACAACCTGATCCACGGCCATAGAGTATCAACCTGATACTCACCATACATCATCCTGATGTATCCATGATCATCCTGATCATCATCACTACAACGTCCTGTTGCATGTCATCTGGAGCAACATCCTGAAGCTCGTCATCCATGATCATCCTGATCATCACTGCAACATCCTGCTGCATATCATCTGGAGCAACATCCTGAAGCTCGTCATCCATGATCATCCTGATCATCACTGCAACATCCTGCTGCATACCAAGTATCTACCTGATACATATCATCATACATGATCCTCCTGATCATACAATGTATCCACCTGATACAAATACAAATACATGATACATATCACCATACATGATCCTCCTGATCATACAATGTATCCACCTGATACATATACAGATACAAGGTCCAAGCATCCAACAAGATGCATATACAAAATACATACACATGATCCAACTGATCATATCCAGCATCCAACATGATGCGTACATACATACATAAAAATGATCCAACTGATCATATCCAGCATCCAACATGATGCGTACATACATAAAAATGATCCAACTGATCATATCCAGGCAGAAACCAGAACATCATCCTGATGCTCATCATCCAGCACTTACATCCACAGCCATGTGAAGGATCCTCCTTCCAACATGCTTGGAATGGCTTCAGCAAATGTGTCCATCACTTCTTCCTCGAAGTGTCCTCGATCTGAAGAATGCCAAGCCTCTCTCTGAAGTACTCGAACTTCACCTTGGCTAGTGGCTTCGTCAGCACATCTGCAATCTGCTCGTCCGTCGCAACATACAGGAGCTTTACAGCTCCTCTCTGCACCATATCCCTGATATAGTGATATTTGATCTCTATGTGTTTCGACCTGTCATGAAACACTGGGTTCTCGGACAGCTTCACACAACTCTGGTTATCACAGAAGATGCCAGTAGCCTCCAACGGGAGATCAAATAACTCAGATAGTAGCTTCCGTAGCCATACTGCCTCACAACTAGCTGAACAGGCTGCAACATACTCTGCCTCAGCTATACTCAGTGCTATGCAGGACTGCTTCCTGCTAAACCAGGAGATCACACTTGATCCCATACTGAAGCAACACCCAGATGTGCTCTTCCTGTCTGCAGCACTGCCAGCCCAATCTGAATCAACATAACCCCGCAGGTTAAACTTTTGATTCGCCTCATACCTAAGCCCATAATCCACTGTACCCTTCAGGTACCTCAGAACATGCTTTACAGCAACCAGGTGAACACTTCTTGGATCCGTCAGGAACTGGCTCAATGTGTTCACAGCAAAGCAAATGTCTAGTCTCGTGTTCGTCAGGTACATCAAGGACCCAATCATCTGACGGTACATAGAGACATCAACTCGCTCAGATGAAGCATCACATAGAAGCTTCAGATTTGATGCCATCGGTGTGGCCATGGCCTTGCAATCCATCATCCCGAATCTCTTCAGGATATCTACTGTGTACTTCCCTTGACCAAGGAAGATCCCACCTGCATTCTGCCACACCTCCATACCTAGGAAATAGTGCATCATTCCCAAATATTTCATATCAAATTCACCTGCAAGCTTCCTCTTAGTATCTGCAATCAGTCTGTCATCTCCTGTCACAAATAGGTCATCAACATACAGAAGTAAAATCACTGGATTCCCTTCCTCAACTTTGAAGTAAAGGTTGGAATCTGCTTGACTCTTGGTAAAGCCCAAACTAGATAGGAAACTGTCCATCCTACCATACCAGGTTCTGGGAGCTTGCTTCAAGCCATACAAGGCTTTCTTCAATCTACATACATATGATTCCCTGTTATGTATTTCAAAGCCGAGTGGCTGTTCCACATATACTTCCTCTTCTACTACACCATTTAGGAAAGCAGTCTTGACATCCATCTGGTGTATTTTCCATTTCATTGCTGCAGCCAGGGCAAGTACTGTTCTGATGGAAGTATATTTGGCTACAGGTGCAAAGGTTTCTTCATAATCTATTCCCTCTTTCTGAGAGAATCCTCGAGCTACGAATCTTGCTTTGTACTTCTCCACACTGCCATCTGCAGCATGCTTGATTTTGTAGATCCATTTTGAAGTCACAACAGACTTCTCTTTAGGTCTTGGGACAACATCCCAAACATCATTCTTCATTATTGATTGGTATTCCTCGATCATAGCATCCTTCCATTCTTTCTTTTCCGCTGCCTCTTCATAACTGGAAGGTTCTTTGTTCATGATGTCACAGAGTAAAGCAACATAACTGGTGTGTGATCTGGTTCTCTTCTTTGCTCTGTGTTCTTCTTCTGGAATGCCAAATCTTTCTGCATCATGAATGAGATCTCTAGCCCATACAGGGTTTCCTCTTGTGAGAGTTATCCTCACGGGGTGGATCTACAGGTTCTTGTGGATCTTCAAACTCACGAACAACTTCTGGAACTGCTTCAGTCATGGTAGTGTCCTGAAATCTTGTTTCCTTAGGTTCTTCATAAACTTCGGTAGGTGCCTTCCTTGATTTGATGAATGCTGAGTTTTCATCAAATGTTACATCCCTGCTGACATCAATTTTCTTGAACCCTGGAAAGTATATTCTGTAAGCCTTCGAGCTTTCACTATAACCCACAAAGATGCCCTTCTTTCCTGAAGGATCTAGTTTAGTCCTCTTCTCTTTTGGGACATGAGTATATACTGGACAACCGAATATTCTGAGATGGCTGACTTCAGGTTTCTTACCAGAAAAGACCTCTTCTGGTGTCTTGTTGTCCAATATCTTGTGGGGTGTTCTGTTCTGCACATATACAGTTGTTCTAGCTGCTTCTGCCCATAGATGCATAGGAAGATCCTGGTCATGCAACATTGCCCTTGCTGCTTCCATGATAGTTATGTTCTTCCTTTCTGCAACTCCATTCTGTTGAGGATTATAAGGAGCAGTCAAATCCCTCTTAATCCCTGAATCACTGCAAAGCTTCTTGAAGTCATTTGAGGTGAATTCTCCACCATTGTCGGATCTGAATGTCTTGATTTTCTTGTCAGTTTGATTCTCCATCAAGGTTTTGAATTCCTTGAATTTATCAAGCACCTCATCTTTTCCCTTCAAGAAGTATACCCAAGTCTTCCTGGAGAATTCATCAATAAATGATACATAGTAAACATACCCACTCAGGGAGCTGGATGACATAGGGCCACATACATCTGAGTGGATGATTTCCAGAATGTCTTTTGCCTTGCTTTCACTGCTTGGGAAAGCCTTCTTAGTGTTCTTTCCTTTTGCACATCCTTTGCAAACACCTTCATGTTTGGTCTTGATTTCAGGAAGACCTTCTACTGCCTTGCTTGCAATTGGAAGTGCCCTATAGTGCATGTGAGCAAGTCTTCTGTGCCAAAGTTCACTTGGCTCCATGGATTCATGTACCATGGCATGTTCAGGTTGTCCCTTCAATTTATACAAGCCTCCCTCTTGCTCTCCAATCACTACTGCATCATCTATGTTCTTTCCCTTTGGCCACATTAGAACTTGGCCATCCACAAATGCAACCCTCATATCTTTTGCATCTAATGCAGAGATGGAGAGTAAGTTCTTCTTGAGTCCAGGAACATACAGTACTTCTTTCATCTTCAATGATTTTCCAGAATCTAGATTGTAGGAGGCTTCACCACTTCCTTTGATTGGGTATTGATAATCATCCCCAAGTTTCACCTTATGGGGTGATTCATGTTCAGAAAGGTTCACAAAAGATTCCTTGAACCCAGTCATGTGTTTGGAGGCCCCACTATCAATCAACCAATCATTACATCCATGGGAGATGGTACCTGTAAGAGCAGAGATCAGAACATACTCTTCTTCACTTGATGAGACATCATCACTATCACTTTCTGCCCTAGCCTTCTTCTTTGGGGGTTCATCATCTTCGGCAGCATGAGCATGAAATCTTCTTTTGCTGCCCTTCTTCTTCTTACTGAAGTTATTGTTATTATCCCTTTTGTTCTTGGGACAATCTGAAGCATAGTGACCCTTCTCATTGCATGTAAAGCATCTTAGGTCCTTCTTATGAGTTCTTTTGTGGTGAGAGTGATCCTTCTTGGTTTTGCTTCTTTTGGTGTGAGCTGCAAGGGCTTGATCTTCTCCTCCCATCTTTTCCTCACGAGCTATAAGTCTAGCTTCTTCTTGAGAACATTCTTCCCGAAGTCTACTGAAGGAGATCAAATTCTTCCTTGCACAAATTCCTTGAATAAAGGAATCCCATGACCTGGGAAGGCCATTTAGAGTAGTCATCACCACCTCACCATTCTCCACCATTTCATCCACTGCTTCTAATTGTTCCTTGATCTGAGAGACCCTTGAAAAGTAAGATTGAATGGTTTCTCCATTCTGAAACTTTACTGCTTTTAATTGGTTCCGCAGGGTCATCTTCCGATTTATGTTCTTTCCTTCAAATATCTTGGTCAAGGATTCAAACATCTCCTTGGGTGTCCTGAGAGAAGACACATGGGGTATGAGATGGTCTTTGATAGAATCAGCAATGATTCTCTTTGCCTTGACCAATTTCTTCTTGTGCAATTCCTTGGCCTCTTCATCCTCTGGGATAGGGATGTCTTCTTTCACATATGAGTCCAACTCATTCTCTTCCAGGATTAGCCCAATCCTATACTTCCAAGCTCGGAAGTTATCAGCCCCTTCAAGCTTATCCTCAAGCTTGGTGTGAAGAGACATCTTTAAGAGTACTTCAAATGGAAATAGAAAAGATTTAGAACTTACCACTTGAAGTGCTGAAAACTGGATCTGGTCCCGGATTAGGGTTTGTCAGTGAAACCCTAAAAATTCAAAATGTGAATTTCAAAATTCCGGAAGGATAGAAAGATGCGCCTTGGAGAGCTGATCAGCTTAGTACATTCAGAATTTGAGATCAGCAAAGTCTTGCCCTTCAAAATTGCCTTTTTGTCCTCCCGGGTTCACTAGGGAGAGCCCTGAATTAGGGTTTGAGTTTCCCGGAGATCTACCCAGCCAAAAATCTCTATCCAAAGCTCAAACCTTCGATTTTTGCAAGGAGCTTCCAGCTGTGCCTTCAGTTTCCAGAAATTCCTATTTTTGTGGAAACCCTAATTTTTAGGGCCAAATCTGAAAATGCTCGGAACTGAATTCTGATTGGGTAGATAGATGCGCCTTGATGAGTAGATCCAATCTACTATACTGAATTTCAAAAATATGTGGAGAGAAACCCAATAAACAAGGAATACAAGCTTCCGTCACTGCAAAATGTCTTCTTCTCAGTTAAGCTCTGATACCATGTTAAATTTTCAGTATTAAATCACAATACTATAGGATCTTTGCTGAGAGAATAACATCTACAGTATATCAATGCATGACAATCATAATATGACAAGCATCACAAGCATCACAAGAATCAAAAGCATAGAGACAAGAGACACAGAGTTTCCGTGGGGAAAACCCTAAGGTGAAAAACCCCACAACTTCCTCAGAGATAGAGAGAGCAATGGCTCAACCAAAATACAACCAAATAACACAGAGATAGTCTCCTAGCAGATGATCCTCCTCCTCCTCACAAGTGCGCTACTTTCCAGAGAGAGAGTGAGTTACTTTTCCGAGTGAGTAAAATAGAGATCTCCTATCTCTATTTATACTCACCTTTTTGCCCAGTGACCTACTGGGGCCGACTTGTCTACTTGAGTACATCCACATTATATTATATATTAATTAGGGCCGACCCCATAAGGTGGTCTAATAACCCATCGGCAAGTACACACACTTGCGACACTTGTCAATCCACATGACGACACTTCCTTATAGAGGAATAACACATCTCTTATAAGGGTACAATAAATATATATATAATACACAGATGAAATACATTCCGAAGTTACATATACATCAACACACAAGCGCATCCACGTGCATACATTACATCATAATCACAAAAGATGCATCCATGTGCATATATATATCAAAAAATAAACGTCAATGTTCTACACATGTCCTGAGTACCTCAACTCTCAGCTATACAAAAAATGTATATACATCGAAAAGCCTCATAGAATACAAGCTGTAAGCTACAAAAAACCCCGAGTGTCCACACACATCGGGGAGGAGTCCTCTGCACTCCCTACTGAGAGTCATACCCTCCATTGCTGCCTGCATCGACCGCTTCAGATTCCTCACCCCGCTCCTCCTTTGGTAGCTCCTCATCCCCTGCTAGATCATGTGCCCGACCCCTCTCCGCCAAAATGGCCACCCGGATCGCGATCGATCAAAAATCCCGTGGCACCCCAAGACAGTCCTAAATCACCTCCTAATCCAAGTCCCGCCACCCATCATCAGTCAATCCAACTAGCAAACGATCGAGAAGCACCCGTACGGACTCCAGAGTCCCCTTAGCATCCCGTCGATGCACCTCCCCTCGGCCTGGCAGGGTTGGTATCGCTACATGACCCCGGCGGTCTATGTGTCCCGGTGGTGGTCTCGGTCCCACATCTGCGGATCATACATCAGTCAATACAAGCATATCAATATCTCAAACCTATCATATACAAAATATGACATACAAAACAATCAAGCATAGTAGATACATACCATCTGGGCCCCACGCCTGCCCTGAAGGCCGTGGTGCCTCCGGATCTCCTGTGGAGTCCATATCTCTGTATGGATAATCATCCAGCATCAGTGGCATCTGCAAACACTGTAGGTAGAGCTCCTGGGTAAAGTATCTCCCAACCTCAGTGCCACCTCGTCGGTGCATCATCTCTCCCCACCGCACCATGCATGGCTCCCTCAGTCCTCCCGCCCTGACCGGCACCCACGGCCGCAGTGTAGGTACCCGCTCCATGAAGAAGGCACAGAGAAAGGATCCATAGCAGAATCCTTTGCCAGATTCCTTCACCGAGGTTAGCTGCCGTTGAACGCAGGTGAGGAACATCTGGCCCCACGTGAAGTAGATACCATCCAGCACTCGCTCCACTAGCTGCATCTGCCCCCCTGACACCCGCTCGGGCGCCTGAGACCCTAAAACTTGAACCACACACACAGTAATCGCCCTCATTGATGGGTCCTGCAGGTCCACAATACAGAGTGCATTCCTATGCACTATAGCCTCTGGAATGCAGTACCGCTCCAACATATCCTCCATGTCCACGTCTACAGACACTCGTGGCTGCGTATCAGCCACCCTACCCATACAGGGCAATCCCGTCAAAAAATATACATCTGCAAGGGTGAGATCCACTCTCTCCCCCTACACCTTGAAATCCTGTATGTCGGGCTCCCAGAAGCCCACCAACCTGTTCAGCAGTAATCCTATTGAATGAATCATGGGAACCTGTGCGAACTTCAGAAGCCCGCACAACGCCAAAGTAGACCACACATGCTGATCCCTCCGGATGACCTCCACTATGTCATCTGGGACCTCCCACTCCTGCCATAGCACTACCGGCATCCTGTCAATCACACAATGCAAACTCATCAGAGCCATGTCAAATAAATAACCGTCCCCCCCCTGGGAAAACCCTAAAGATCGATCCAGATCGTGGCTTTAGGACCCCTTTCCACGCTCTCAGATCGCGGCTATCAGGGATACAGTGGCGGTCGCAGACCGTGTATTTCCCGATCCGAGTCGCAATCTGGGACCGCTACTGTAGGAGCCAAACTTGCGGTCCAAGACCGCGTGTTCATCAATGGAACTCGCGGTCCCAGATTGCGATTCCATCCTAGAAACCCTTGGTCCACACCCTCGTGGACCATACAAGACCCCCCTAGGGACCCACCACCCCCTCGAACCCAATAAAAAATGCAAGTATGAGTTTATCGGAATACCTACAACTCCCGCATATGAAAACGGTCGGATGGATCATCCAGAAACACCAACTACTCTATGGTCCACTCTGATCTCTAGTCAAAGTCAACAAGTCCAAATGACACTTGTCATGTGGGGCCCACTTACTATTTATACCCCATTGACTTTTCTTGTTTCGGCCATTCTGAACCCATACGGAGTCCATTCTTCGAACCGATTCCACCACTGGAATCAGCACGACGAGACCATCATGATGGTCGAATCGTTTTCTTATTTTTTTTGCACCATTTTTTGAGCATTTTTCTAGACACCACTTGTCGCCTCGGTTTGCATGCCACTTCGGTCGTTCTCCGTTTTTGATATACCTTATATCATCGGATTCATTTTTCTGAGCCTGTGATGATGCTTGAGATCATTTCTCGCTCTCACCAGGTACAATTTCAACATTGTGTCCCGACACCTTGCTGCCTTGGTTTGTGCACCACATCGGCCGCCATCGGATTGTTACACATTTTTACATGAGCCAGTCACTCCACTCATACTGCAATTATTTCATTATTTTTCCACCATTCCTCATCCCGCAAGGAGGCCCACCAGTGTTACCCCCCACCCTCATTCTTGGTTCTCATCGATGATTCCTTGATTGAGCACTTCCTCCTTGCCTAGCCATTACTTTTGTTCGGTATAATTTTATCCCTTCTTAAGGCCAGACAAGTCATTTACGAAAAAGGCACTTAGGGAGTTTTTGTTAAGCTCTTTTCTGACTCCTAAAACAATGAAAAGATCGTCGAGCAATCTTGCTTCCTTTCATGCTCGTTAAAGTACCTGAAAGGGCATCTATCTAGAATAAGTTTAACCCTTTTCCGGACCTGGTAGACTAATTATGAAAAATGAATACTCTAGTCACACCGGCTAGAAGAGTTCTTCATTGCATCCTTTTATGATTCTTTGGGCCTTGGAGACTAACACACGAAAAAGCACCCGCATGGAGTCTTCTTATTGCTTTCAGACTCTCTAGAATTGAAAGCAACCACGAGCACGCACCGTCCTGGGATCGTACAAATCCACACAACGGTACCATTCCATTACTTTAGAGTCTCCTTATCGCTTCCAGACTCCTTAAAATTGAAATCAATCACGGGCATGAACTGTCCTGGGCTCGTATAAATCCACACAACAATACCATTTTGAACACACTTCTTCTAGTTCCTTAACCCATGAAGAAGTTCCCCTCGTGCCTCTCGGCACTGTGATCGATCATCTCGGCAGCACCCCCAATAAGGTCGCCTTTGTTCAGAGTATTCTGCAGTCTCCTGCCATCTTCCACCAACTTGAGTATCACTCATACCAGTCACTATCCTTGATCCATTACAGTTATGATCCCTTTCCCACCAGTCAGTTTCATATGCTGCCCGATCATCCCCGCCATCATGCTCTGAACAAAGGAATTTTGAGTCCACCCACTCTACTCGCCTAGTTATCCCCCACCCCTCCAGTATGTCAGTCCTACCATCAGTACTCTCACACTTCGGGTCTCCACCTCGTGCTCCTATCAAGGAAACATCATTGCCTTGCTAGTTGCAGGTCTCCCTCTATCGACGCCAACCCATCTATTCCAGAGGATAGACCCAGATATCCCTACGCCTTGGACTCATCACTATCTATGGTGAGTGCCTACAGACCATTTTGAGAGGAGTCATCAGTGCCTTTCCGAGTGGTTGTTTCTCACATGCTCGACTTCAACACCTTGATCGCATCGTTGAGAATCGTGCAGGGTATATATCCCTTCAGTTATTGGTTGAAGACCCCAGATTTCCCTCGACTCTAGCACATTGGTGAGTCACTTCGGAACACCCAGTCGCATGTTCTCGTGGATGTCCGGGTTGCGTTGGCGATTGTATTCGGAAGCCATCCAGTTATATGCTTCCTTGAGTACCCAGTTTAGTTCCAGTTCAGTGTACCATTGAGGGTATGACTCCCCGTCATTATGATCCAGTAGTTCATCAGCTCCTCTGGTACCACACTTAGCATCACTATTGCTATTCCAGTGTATCAGTTCTTCAGCTCAGACATGGTCAGCCTAGCAGTATGTCCCAGATTCTGTGTCCCCTCTGGACCCTTATGATGTACACAGTGGTTCTCCATGTATCCTTCAGGCCCCCATTTTTGGGCCTCATTGTTATGTTTTATATATATCTTGATACGAGCATGGGTATGCCCGCCTCGTCCATATATTGATATTCTTCCTCCTTCATTATTTGAGGCCATGTATATTTCAGGTCCCCATTTTTTGGACCCCCTTGGTATTTTTCTATATATTGATACGAGCATGGGGATGCCTGCCTCGTCCATATGTTGAGATTATTCCTCATTCATTATTGAGGTCATATAATTTCAGCTTTTGCAGTTGGTTCGGGACCGTTGTTCTGGGCTCTAGTTCGTTTCTTTTCCTCTCCACATCCCAGGAAAACCATAAAAGACCTATGATGTCTATCATCCATACGATGAGCTCTTGCCCTCACACATCAGGGGATCTGTTAACACCCAAAAAGTGCTCACTACCTCATCTACCACATTACATGACTCATTGGTCCATATTTCCCACCATATTTTCCTCCAAAACCTCAAAAAACCATTAAAAAGCCTCCAAAAGGCCAAAAAACCATTAAAAAAGCCTCCAAAAGGCCAAAACCCCCCCTTTTTCCCCCCAAATAAGTTAAATTCCTCCAAAAATAGCAAAAACCCTCTAAAAAGGGAATAAAAAATACAAAAAAGAAGAAAAAGAAGGAAAAAAAGGAAGCAAAAACCCTATACAGCTGACCTAAACCATATGGTGCCCAAAACCATGGGTCAGCACTCCACCACTAAAAAACCTATAAATAGGTGATGGAGGCTCCCCATTTCATATCCACAATCATCCTTATCCTCACTCTACCAAAAATTCTCACGAAATCCTAGCTCTCCCTTTGGAGCTCATTTCCACTTGAGAACCCCATTTAGCCCCATTTCCAAAACATCTTTGGAAGAAGGAGAAGGAACAACACTGGAGCTTGGAAGCAACCCTCCTGGACTGTTGCAAGAGCTTCACCAACCTCACATTGGAGGTATAATCAATATAAAAAAACATTTTATTATCTTGTCTTTTCTGTTTATGCACAGGCTAGTCTAAATTTACTGTTTTCATTTACTGTACTGCTTTTATTGTTTTTACTGAACTAATACTAAGGAGTCCCTTCTCCTTAGTAGGTGGTCATTTGCACAAGCTAGGGTGAAAACCCTAGTTACACTGGAGGAAGATTGATGTATCAGGATCAGAAGAGTTTGATCCTACTTTGTATAGGTAGCTTATCAGGTCGCTTATGTAACTAGTCAACACTCGACCATACATCAACTTTGCAGTCAACTCTTTGATTCAGTTCATGGTGAACCCTAAAAGAGTACATTGGACAGCTGTGAAGCATATACTTCGCTACATCAGAGGTACAGTGAAGTATGGATTGGTTTATGAGCGCAGTGGGAGTATATAGTTGGCAGGTTTCACAGATGTTGACTGGGAAGGATGTGTAGAGGATCGGAAGAGCACTAAAGGTTGTTGCTTCAACATTGGGTCAGGATTTGTCTCTTGGTTCAACAGGAAGCAGAAGTCAGTTGCATTGAGCTCAACTGAGGTTGAGCACATGGAAACCAGCATGGATTCGTGTGAGGGGATGTGGCTGAGGAAGTTGCTCTCAGGATTATGCGAGAGTCAGATAGAGACTACTATAGTTCTCTGTAACAATTAGAGTGGTATCAACCTTTCTGAGAATCCATTGTTCCATGACAGGAGCAAGCACATTGACATCCGGTATCACTTCCTCAGAGATTGTGTCCAGAGAGGAACCATTCGGTTGGAATACATTCAGACAGATGAACAGGTGGCAGACATATTCACCAAGTCACTTTGCAAACTCAAGTTTTTAAATTTCAGAGACAAGTTGGGGTTGTTACCGAATCCCTTCCTTGTTGAGAGGGAGTGTTAGATTATGACAACTAAGGAAGGTATTTTGTGCATGCATGTGTCCTTGCATGCAGAAGACGTTAATTGAAGAAGCCAATAAAATGCATTTAATTAAATTTTCCTAAGTTTACTTTGGAAAATTAATTAAAGTGATCTAATTAATTATTGAATTAATGAAAATACTTTTTATAAAGTATGAGCGAAAAATTAAAGTAATGGCAAGACCTAATCTTGGCCATTCATTCTCACTGGAGGATCTCAACCTTAGATCTATAGTGAGATTAGGTTATTCGCTTAGCATTGAGTTATAAAGGAAAGGTCAATTGGTTGAGAGGACACACATTCATTCCGATAGAGAGCAGATTGGTGAGAGAGAGTTTTTCAAGAAGAAGACGCAGGAGCAGCGAAGCGAAGAAGAACAACACATACGAGAGAGAGAGAAGCAGGGACAGGGAAGATGCAACCGCACAGCAGGCAAGCCGTACAACATCCAAAAGTACAGTTCGTAGAGACCGTACGGAATCCGTACAACAGGTTCGTATGTATCCGTACAACATGCCATACAGCTGCAGCAGTCAGCTGCATCGGTATCCATGACATTCAGTCAGGTTTTTCTCAATATTTCGGTGTGCTTCGATTTTTCCATTACTATTTGAAAATCGATTTTTCTAATTTGTAAAAGGCTCTATATTTTTTGAATAAAATATTTCTCTACTGCTGCACCGATTTTCCCATCTTGGGTTTTTCCGGGGGTTCATACCCGAAAATATTGTGTTGTTTCTATTGGTGTGAATGATTGGTATATCTCTCAGTGTTTTAATTCCACTACAAATTTATGAGTGAAGAAACCCTTGGGTGATTGAAAGTAACTAATTGCATGATTTTAGTCCTAGTTGGGTTTTAAGGAAAATTTACAGAGATAACATGGGTGTCACGTAAAAAAGGAATTATGCAACTAATAAGCCATAGAGAAAAGGGTGTGTCTACATAGGGAGTGATAAAAATCAGGCTTATGAAGCCATTCAACCACTCAGCAAAACACTTATATTTCAGACTTAAGTAGTCACAGTTAAATGACAATTTAGAGTCACTTAGATAGTGAATTAACAAGCAGAAACACACATGCTGAGATAAATAAGCAGTGGAAAAAAAATATAACAGCAGATTGTTAATTCTATGCACATAGAATTTTGGTCAAACTAGACCCTGGAAAAACCCATTTGGGGTAAACCAGTCCAAGAGAAAATTTTATTTAGCATTTTTCAGGCATAAAAACAAAGTTATAGCGGCAATAAAATCAGCATTTAATCACTGTACCAACACCTGGAAATCTGTGCACCACCTCAAAATATGTTCCCAATAGTACCTTGAAATTCTTGCCCACCAATTTCTAGAAAATCGTGCCAGCTGAGTAGTACGACCCAACAAATAAGTGCAGCAGATATGCCTTGGGATTCGAGCCACCTTCTATTTGGGATGAATCCCTCTCCTAGGGAATAGAGCCACCCAAACGAAAACTTGCTCTCACTCTAAAAAAAAAACTCACAAATGCCAAAATGCTCACTCTTGGAAACACTGTGTCTTGCACATTACCCTAGGCTTGTTCTTATAACTTGAAAGTGAATTTCCGCCTTCCCAATCCCTAAATTCAACAATCAAGATCTAATCTTCTCTGGACAAGATCAAGGGATGAAATTCATTCCCTCCAAAATAATTTACTTACAATTATTTAATAAAGTGATTTCACTTTATAAAATATGTGCACTTTTACTTCATAAATTCACATTATAAAAAATCACTTTATAATAGACCAGGAACATTACATAAAAGTCACTTTATAAAAAGAACCACTTTATTACAACTTAGAAAAATTCAAGTACCTAGGTAATGTAAATCCAAGGTCACTTCCGCATACAAGACAAAACTATGCGAGGTGCCTACCGATCTAAAAAGATAATACTCCCTCTTAGAGAGGGAGGTGTTCACTGCCATCACCATAAGATGGTGCGGTCCTCAAGTCCATCACACTGTTCACAGTAGGAGATCCCTCTGAACCGGGAGCCAACGCTACCACCTGCACTGAACTCGAATTTGAAGACATCCTCCTGGCAGCAACCCTAAACCATGAGATCCTAGGAGAATCCATCCTCCAATATTGAGCATCGGTCCTCTCATACCAATTGAGCCTCCTGCCGGTACTTTGAAGAGAGTCCCTCTCTTCCATCGGAAATCGATACTGAAACCTTGGTGCCACTGCAGCATCAGGAGCCTCCTGCTCCTCTTTCGACTTTGGATCATAAATCATGGGTTGTCCACCTAACTTGTACAGCTCATTGACCCGATCACCAATCAAATGTGGTTGTATTAGTTCCGCTCCCTCTTAGTATATAAGAACATTTCCCCGAACTTACCTTTCAGGAAAAATGTACACATGTCTTCCCCTAAACAATGTCGAATACCCTACATCCTCCAAGGATGATACAGAGAGCAAGTTCACACTCAACCCTGGAATAAACAGAACTCCATCCTGCTTAAGGAGTTCATCCTGTTGAATCTAGAATATGAATCTCCCAAATCCTTGCATGGAGCGTGTCGTCCCCCCTTCACTCTCGACCATCCGGTTTGGCTCTGTCTCAGTAATGTTGCGGAATATATGATACAATCCGGTCTCAATGAACCAATTCCTGTTCATCACATATCCATTGTTACCGACACTAGATACAAGAGAGAATATTGAGAATTATTTCTCAAACCTTTCGCCAAAATCATCTATCTCAGCAGTTGCAGTAATAGCCTCTTCCTTCTTCTTCTTCTTCTTCTCAGGACACTGAGAAGCAAAATGACCATACTAGTTGCAAGCAAAACATCTCACTTTGATCATATCTTTCTCAGATTTAGTTCCACTATGTAATGTCCCCATTCAAATAAGTGCATAGTAAGACAATCCCATCAATCCTACTCGTTTCCTAGGTTGGATGGGCACATGTGGGATGGTAATAAGGAAGCTAATAAATGATATTTAGACATTATAGGGGTTCAAGCATTTAATAAATATGGTGAATAAATAAATTCAAGATAAATTCTAAGTGGCAAGTGGTTTTGGAGACATATGGAGGTGGTGGGACCCACACTAGCTTGATTTTTTATAATACATGGTATCTCTCTTTTGCAAATTCGAATTATATGGTGAATAAATAAATTCAAGATAAATTCTAAGTGGCAAGTGGTTTTGGAGACATATGGAGGTGGTGGGACCCACACTAGCTTGATTTTTTATAATACATGGTATCTTTCTTTTGCAAATTCGAATTAATGGGAATGTGAACACTCTTGGGTGAGTTGGTAAGTCATAACACATGTCATTGATCATCTTAGGTCGAATTGGGAAGTATTGGTAACCTCCATGGAAGATAAAGAGTCAAAGTGGAAGTTTGTGGACACTTGGGCTAGATTCCCTAGCCCCTGTGACACCAATGATGGAGCATCTATGACAACTATGACAAATTGCAGACCTAACCTCTGACATCTGACCACTATGACATGTCAGCACCAAAAATAGGCTCAAGGAAGGTGAATTTGGGAGTTGGAGAAGCCAAAGAGACTCAAAATCGAATTTGGGAGAAGATGGAAGGTTGGAACTAGGAGACAAGTGGCAAATGTGGAATATTTCCTAAATGGAAATCTATTGAATCTATTGAGAGAATTTAGACCTTTAGAAGGCTAATGTTGGTTATAAAATGTAGAAATGAAGTATGAGAATGGCTTTTGATGATTTGAGAAAAATTGCATTTGTGAAGAGAGAGCTAGTGGATGACTAGTTTCTTGCCTTAGCCAATTTCGAGGGTGAAATATTTCCATCCAAGTTGGTGTTTGGAGAGGCCACTCAGTTCTTTCATGGTGCTTTAATGGAGTTTGTATTTGCAGGTAGAAGCTATAGGAAGTTTCATGGTTTGGTTTAGTGCAGCACTTTCTCTCCACCGTTTCCAATTTTGAAGGCATATTCATGCTCCTTGAGGGAGGGCGTTTTTGGTGAGCACTTGTACTTCTTGAGAGAGATTCTCATTATATATTTATGATTGTAATAGCTTCATATCCTCTGTTATTAATATTTTGAAAGTCTCAGGTCGAAATACCCACTGGTTGTATGCAAAACTATTGATTAATGAGCAAACAATGTCCATTTCCCCAATGCATTGATGTATGACACTATACTATTGATTATTTCGAATGTATGGATGATTATATGATATATTTGTGATCAATATACTGCCATGGATGTCTTCTACAAGTTTCATGTACTGTACGTGAGCATTTGAAGCATTTTTACTCAGTTTAGTTGTATTGGGAGGTGAAATAGTGCCATTTCCCCAAGGGTCGAATTGGGGGTTTTTGCTGCTGAATGTGAGAGAGTTAGAACAATAGTAAAAATCAATTAATGGTGCATATGAGACCTTAATCACATAATTAACACATTATATACCTCTGTTCATAAATTCGTGGGAGTTTGGAGGCATTTGGAAGGCCATTTGCGGTGTTACCCGGGGGGGATTTGATGCACAAATTACTAGTCAAAATTACATATATTGATCAGAATACAAATCAAGTTTACAGCAGTATTTGGAGGGCCATAAAACATCCCTGAACTTGATATTCAAGTCTAAATACCATTCATACACTCCTATAGAATATTTGGGAGCATTTGGGTTGATTTGGAGGTCAAAACAGTTAAACTAGTCAAAGGTCAAAATTGGGGAAAAAGTGGAAAAATTGGCATTTTAATAGAATTTTGAAAAAGGGTCATTACAAGTGGTATCAGAGCATGGTCTTGGCACCTGATGGTATTAACAAGAAGCCAAACAAATAAAACACCACCCTTTGAATCAATAATTGAAGAAGTTTTGGTTGAAGAAGAGATAGTAGCAGAAAAAGAGTTTTTTTCTAAAACAATGGGTAGAGAGGAGGAGGAAAAATTAAGACATAAGGAGGAATTTATTGAAGCCTTAAAACCATTTTTTGAAGGAATTACCATGGTTATGCTAGATATGAATAAACAAATGATGAAAGGTTTCGAATTGTTGGGTAGCCAACTTTCAGGAAAAGGGATGATAGGAGATAATAGTGGTTCACACTCAGGGGAAAAGATGAAAGGGAATGAGCATATTTTCTCAAGTACAGGACCTCATAATAGACCTGATGAATTTAAAAGCACACAAAGGCATACTGCACCTAAATTTCTCACACCCAAAGAAGAGCCCAATCTTGAATTGGATTACAAGAAACTAGTAAATGATTGGAATGATTTGAATGAAGAGTGTAAAAGAGGTGTACCACTCAGTGACAACATTGATGCTATGCAAAAGATTAAAATGAAGGGAGACAATAGGAGTCCATTCCAAAATAAAGAATTGAATGGTGCTATTGGAAAAATGTCACTTCCTACTTTTGATGGTTCTTCTCAAAATTCTGTTAACACTTGGGTGCAAAAATTGGATGTATATTTTCAGTTGAATCCTATGTTGGAAGAGGATGCATTAAAAATTGCCATTTTGCATTTGGAAGTAGATGCCAATGAATGGAGGTTTCATGGGCTGAAAACCTTCGGTCATAATCAGGTTAAAACATATGGAGAATTTGTTGATAGGGTACTAGAAATATTTGAACAAAAAGATCCAGAATTGCCTTTCAAAGAACTAGCTCAATTGAAGCAAACTGGGTCCCCTACCGAATATATGTTGGACTTTAAAAAATTATCAGTCAAGGTGGCTGATGTATCTATGGGAAGATTAGTATTGCTGTTCACTGAAGGTTTGACTGAACCCTTAAGAGGTTTGGTCAAAGCCCATAAGCCAACTACATTAAAAGATGCAATGAGCTTGACTAGGGATCTCCAAAATGTGCTTCCTAGAACGAGATTGTGTCCTAAGCCTAGCTACAAATTTGAAAAGAAACCTTGGAAAAGGGATGGATATGATAAGAAACCTTGGCAAAGAGAGTCATTTGAGAGGAATAAAAAAGAGGGACTAAACAGGGATGAACTTAGAAAAAATAAATTGTGCTTCACATGCTTCCAACCATGGACACCGGGGCACAAATGTACCAAAGGAAAGGCTCAATACATAGAAGTATTTTCTGACAATGAGGGGTATGATGGGGGCATGGATGAAGATGGACATATTTCAGATCAAGAAAAGGCATATGAGACAGCAGTAGAAGAGGAAAGACAAGAAGAAAATCAGCCTTCACTGGACAAAGCAAGAATGGCAGTGCTTTCAGCAGTACCTCGCTATCATACTATCTGATGCAAAGGTGTGGTACAAGGACAAAGAACTTCAGTTTTGGTAGATGGAGGAGCCACTCATAACTTCATTGATGCAGAGATGGTAGAGAAAAGAAAGATACCTGTTGAACCATTTGATGGCTTCATAGTTGTCATTCCCGGTCACAACACAATGCAATGCAAAACATGGGTTCCAAAGTTGCAAGTCACCGTAGGTAACTATACTTTTGTTGATAGTTTTTATGTGGTTGATGTTGCTGATACTAATGTGGTTTTGGGAGTGCAATGGATGTATTCAATAGGAGAGCATGCAGTAAATTATCAAATTCCCGAAATGAAATTCCAAGATTCAAAAGGAGTACAAAGAATTGTGAGAGGGAAACACACTTATCCAAATCAAGTAGTAACTTGCAATAGTATGAGATCGATATTGAGGCATGGGGATATAGAATGGGCTGCTGAATGTCATATTACATCTCCCAAGCCAACTATAAATATTTTCAAACACCCAAAGGAGATAGAGAGACTTTTGCAAAAATATGAAAAGGTTTTTAGAGACCTTCCACATGGTAGGCCACCGGATAGGGGGGTTGAGCACAGTATTATTTTGGAGGAGGGTACTTCACCCATTCAGATACCACCTTATAGACATCCTAAAAACTTCAGAGATGAGATTGAAAAAGATATCCAAGAACTCCTAGAGTTGGGACTCATTATACCAAGCTCTAGCCCTTATGCTTCTTCAGTAGTGCTAGTGAAGAAAAAAGATGGAACATTGAGAATGTGCATAGATTTTAGAGCCTTGAACAAAAAGACTATCAAGAATAGGTATCCTATTCCTAGGACTGATGAGCTCATGGATGAGCTACATGGGGCCAAATACTTCTCAAAAATTGACCTTAGATCAGGGTATCACCAAATTCGAATGAAAGATGAAGATGTGCAAAATGCCGCTTTTCGATGTCATTTTGGCCACTTTGAATTTCTTGTCATGCCTTTTGGGTTAACTAATGCTCCAGCCACCTTTCAAGCATGTATGAATAGGATATTTTGCAAGCAACTAAGAAGGTTTGTTTTGGTTTTCTTTGATGATATTCTCATTTACAGTAAAACATGGGAAGAGCATTTGCAACAGTTAGAGATTGTGTTGAAAATCTTGCAAGAAGAGTCCTTATTTGCTAAGTTATCAAAATGTGAGTTTGGGATGAAAGAACTACTATATCTTAGGCACAATATTGGGCAAGAAGGAGTGAAGGTACACATGGAAAAAATCAGGGCTATCTTGGAATGGCCATCACCAAAAAATATTACCGAATTGAGAGGCTTTATTGGCATATGCACCTACTACAGAAAATTTGTGAAAGGGTTCTCCAAGTTGACTTCTCCACTCACTGATTTGACTAAGAAGGATGCTTTCAAGTGGGATGAAGAGGCTGAAAAGGCCTTCCAAAAAATGAAAGAGGTAATGAGTAGTTGTCCCATACTTGCACTTCCTGATTTTACTAAACCTTTTGTTGTGGAATGTGATGCTTCAGGTGGAGGAATAAGGGCTGTCCTAAAGCAAGGCCAACACCCCATAGCCTTTGAGAGCAGAAAGTTGCAGCCTCATGAAAAAATTTACTCCATCTATGATAAAGAAATGCTGACCATTATGCATGCATTGGCCAAATTCCGACAATACTTGGTGGACAGCAAGTTTGTGGTGAAAACTGATCACAATAGTCTAAGACACTTTCTCACCCAAAAAGATCTAAATGAAAGGCAACAAAAGTGGGTAAGCAAGATTCAAGCTTATGATTTTGATATTGAATATGTTAAAGGAAAGAATAATATAGTAGCAGATGCTTTGTCAAGAAGGCCTTCTTTTTCTCTCATGGATATTGCCAAGGATTGGAAAAACATGCTACTAGTTGAATATGCCAAAGACAAATTTGCTTGTGATGTGTTGGATGGAATCAAAGGGGATGATAATTATAGGATTTTGAATGGGCTGATATATTATAAGGGAATAATTTATTTAGTTCATAACTCCAAGCTCAAGTACCGAATTTTGCAAGAAGCACATGATTCCCCACTAGCGGGCCATCCGCGGATCTTCAAAACTTATAGACAGTTGATGCAAAGATTTTTTTGGAAGGGGCTGAAGGAAGATGTTTAGAAGTATGTGAATAAATGTAAAGCATGTCAGCAAAACAAATCAGAACTTACATGTCCAGTCGGCCTATTACAACCATTGCCCATTTCGGAGCAAAAATGGGACAATATTTCCATGGATTTCATCACCGAATTTCTTAAATCCTTGGGTAAGGATTGAATCTATGTGGTAGTTGATAGGTTCACAAAATTTGCTCATTTCTTTGATGTTACATCATATTTTAATGCTGCACAAGTGGCTGATATTTTTTTCAAAGAAATCTTCAGATTGCATGGGCTCCCCAAGAGCATTGTCAGTGATAGAGATAGTAGATTCATAGGTGCTTTTTGGCAAGAACTTTTTAGATTGGTAGGCACTCAATTGACTCCAAGTACCAGCTATCATCCACAAACTGATGGACAAACAGAGAGGGTAAACCAATGGTTGGAAGGATACCTAAGAAACTATGTGGGAGGGCAGCAAAAAGCATGGGAAAAATGGCTACACTTGGGTGAGTTTTGCTACAACACCACTTATCATATGTCAATAGGAATGTCTTCTTTCAAAGAATTATATGGTTATGATGCACTTACATTTGCTGAAATTATATTTGGTGATAGTAGAGCCCCAAAGGCTAAATATTGGGTGGAAGAGAGCCAAGAAATTTTAAAGCTCTTGAAAGACAATTTGCAGGTTGCTCAAAATCTGCAAAAACAATATGCTGATAGGCATAGAGAAGAAAGAACCTTTCAAGTCAATGATTTAGTATATTTAAGGTTGCAGCCTTATAAACAAACATCTCTAAAAAAGAATGGAGCAGAAAAATTAAAACCAAGGTACTATGGGCCATACAAGGTAGTGCGAAAGGTTGGAGATGTAGCATATGAACTAGAACTTCCGGAAGGGAGTAAAATCCACAATGTATTTCATGTTTCTTGTCTCAAGAAAGCTCTTGGTCAGCAAATCATCACTTCAGAAATACTTCCTCCTTTGGATGATGAAGGTTAGCTCACACTTGTTCCGGAAAAGATTTTGAAGACACGGGAAAGAAGGTTGAGGAGTAGAATCATCAAAGAATATTTAGTGCAATGGAAGGACTTACCAAATGAAGATGCCACATGGGAAGAGGAGAATATTTTGCAGCATCCAAATCTGAAATTGCTTGAGGACAAGCAATCTTGGGTGGGGAGGATTGTAATGTCCCCATTCAAATAAGTGCATAGTAAGACAATCCCATCAATCCTACTAGTTTCCTAGGTTGGATGGGCACATGTGGGATGGTAATAAGGAAGCTAATAAATGATATTTAGACATTAGAGGGGTTCAAGCATTTAATAAATATGGTGAATAAATAAATTCAATATAAATTCTAAGTGGCAAGTGGTTTTGGAGACATATGGAGGTGGTGGGACCCACACTAGCTTGATTTTTTATAATACATGGTATCTCTCTTTTGCAAATTCAAATTAATGGGAATGTGAACACTCTTGGGTGAGTTGGTAAGTCATAACACATGTCATTGATCATATTAGGTCAAATTGGGAAGGATTGGTAACCTCCATGGAAGATAAAGAGTCAAAGTGGAAGTTTGTGGACACTTGGGCTAGATTCCCTAGCCCCTATGACACCAATGATGGAGCATCTATGAAAACTATGACAAATTGTAGACCTGACCTCTGACATCTGACCAATATGACATGTTAGCACCAAAAATAGGCTCAAGGAAGGTGAATTTGGGAGTTGGAGAAGCCAAAGAGATTCAAAATCGAATTTGGGAGAAGATGGAAGGTTGGAACTAGGAGACAAGTGGCAAATGTGGAATATTTCCTAAATGAAAATCTATTGAATCTATTGAGAGGATTTCGACCTTTAGAAGGATAATGTTGGTTATAAAATGTAGAAATGAAGTATGAGAATGGCTTTTGATGATTTGAGAAAAATTGCATTTGTGAAGAGAGAGCTAGTGGATGACTAGTTTTTTGCCTTAGCCAATTTCGAGGGTGAAATATTCCCATCCAAGTTGGTGTTTGGAGAGGCCGCTCAGGTCTTTCATGGTGCTTTAATGGAGTTTTTATTTGCAGGTAGCAGCTATAGGAAGTTTCATGGTTTGGTTTAGTGCAGCACTTTCTCTCCACCGTTTCCAATTTTGAAGGCATATTCATGCTCCTTGAGGGAGGGCATTTTTGGTGAGCACTTGTAGTTCTTGAGAGAGATTCTCATTATATATTTCTGATTGTAATAGCTTAATATCCTCTGTTATTAATATTCAGAAAGTCTCAGGTCGAAATACCCACTGGTTGTATGCAAAACTATTGATTAATGAGCAAACAATGTCCATTTCCCCAATGCATTGATGTATGACACTATAATGTTGATTATTTCGAATGGATGGATGATTCTATGATATATTTGTGATCAATATACTGCCATGGATGTCTTATACAAGTTTCATGTACTGTACGTGAGCATTTGAAGCATTTTTACTCAGTTTAGTTGTATTGGGAGGTGAAATAGTGCCATTTCCCCAAAGGTCGAATTGGGGGTTTTTGCTGCTGAATGTGAGAGAGTTAGAACAATAGTAAAAATCAATTAATGATGCATATGAAACCTTAATCACATAATTAACACATTATATACCTCTGTTCATAAATTCGTGGGATTTTGGAGGCATTTGGAAGGCCATTTGCGGTGTTACCCGGGGGGGATTTGATGCACAAATTACTAGTCAAAATTACATATATTGATCAGAATACAAATCAAGTTTACAGCAGTATTTGGAGGGCCATAAAACATCCCTGAACTTGATATTCAAGTCTAAATACCATTCATACACTCCTACAGAATATTTGGGAGCATTTGGGTTGATTTGGAGGTCAAAACAGTTAAACTAGTCAAAGGTCAAAATTGGGGAAAAAGTGGAAAAATTGGCATTTTAATAGAATTTTGAAAAAGGGTCATTACAAGTGGTATAAGAGCATGGTCTTGGCACCTGATGGTATTAACAAGAAGACAAACAAATAAAACACCACCCTTTGAATCAATAGTTGAAGAAGTTTTGGTTGAAGAAGAGATAATAGTAGAAAAAGAGTTTTTTTCTAAAACAATGGGTAGAGAGGAGGAGGAAAAATTAAGACATAAGGAGGAATTTATTGAATCCTTAAAACCATGTTTTGAAGGAATTACCATGGTTATGCTAGATATGAATAAACAAATGATGAAAGGTTTCGAATTGTTGGGTAGCCAACTTTCAGGCAAAGGGATGATAGGAGATAATAGTGGTTCACACTCAGGGGAGAAGATGAAAGGGAATGAGCATATTTTCTCAAGTACAGGACCTCATAATAGACTTGATGAATTTCAAAGCACACAAAGGCATACTGAACCTAAATTTCTCACACCCAAAGAAGAGCCCAATCTTGAATTGGATTACAAGAAACTAGTAAATGATTGGAATGATTTGAATGAAGAGTGTAAAAGAGGTGTACCACTCAGTGACAACATTGATGCTATGCAAAAGATTAAAATGAAGGGAGACAATAGGAGTCCATTCCAAAATAAAGAATTGAATAGTGCTATTGGAAAAATGTCACTTCCTACTTTTGATGGTTCTTCTCAAAATTCTGTTAACACTTGGGTGCAAAAATTGGATGTATATTTTCAGTTGAATCCTATGTTGGAAGAGGATGCATTAAAAATGACCATTTTGCATTTGGAAGGAGATGCCAATGAATGGTGGTTTCATGGGCTAAAAACCTTGGGTCATAATCAGGTTAAAACATATGGAGAATTTGTTGACAGGGTACTAGAAAGATTTGAACAAAAAGATCCAGAATTGCCTTTCAAAGAACTAGCTCAATTGAAGCAAACTGGGTCCCCTACCGAATATATGTTGGACTTTCAAAAATTATCAGTCAAGGTGGCTGATGTATCTATGGGAAGATTAGTATTGCTATTCACTGAAGGTTTGGCTGAACCCTTAAGAGGTTTGGTCAAAGCCCATAATCCAACTACATTAAAAGATGCAATGAGCTTGACTAGGGATTTCCAAAATGTGCTTCCTAGAACGAGATTTCGTCCTAATCCTAGCTACAAATTTGAAAAGAAACCTTGGAAAAGGGATGGATATGATAAGAAACCTTGGCAAAGAGAGTCATTTGAGAGGAATAAAAAAGAGGGACTAAACAGGGATGAACTTAGAAAAAAGAAATTGTGCTTCACATGCTTCCAACCATGGACATCGGGGCACAAATGTACCAAAGGAAAGGCTCAATACATAGAAGTATTTTCTGACAATGAGGGGTATGATGGGGGCATGGATGAAGATGGACATATTTCAGATCAAGAAAAGTCATATGAGACAGCAGTAGAAGAGGAAAGACAAGAAGAAAATCAGCCTTCACCGGACAAGGCAAGAATGGCAGTGCTTTCAGCAGTACCTCGCTATCATACTATCTGATGCAAAGGTGTGGTACAAGGACAAAGAACTTCAGTTTTGGTAGATGGAGGAGCCGCTCATAACTTCATTGATGTAGATATGGTAGAGAAAATAAAGATACATGTTGAACCATTTGATGGCTTTACAGTTGTCATTCCCAGTCACAACACAATGCAATGCAAAACATGGGTTCCAAAGCTGCAAGTCACCGTAGGTAACTATACTTTTGTTGATAGTTTTTATGTGGTTGATGTTGCTGATACTAATGTGGTTTTGGGAGTGCAATGGCTGTATTCAATAGGAGAGCATACAGTAAATTATCAAATTCCTGAAATGAAATTCCAAGATTCAAAAGGAGTACAAAGAATTGTGAGAGGGAAACACACTTATCCAAATCAAGTAGTAACTTGCAATAGTATGAGATCTATATTGAGTCATGGGGATATAGAATGGGCTGCTGAATGTCATATTACATCTCCTAATCCAACTATAAATATTGTCAAACACCCAAAGGAGATAGAGAGACTTTTGCAAAAATATGAAAAGGTTTTTAGAGACCTTCCACATGGTAGGCCACCGGATAGGGGGGTTGAGCACAGTATTATTTTTGAGGAGGGTACTTAAACCATTCAGATACCACCTTATAGACATCCTAAAAAGTTCAGAGATGAGATTGAAAAAGATATCCAAGAACTCCTAGAGTTGGGACTCATTATACCAAGCTCTAGCCCTTATGCTTCTTCAGTAGTGCTAGTGAAGAAAAAAGATGAAACATTGAGAATGTGCATAGATTTTAGAGCCTTGAAAAAAAAGACTATCAAGAATAGGTATCCTATTCCTAGGAATGATGAGCTCATGGATGAGCTACATGGGGCCAAATACTTCTAAAAAATTGACCTTAGATTAGGGTATCACCAAATTCGAATGAAAGATGAAGATGTGCAAAAGGCCGCTTTTTGATGTCATTTTGGCCACTTTGAATTTCTTGTCATGCCTTTTGGGTTAACTAATGCTCCAGCCACCTTTCAAGCATGTATGAATAGGATATTTTTCAAGCAAATAAGAAGGTTTGTTTTGGTTTTCTTTGATGATATTCTCATTTACAGTAAAACATGGGAAGAGCATTTGCAACAGTTAGAGATTGTGTTGAAAATCTTGCAAGAAGAGTCCTTATTTGCTAAATTATCAAAATGTGAGTTTGGGATGAAAGAACTACTGTATCTTAGGCACAATATTGGGCAAGAAGGAGTGAAGGTACACATGGAAAAAATCAGGGCTATCTTGGAATGGCCATCACCAAAAAATATTACCGAATTGAGAGGCTTTATTGGCATATGCACCTACTACAGAAAATTTGTGAAAGGGTTCTCCAAGTTGACTTCTCCACTCACTGATTTGACTAAGAAGGATGCTTTCAAGTGGGATGAAGAGGCTGAAAAGGCCTTCCAAAAAATGAAAGAGGTAATGAGTAGTTGTCCCATACTTGCACTTCCTGATTTTACTAAACCTTTTGTTGTGGAATGTGATGCTTCAGGTGGAGGAATAAGGGCTGTCCTAAAGTAAGGCCAACACCCCATAGCCTTTGAGAGCAGAAAGTTGCAGCCTCATGAAAAAATTTACTCCATCTATGATAAAGAAATGCTGACCATTATGCATGCATTGGCCAAATTCCGACAATACTTGGTGGGCAGCAAGTTTGTGGTGAAAACTGACCACAATAGTCTAAGACACTTTCTCACCCAAAAAGATCTAAATGAAAGGCAACAAAAGTGGGTAAGCAAGATTCAAGCTTATGATTTTGATATTGAATATGTTAAAGGAAAGAATAATATAGTAGCAGATGCTTTGTCAAGAAGGCCTTCTTTTTCTCTCATGGATATTGCCAAGGATTGGAAAAACATGCTACTAGTTGAATATGCCAAAGACAAATTTGCTTGTGATGTGTTGGATGGAATCAAAGGGGATGATAATTATAGGATTTTGAATGGGCTGATATATTATAAGGGAAGAATTTATTTAGTTCATAACTCTAAGCTCAAGTACCGAATTTTGCAAGAAGCACATGATTCCTCACTAGCGGGCCATCCGGGGATCTTCAAAACTTATAGACAATTGAGGCAAAGATTTTTTTGGAAGGGGATGAAGGAAGATGTTCAGAAGTATGTGAATGAATGTAAAGCATGTCAGCAAAACAAATTAGAACTTACATGTCCAGCCGGCCTATTACAACCATTGCCCATTCCGGAGCAAAAATGGGACAGTATTTCCATGGATTTCATCACCGGATTTTCTAAATCCTTGGGTAAGGATTGCATTTATGTGGTAGTTGATAGGTTCACAAAATTTGCTCATTTCTTTGCTGTTACATCATCTTTTAATGCTGCACAAGTGGCTGATATTTTTTTCAAAGAAATCTTCAGATTGCATGGGCTCCCCAAGAGCATTGTCAGTGATAGAGATAGTAGATTCATAGGTGCTTTTTGGCAAGAACTTTTTAGATTGGTAGGCACTCAATTGACTCCAAGTACCAGCTATCATCCACAAACTGATGGACAAACAGAGAGGGTAAACCAATGGTTGGAAGGATACCTAAGAAACTATGTGGGAGGGCAGCAAAAAGCATGGGAAAAATGGCTACACTTGGGTGAGTTTTGCTACAACACCACTTATCATATGTCAATAGGAATGTCTTCTTTCAAAGAATTATATGGTTATGATGCACTTACATTTGCTGAAATTATATTTGGTGATAGTAGAGCCCCAAAGGCTAAAGATTGGGTGGAAGAGAGCCAAGAAATTTTAAAGCTCTTGAAAGACAATTTGCAGGTTGCTCAAAATCTGCAAAAACAATATGTTGATAGGCATAGAGAAGAGAGAACCTTTCAAGTCAGTGATTTAGTATATTTAAGGTTGCAGCCTTATAAACAAACATCTCCAAAAAAGAATGGAGCAGAAAAATTAAAACCAAGGTACTATGGGCCATACAAGGTAGTGCGGAAGGTTGGAGATGTAGCATATGAACTAGAACTTCCGGAAGGGAGTAAAATCCACAATGTATTTCATGTTTCTTGTCTCAAGAAAGCTCTTGGTCAGAAAATCATCACTTCAGAAATACTTCCTCCTTTGGATGATGAAGGTCAGCTCACACTTGTTCCGGAAAAGATTTTGAAGACACGGGAAAGAAGGTTGAGGAGTAGAATCATCAAAGAATATTTAGTGCAATGGAAGGACTTACCAAATGAAGATGCCACATGGGAAGAGGAGAATATTTTGCAGCATCCAAATCTGAAATTGCTTGAGGACAAGCAATCTTGGGTGGGGAGGACTGTAATGTCCCCATTCAAATAAGTGCATAGTAAGACAATCCCTCAATCCTACTAGTTTCCTAGGTTGGATGGGCACATGTGGGATGGTAATAAGGAAGCTAATAAATGATATTTAGACATTATAGGGGTTCAAGCATTTAATAAATATGGTGAATAAATAAATTCAAGATAAATTCTAAGTGGCAAGTGGTTTTGGAGACATATGGAGGTTGTGGGACCCACACTAGCTTGATTTTTTATAATACATGGTATCTCTCTTTTGCAAATTCGAATTAATGGGAATGTGAACACTCTTGGGTGAGTTGGTAAGTCATAACACATTTCATTGAGCATATTAGGTCAAATTGGGAAGGATTGGTAACCTCCATGGAAGATAAAGAGTCAAAGTGGAAGTTTGTGGACACTTGGGCTAGATTCCCTAGCCCCTATGACACCAATGATGGAGCATCTATGACAACTATGACAAATTGTAGACCTGAGCTCTGACATATGACCACTATGACATGTCAGCACCAAAAATAGGCTCAAGGAAGGCGAATTTGGGAGTTGGAGAAGCCAAAGAGATTCAAAATCGAATTTGGGAGAAGATAGAAAGTTGGAACTAGGAGACAAGTGGCAAATGTGGAATATTTCCTAAATGAAAATCTATTGAATCTATTGAGAGGATTTCGACCCTTAGAAGGATAATGTTGGTTATAAAATGTAGAAATGAAGTATGAGAATGGCTTTTGATGATTTGAGAAAAATTGCATTTGTGAAGAGAGAGCTAGTGGATGACTAGTTTCTTGCCTTAGCCAATTTCGAGGGTGAAAGATTCCCATCCAAGTTGGTGTTTGGAGAGGCCACTCAGGGATTTCATGGTGCTTTAATGGAGTTTGTATTTGTAGGTATCAGCTACAGGAAGTTTCATGGTTTGTTTTAGTGCAGCACTTTCTCTCCACCGTTTCCAATTTTGAAGGCATATTCATGCTCCTTGAGGGAGGGCGTTTTTGGTGAGCACTTGTACTTCTTGAGAGAGATTATCATTATATATTTAGGATTTTAATAGCTGCATATCCTCTGTTATTAATATTCAGAAAGTCTCAGGTCGAAATACCCACTAGTTGTATGCAAAACTATTGATTAATGAGCAAACAATGTCCATTTCCCCAATGCATTGATGTAAGACACTATAATGTTGATTATTTCGAATGGATGGATGATTCTATGATATATTTGTGATCAATATATTGCCATGGATGTTTTCTACAAGTTTCATGTACTGTACATGAGCATTTGAAGCATTTTTACTTAGTTTAGTTGTATTGGGAGGTGAAATAGTGCCATTTCCCCAAGGGTCGAATTGGGGGTTTTTGCTGCTGAATGTGAGAGAGTTAGAACAATAGTAAAAATCAATTAATGGTGCATATGAGACCTTAATCACATACTTAACACATTATATACCTCTGTTCATAAATTTGTGGGAGTTTGGAGGCATTTGGAAGGCCATTTGTAGTGTTACCCGGGGGGGATTTGATGCACAGATTACTAGTCAAAATTACATATATTGATCAGAATACAAATCAAGTTTGCAGAAGTATTTGGAGGGACATAAAACATCCATGAACCTGATATTCAAGTCTAAATACAATTCATACACTCCTACAGAATATTTGGGAGCATTTGGGTTGATTTGGAGGTCAAAACAGTTAAACTAGTCAAAGGTCAAAATTGGGGAAAAAGTGGAAAAATTGGCATTTTAATAGAATTTTGAAAAAGGGTCATTACACACTACTTGAGCCACCTTTCTTCTTCCTACCTTTTTCCTCAAGAGCCGGATTCTCTTCATAAAATTATTTCTGTTGAACTGTGGAAGTGGAGCTAGATCTTAGCTCCTCCTAAGTGAAGTCATCCCAAAGTCTATCCCATTCTCTGGCTACAACCGCACGTACAAAATCATGCCATGGTTGTGAGAAGCCATTCAAGGCTACTCTCACCAACTCTGCATCCTCCACCTTCTCGCCAACAGCTCCTAACTCATCACGAATCTGTGACATGCGGGTCAGGTAAGAAGAAACACTCTCAGTCTTGGTAATTTTGGTGTCTCCCTGTTTCTGCCTCATAACCATCTTTCGGTTCTCATTTGAATTATCGTACAAGCTAGTCAAGGAATCCCACATCTTAAATGCATGGTGTTTTAAGACGTAAATGAATTCATGTGATAAGATGACCGATGTGTTGAAATATTATTTTTGTATATGAAGAATCGTCATTTTGTTAAACAATAATACTTTATTACTTAACATAAATTGTGTTTCAATAAGTATAAGCTTAAAGGTGTATTACTGTATAGAATTGCAAGCAGTATTCTTAGGAGTTTAAAATGATTTTAGTGGAAGGAATTATGATTCAAATCATTTCTTCATTAGGGTTTGTTATATTTTTAAACAAAGATTGATGTGCATCAAGTTAAAAGATCTTGTTAATAGTAGAGAATTTGACTATAGGAAAAGAAGAATCCTAATCTTTTTGTGATTGATTAATCATGGGATCTTTTAAACATCAATAGTTTATAAAGAAAATAATCTTTATATGATGGAAATTAATCTATATGCCACTAACTGTGTAAACAATGATTCTAACATGTTTGTTTGTTAGCAGACTTGACCTCAAAAAGATATTGAAGGGTTTATATTCATACACCAGGGTTAATTGAAAAGGATGCACAAGTTATTGAACGAGCATGTGTGTAATTCTATGGGACTAATGTGTTCAATTGTTGAGCAACTGAAGCAAAGACAATTTTATTTTATATTAACATTTCAGGAAGTGATCTTAACTACGACTGATGACATGATCAAAGAGGAACGTTGATCATAAAAATTATATAGAAAAGTTGATCTAAAACACTCAAAAGTAAGTAACGATTTACTTTACATTTTAGTTTGATTACAGGATTTTATGAATCACGATTGGTGATAAAACTTATGATTAATGATGTGTAATCATCAAAATGCATCGAATCTGATAAGTAAACAGGTGAATATACTTGTTAAATATTTTGTTGTTATTATGATGCATGTGGCATACAAGAAATAATAAATGATTGTTACTACGTAAATTTCCTGGACTTAAACAAGAAGGTTTGAGGGGAAACAAAATATTTCCTGGACTCAAACGAGAAGGTTTGAGTGGAAAAGAATAATTCCTAAACTCACTTGCAGAAAGGAGGCATCTACATGCACTTACTAGCCATTGCAGGAGGCAACTTTTCTAAGAAAAATGTGGTCATGTTCCCCACGGAAGTGGAACAGAGTAGGTGGCTCATTGAAAGTTATACTGACCCAAAAGACCTAGGAAATATTTATATCCATCGAATTGAGTAGGTGGCTCACTATGTTTTTCCTTGTGGCAATTCCAAGAACAAGAAAGTGGGAATGCACAAGAGATTCGATGAGGGGAAGGATCGAGAGTAAATGGTAGAGGTAAGTATGAATATCTGAGCTAGTACTGCTAAGTGCAGAGTTCAATATTGCTTAATGCAGAAGTCATACTACTAAGTACATAAAATATTACTGCTGAGTTTACAGAGAGTATTCTAACTGCAAGTTTTATTGGCGAGACCACAGAAACTCGAGGACGAGTTGTGTGTCCAGCAAAGGATTGTTGAAGTTCCAAAACCCATGGGAGAGTTTGATGATCAACAAAAGTGTTGTTGAAATATTGTGTTATGATATGACCAATATGAATGATTTGTATTGTAGACTAATGGATGTCTTTATGTGTGAAACATATGAATGCTAGAGTAAGAAAATATGCCCTCAAGGATGAGGATGAATGATAAATGATATACTTATGTATGCTAAAAAATATTGGAAGATCTAGTATGATCTGTACAATGTGCAGGTTGTGAAAGAAGTACGAACCACAAAGACACTTGAAAATAGTGTGAGTTCAAAGATGATCAAGAATAACAAAGGAGAGACGACAAATGAATTAAAGAATGATGACTGTTGAAGAGTAGACGAATTGCTGAGTTGTGTGAACATCGAGGACGGTGTTATTCTTAAGGGGAGGAGTATGTAACATCCCTCCTTTTTGACCTAATAAAATGTATAAATATAAATAATTATTGTAATCATTTCTGGTGAGGAGCTCAAGGCCAAGGCCCCACCAGTAAACATTGTATGTAAAGGTATTTATTTCTTAAAGTTTTAGACCTAGGTTACTGAAAGTCATGATGAAACTACACGACAAGCAAATGAAATGCACTAGGGGAGAGATGTTGACAATGACCTATGTCACCTTGGTACCCATAGGTACTTAGGGATAAAGTGATTTAGTAAAGATCACTTGTTAAAACAAAAATCATGAGAATGCCCACCTAAGTAAAGTCAAACATAAAAACTAAATAACCAGAAATAATATCCCAATTTATCTTACTTCCAGCGTGAGAATGCTGGAAGAAACCATTAGTAATGTTAGTTGAAGCTCAACTTTCTAATTGGGCATATCTTAGTAAATTATGGTAATATTTACTTAATAAGAAACATGTGTTTTATTATAAAGATTTACTAGGATTTTAAAAGAAATATCCTATTATGGTATTTTATTAATCTAATTATAGTATTTTATTACCAAAGAGGCATTCATAAGATTCTTTAATTAAAAGTTGTATGAATAACTTTGAGTGGAAGGATAAACTCGTGAGAGTTATTATATGTATTATGGTATAAATTACCATATAAAGATAAAAATATCTTTATAGACTAGTTATACAAAGTACATGTGATGGTATCTTAAAGATTTATATAATATGTAAATTTATATTTAGATGTAAATCTTGGATGGATTAATTTAAGGGTACATAAATCACTTACATATGTAATTATAATATTTATATATATATATATATATATATGAGATATATGTATGTATTTATAATGTGTAAATATATATCTACTATGTGGAAAAAGGTTCTTCTTAAAATATCTATATATATGAGTTATGTCTTTAAGGCTATGGGGAGAAATTTATAAAGTATTATGTTTACATATGCAATGAGAAATTGATATATATATTAAAAAGAGTAAATATAAATACACTTATATACCTATATATATATATAGAGAGAGAGAGTTATGCGTAGTACCAATCTATATGTATCAGGTATCATTGCCATAAAGACGTTGGCACTAAGGTTAACCATTTTGGTAGTTTGGAAGAGCACTCAGAGTTATTAAGGATAGTGTCTCCCTAGTGGGAAACACTCAACTCCCTTCACTGCCACTTATCTCACTTAAAAGAGCCACGACTCTCCACTAACATGAGTGCGGGAGTCTTCATAAGGACGGTGTTTCGTTGAGAGAGGGGTGTTTGGTCGACACTTTTGGGGTAATTTCGATTGATCATTCTTGCAGAAGAGCCACCATCGGTGTTTCCTCCCAAGCGAGCTTATGCTAAATTGTTTTATTTGTATTTTTTATAGTATTTCTTTTGTTGGGTCTCGATGGGAAGGGACGGCTCTGTCGAGCCCAATCCCTATCGATTTTGTGTGTTTGAATTATAAAGCCTAGATCCGAAATCACAGTTTCCTCTGCGTATAAACGTTTTGATGTGTTGAAATCGTAGAGCTCGGTAATAGGTTATGCTAGGTTCTTTTCACAGTAACCTTCCGATATAATTTACCCTGGTTGAAATTGCAGGGATCTATGTAACTCAGCTATAGGGATATGTTACCATTTCCATGGATTTCTGTTCCAAGATTTCTTCTCTGCATTATACTTTGGATCAGAGGAATGTTTATTACTTCAACTTGTCTAGAGTCAATGACAGCTCTGTAATGGATACCTGTGTGCCATAACCGATTTGGTGAGGTTTAGTCATCCTTGCTTTTTTAGATCGATAGCTGTTCAGAAAATTATTGGACTTCGGGTACATATATGATAACCTTTTTATTTAGCTTGATCTACAGTTATGTTGTATATGCTGCCAGGAAATGTTTAGGAACTTTGTTTCTCTGTGTCTGCCACGTTTTCTATTTGATAGATAGATCCCTTGTTAAGATCGAATCTCAGGTTATATATTATGCTGAAACAATTCCCGTAGGATAAACCCAGCAGTGTGGCAACCCGAAGGGGATACACTTTGATTCTCTGCGTATATACATATGCTGCCATGTTTTTCTCTATGGTTACAATGAGATCGTACTTTATCCCTGTTTAACTTGCTGATCAAATTGGTGTTAGATCCTTGTCTCCGCTGATGTGTCTATTGGATAAAGAGTTTAATCATCCTTGCACACGATCATGACAGGATTATAAATTAATCACGGCCGCAACAAGCATTAGAGATCTCAATGAGCGATCTCTGGATAGTGTTGATATATTTTGCTAATCGAACTCTGTATGTCTGCATATAGTTTCCTTTGGATTTAACAATCCATGTTTCTTTTAATTGAATAAAAGTGCTAGTCTCTACCCTTTTCATTTTTGTATTGATATTGTGATTTAGAGAACTATGCATATATTTTTTTTATATATAGAAAACTACTAATATATTTTTTGACATAGTTTGATAAACAGAGACATGTGATTGGATCGCCGTGTTTGTTTATTTTTTATCAGAATTTTAAAGAGTGTTCTATTTTAGTATGTCTTGGGATTTGACTTCCCCTTATCGGGATAGTGAAGTTAGGATATGAATCGATTTGTTTCATGTATCATTATACTGCTTATAATCCGCAGAGAACTCTGATTATAGTCCCTATTTCCAAAACCTTTACTTTAATTATATGTATTTATAGTTTGGCCCTCGTAACATTTGGATTTGAGGAGTGGAACCTTGTTGAGATTGCTCTGTCATTTTTACCTGTCGTTGAATCTAAGGTTTTATGAGTGCTTCTTCATAGTCGACTCACATTTTACCTAATGTCACTCCAAAACTGAAGCCAACACAGAGTTTTGTGATATTAAATTGTTATAATACTCACCCTGTTCTGAAAGTTAGGTTAACACGTTTATTCGGGAGCTTATAGATTTTTATTACTCACAAAATCCTAACTACAAGAAAACACAAGCACTTGGAAAGTGTAGGATCTTGATATAAATATTTATAATTATATGTATTTATGATGGAGCTAAGGGTTAGATTATGGATATATATATATATATATATATATATATATATATATATATATATATATGAAGATTCATATCATCGGGTCTCAGTGATTATAATTTATATATCTTTGACGATGGAGCTAAAGGTTAGTCCTTGGATATATATTAATAGTATGAATATTTATATCATCATAACTAAGCAAACTTAGTTTATGTATCTTTTGATGTAGACTCAAAAGTCGAAAATAAATTTTGTTAACTGTTGTTGTTGGACGAATAAATCTTGGTATTTTAGATTGAATGATGGAAAGAAACCAGTCAAGTTATAAATTCATGTCATAGTTTGATCAATTTTCTTATGAATACCCTCGATAAGAGGGGATTGAGGAAGTAGAAAGAAAGTATGGCAACAACTAAAGTTGCGAGATGTAATCTCCTTATTAATAAATATATGATGCAACAGGTTTTGTAGACATAGCCCGAGTTCGGGTGAACCACGGTAAAAATGGCGTCCATGGTATTTGTCACTTATGTGCCTTTTCTCTGTTATGTTCTTACTTGTATATTTATGATAGCTTTGATGTTCACATAGGAATGTATGCATGTGTCATTGATTCCTTAGTAAAATATAATATCATGGATAACTATGTTGTTCTTATAATGTTATATAGATGCACTTAAGGTATTGTTAGGTACAATTATTAAACATAGCATAAAATTGTAATGTTTCCTTAGATGAAAATGCCTCAAGGAAACGCACGGAGTTGCATACGTATTACTTAAATTTATAGATAAAAGACTGGTATAAATATACGGAGTTCCGAGTCATATGCATAAGTAAGTAAAGAAAGAATGATGAAATTGAATAGTTACGCATGATGATTGTTTCCTTTTTAATTGTTATCTTTTATCGTTGCAAGTGCAACAGTCGTTGTTCTTATCATGCCTTATTTTCAATGAAAAGATATTTAATGTTTTATTTAATTTTTTTTAAAATTCACCAAATTTACTAACTCTGAAAATTGGGTTTGTGACACTGGAACATCCCTATTCAAGCGTTACTTGTTTATGTTATAATGTACGAATGAAGATGAGGTGAGTTGGCCCAATTAAACTTGTAAGAGGTTAAGTTATAGTTTGCTTCAAGCATTGGTTCTTTTATGGTTAGTTTGTTTGTTTGTTTTGGAAGCCATAATGGCGAACTATACAACATTGTTGTAATGTGAATGTTTTCTGGCTACATGCCCTTAGTTGGGGTTTCACCCAAAATTAAAATGAAAGAAAAGTGGAGAATCCTCTGTTCTTGTTTGAATATGCACGCATTCTCCATTGTTTAGCTTTTGTAATCCTATGGGCAAGAGATAATGAGAAACTCAGAGTTTAATGTTTAAAATGGAATCCTTTGTTTTTATACTTTAGAGTCTGTGTGAATGGATATTTATGGTCTCTGTGTTGTTGATACATTTACTGTATAATTTTTGAATAATTGAATGTCAATCGTTACTGTCACAAAATAGTCTCTGTTTTAAATGAAAATTCGTTATACAGCTCGGCTGAAACTGCCACTACTGCGTTTTTATTTGATGTTTACTCTTCTGGATTTTAAGTAGAAACATGGCATTTTTCTTTTGATGTTAAACTGGACTTAGGGTTCCAACACTGTCAAACGATGCCAAAAATTAGGTTCTGTTGCTAAAATGTATCTCTGCTGTATGTATTTGATAAATTGTGCTTAGTAATTTAAATACATTTATTTAAATAAAAATCTTGGAATGGTGAACCCTACAAGTTTTGAACCTTTGACTGATGCCATCGCGAATTATTTCCAAGTCTGTTTGATAAGGTTGGGAAGGTTATGTTGGTTAAGGGATTCGATCCCAATCCTACTATTTGTATTTTCCAGAATTCCTCCTAAAATGTTTAAACTCTGTTTTAATTCGCTTAGGTTGAAATGTGATCTCTGTTTGATTTACGTGACCTGGTATTTCTAGTTTGGGTGAGCCTTTTCCTCTACAGGATTTCGATCCAAATCTGTGTTAAAATATTGTTAATTATTTTTATGTTTTTGTAAACAATATTTCCTATTTAATATAACTTTATACTATTGGAAAGTGTTATGTACTTCGATAGTGATTATTCAAACTCTATGTTAATTGTATATTTATATAATAATATGCCGATATTGTATGATATTATACTTGTTAGTTAATATGTGTTTTAGAGAAAGAGTTACTCTGCATTTCAAAAGTACTTATTGAATTTAAAAATATATACAGTAGATATCTGTGTGTGTTTTTACTTTTGTTAGTCTACTTACATTCCTGTACTTGATTATACTAACACTTGTATCTAAGCCATATACCGTAAATAAAATGATATTGTTTTCTAATAATAACAAAACATAGTCAACAATTCTGCTATTAAAAATCTGTCTAAGTAATATAATTCGTTTCTCCTTTGCCTAGCTTATAATTTATAATTTACTGGGAAATAAAACATTCCTACTTTAATTCAAAAGCATAACATTAATGTTGGAAACATTCTTCATTCATGTAAATTTTTTAGAATATACACAGAAAATAAAGTAAAGATAATAACCATAACAATGAAGAACTTGTTAACTTTTGAAGTGGACAAATATCCAAAGAAGACCGCTCCTCCCAACCGTCTCTTGAAACAACCAAGTTTACTTGCTTCAGGACCCTCGAGCTCGTTCATTGAACCAGCAAGGCAAAGACAATGTGTAGAATACTCTATGCTGTAACTTCTGTTTGTGTCAGTCACTTGACCACAACCTTACTTCAGCTCTTCCCCCATCAAATCATTTGTGTGCTTAACTTTTCAGTATACAGCAAATCCACAAAATCTAGTGTAGTGAGCCTCCTGCTCATTCGATTGTTATATTGCTTGCCTAGGTCTTTGGGTCAGTTTTGTAATTAATGAGCCACCTGCTCATTTTTACCTATCTTTTGGGAACATGACCACTTTTTGAGGGAGGATGCCTCCTGCATCAGCTGGAAAGTGAATGTTGTTTCTGACAGTTGTAGCTTTTGCATTCCACACTTGTCATTCCTCCCAGTGGGTCAGTGAACACTCTTCAACAGTCCCTTTGGATATGTGTCTCTCCTTTTTATGATTAAAATAATAAAATATTAAATTACAGTCATCTTTGACCATCTCTGGTCAACAACATAAAACTTTACAATAACTTTTAAATTAATGTTTTTCCACAACATAAAATGTTAAGTTCTAGGTGGGTTACAAACACCCCCTCTTAAGTTCAACATCGTCCTCGATGTTGCTTAAGTATCTTCTGAGTATTCCTAAAAAAAAATTGGATATGCTTCCTGCATATGACTCTCCAGTTCCCAGGTTGCTTCTTCTGGACTAAGGTGCTGTGATGAACCTGCAATAATTAATTAATAAGAATATGCGAAATAGCAGAAATGATAGAACTCAGAATCACTTTTATATTGATCATAGGCCACTTCGAGGAGGCAACCTCCTATGAGCAAGCTCAATACAAATAACTTCACGGTGCCTTCATAGGCCTCAACACACACTTATATACTAAGTCTAGGTACCAATACCATGGGTCAATACTATGTGTCAATACAAACCATGGGCTAAGTCTAGGCGCCAATACTATGAGTCAAAACCATGGGACATATAATACTATGGGACGACTTACAAAGCATATGCATCCAATACTATGGGTCAATACTATGGGCTAATATAAACTATGGATCAACAAATACTACGGGACGACTTACAAAGCATATGCGTCCAACAACAATATACTAACAAAGTAAAGACATGGGTTCCTAACATCCCCTCTCCCTTAGAAAAAGCTTTGTCCTCAAAGCTTTAGATGTGGAAATTGATGCAGAATCTGAAGGAGTGGGTCCCCTGTAGCATCCTTGGGTTGCATTCCGAGCCATTGGCGCCTTTGGAGTTTCAAGGAGGATTGCATGGAAGGATGTAGACGAAGAAGAATCATATCAGCGATGCGAAAAGTGCGCTCAGAACGGTGCTGATCGGCTTGTTGTTTCAGTTGAATTCTTGCCATGTGAAAATTGTCCTGCAGAATGAGAAGAAGCTGATCACGGTTTCGAAGAATTGAGTCAATTGCCTGAACTGGGGAGCTTCTGAAGGTGTATGGAAGAAGAACTGGTGGTGCATGTACAAAGACTGCTTCATATGGTGTCCTTTGAGATGTGGTACTATACCACTGGAGCGCTTCTAGAAAATCCATAGAAATAGTTGTCCAAATCTATGGAGGGATGGGTAAGGATTCGAGCAGTCCTGAAAGGAGGGTCGTTTCACCCTTGTTGACCTGGAAAGTATCATAGTCAACGACCATCCGTTGAATTGTCCTTTTGAGTCCCTGCCAAAAGAAGTTACATTGTTCCTGGTCATACGTTTTGAGGAACCCAGAGTGCCCTACTGATGAAGAAGCATGGAGTTCATAGAAGAGATAACCCCGTTGAACAGATTGCAACCAATTTGGAACAAGCAGAGAAATAGCTGTAAGAGAAACTGGGTCATCAAATGTGAGAGGAGGAGAATATTCCACCATATTGTCCTTACCCTTCTGGTAAGTGGTCGCATAGTCATAACCCATGAGTTGGATAACCCATTTCAGGTGTGTTGGTAAGGAGACCCATTGTTCCAGGAAAGTTTCCAGACTCTGGAGATCAGTCTTGATGCAGAAATAATTCCCCAATAGGGATGGCTGCCACTTCTGGACTGTATGCAAAATAGTCATCATTTCCTGCTGAGAGGTAGATGCGGTTAAATTCTTACCGGAAAGGTTTCTTGAAGGCAACAAGCTCATTGGTTCAGCAAAGACACCTGCATATCTATCCAAGGAAGTAGTGGAGACTGTTGATGGGTGCATCTGAATGGAATGGAGCTGAGCGATGACACCATGTGAATTCTTCTTAAGTATTTTTTCCAGGCGATGTGAACTGATGATGCAGAGAGACCCTGGTTGTAAGCCCATAAATTTGTGTTGTGCCCCATTGACTGAAAACTGCATCCAAAGTTCAGCAAAATCCCATAAGACGGGGCCAAGTGTGCGTAACCATTGAATGCCCAAAACCACATCACATCCGCCTAAGGACAAGGCAAACATGTGAGAGCACAGGTTATAATCTTCTATAGAGATACACACATTGTGACACTTCCCCTTGCAAGGTAAGGTGCCCCCATTGGCAACCATGACTCAAAGTTGGAGCAAGGATGGACAAAACAATCAGCCTGTTTGGCAATTCGAGGATCAATGAAGTTATGAGTGCTACCAGAATCAATGAGTATGGTAAGAGGGAGCTTCTTGAAGTATCCCCTGACTCGCATTATTTGCGGGGTGGTGACGTTGGTTACAACATGGAGAGAGATCTCGAGTGGGTCGTCCTGAGATGGGGTGTCAACAGGTGGGTGTTGAACGTCGACCTGATCATCTACTGTATCTGGAGCTCCTTCATCAAGTTATGAGGCAAGCAGAGAATCCACATCCAAAAGATAGAGCTTTTGTTGAACACATCTATGTCCCCGAGTGAATTTCTCATCACAATTATAACAAAGCCCTTTTTCTCGGCGTGCTTGCATCTCTGTTTCAGACAATTGCTTGATAGGAGTTGGTTGAGGAGCAGGTGTGATGGGAGGTCTTTGGGAACCCATATTTTTGAAGGGAACAAAGGTGGGTTTGGAGCGTTGTTGAGCTGCGATCTTGTCCTCAGCCAGCTTATCCAACCCTAGGACTTCTATCATTGTGTTGGGACAAAACATTTTGACCTCTGAGCGGATTTCATCCTTGAGACCACTGATAAAACAACTCCTGTAGAATTCATCAGACAATCCTTCTGTGTGATTGGCTAGTTTCTCAAATTCCGTCTGATACTCTCTCACTGTGCCAGTTTGGTGAAGTTTAGTGAGTGCTCCTGTGAAGTCATCAAAAGAACTAGGACCAAATCGTGACAAAAGAAGTTGGCAAAAATCTGTCCAGTTTGGCTCGGGATGAGATTTGATGTACCAACGGTACCATTGAAGGGCTTCCTGTTCCAAATGAAAGGATGCAAGTGGAACTTTCTGAACATCAAAAGTATTATGTAGACTGAAATATTGTTCTGCTCGGTATATCCATCCAGTCGGATCAGTACCATTGAAGCGAGGAAAATCAAGCTTCGGCCCACGAAAATTGCTGGAAGAAGAGAACCCGGTGGCTGCAAAAGATTCTGGCTGTCGGGTATTGTTCATGGCTGAATGCTAAAGATGGAGCTTGAGAAATTTTTCATCCAGATCTTGGAGTTTGGTTTGGATGGCTGCAAGTGCGTCCTCCATGGTTTTTTCCCTTGCGTGGGTGACAACCATAACCAGGAGTTTTTTTTTTTTGTTGACTGGGTGGAAAAACAAAAACAAAAACTGCTTCAGTAAAGAAAAATCTCGACTTGGAAAAAATTTGAAGGGTAATTGGGGTTTGACGAGGTTTTGGACATTATCGAATAGACAGGGAAGCAAAAATGAGGATTTTAGAAGCGGGGTGAAAGAATGGGAAAATTTGGCAGAGGGGGACAAAGGAGCAGAATTCAGAAAGGAACTCTGTGGTAAAATTTAAAGGTGATTGGGTGAAATCTGAGGAAATTATGGCAAACCCTAAAAATAGACAAATGTGGGATTTCAGGCTTTGGGAAGGGGAATTGGGGATAGGGTCCTCAGGAATGAAATATGCAGAATGGGATGACAGGGTTTTTTTTTTTTTTAGGCTGGAGCAGCTACGGCTCGGAAGGGATCTGGAACAGATAAATCTACAATGGCGCAGAAGGGATCGAAAACGGATGGATCTGAAACGACGACTAGATCTGGAACGACTTTCAAAATAGATCTGAAATAGCTGGATCTGGAGCGGAAGTGATCGGCAACAGTTCAACTGAAAATAGATATGGACCCCAGGTATGTGCGGCTTCCTATCGGTTCAGGAGATTCACTCGGCCACCAATGCTGTCTGACGGCTTGCGTATTGGGGCAGTACCCCTCACTCCATGGCTCAGGTAAAACTGATAACCGCTTTGCCACAAACGACAGCTCTTGGTTTACCTCACGGGTGGGAACTAGTCAATCAGGTAGGGGTCGTTTCCCTTTTCGCTGGCAGGTCCTCTCAATGGGCCAGATACTTTGGGGTTCCTGTGGTACTCCTCACAATGAGTTTTAGGGCTTATTCCCAAGTACTTCCCACAGTTAAGTGGATAGGGTTTATTCCCAAATCCGAAACTGCAACAGATGCGAAAAAAAATTTGTCAGAAATTCCACCCAACGAGCCCAAGAAAGTGCTCTGATACCAGATGTGATGAACGTGCAATAATTAATTAATAAGAATATGCGAAATAGCAGAAATGATAGAACTTAGAATCACTTTTATATTGATCACAGGCCACTTCGAGGGGGCAACCTCCTATGAGCAAACTCAATACAAATAACTTCACGGTGCCTTCATAGGCCTCAACACACACTTATATACTAAGTCTAGGTACCAATACCATGGGTCAATACTATGTGTCAATACAAAACATGGGCTAAGTCTAGGTGCCAATACTATGAGTCAAAACCATGGGACATATAATACTATGGGACAACTTACAAAGCATATGCGTCCAATACTATGGGCTAATATAAACTATGGATCAACAAATACTACGAGACGACTTACAAAGCATATGCGTCCAACAACAATATAATAACAAAGTAAAGACATGGGTTCCTAACAGGTGCTTCCATTGCACCTTTACCTGTCCAATGGTGCGATTCCGAAGTAAAATATCTCCTGTCGAGGATACAATCCCGTTCCACCTGAAAATATCCTTCTGGTTCTACCTGGATAACATTTCAATCAATTACATGAGTAGCATTATGTACATATTTTTTTAATATAGAAATATGAAGCACATTATGTACTTTGAGTTTAGGTGGCAAATCTAATTGGTAAGCCACTGTTCTAACTCTTGACAATATCTCAAATGGTCCACAATACCTGGGTGCTAATTTAGCACAACTCCCCAACTTGAAGGAGCTTTTTCTGGGATTTACCTTGACAAAGACATGCTCACCTACTTGGAATTATTTCTGAGTTCTTTTAAGGTTTGCATGACTCTTCTGTCTATCTTGTGAAAATTTCAGATTGCTTTGTACCTGTTTCACCGTTCATTCCATTTCTTTCAACAATTCAAGTCCTAACATTAATCTATCGACCGGATTACTCCATGAAATGGGAGTATTAGACTTCCTACAATACAGTATTTCAAAAGGACTAAGTTTAGTTGAAGCTTGATAATGATTGTTATAAGCAAACTCAACTAAGTGCAAATATTCTTCCCATTTGTTTGGTTGATCCCTAACATACATCCTAAGCATATCTTCTAAAACTTGATTTACTATTTCAGTTTGTCCATCCATTTGCGGATGATAATCTGTACTAGAATTTAATTTAGTGTCCAATCCTTTAAACAATGACTTCCAGAAATTACTAGTAAACTTAGAATCTTTATCAGAAATTATTATCTTAGGAACTCCATGCAAACAAAAAAATTATTTCATAAAGACATTAGCAATATTAACAGCCTTATAAATAGATTTAACAGGTATAAAGTGAGTTGCCTTTCTAAGTTTGTCTACTACTACCATCACATAATCATTTTGCTTTTGATTTTTAGGCAGTCTTGTTATAAAATATATGTTGATAATTTCCCATTTCCAATCTGGGATTGGTAATGGATGCAATAGGCCTGCTGGGTGTTGATGCTTAGCTTTAACCTGCTGACATTCAATACACCTAGCTATATATTCAGCCACTTCATTCTTCATGTTAGGCCAAAAATAATATGTTCGGGTACACAGGGTACTACCAAAGGACCAAACACCAAGAGAAACCACTTCACACAAATAGATCACAGATCAATACACCGATGTTTTGACGTGGTTTAAACCCTCTTGAGGGAAACACTCCACAGCCCCTGCCAAATAGCTTCTACGGGACAATTTATTATGCAAAGAAAGAAAGTTACAAATGAGCTTCTCATAATCGATCAACTAAACAATGACCCTCCATGCTCTTTAAATAGAGATCATGGACCAATCGGGTGTTAAGCCACGGATCAAGGTTAGGTTTGATCTAAGAGAAGTTGAGCCGTCGGATCACTCTATGTCGAAAACATATCGTGACCGTCGGATTAAGTATTTACAAATGCATACTAATGCATACTAAAGAAACACACTATCCCTAACGGATATATTACACAAGTTGATCTTAACTAACTCCTAAGTGTCTAAATATCCTAACATCCCCCCTTAAGAACAACTTGGGATAGGATTGAAGGATTTACAAAAGTGACACTATTAGGAGAAGGAAGGAGGCATTAGGGCCTATCCCCCCTTAATGACAAGTTCCTGAACTCCTAACATAGATCGAAATTTAGAAAAATAAATTTCTGTAAGAGACTTGGTGAAGATGTTTGCAACTTGATCATCTGTAGGGAAAAAGAGCACTTCAAGAACCCGATCATGAACAATATTTCTGATGAAGTGCATATGTAGCTCAATGTGTTTGCTGCGTTGATGTAGAACTGGATCTTTGGCAAGGTTGATGGCACTTTGATTGTCGCACCAAAGTGGAGTAGGCTGCTGCTGCTCGAATCCAAACTCTGAAAGGATCTGTCGAAGCCATAAAGCTTCCTGACTGGCATTGACGGCTGCTCGATATTCTGCCTCTGCTGAAGAAAGAGCAAGATCTTGTTGTTTCTTACAAGCCCAAGTAATAGGTCCAGATCCCAGACTGAAAACATAACCTGCAGTAGACTTTCGATCATCAGGATCGCCAGCCCAATCTGAATCAGTGAAACCAACCAACAAAGGTTTCCCCCCTGTACTATAATGAATCCCAAACTGAACTGTACCTCGTATATATCGAAGTATTCTTTTAGCTGCTTTCCAGTGACTTTCATGAGGTGTCTGCATATAACGGGCAACTCGACCAACGGCAAAGGAAAGGTCAGGACGGGAATGAGTCAAGTATAAGAGACTACCAACAAGCCGACGATACAAGGTGGCATCAACTTCAGGTGAAGTACAAGTGGCAGAAAGTTTGACTCCAGACTGGAAGGGAGAAGGGGCTGGTGTACAATCTTCCATGTGAAAGCGACAAAGAAGGTCACAAGCATACTTAGACTGAGAAAGAAAGATTCCTTCTTTGGTTTGTAGGACTTGGAGACCAAGAAAATAATGTAAATGTCCTAAGTCTGACATTTCAAAATTTTGTTTAAGACTGGATTTCACATAGGTTATAAGCTTAGGGTCACTACCAGTAAGAATAAGGTCATCAACATATAGAACAAGTATGATGAGATGGTTTCCTACTTTCTTGGTATAGACATTGGGGTCAGAATGGCATCTAGAAAAACCAGTGTCAAGGAGAAAGTTATCCATTTTGGCATACCAAGCTCTAGGAGCTTGCTTAAGGCCATATAAGGATTTCTTAAGGTGGCAGACAAGGCTAGAGTTATTCTGAACATAGCCAGGAGGTTGTTCCATGTAAATTTCCTCTTGTAAATCACCATGTAAGAAGGCAGACTTGACATCCATTTGATGGACTTCCCAGTTGTGTAAGGCTGCAAGGGAAAGAACAAGGCAGATGGAGTTCATTTTTGCGACAGGAGCAAAGGTTTCATTGTAGTTAATCCCTTCAACTTGGGAAAAACCTTTGGCAACTAACCTTGCCTTAAGTCTTTCAACACTTCCATCTGATGCATACTTAGTTCTGTAGACCCATTTACATCTGACAAGTTTTCTTCCTTTTGGAAGAGGTACAAGATCCCAAGTATCGTTCGCCATTAAGGAACGATATTCTTCATCCATGGCTGCATCCCAATCTGGATTCCCTGAAGCTTCTGCAAAAGTTTCTGGATCATGATTCTCGGAAACTTGAGCCAAAAGAGAAGAGGCTCGCTGAAACTGAGAACGTGTTCGACGCTGATCTCTAGGATCACCGGCAAGATGACCAGTTGCTTCACATGTTGAATGTACCCATCGAGGAAGCACTTGTGTTGGTGCAACTGGAGGAACATGAGCAGGCGAATGTGGATTTTCATCCTCACTGTCATCATCAGAAACTGGAGTTGGAAACCTGTCAAGGAAGTTGGAAGAAGAAGAAGAAGGCACAAATGCCGAATCAGGCTCGCAGGCCAAAGATGGCACAATCGCCGAGTTAGGCTCGTAGGCCAAGAGATTTTCATCAAATTTAACATCTCTTCTAATGATTATAGCATGAGAATGTGGTTGAAGAAGTCTATAACCTTTTACATCTTCAGAATATCTAACAAATATGCACTTTTCACTTTTAGGCTGCAATGCTTTCCGTTTTTCATCCGGAATGTGAGCCCATGCTTCACTACCAAACACACGGAAGTGACTTACATCAGGTTTAGTTTTACTCCATGCTTCTTCCGGTGTTATACCTTGTAATGCTTTAGTGGGGGTGTGATTAACTATGTAGTTTGCACAATTAATGGCTTCAGCCCAAAATTGAAGACTTAGTCCCTTAGATTGGATCATACAATTAGCCATTTCTTTTAAAGTGCGGTTTTTCCACTCAGCTACACCATTTTGTTGTGGTGTATATGGAACAATGTGTTGTTGTTGGATGCCTTGTTCAGTGCATAAAGTAGTGAATTGTTTGTTGACATATTCTCCTCCATTGTCAGATCTTAACTTAATAATTTGATGACCAGATTGTTTTTCAACAAGGGCCTTGTAGGCCAAGAACATGTTAAATACTTCGCTCTTAAGTTTTAGGAAATAAACCCAAGTGCATCTGGTGTAATCATCAATGAAAGTTAAGAAATACTTGAAACCAGAAAATGAAGCAAATGGAAGAGGACCACACAAGTCACTATGCACAAGCTCCAAGGGAACCGAGGTGTGCCAAGAGGCACGTTTGTCAAAACTGTCCCGATGATGTTTTCCGAGTACACAACCGGAGCAAACACCATCCTTGCAAGATACCATCGGAAGACTTGTCACCATATTTTCTTTACATAGTTGTTGCAATGAGTGATAATTTAAGTGACCAAATCGCTCATGCCAAAGTTTGTTCAAGTTATCACTATGAGCAACAAAAACTGAAGGGAAAGGTGATGACCCAAAGTTGTTAAACTTGTACAACCTGGTAATATCATCAACAATTCTGGTAGCTAAGACCTGTTGAGGATCTTTAAAATCCTTGATTACAACTTGGTGAGGTGTAAAGGTCACAGTTTTACCTTCACCAGAATGAGTGATCTGATAGATTGATAACAAATTGCAAGAAATTCTTGGAACACATAGTACATCACTAAAATGACCATTATCTACTGGAACTGTTCCAGCTCCTACAACACTTAGAGATCTATCATCACCAACAAATATTTGTTTGGTGTTACATTCATGCATAGTAGAAAAGATGGCATGATCCTTAGCCATATGATAAGATGCTCCAGAATCAATGAGCCATTCATTTGAACTAGAAGAAGAAGATGCATTATAAGAATAACCAGAAGCACAAAGTGCATGTCCATGAGAGGCAGATTTTGAAGGCGAATCTAGGCTAATGTGGTGCTTCTTCATTGCTGCTTCCAAGGCTGCCATCTTCTTGAAACACTTAGATTCATTATGATTATCTTTCCCGCAATAGTTGCAATGACGCTCAGTCTTCTTGCCTTTGGGCTTGGATCCTTTGTCATTTTTTAAAGAAGGAGCTGACTGAGAGGGTTTTGGACCCTTGTTTGACTTATTATTGCGAAAATTTTGTTTCTTGGGAGGCTTGGACTTTTCTTTCTGTTGGGACAATAAGGCTTTCCCAGATGTATCTGCATTGTTGATTATTCTAAGATGAATGAGTTTATCTTGTTCTCTAATCAAGGAATCACAAAAGGATTCAAGACTAGGCTCTTGATAGCTAGCTGCATTCAAGGACGCTTTCATGGAGTAAAATGTAGATACAAAAACAGAATATGCAGGTCCAAGTTTGGAAAGAATATGATAAATGCATTGTTTGTCTTCCCTCTCAATCTTACATTCTGCACATAAGAGTTTAAGAGTTTTGTACTTAGATAAATAATCTTGAATGCATGAAAAGTCACTTGGATTTAAAGAAATCAACTCATTTTCGAGTTGGTGACCTCGAATTTCATTGTGTTTACCAAACACAGATTCCAACTTGTCCCAAGCAGCATTAGGTTCATCAATTCCAGATATGTGGAATCGCAAATCAGTAGAGATTGACATCCCAATCAATCCACGAGCTTCATCACATCTATTTGCCCATTTTATTTTCTTATCATCATCAGTGGGTTCTTTTTCTTTCGCTGTTGTAATTCTGAAAAGTCCCCTACTTCGTAGAACATCCTCCATACGAGATTTCCATGAGAAATAGTTGGAACTATTAAGTAGAATATCACAAAGGGCAGCCATATTTGTAAATTAATGGCTGTAAAAGTAGAAACCAATAGTCTGTATGTGAAGAGATCGAAAAAATAGGCGGTTTCAAAAAAACGGCACTGAAAACGGACTCTGTATGATGAAGTTATGCTTGAGCAAAGAAACTGTTGAAGATGTCCCCAATAGTGACGTGGCAGCTAGAGAATGTCCAGCAAAAAAAAGAACCCCCCTCTTCCCAAGATAAACCTTTTGACAATCACTTTACAAGAAAGTTGCTTTAAGTGAACCACTTTTGTAAAATAAGTGATTTCACTTTTACAATGACATTACTTTTAAATAGTGCAACAATAAAAAAACTTAAGTGACTCACTTGTATTTTTATTTTTTATTATTTAAGTGAGATGCACTTTTACAATAAAGTAACTTGAAATTAGAAATTGCATGCACTTTTTCTTTTAAAAGTAACTTCCTAAGACTTGAACTCAAGACCTATTAAGGAATAAAACAACTTTGAACCAAGTGAGCTAGATTAAAAGGTATGTAAAATATGGGAATGAGGAAGGGGGCTTTTTTTTTTTAACTCGGTTTGCGTGCTTGCCCTTTTTCCTGCAAAACAAACCACAAATCGAAACAAAAAAAACTTTTCCACACTTGTAGAGTTAGATCTTGTTAGCTTGCCCGGAAAGTTTATGTTTTCTCTCTATTTCTGATTTGCCGAGATCGCGCAAGGTGCACGGCAAAGAGCATACGCAGCCGAGAAAAACCCTTTCCCTTTCCGTTTCTTATTTGCCGAGATCGCTCAAGGTGCACGGCAAAGAGCATACGCAGACGGGAAAGCAACAATCCAAACCAAAAAAAATCTAACAGTAAAAAAAAAATGAAATATGAGATTCAAAAAACGAAATAAAAAAATGCGTCACTGTAACATTATACCTTCAGATCTGATAAAATACGCGTTTCTGGAGCAACCGGGAACCGTTTTCGATCAAACGAAAACTATTTCCCAATGGAAACGACGCTCTTGACGCAATGGAACACCTCCCACAGCCCATAAATGCACAGAAATACCAGAACTAGAAACCCTTTCGAGTTTCGGCAACAACAGTTCAAGATCTAGATCATAACCGGAAGCGGCACTTCATAAAAGCTCTGATACCACGTTCGGGTACACAGGGTACTACCAAAGGACCGAACACCAAGAGCAACCACTTCACACAAATAGATCACAGATCAATACACCGATGTTTTGACGTGGTTTAAACCCTCTTGAGGGAAACACTCCACGGCCCCAGCCAAATAGCTTCTACGGGACAATTTATTATGCAAAGAAAGAAAGTTACAAATGAGCTTCTCATAATCGATCAACTAAACAATGACCCTCCATGCTCTTTAAATAGAGATCATGGACCAATCGGGTGTTAAGCCACGGATCAAGGTTAGGTTTGATCTAAGAGAAGTTGAGCCGTCGGATCACTCTATGTCGGAAACATATCGTGACCGTCGGATTAAGTATTTACAAATACATACTAATGCATACTAAAGAAACACACTATCCCTAACTCCTAAGTGTCTAAATATCCTAACATAATATTTTCTTAGCATTGTTATCATTTTTTGGTAACTGAGATGTCCTAAGTAAGGACTCTTATGCACTTCATTCAAGATCAACAATTTAATTTCTGGTACATTAGGTACATATACTCTATTTTTATACAGTATTAAACCTTTTTCATTAAAACTGAAATCTGTTTTTATATTTTCAGATTCGTTTCCTGCAACTTTTTCTCTTAAATTTTTATAATTCTTATCAATTTTTATTCCATCTTCAAACTTATCTTCCAGATCTGTTTTGTAGCTGCTAACAATGGCTATAAAATTCAGGGTGTTGGCACTGTATCGTTTCAGAGGGAGTCTGGAAAGCCTATCAGTTTTGTTGATGTGCTATATGTCCCAGGGATGACCAAGAATCTCATATCAGTATCCACACTAGAAGACAAGGGTTTTCTAGTGACCTTCCGTGACAGGAAAGTATATATCAGACCTAATGGGTTAGATTAGAGATTGGACAAAGTGATTGGGGTTCGGAGCGGAAAGGTTTACAAACTTCAGTTTGAGCCTGCAAAGGCTCTGGTTAGCAGTAGCAGTAGTGATTGTGAGTTGTGTCATAGGAGGATGGCACACTTACACCATGGTGCACTGAGGCATCTGAGACAGGAAGTCATTGGAGTTCCTTCAGTTCAGAAGGACAAGCACAACCACTGCAAGGGTTGTGCCTTGGGAAGAACATCAAGAGACCTTTCCCACATAGTTAGCACAATTTTGAGGGAGCCTTAGACTTGGTGCATTCGGATGTATGCAGACCGATGAGTGTATATTCATTCAGTGGTTACAGTTACTGCGTCACATTCATTGATGACTATTCCAGCAAAACCTAGATCTATTTTCTGAAGGCCAAGTCATAGGTCTTCAATCAGTTCCAAGAGTTCAAAACTCTCGTGGAGAACCAAACAGGGAGAAAGGTTTGGATATTGAGGACAGAAAATGGTGGTGAGTACACTAGCATAGAGTTTGTGGATTACTATGCATCAGAGGGGATTGGGAAGGAACACATTGTTCCTCATACCTTGCAGCAAATTGGAGTGGTGGAGAGGAAGAACCAGACGCTGGTGACTGCAACTAAGGCCATGTTATTTGATCAGGGATTACCTCTATTCCTATGGGCCGAGGCATTTCGGACTGCAGTATATTTCCAGAATAGGTGTCCCCACACTACATTACGAAGGAAGACACCTAAGGAGGTATTTACAGGTACTAGACCAGACGTGAGTCATTTGCGTATATTTGGGAGTATCTGCTATTGTCACATTCATATTGACACTAGGAAGAAGCTGTATCCTTTTGGAGAGAAGGGGCTTCTAGTTGGGTATAGTGAGACTTCCAAGGCTTATAGAGTATATATCCTAGCTCACAAGAGGATCATTATGAGCAGGGATGTCCAATTTGACAAGGACAGAGCCTTTAGAAGATCTATGTACTAACCATCACAGGAGCAGCCAGCACAAGACTCAGGAGGAGTCAAGTTGGAGGAGTCACAGGTACAGGTTCAGACAAAGAGCATAGGATCTGATAGTCAGAGGGAGTCGAGTGGACAGGATCCTCCTATCTTTGATGGGGATGATGAGCAGCAGAAGCAGGAGGACATCCAGTAGCCGCAGCAGGAAGACACCAGGCCACAACCTAAGTGGTATAGGTCCAGAGTTCAAGATTCCAGACAGGTGAGTCTTCCACAAAGATATTTTAGACGTAGCATACCACCAGATAGACTGAATTATATGGAACTGATGACAAAGTTGATTGACTCTAAACCTTCTAGTTTCGAGGAGGCTACACAACATGATTTGTGGCAAGAGGCCATGGTTGAGGAGTATGACTCAATCATGAAGAATCAGGTATGGGAGGTTGTTTAGAGGCCACAGGATAATAAGGTGGTGGGTTCGAGATGGATCTACAAGGTAAAGCATACAACATACGGAAGTGTGGAGAAGTACAAGGAACGCTTCATGGCAAAGGGGTATTCGTAGAAGGAAGGTATTGACTATGAGGAAACGTTCGCCCATGTGGCTAGGTATTCTTCTATTCGGACTATCTTATCATTGGCAGCAGAGATGGGTTGGCACATTCATTAGATGGACGTGAAGACAACCTTCCTCAATGGAATGATTGAGGAAGAGGTTTATATTGAGAAACCATAAGGGTTTGAGGTGGAGAGTAGAGATTCTCATGTATGCAAACTACAGATAGATCTTTATGGGCTCAAGCAGGCACCTCGAGCATGGTACTTGAGGATTGACAACTATCTATGAGAGACAGGGTTCCAACGGAGTGAGGTAGACCATAACCTATACTTCTTGTCAACTGAGGTACCTCTCATACTGGTCCTATAGGTGGACGATCTCTTTCTGACAGGAGATGAGAGGCTGATCAGGGACTGCAAGTCCAATCTTGTAGTAGAGTTTGAGATGAAAGACCTTGGGTTGATGCATTACTTTTTGGGTTTGGAGGTCTGGCAGAGAGATGGGTGCTTCTTCATTGGATAGGGGAAGTATGCAGTTGAGATCTTGAAGAGATTCAGGATGGAGGACTGCAAGTCTATGGCTATACCTCTAGTTTCCAATTGGAGGAAGATTGATGCATCAGGATCAGAGGATTTTGATCCTACTTTGTATAGGTAGCTTATCAGGTTGCTTATGTATCTGGTCAACACTCGACTAGACATCAACTTTGCAGTCAACTCTTTGATTCAGTTCATGGTGAACCCTCAAAGAAAACATTGGATAGCTACGAAGCATATACTTCGCTACATCATAGGTACAGTGGAGTATGGATTGGTTTATGAGCACAGTGGGAGTATACAGTTGGCAGGTTTCACAGATGTTGACTGGGAAGCATGTGTAGAGGATCGGAAGAGCACTAAAGGTTGTTGCTTCAACATTGGGTCAGGATTTGTCTCTTGGTTCAACAGGAAGCAGAAGTCAGTTGCATTGAGCTCAGCTGAGGCTGAGTACATGGCAACCAGCATGGATTCATGTGAGGGGATGTGGTTGAGGAAGTTGCTCTCAGGATTATTCAAGAGTTAGATAGAGACTACTATAGTTCTATGTAACAATTAGAGTGGTATCAACCTTTTTGAGAATCCAGTGTTCCATGACAGGAGCAAGCACATTGACACCCGGTATCACTTCCTCAGAGATTGTGTCCAGAGAGGAACCATTCGGTTGGATTACATTCAGACAGATGAGCAGGTGGCAGACATATTAACCAAGTCACTTTGCAAACTCAAGTTTGTAAATTTTAGAGACAAGTTGGGGTTGTTACCCAATCCCTTCCTTGTTGAGAGGGAGTGTTAGATTATGACAAATAAGAAAGGTATTTTGTGCATGCATGTGTCCTTGTATGCAGAAGACGTTAATTGAAGAAGCCAATAAAATGCATTTAATTCAATTTTCCTAAGTTTACTTTGGAAAATTAATTAAAGTGATCTAATTAATTATTGAATTAATGAAAATACTTTTTATAAAGTATGAGCGAAAAATTAAAGTAATGGCAAGATCTAATCTTGGCCATTCATTCTCACTGGAGGATCTCAACCTTAGATCTATAGTGAGATTAGGCTATTGGCTTAGCATTGTGTTATAAAGGAAAGGTCAATTGGTTGAGAGGACACACATTCATTCCGACAGAGAACAGATTGGTGAGAGAGATTTTTTCAAGAAGAAGATGCAGGATCAGTGAAGCGAAGAAGAACAACGCATAGGAGAGAGAGAGAGAGAAGCAGGGACAGGGAAGATGCAACCGCATAGCGGGCAAGACCTACAACATCCAAAAGTACAGTTCGTAGAGACTGTACGGAATCCGTACAACATGCCATACAACTGCAGTAGTCAGCTACATCGGTATCCATGCCATTCAGTCAGGTTTTTCTCAGTATTTTGGTGTGCTTCGATTTTTCCATTACTATTTGAAAATCGATTTTTCTGATTTGTAAAAGGATCTATATTTTCTGAATAAAATATTTCTCTACTGCTACACCGGTTTTCCCCTCTTGGGTTTTTTCGGGGGTTTATACCCGAAAATATTGTGTTGTTTCTATTGGTGTGAATGATTGGTATATCTCTCAGTGTTTTAATTCCACTGCAAATTTATGAGTGAAGAAACCCTTGGGTGATTGAAAGTAATTAATTGCATGCTTTTAGTCCTAGTTGGGTTTTAAGGAAAATTTACAGAGATAACATGGGTGTCATGTAAAAAAGGAATTATGCAACTAATAAACCATAGAGAAAAGGGTGTGTCTACATAGGGAGTGATAAAAATCAGGCTTATGAAACCATTCAACCACTCAACAAAATACTTAGATTTCAAACTTAAGTAGTCACAGTTAAATGACAATTTAGAGTCACTTAAATAGTGAATCAACAAGCAGAAACACACATGCTGAGAAAAATAAGCAGTAGAAAAAAAATATAATAGCAGATTGTTAATTTAATGCACATAGAATTTTGGTCAAACTAGACCCTGGAAAAACCCACTTGGGGTAAACCAGTCCAAGAGAAAATTTTATTTAGCATTTTTCAGGCATAAAAACAAAGTTATAGCAACAATAAAATCAGCATTTAATCACTCTACCAGCACCTGGAAATCTGTGTAGCACCTCAAAATATGTGCCCAATAGTACCTTGAAATTCTTGCCCGCCAATTTCTAGAAAATCGTGCCAGTTGAGTAGTACGACCCAGTTGTACGACCCAACAAATAAGTGCAGCAGATCTACCTTGGGATTCGAGCCACCTTCTATTTGGGATGAATCCCTCTCCTAGGGAATAGAACCACCCAAAAGAAAACTTGCTCTCACTCTAAAAAAAAAACTCACAAATGCCAAAATGCTCACTCTTGGAAAAACTGTGTCTTGCACATTACCCTAGGCTTGTTCTTATAACTTGAAAGTGAATTTCCGCCTTCCCAATCCCTAAATCCAACGATCAAGATCTAATCTTCTCTGGACAAGATCAAGGGATGAAATTCATTCCCTCCAAAATAATTCACTTACAATTATTTAATAAAGTAATTTCACTTTATAAAATATGTGCACTTTTACTTCATAAAGTCACATTATAAAAAATCACTTTATAATAGACTAGGAACATTACATAAAAGTCACTTTATAAAATGAACCACTTTATTACAACTTAGAAAAATTCAAGTACCTAGGTAATGTAAATCCAAGGTCACTTCCGCATACAAGACAAAACTATGCGGAGTGCCCACCGAGCTAAAAAGATAAGACTCCCTCTTAGCGAGGGAGGTGCTCACTGTCATCACCATAAGATGGTGCGGTCCTCAAGTCCATCACACTGTTCACAGTAGGAGATCCCTCTGAACCGGGAGCTAATGCTACCACCTGCACTGAACTCGAATTTGAAGACATCCTCCTGGAAGCAAGCCTAAACCCTGATATCCTAGGAGAATCCATCCTCCAGTATTGAGCATCGGTCCTCTCATACCAATTGAGCCTCTTGTCGGTAATTTGAAGAGAATCCCTCTCTTCCATCGAAAATCGATACTGAAACCTTGGTGCCACTGCAGCATCAGGAGCCTCCTGCTCCTCTTTCGACTTTGGATCATAAATCATGGGCTGTCCACCTAACTTGTCCAGCTCATCGACTCGATCACCAATCAAATGTGGTTGGATCAGTTCCACTCCCTCTTAGTATATAAGAACATTTCTTTGAACTTCCCTTTTAGGAAAAATGTACACATGTCCTCCCCAGAACAATGTTGAATACCCTACATCCTCCAAGGATGATACAGAGAGCAAGTTCACACTCAACCCTGGAATAAATAGAACTCCATCCTGCTCAAGGAGTTCATCCTGTTGAATCTAGAATATGAATCTCCCAAATCCTTGCACAGAGCGTGTCTTCCCCCCTTCACTCTCGACCATCCGGTTTGGCTCTGTCTAAATAATGTTGTGGAATATATGATACAATTTGGTCATGTGATGAGAGGCTCCACTGTCAATGAACCAATTCCTGTTCATCACATATCCATTGCTGCCGACACTAGATACAAGAGAGAATATTGAGAATTATTTCTCAAACCTTTCCCCAAAATCATCTATCTTAGCAGTTGCAGTAATAGCCTCTTCCTTCTTCTTCTTCTTCTTCTCAAGACACTGGGAAGCGAAATGACCATACTAGTTGCAAGCAAAACATCTCACTTTGATCATATCTTTCTCAGATTTGGCTCCACTACTCGAGCCACCTTTCTTCTTCCTACCTTTTTATGCAAGAGCCGCATTCTCTTCATAAACTTCTTTCTGTTGACCTGTGGAAGTGGAGCTAGATCTTAGCTCCTCATAAGTGAAGTCATCCCAAAGTCTATCCCATTCTCTGGCTACAACCGCACGTACAAAATCATGCCATGGTTGTGAGAAGCCATTCAAGGTTACTCTCACCAACTCTGCATCCTCCACCTTCTCGCCAACATCTCCTAACTCATCACGAATCCGTGACATGCGGGTCAGGTAAGAAGAAACACTCTCAGTCTTGGTCATTTTGGTGTCTCCCAGTTTCTGCCTCAGAACCATCTTTCGGTTCTCATTTGAATTCTCGTACAAGCTAGTCAAGGAATCCCACATCTTAAATGCACGGTCTTTACTCGAGATATGTGGAATAATGTGGTCCTTTACTGCATCAAGGATGATCTGCTTGGCCTTGATGTCCTTTTTGTTAAAGTCTGAAAATGCTTGTGCATCGGTGGATGCTGGAACTTGAATTGGATTTGTCTGCGTGCTATGCACCACTTCATCCCACAGTTCATTCTCCTCCAAAACAAGTACTATCCTAACCTTCCATGGAACAAAATTCCCTGCTCCATATAGCCTATCTTCCATAAACTATTGGTCATTTCTCCGAGAGAACGAAATACACAAAACTGCTCACACACAAAAAACAACCTCTTCTCACCATGATAAAATCAGGCTTATGAAGCCACTTAACCACTTAGCAAAACACTTAGATTTCATACTTAAGTAGTCACAGTTAAATGACAATTTACGGGCACTTAAATAGTGAATCAACAAGCTGAAACACACATGCTGAGATAAATAAGCAGTGGAAAACAAATATAACAACAGACTGTTAATTGTATGCATAGAGAATTTTGGTCAAACTAGACCCTGGAAAAACCCACTTGGGGAAAACCAATCCAAAAGCAAATTTTATTTAGCATTTTTCAGGCATAAAAACAGAGTTACAACAACAATAAAATCAACATTTAATCAATGTACCGGCACCCAGAAATCTGTGCAGCACCTCAAAATATGTTCCTAGTAGTACCTCAAAATTTGTGCCCAACAATTTCTAGAAAATCGTGCCAACTGAGTAGTACGGACCGGCTGTACGGCCCAACAAATAAGTGTAGCATAGTTGCCTTGGGATTCGAGCCACCTTCTATTTGGGATGAATCCCTCTCCTAGGGAATAGAGCCACCCAAAAGAAAACTTGATTTCACTCTAAAAAAAAAACTCACAAATGCCAAAGTGCTCACTCCTGGAAAAAATGTGTCTTGCACATTACCCTATGATTGCTCTTATAACTTGAGAGTGACTTTTCACCTTCCCAATCCCTAAATCCAACGGTCAAGATCAAGGGATGAAATTCATTCCCTCCAAAATAATTCACTTACAATTTTTTAATAAATTAATTTCACTTTATGAAATATGTGCACTTTTACTTCATAAAGTCACTTTATAAAAAATCACTTTATAATAGACTAGGAACATTACATAAAAGTCACTTTATAAAGAGCCGCTTTATTACAACTTAGAAAAATTCAAGTGCCTAGGTAATGTAAATGCAAGGTCACTTCCGCATACAAGACAAAACTATGCAGAGTACCTCCTGAGCTAAAAAGCTAATAGGGAGATGTCTCCATGGGTATGGGAGTCTATACATCACAATTTTACTTGAGGTGGGGTCCATTTGATAGGTCAGTTAGGTCTAGTCATATTAAATATGAATGCCAATGATGCCAAAATGATCTCTAGTCACCTAGTCTCTTTATTGCTAAGGGTTTAAATGGATAAAATGTTAGTTCTTACTATTCAATTTACTGATGTTGAACTTGGAAATGGTTGCATGAATAGCAAATGAGCATTCAAATGCCACTTACTAGCATTGTCAGAGTAGAAGAGAATGAGGAGAAAGCACATTTCATAACCAAAGGAGGCCAAGACAAACATTAGTTACCTCTAGGTAACTTGTAATTATCCTTAGTATTTAAACCATTTTTGGTAATCAATGAATCATCTTATGTTCCAAAAAACATCAATCTCCATTTCCATCTCCATATTACATTATGTTCTACCCATTCTATACCAACCCCAATAAAAAAATAAAAAAGTTGAGATACCATATTGAGATGGTGACTTCTAAACAATCATGAATCCAACTTGTTGGAAAAATTATCATTTCCTAAGGAGAAGAGTATTCCACCTGAACTACAATCATTTTTAAAAAAAAATTAGATGATTCCACTTTGTCTTGTATGCATGCATATTTAGGGGTTCAAATGAAATCATATAATTTCAAAATAACATTGATACCTTCAACAAAGAATATAAAGAATTATTAACAAGTATCTTATCTTACCATGTAGGGAAAATTGTTGGAATCTTATTAATACTGAGAGGGGGGTGAATCAATATTAATGCAGTTATGGACAATTTTCACTTCTTAATCAAACTTAAACTGTAGTTATATTATGAATTCACCATAAACAATAACTGTTCATCCACATATGCACGAAACACTGAACATATGTTTTTTATGTGGAAACCAAAACGGGAGAAAACCACGGAATGCTCTCTTATATTATAAAGATTACATTCATGGAAGCATCGACTTCCAAATTTCTATTGCACCAACTGGAAAGAGGGTTCAACCCCTTGGTTTTACAGGATACAACATGAAGGAAGCAATTACTCCCTGATTTACGATCTCTAACTGGAAGGAGGCACCGACCCCATGGTTTTATAGGCACCGACCCGAAGGAAACACAACTAGTTGTTCCTTGCCCCGGCCTGTTGCCCTGATATGTTTGTTGAATATACTTCTTTGTTGTTTTGTTGATCTGTGCACTCTTCAGATTTGTTGCAATACATTCCGTTGTGCACACCTTCTATATATTATGATCTTGCAATTGATGTATTGTATCACACACTTCACTTCACTACATCATTATGACACATTGGTTCTTGTATTTCATAACCTTTTGTGCTGCTTCAACATGTTATGTTTCTGCGCATCTGCAAACTCAACTAATATTGTGCATCAATGACTGTAATTTTATTCAGTTCTTGCACTTCAGTATCAGATAGACAATGACCTTCTATGTTTCATCTGCAATTATTCCTTTATGTTCTTGCACAATCAGTCATACACTGCATTATTCTGTGCATCATTTTCTATGCTGCATTTTTGTCTTCGCACAACTGTCTTAGATAAATCACTTCATCATGTGCATCATCTTTTATGCTACATTTATATATTCGTGCAACCGTCTTCGATAAATCACTTCATCTTGTGCATCATATACTATGATGCTCTTTTGTCTTTGCACATTTGTCTTAGACAAATCACATCTTCCTGTGCATCATCTGTTGTGCTCCATTTTTCACATCTGTATCTTCTGCTGGAGTATTTTGTTCCAGTTCCATGATCCATGATCCATTGATACCCCAAAACATAGAAGCTTTACAAATCAGAGTTTACCAATTTCACATCTTCAAGCTTACTTCAACACTCCAACTTGGCTTCTTATTTATACTTATCCTGTGCAGACGATATGTACACAAGTTGGTCGTAGCATCCCTTCTTCCTTGCTTCATGGTCAAGCTTAATTCACGCATCCGCTACTTGTCATGATCTGCGCCACTTAGGTATCACACCTTGTGTTTCTTGTGCATACTTGGTCCTTTGCAATGGGTCTTGCGCACTTGACTTGTCCGACCACAACTTACTGATGGGACTCTTGTGCTCTTCAAAGACTTGTGTACTTCTTCTAATTGGTCAGTCTTGGACACTTCCGGGACTTGCATACATGTCTATCCACTTCTTACTCCCAATATTATTGCGCACTTCCAAGACTTGTTCATCCATCTCTTTGGAATTACCTTTGAAGTGTCACTGCTAGATGGATTGGAACTTGCGCACATACCTTATCTACTTCTTCAAACTGGATGTACTCATTGAATGTATTGGATGTACTTTTACAATCTGGATGTACTTCTTCAACTGGTTATGTATTTCTTCAAACTGGATTTCATATACTTCTTCAAACTTGCACAAGGATACTAAATCCTCTTTGACATCAGTTGACATCAATGAAAAGATAAACAGTAGAGAAGATAAACAACATAGACATATTGATAGCAGGTTGCGCAGAAGAACTAAGGTTCAAACTGGCAAGAAAAGGGGGGGGAGTACACACAGGGGGAGTATTGAATTCATAATCAAGATGTGCAACACCTCATGAAGTTGTTCATTTCCTGATTATGAATTCCTTTGTTTTGTTCATACACATCACAATACTCCCCCTGTGTTCTTGCAAGTTTGAAACTTAGTTATTCTGCAAAACCTACTATCAGTATTTCTCTATTTTTATCTTCTTTGCATAGATCCCTATTTTTGATGCGTGCTTCATGATCTTTCTCCATTTTTCCTCTGCGCGACAACAGATCGGTACATCTCTGTAGTTTTTCATTTATGTTCAAATCGCTATCATTGATATTGCTTCAAGATTCATGATATTTCTCCCCCTTTGAAATCAATGGAAAAGAGGTGCTTTCCATGCACAATTTTATATTCACCTCAGCACTCACACTTTGAATTTGCATGTTCCTTCATACAGTTGATTTCTTCGATTACTCCCCTTCTCTTCGTTATTTATTCTCTTCCTTTTGTTGGAGTTGTTGCGCAGAGCTCAGTCACCTTTCAATCTATACATTCAACACTGTCAATGTAGCTATCTCAAATATTCTCCCCTTTTACAGTTGCTAACTTCCTTTTATCTTGATCTTATGTTCCTGTCACATAATATAGTTCATGCTTCTTCATTCTTTACACAATATTCCATGCCATATTTTTTTCGCACTCACTGTGCACACTATAGAGTTTCTCCTGCTTCTGTTTTGCATTATCATTCATGTCAAATTCCTCCATCATTCAATTTTTTTCTTTTTGTCGCAACTGCTGCATTGTGACCAGTATTTATTACATTTTCTAACTTTGCATATCTTGCCACGACATCCAAATATTTTCATGCATTTCCATATGTCATCCAACATGGAAACAAGTCGATGTGATTAATAACTCGTGTGAAAAATTCGATGTGTCATTTGAATGTACTCGAGCTTTTAGGCAACATCATTTCGATCACACAGAATAATGAATTAGAATTCCACTTTTTGTCCTATCTCTGGTTCTCATTAACTCATGTATTAAATTTTGACATCTCCCTAGACAACTTTGAATCACGCGGTCATGAATTCAATTAACCTTAATGTATGTTCAATTTATTTTCGCACGCGCAGAGAAACACCTTCCAATTCTATAAATGAGCTACGTATGGTCCGGTTCATCATCCTGGTTCATTCCTTGTTAAGCTTGTTCTGAGTGTCATAGCTTCTGAGTATCTCGTATTCATCAATCATGACTTCTTTCTTTCATATATTCAACAACTTGCTCGACAACATTTTTTCGGTATTCCAGTCGCAGCAAGCTGAGTTCGCAAGACTGAAAGTGGACATGGGAATTTGGAAATCGCAAATGAAAGAATCTCATTTCACGCATTGGTATGTGTAGTCTTAGGTCAACTAGAGTAATACATTGGGGTTTTCCAGTCTGAACAAGAGATTTGAATTCCTGTAGAAGCAACAACAAAAAATTCTTGACTTGTTGAATTTTATTAGGACAAAACAATGCAATGTTGATGCATCGCCTTCAAACCTACAACTTTGTCCGCTATTGCAATCCTCTGAATTTGTCGAGCAAGATCCAATGGATCTTGAACTTCGTATATCTCAGCAACCAACAAGTCATGACCCGGAGTTGGACCTCAAGCTACGAATCTAAATCAATTTTGTAATTCTCAATTTTGTTCTATACGGCTCCCATCGTCATAAAAGTACTTTGATTGTAGTTAGGCATTAGCATGCTACCTTTTATAATTCGACTCTGTTTTCTGCGACAGAGGTCTCATGTAATTTTGTAAAGGAAAATTTTGAATACAAACTTCTATTATGTATCTACACGATCCTTATGTTTGTTCATTATCAATACTTATTTGTACTCTTCTTTCTACTGTTACATGTATGAGCTCTTTGTGCGACAATTTTACCTCAACACATCTTTGAAAATAATTGAATATATGTGCATTTAATTTGCAAAAAGCTTCAAATGTTTTCTAACTGTAATACATACTAACACATTCCTTGAATTCCTAATGAATGGCATGTTGAATTCAAGGATCTTACTTAACCTCTTAGAGATCAGTAAGATGGGAATCAATCACTTGTTGCCTGAGACATACTTGGATTGTTTGCTTCTTTTGTGCATGCTTGAGGAGTTTTCCTTACCCACATATTCATGTGCGCACATCCATTTTGATACTGCACCTGACTATCTTCCCTTTTGGTCCTTCTGTTGCGATTGATGTCATGTAGAGTATTTCTATCTGGACGATTTATTGTTCTTTGACAATATTGAGCCTTGTTTCCAAAACCATCACATGCATACCATCTCACAGTATGATAGTATTTCGCAATGTGAGCATTGTAATTGCACCTTGTGCATTTCAATGTATTGATCCTTCTCCTAGTACTGTAAAGGAAAGAATTGTAATCTTTGAAGGAGCTATCATACCTGAATGGCTTCATTTGATTTGGACTGTACTTGCTATCACATATCTTCTCAATTTTTCTGATATGTGTCTCCCAGGAGGCCAACATGGGGACAATAGAGTCAACTAATTGAGTTGGATACTGTTATGGAGGATGCTTATAGTGCTAGTTTGATCAAAGAAACAACTATGAAGAATAAAATACACCAAACAATAAACAACTGCAAAATTTAATAGACAATACCAATCATAGAAGAATGTGAGACAGGAATTAATAATGGAGAAACCCCACAGGTAAAAAAATATGATTGTATTGAGAAGTTGTCGTAATAGGTCGAATGTAGGAATCGTCGGGAACCAATCGAGCCTTCTCTTTAGGAACTCGTCTTAATGTAGTTAGGAGAAGAGAACCAAAAGATCCTTCATCTTCGAACTTACAAGTATTTATACAATTTAGAGGTATGCTTGGGTAACTACCCATCGTGTTTTAGTTACAAAAAGGCAATTACAAAGAGATCATATGTATTCTTCCCATTCGCCAGCTAGAAGAAGATGAAGAAACATAATTTCCACATCAATGGTGATTCAGATTCCTTCCAACTACTCAGAATGTTGTCTAACATGTGCTGTAATCATCAAGTACCATCGGGCATGTGTCGTTGATCGTGTTCCGTCAATTCATGAAGTCAACCGATATGTTGGGATGACCGAGTCAAGGATCCGACCAAGGAGTTGACTAGGACTAGAAAATATTCAATGGAGGCAATCGATTCTTGGGGTGGATCATACTTTCCCCCCTTAAGTGGCAATGGTCCCCATTTCCTGCTCTCGCAGATGAGGGAACTTGAGCTCCAATTCAGAGAGAGGATACCACTTTCCATGAGATGGGATTTTTCCTTCCTTTTCCACCTAAAACAAGGGTACTATTTTTGTCCTTATATGGTATGATTGCTGTCCAACAATGGTGTCGATGGAAAGAGTCTCTTGAGTGTCTAGGTGTATATATTCAGGATCTGTCGGTTGTAATTCGATCTGTTCCAATAATGGTGGAAAATATGGATGAAGCAAGTTCACATTGAATACTGGATCAAACACAGGTAGGGTGGAATGCTAATCTTGAAATCATTTTCCCCAATCTTCTCAAGAATGGTATAAGGACCGTATAGTAAAGGTTTCAACTTCTTGTGTGGGTCACTGAATATTTCTTTCTTGATATGTAACCAGACCTGATCCCCAATTTTGAAGGAATGATGAATACGATGCTTATCGTGTTGGGCCTTGGATTTTTCATTATCTCACTGCAACATCTCCTATGATTGTTTTTGAATGTCACACACCTGATCCTTGAACTTGAGTGCCTTGTCAATTTCTCGGTGTCCATGGTCGGTGTCGACCAAGCTAGTCAGTCGGCTCACTAATTCAATAAGTGCTGAGGGTTGAAATCCATAACATATTTCAAATAGAAAATTTCCTGTTGAACTGTGTTGCGCTTGATTATAGCTATGTTGGATGTATGGAATACTTCCATCCCATGTTCTGTGATTCTTGTGGTTTTACATGCGAAGCTACTGTACCACCATGTTATTCACAACTATTTTTTGTCCATCAATTTGAGGATGGAATGTTGTCGACATAGATAGCTATGTGTCGAGCTGCTTCCAAAGCATCTTCTAGAATGTGCTAAAAAAATTGGAGTTGCGGTCGAAAATGATTGAAGCCGGGATGCCACAGTGCTTCCAAACATTCTCAAAGAAGAGTTGACTAGTTTGTTGGGTTTTTGTGGTCTTCTTGCAAGGAAAGAGGATAGCCATTTTGGAGAATCTATCAACCACTACTAGGATTGTATCATGTTGGTGTCCGGTAACAGCATATCCAGTCAAATAATCCAAGGAAATAGATTCCGATGGTCGATTAGGAATAGGCAAGGGTATGTACAAACCTTGTCGTTGATTTGGTGGCTTGGAAATGGCACAAACCACACATGACTTGATGTACCTGTCGACATATATTTTGAGTGAAGGCTAGTATAAATACTTTTGGAGAACAATAAGTATCTTTTCTAGTCCAGAGTTTCCTATTGTTTTGTTGTAGTGTGCATACCATATGAGATTTTTCCGGCGCTCACTATAAGGTACACAAAGTTGTCCTAGCTTGTAAAGAAAGTTTTCCTTCACGTAGTAGTCGAGAAAAATCGGTTTTTCTGTCTATAGATATCGATACACCATCAAAAAATCAGTGTCTTATTCATACAGTCGCATACAAGTACTGGTGTCACAACCATGCATACTTAACACTGTAAGAAGTGAAGTAATTGGTGGTCGGATAAGGAAATCAACTATTGTATTGGCTTTGCCTTTCCGATGCTTAATTACAAACTGGAATTGTTTTAGGTAACCAATCCACTTGCTTTGTCTCATCGTCCGCAACTTAGATTGTGATAGAGCGAATTGTAGAAGCTTATGGTCGATATGGATGATTGTTTGTTTGCCTAAAATATAATGTATCCATTGCTTAAGATATTTTACAATGGCATATAGTTCCTTCTCATAGGTAGAATACTTACAAATAGTATCACTGAAGGTTTCCGAGTGGAATGCTACTGGGTGACCTACTTGCATAATCACGGTGCCCATGGCATAGTCAGAGGCATCAGTCTCAATTTCAAATGGTTGATACAAATCACGTAATACAAGCACTGGAGCGATGCAAAGCTTGTTCTTGAGCTATTCAAAAGCTTGTTTTTGTATTGTAGTCCATTTGAAAGCTATCTTTCCACCTCCTTTGGTCAATTTATTTAGAGGCCATGATATGTGACTGAATCCAAACACAAATTTGCAGTAGAAATTCACCAAACCAAGGAAACTCGTTAGTTCTTGAATGCTTCTTGGAGCGGACCAATCCTTAATAGCTTGTATCTTTTCTGGGTCGACTCGAATTCCTACTGAGTTGATCACATAGCCCAAGTATTTGATACTTGTGAATGAAAAAGATAACTTATCCAAGTTCAAACAGAGTTTGTGTCATATGAGAACATTAAACACTTGTTGAAGCTGCTACAAATGTTCCTCCCATGATCTGCTGAAAATCAGGATGTCATCCAGATAGACAATGACACATTTCCCTGAAAAAGGTTCTAAGAACGCCATCCATATATTTCATGAAAGTCGCGGGTGCATTGGTTAGACCAAAAGGCATGACTAACCATTCAAATAAACCTTCCCTTTTTTTGAAAGCAATTTTCCATACATTTGAGGACTCTATGGGAATTTGATCATATCCCGACTTAAGGTCAAGTTTGGTAAGGAATTTAGCACCTTTCAAATAATCAAGTAAATCATCTATTCTAGGAAGATGATACTGATTCTTTACTAAAATTTTATTGAGATACCTGTAGTTGATGCACATGCACCATGCCTTGTCTTTCTTGGGAACTAGGACAACTAAACTTCCACAAGGAGAGGAGCTAGGTCGAATATGCCCTTTGTCGATAAAGTCTTGAATTTTTCTACAGATTTCTTCATTTTCTAAAATAGACCTTTTGTAAACGTATGCATTGGGTAATGAAGAACCAGGAACAATATCAATGGAGTGTTTTACATAGAAATGTAGTGGTACTCCAGTTGGATCTTTGAACATATATTTATATTCTTCAAGTATTTGATCGACGTGTTGTTGTTGTCGAAATTTGTGGTCGGTAGAGACACGACTGGTTGTTGTGATCTTCTGGGAGTGTTGAGGTTTGATCAGTAAATTTATAAGCATGGTTAATCAACTTTTTGTTTGAAACCATATCGAATATTGGTGTGGGTTGATATTCAGGAATACCATACCACTGATTCTAAATTTTGACGATCACTTTTTGTGGTCTCGATTGATACCTTCCATGTCTATCCCACAAGTAAGTATTTCCAAATAGTATGTCGGCTACTGAAATCAAAGCGATGTCGCAGAGCACCTCATCCTGAAAATACTTGATGAAGTAAGGTAACTTGCACTATCACGTGATCCTGAATTCTTGTCCATATTTCATCCAATTGATGTTGTAAGGTTGTGGATGTGGAGTAGTAACAAGACCCAATTTCTTCACAATGTCTTCGGAGACAAAATTATTTTGACTACCATTGTCCATAATTAGATGCAATGGGTGATTCTGAACCCATATCTATGTATGGAATAGTCATTCTCTTTCCTCTTTGTCGACGATAGTTGATGATACTAGAGTTGAAGAGTCAAGGTCAGAATCCACAACTGTCTTATCAGCTAAGTCAAAAGTAGAAATATGTGCCAAGAATGTCTTCCGAGCTTTGCATTCTGATGCATCATGGCAAGCTGAAATGTGGTAGTTGCACCATTTTCCTGCAAGAGGTTGTTTACTCGATTTTCCCTTGTCTTTCTTGAAAGAATTCTAACCCTGTTCCAGATTCTAGGTAGTAATCGAAGACGACCGTTTTGACTGGACAGAGTCAGCATTTGACTAATATTTCTTGTCAAAGCATCGACTAGTCAGTTTGGTCGAGAAACGTCCTTTCACCTTCAATTTCATCTCAATATTGATGGAGTAATTGAATGCGTCTGCAAGAGTGCCAATAGTGAGAAGTTCCATATCTCGTTGGATATAAGGAGCTAAATCAATGATATATTTCAAAACAAGTAATTTTACTTCCTCCCTAACTTCAGTTCGAGCCATTAGTTGATGGAATTCATTAGTATAACTATGTACATTTTGATCCTTCCTTTGTCTCAATTGCTTCCACTTCTTGTACTGTTGTTCTATGTACTTGGGTGGATAAAATTCAGGTTTCGGACATGTTCAACAAATTTGGACCATGTTTCGATGGGATTACAGTCTTGATCGGATTTCATTGAGAGATTTTCACACCAGTAATGTACAGAAGTCGAAATCTTCAAAGATGCAAGGGTGACTTTCTCAGCCTCAAAAAAGTTGATTCACAAAAAAATAGGACTCCAATTGTTGTATCCATTTGTCTATAGATTCTACATCGATCTTTCCTTCTACGTTTGGTATTTCGAAGTTCATCTGCACCTTAAAGGGGCTAACCTTGTCAAAGGAATTTCTTGTCGAGTTGTTAACCGAAGTCGAACCAAATGAACTGGTGAGTTGAGAAAGAATCTCATTGAAATGCTCATACATTTTAGTTCATTGTTGAGCGAGTTCTTACTCAATGAGTCTTTTAGTTTCACTATTAGGCATACTTCCCTTTGTTTTACTTGTCATATTTGGTCTTGGGTTGCGATCAGATAAATACTAAGAAGTCGAAGGTAGAGGTATCTTGGATGACTAAGTCTTATAGCATGTCTGAACAAAAATATGTTGGTTTAGCTACGCAAGTAGAGTTTAAACAAGGCTAGAGCGAACAATATTTGATACCAATGATTTGTGTCGCACAGGAGGCCAATGGGGGAACAACAGAGTCAACTAATTGAGTCATCTACTGTTATGGAAGAAGCTTATAGTGCTATTTTGATCAGAGAAACAAATATGAAGAATAGAATACACCAAATAATAAACAACTGCAAAATTTAATAGACAATACAAATCACAGAATAATGTGAGATAGATATTTATAACGAAGAAACCCCATAAGTAAAAACTTTGTTTGTATTGAGTAGTTGTCATAAGAGGTCGAATGTAGGAACCGCTAGGAACCAATCGAGCCTTCTCTTTAGGAACTCATCTTAATGCAGTTAATATTAGAGAACCAAAAGCTCCTTCATCTTCGAGCTTACAAGTATTTATACAATTTCGAGGGACACTTGGGTAACTAACCATCGCGTTTTAGTTACAAAAATATAGTTACGGAGAGATCATATGTCTTCCTCCCATTCACCAGCTAGAAGAAGATGAAGAAACATCATTTCCACATTGATGGTGATTTAGATGACTTCCAACTGCTCAGAATGTAATCTGACATGTGTTGGAATCATCAAGTACCATCGAGCATGTATGATGATTCGTTGGGCATGTGTCGTCGGTCGTGTGTCGTCGAGTCGTGAAGTCGACTAATCCATTGGGACGACTGAGTCAAGGATCCAACCAAGGAGTTGAATGGGACTAGTAAATATTCCATGGATACAATCGAGTATTAGGGTGGAACATGTTATGTCACATCCAAGTCTTGATTTGTCTACTGGTGATCTCTAATCGTTCAATATCTTATCCAATATTGATGTGTTATTTCTATATTTTCTCTCTGTTTCTATATTAAGACAAGTTTTTTCATTTCTTGGATTTGCGTAGTTCAGAGTATCAATCATGATGTGACCTTGAGCCTGTTTCTTCCCTTTTATCTCACTCAAATTTTCTTCTAAGCAAGAGATCTCTCTATTCTTATGCTCAAGTTGACTTATCAACAGTTCATTTTTCTGCTTTGACTCTTCCAGTGATGTCTTCAATACCGATTCCTCTTCTTCAAGCTTCCTGATTTTATATACTACGTAGTTTAGTTGTTTCTCAAGAATCATTTCTTTTTCACTAAATTGTTTTTCAATAGACTCTTCAATAACCTTGGCTTCCTTGACCTGTTCTTCATACTTTAACAGTTGTTCTTGCAAGAGTTTTTTCTTCCTTCTTGAATTTTTCAATTCTTCCAAGGCACTAACCAGTTCACCTTCCCAGTCAACCTCTGCAGCTTCTTCTTCTTCAGATTGACGGTTTGATCTAATTTCTGTGACAATTTTTGGGGGTGTATTAAAGGTTCTACTAAAGAAGTATTTATCCAATGTTCCTTATTGAGTCTGCACATTTGATGTGTATTTTTTTATAGAGAGACAACACTTTTTCTTTTCTTTTGTGCCTTCATCTTCAATAAATTCCATGAAAATAACTTCTTTTGGGTTATCGCCACAAACACTTTCTTCCCTTGAGTACAAAATCTTCCTTTGTTTAGGGATTTCCTTTCTATTTTCAGTTATGTCCTGTGGGTGTGCCATCCTTCGTTCATTGTTATTAGCATTCTCTTCACTATCACTATCTTTATCTTCTTTATAAGGGCACTTTGAATAAAAATGTCCTACTCTTCCACATTTAAAACATTTGAAGGGTAACTTAACCTTATACTTGTCGCGCCCTCTTTTCAACTTTCTTACAAAATTTTCCTCTTCCTCATTTGATTCATCACATGAACTTTTGGCATGCTTGTGTTTTTCTTTCCTGGTGTCTTTGAAGGCTGCTTATTTCTTGGTGGGATTTTCCCTTTCAGTTCTCATCTCATACAGAGTAAGGATCCCATGAAGCTCATCCTTTCTTAACTCTTCAATATTGGTTCTATCTTCTAACACAGACACCTTTGAGTCAAACCCTGGAGGTAAATTTCTTAGTATCTTCATCACAATTGATTCTTCAATTAGTGAAACTCCAAGACTTTTGTAATATCCCAATTTTGACCCTATTGCATTAAAAATTGTAGATGAGGTAAATATCATTATAAAATCGTGGTGATGAGCTCAAGGCCAATGCCCCACCATCGATTTAGTGTTTTATGTATCGACAATTAAAAATCAATGCATACGGTTCTTGTGCTAGCCAGGCACAATAGAAATTACAACACCATGTAAATATGAATTTTAATAAAATACCCACAACTAGCTATGCAATGCAATAAGAGTATGGGGGCATGATTTTTACAAGGAATAGGGAGGGAAAATATTCAAACCCTTGAGCCAATAGTTTCAATCCAAGTGTCAATGAGAGAACCCATAAACCCTCAACTACCCATTTTGACTTATGCACCCAATCATTTAGTTCTTCCAAGAGTTGGTTGAGGTAGTTAATACTTTGGGAATGGAGAGGTATGGCTGCCCAATTTCGTGTATGGGAAAGCCATCAATTTTGAAAATCTTGTTTTTCTCCTTGAGCGAGAAAACGCCCACGAAATTGCTTCCCTAGCCATTATTCATCCATTGGTTTTTCTCTCCCATGATCTCTGGGCTAGCTGGTGTTTTCCCTCACGTTTTTCCCTCATTTTCCATAGCTGGGAAGTCGTATTTTTGTTGCAGAGTGACTGGGAGGAAGAGCGTCACGATTTGGGGGTTTATAGAGGTCGTTTTGGCCCCTTGAATGCCCATATACATGTTTAGAAATCGATTTTGATCTCCAAGGGTCGATTCCCCCTCTAACAATTTGTTTTTGGGTGCCCACGATTTTTTTAACTCATGGAAACCACATTTTTGGCATCCCATAGTTAAAACGTTTTTCTTCATGCCTAACACTTGTGTTTGTTGTTATGTGCATCTCTGTTTTGGTTTGAACTTGTGAGTAAGAAACTAGGAGTGGAAGAGGATTAGAATTGGCTTGATAAACCTAGTGAAGGGAGTAACCTCACAGAAATATCAAAGAGATTTGGCTACTTTTCTATGCACACCTTGAAGAGCACTAGAAGGGAAGGTATGGCTTGAGGGACTGTATAGCAATGAAGAGAATACTTCCTTGTTTTGGGTGTGTAGGTATTGTGGGTACCAAACTAGCTAGATCTTGTAGGGGTACCAATAGCTCCGTGGTTGAGCTCACTAGCAAAGCAATTCATTCCCTTCTATTGCCTTAGCAGCATGATAAACCCAACTGTGGATTGGCTTGGATGAGTTGTGAAGTATTGCTTGGATATGTGTTAGTGGTTGTTCCCTTTTTCCTTGTGGAAATCATGCCCAACTCGGGGTTGGAAACTGTGTTGAGAGATTGATGAGCACAGTTGGAATATGGCTGGGTGGAACGTTGCAGTTGCATAGCTAGTTGCTCAAGACTACTTCATTTCAAGACAAGTAATCTCTCTTGTAATTTAGTTATGTAATGTTTTTAATGATTGTCTGTTATGATTATGTTGAATGCATGCTAGATGTATGTAGAATATTTTACTTCCTCTTTGTTTATTTGAATTATGAATCTGCAAATGTATTATGTTTGTATTCATTTGCTAATGATGAATAGGGACGAGAATTTTGTTGAAAGCCCGTATCTTTAGTCATGTTCCCTTCTCGGAGTGGGTTGATGAACGGTGATGTGACAACTTTTGATTGCATTGACTATCTCATTGATTCAAAGAAAGTATGATACAATGTTTTCTTCATGTTTAATTTTCAGATACTCATATAGTCTAGAATAAGTTTGTAGCTTTTCCTTCTTAACTTTTTCATCTCCTTTATAGATATTCTTGAGTTTGTACCATACTTATTTTGTTGAAGAACACTAAATGACTTTAGTGAATTCAGAGTCTGCTAGACCACATAATAATGCATTCCTTGCTCTTGCATTGCTTTCATATTGTCTTCTTTCAACTGGATCAACTGGAGTAGTTGTGGGAACATTGTAGCCATTCTCAATTGATTTCCAGACCTCAACACCAAGGGACTGGAGATATACCTGCATTCTTATCCTCTAGAAGGTGTAGTTTAAGCCATCAAATCTGGGTGCTATGTTGGTGGAGAGTCCTTCCTGTGTGTCCATGTCTGCGCAAAGATCTATCTTCCAAATGTTAAACTGTTACTGAAGACACCCGCTCTGATACCAATTGTTGGAATCTTATTAATATTGAGAGGGGGGGTGAATCGAAATTAGTGTAGTTATGAATAATTTTCACTTCTTATCAAAATTAAACTGTAGTTATATTATGCACTCACCATAAAGAATAACATTCATCCACATATGTGCAAAATATCGAACACAAGTTTTTTACGTGGAAACCCAAATGGGAGAAAACCATAGAATGCTCTCTTATATTATAAATATTACATTCATGGAAGCACCAATCTCCAAATTTCTCTAGGACCAACTAGAAGGAGGGTTCAACCCCATGCTTTTACAAGCTACAACCTAAAGGAAGCACCGAATCCCTGATTTACTAGCTCTGACTGGAAGGAGGCACCATCCCCCTGGTTTTATAGGCACCGAACTGAAGGAAGCACCGACTCCCTGTTCCTTGCCCCGTCCTGCTACTCTAATATGTCGGTTGAATATACTTATTTGTTGTTCTAATGATCTTTGCACTCTTCAGATTTGTTGCAATACATTTTTTTGTGTGCACCTTCTGTATATTCTGATCTTGAAATTGTTGTACTATATCGCACACTTCACTTCACTACATCAATATGACGCATTGGTTCTTGTATTTCATAACCTTCTGCGCTGCTTCAACATGTTGTTCTATTTCCGTGCATCTACAAACTCAACTAATACTATGCATTGATGATTGTACTACTATGTAGTTCTTGCACATCAATATCAGATAGACAATGACCTTCTGTGCTTCATCTGCGATTCTGACTTTCTATTCTTGCACACTCGGTCATGCACTACATTATTTTGCGGATTATCTGCTATGTTGCATTTATGTATTCGCGCAATTGTCTCAGATAAATCAATTCGTCTTGTGCATCATCTTCTATGCAACATTTTTGTTTGCATGCATCTGTCTTAGATAAATCACTTTGTCTTGCACATCATCTTCTATGTTGATCTTTTGTCTTTGTGCATCTGCCTTAGATAAATCACATCTTCCTATGCATCATCTGTTGTGCTCCATTTTGCACATCTGGCTCTTCTGCTAGATTATGTTGTTCCAGTTCCACAGGCCATTGATACCCCCAAAATTAGAAGCTTTCCAAATCAGAGTATTACCACTTGCACATCTTCAAGCTTACTTCAACCCTCCGACTTGGCTTCTTATTTATGCTTGTCTTGCACAGACGGTATGTCCACAAGTTGGTCACAACGTCCCTTATTCCTTACTTCACGGTCAATCTTAATTCACGCTTCATCCATTTTTCATGATCTGAGCCATTGAGGTATCACACCTTGTGGTTCTTGCGAATACTTGGTCCTTTGCACAGTGGGTCTTGTGCACTTGACTTGTCCGACCGCAACTTATTTCCGGGACTCTTGTGCTCTTCAAATACTTGTGTACTTCTTCCGATTGGTGAGTCTTTTGCACTTCTCGTACTTGCATACATGTCCAACCACTTCTTACTCCTGAGATTCTTCTGCACTTCCAAGACTTGTTCATCCATCTCTTTGGAATTACCTTTGAAGTGTTTGAGATGAACAAAGTTCATTTCTAAAGGAACTTCCAATGTAAATGGGACAAATAATCCATGCAGGATAAATATATAATAAATGTATAAATAAATAAGAGATATGATATGATGTTACAATGAGAATTGAGTGCTTGTATAAATACCAACACAGGGGTGCCCTTGTGAAGAGATGTGACCTGTCATCAGGGAGGTATCTCTTCTTTACACTTTAGTTATTAATATTAACTATTGATTTAGTATTAATATTTATTTATATTTTGATATTATATATACAGTTTGTTTGTTACATTTCCTTCCCCTTAAAAATGCTATGTCCTCAAAGCATAATTATGGAAGACTTTATCCCCTGTTCTTGCTCTAGATGCATTCTCATGATCTTCTGTGTTGGTAGCTGTGAAACTTGACGGGACAAGACGATATGTCCTTCTAAACATTGAGTAAAAATGTTGCATCATTTTTGAAGTGGTCCATCCCAGATCTACCTTCATTGGAACTATTTGATGATCGATTGTTCATATAGAACTTCTCATTTTAGGCTTCCATACAAGATGTTGATTTTGTCTTCATAATTTTTCAATGTTGTAGGTGGTTCGTTTATGAAAACAATATTGTTTATTTTCCCCTTGACTTTGTCATTGGCAGTAATGACTCTTATGATTTGGATGATGATAAGGTATTCAATTCTCTTTTGGAATGTTTGTAGGAACTTTAACTTTTGGTGCTTCTGGCGATTTATTGGTTGATACCTTTTTTTGGTTGGCAAGTGGTAGTACCCCCTGACTAGCAGGGTTCGCCATTGGCTGAGAGACCACGAACCAGGGCCATCTAAGCCGTCAAAATCACCCGAGGATCGCACCCGGCCTGGACCGCACCAACGCTTAGCATGGTTGGATTTTAGTATCAGCAGGGTTTCGAACCGACGACCTTTCCACTTGGGGGTGTCTTAACCATCACCCGCCACCGATTGTTCTACATCTCATGGATTATTGGTTGATACCTTTTCAATATAAGCATTTTATGGAATTTGAACATTGATTAGGTCTGTACTAGTTTCTTTTTCCAAGGTCTCGATTTGTATCTTTGATGGTGTCTCTATTTTAATGGTTTCGATCATTGTTTCTTTGTCGACCTTTGATTCTTTGTTGGTAATTTGCTCTACCCTTTCTTGTAAAGACTTATTATCAGTTTTTAGTTTCTTAATTTGCGTAATTAAGCCTTGATTATGTTGTCGTAAACGTAAAAGTTCTTTGTCATTTTCTGACTTTTTTATTTTGTCTTTCGGGTCTTGGTTTTCTGATGATTCTTCTTTTAATATTTTGATTTTCTCAAGCAATCTCTGATTAAGATTCCTTAGGTTAGAAGCTTCTTCATCTTTTTCTGATAAATTCTTGTTGAGCTCTTGATTCTCTTTTTCTAATTCATGATTGCATTACTTCGAATCCTTTGACTTCCTGAGTTGTGCAAGTAGTTGTGACTATGATCTTTGAAGCGAGATGACTCTTCATCCCTTTCTAGTAAAGTTTTGTCAATGTTCTTCTTGAAATCTTGATTTTCCTTTAGTAATTTTTTATTTCGATAAATCTCATTTTTTAATTCCATGATTTGAGCGAGAAAATCCTTATTCTTCTTTTCTAAATAAGGATTTAGTTTCTCTACTATCTCAAGTTGAATAGATCCCATTTTTTTAAATAACTACATTTTTTTTCCTTATAATTGGTAAGCACCAAAGGTGTGATGGAACCCCAAAATTAATATACGAAATAGGGCTTAGACTCTTCTTTACAAAACTTTTTTTTTATACTCTTCTATTCCCTTCGATAACAACTTAAGAATTTAATAACCCCTTTTTTCTATAAGCTAAACTTTTCTTTAAGAATTATAACTCTTTTTTTTTTTTTAATATATCTCTATATAAAAACTTTTTTTCTATATAGTTGTCTTATACTTCTCAAAAGTGAGGCTTTCTTCTTTTTATATAATAATACTTTTATAATTCTTATGAGTTAACTTTTATGATAACTTTCCACTTTATGCCATATACTTTTAAGTCTCCAAATATATTTGGATGATCCTTCTTGATATACCTTGATAGCTTATGTATATATAAAACTTGATTTAAAAATTCAAGTTTTAGAATCTATTCATTTTATTTCTTCTTTAAGTAATATATAAAGTATATTGTATATATTAATACATATTCCACATTTTATTTATCTTTCCCCTTTGATTGTTGAAGTAGTTGCACATGATTTTAACTCCACTCTGGCTTCTCTAATCAACTAACCTTTATACGTGAATTTAATTTGTGTTTCCTTTGAAATTTAAGCGTGTTGAATGGTGGTTGTGAGGTTTCAGCCGATGTTTTTTTATTAAGGGTCGCAACTTATAATTGCACCATTAATATTTATAACCCAACACTCTTTTGCTAACGGAAAAACAGTTCTCCATGATCTCGGTTGGCAGTGATTGTGTTCGTTGTGCTTTTAAAGTATGTTCGATTGGGACGACGCGGTTCTCTTATTACATTTTCCTTAACTTCTGGTTTTCTTCAAATTTGCGGTGAATTGTTTCTATGTTTTTTTTGGGAGGGGTGTGTTTCTAGATTTTAAAGGCCAAGGGTTTAATGTGGTCAAAGACCTAGTACAATTAGAGAAACTCTGAAAATTAATAAGAGTGGCCAAAGGCCAAGTCATACAAGATCTGAAGGGAGTGTGGCCAAAGTCCAAGTCAGATAAGATCTGAAGGGAGCGTGGCCAAAGGCCAGATCAAGCAATGAGGATCTGATACCAAATGAGATGAACAAAGTTTGTTTCTAAAAGAACTTCCAACGTAAATGGGACAAATAATCCATGTAGGAAAAATATTTATTAAATGTATAAATAAATAAAAAATATGATATGATGTTACAATGAGAATTGAAGGCTTGTATAAATACCCACACATGGGTGCCCTTGTGAAGAGATGTGACTTGTCATCAGGGAGGTATCTCTTCATTACACTTTAGTTATTAATATTAACTATTGATTTAGTATTTATATATATATATATATTATTTGTTACAGCATCACTACTATATGGATAGGAACTTGCGCACATACTTTATGTACTTCTTCAAACTGGATGTACTCACTGAATGTATTGGATATACTTTTACAATTTGTATGTACTTATTCAACTAGTTATGTACTTCTTCAAACTGGATTTCACACACTCTTCAAATTAGCATAAGGATATTGAATCCTCTTTGACATCAGTTGGCATCAATGACAATCAAAGTTCAAAAAAAAATTAAGGATCCATAATTTTATTAAAGTATATAAATCTTGGCAAACTTACTATTTCTTAAATTTCTAACCATAAAATGTTTGGTGATATCTTTGTAAAAATATTCAAAATATTCAAAATTTCATATAGTTTCTACACAATATTGGTGATATTTGTATAAAAATAATTTTATCCTATGGAATTTGGAGGAATCATTTAAGAAAACATGGAAATTGGTTAATAGTATTTTAGAAGAAGAAAAAATTAACCCATGTGCTAAATTTTGCCCCTAAAATTTTCCCTATTATCAAGATTTGTATGATGATTTAAATCTTGTCTCGAGATCAACACTATAACCATATCAAATTTCACAAGTTTGCATTTGATGTCAAAATTTGTACATAAATTGGACTTTGTAGCTCAACATGAAATTTAAAATTAGTGGTAGTGCATTCATACTCATGTGTTTAGCTTCGTGTCTATGAAATGAAAAGGGTTCCAAAAACTTTGTATACATCAATACTCAACTCTAAGAAAATATTACCATTATTTTGAGTACTCAACATATTATAATTCTATGGTTATGATACCATGTAAGAAATTCTACAAGCCAAGAATCTTGAAACAGATAATTCCTCACTAAAAGGTTGCTTAGAGATTAACAAAATTGAGAAGAAAAACTGAAGCATAAATATGTGAGATTGAACACGATTAATGTCAATTCCATAATGATCATATTCATTAATGATATTAAAATTAATAATACATCTCAAGAGATAAAATCGAGTGCCTTAGAGGCAAGTTTGAAAAGTTCACAAAAGCCAGACTTACTAAAAGCTAAAAAAAACCCTAGGTGGAAAAAACACTTTCCATATCATTCTAAAGGCTCATGAATTAGAAAAAGCACTAGTGGCATCTCATGAGTGAAGAAAAAGGAAAGTGATCATGGATTTTGGAGAGAATAAAAAGAAGGAGGCTGAGTTGGCCAAATAAAGACAGTTGCCAAGTCAACTAGCTTTATCTTTATCCACTAAAAAGCATAAAAGGCAGGAAAAAACAGTCTAAGGAAGGAAAGTGCATTTCCTAGTTTAGGACAGTCATAAAAGTAGTATAATCTTATCCAAAATCTACCAAGTGAGCCCCTGTGGATAATTATGGAAAGTGGTGACATAAGATTCCAAATTGAGGCCAACTACCTAGTCTAAACCTAGGAAATTAATAAAAAATGATTAATGTATCTTATCCTAAGTCTAAAGTGGCATTTTAATGTTTCAACACCCCCCGTTAATACTGAATTAGAGTGATTAAAATCTTATTAGGTCCCAAGAAACAAGGCTTATGGTCACCCAGTTACAATTATTATGCCCATGTAAACTGAGGAAACATGGAAAACCTCATGGGAATAAAACCCTCCCTAAAAAATGGACATGTGCACACCAAAACTTAACTACTCCAAACTCAATTAGGTGTGCACTTGATCAGATGTATGGAGGTACATTTTTCTTTGGAATGAGTGGATCATGCTCCAAAACAATGTGCTTGAATTCTCCATCAGTGGATGCAAGTGAATATGGAGGCTCTCTGAACTTGCTCTTTGAACCAAACATGATCAGAACAAATCCATGAATTAGCAGACCATTATGGAACTTGAAATTCAAACCAACTAAGGTAGGATCAGCTCCAAGAATGTGTATATGGTTCCATGAGATCTCCTTTGAACCAACATGGGTGAAATTAGAACGAAAATCACCAAAATATGCCTGAGACTTGAACCCAAGTGAATGGTAGTGTCCTCCATCTTCTGTGCAACTCTAAGAACATGTGCCAATGATCAAATAGGATGAAATAAAAAGAATGTGATCATGTAGAGAGAATGGATCAGCTAAAAATTCTGATCTAATCTCCAAAATATCCAATAGATCATCATTCTACACACCAGCAGACTCATGTGAAAGAGAGGATTCAAAAACCTCTTCAGATTCTAGAGCATAAACTGGCTTATCTTGCTTTGAATTTAGAATAGAATATTGATGAGAGAATATATGAGAATGGATATACATCTCTTCAACCAAATCAACTCCATTTCTTGAATCTTCTCCATTAGCTGCATCAGGTTGTGCACCAGAAGAGGATGTCTCTTCAAATTCAAGAACTAGTGTTGAAGTTTTTGTAGTTTGATCTTCATCAAAGGAAACTTCTTCATAGAGGGTTGAGGCCGATAGTTCAGGAGGGAGAACAAATGAGGAGGTGTCAAATTCACTCTCCATATTGCTTATATGAACCTCATTGTGCTTTCCAAATATTATATCCAAATTGGTCCATAGATCCTTTGGGTATTCAACAGAATCAATGAGGTAGCACATGCTTGGAGAAAAAGCTAGACATATGACTCCATATGATTTGTCACAATCATTCAGCCAACCATATTTCTCTTCTGAGGATTCAAGATTTGTAACAACTCCCATAGACATATCAAAGAGATCATGGCTCTTTAGATATGCACTCATCTTTGTCTTCCACTCAGCATAATTGAATGGTGTAAGAGGAGGAACTGAATTCGAATCCATGAAGTTGTACCTACAAAACAAACTCTGAAACTTATATTGGAAGACTCATATGGATCTAAGCTATGAGATCCCTAAGCTCTGATACCATATTAGAATTCTATGGTTTTGATACCATGTAAGAAATTCTACAAGCCAAGAATCTTGAAATGGAGAATTCCTCACTAAACAATTGCTCAGAGATTAGCATAATTGAGAAGAAAATCTGAAGCATAAATATGTGAGACTGAACAAAATTAATCCCAATTCCATAATGATCATATTCATTAATTAGAATACAATTAATAATACATATCAAGAGAGAAAATCGAGTTCCTTAGAGGCAAGTTTGAAAAGCTCACAAAAGGCAGGCTTACTAAAAGCTAAAAAAAAAACCTAGGTGGAAAAAAGACTTTCCAAATTAGTTTAAAGGCTCACGAATTTGTAAAAGTAGTATTGGCAGCTCATGAGTGAAGAAAAAGGAAAGTGATCATGGCTTTTGGAGAGAATAAAAATAAGGAGGAGTTGTCCAAATAAAGACAATTGTCAAGTCAACTAGATTTATCCTTATCCACTGAAAAACAAAAAAAGTAGGACAAAACAGTCTAAGGAAGGAAAGCGCACTTCCTAATTCAGGACAGTCATAAAAGAAAACTAATATTATCAAGAATCTACCAAGTGCGCCCATGTGGATAATTATGGCAAGTGGTGGCATAAGATGCCAAATAATCGAGGTCAACTACCTAGTTTAAACCTAGGAAATTAATAAAAAATCATTAATGTATCATATCCTAAGTCTAAAGTGGGTTTTTAATGTTCTGACACAACGAAGGTTACCAATGAAGCAATCAAAGAAAATCATTAAACAAGGCTAAGAAAACAAGAAGTTTAGTAGAGATATCTAAACCCCACTCTATGAATTCAAGTCAAGATTTAGATTTCATAAATTGAATTTCAAGGTATAATCTTTCATCAAGATAAGAGCTCTCATCATTCTTCATATTCAAGGAATAAGCTTCAAGTATAGAATAGGGATTCAGCCTACTATATTTTATATCTATATCATATTGTATGAAAATGGCATACAAGGTTCCTTGATAGGGCCTCATCAAGTTTGTAGAAAATTGGTCCAACGTTTATGAATTCCATGCTCATAGCTATATATGTGTGTGTGTGTGACTTTAGCGTGCACGCGTGTGTATACTGATGATGAACATGATGATCATGATGATAGCTATTAACATCAAATAAGACCAACCTTGGTCTATCAGACCTTAAAAAGGTAAGGAGTCACTTGGTTTTCTTTATAATTGTGTTTCTATGCTTGAAAATATTTAAAAGAATCCTTCCTCAATCACCATAGTTGTGATGATTTAAAATGTTAGGAAGGTTAGAACTATATCAAATATTTTGAAATTTTTCTCTAATGGGGGTGTAGCAATACATTCTATGAGAAAGTGGTTTTCATATGCAACCCTCATGATGTCACAAAGTTGACAAATTCTTTCATGTCATGGCATTTTAGGATCAATTATCCAACGCCTTGTTTCACTATGGAGTTTTGATGTTTCTCTGTGGTTACAACATCGATAAACATTCTGTAGATATTCTCCCAGAGAGGTAATTATAAGTGACCAATGGTTGGTAGAGGATGGCCTCAGCGTAGCCTTGATTAATCATGAGAAGTGACTAAGAGTAAACAAGGCTCAAGATGCTTACTCTGAGAAAGAGTGCTCCGAGAAGGAAGCTCAAGGTCACATTGCATTCTTCGAAGAGTACTATGAGAAGGAGTGATCTATTCTATATTAGAGTGAGTTGAATTGATTATTTTGATAGTGGATTTTATCCCCTTGTGAAATAAACAATGTCTAATACAATGTTGAATTTGACATAGGATGTAAGAAGTGTCTGAGACTTCCTAGATTGGGATCAAATCAACATCAGAGTTCTATGGGTGAATTTGATCTACATGTGAGGAGATGTACATCAACAAGGACAAATTTATATGATGAATAAATAACCAAGAAGGAAATTCAACCATTGAAGAATTCCTAGAAGAAAATTGAAGACAAGAAGAGAATCTGACCTGAAGATAAATTAAAGATAAAGATCAAAATTAGCAAGTTGGCCCTATCAATTGTATAAGTTGGCCCCATTGAGGAAAAATTCAAGTGGATTGAATAATATAAATAATTTTCTCTCACACTTCATTTATCATCATCACAACATCTCTTCTCTCTCCACTTGTGTGCACTTTTCAAGGAAGGTGCCTAGCAAAGGCAAGAAGGAGGAAAAATCTTAGGTTCTTATCATCTCTTGTCGTTCACTATTCTTCCCTAGAGACTTGCTAGGGTTTATTGTGCAAGAAGGGAACATTCTCATGTGCTAGGGTTTCATATTCATGAATGGTATTGTACTTGAATTGGATTAATTTCTTCTAAGAAAATTTGGTTTGGTTTTATCCCTGTTGGGTTTCCCAGGATAAAATCTTTGTGTCTCTTGTGCATGGTTATCTTTTAGTGATCCTTGTTTTATTTTTGTTGGAAGTGAATGTTGAAATTTTCAAGTGTATAATTATGCAATGATAAAAGTGGTATGATAAGCATTAGGAAATAATTATCAAGATTTGAAAATTGTACTACTAAGTTAAAATTCAACATGGTATCAGAGCCGTACTAAAAGAAGACATTGCTAGTGGTTGTTTCTTCCCTAATTTGGAAACTAGGGATTCCAAACTTGGACCCTTCCAACCTCAATTTTGGTTTGATATTAGTGTTCTAGAGGTAGAAAAAGGAGGGAACATCTATCTGTGGATTCATATTTAAATTTTGACCTAATTTTTTGGTCTAGGGTTTCTAGATCATATTTTCAGATTTTTCAAAATGGTGTCCAGTTCCATAATATTGTCCAAGAAAAATTTGCAAAATGGAGAAAAAAAGGAAATATAATATAAAAATCAAATGTTTTAGTTGTCATAAACTTGGTCACTATGCTTTCCAATGTCCTCGGAAGAAAATAAAGGAAAACCAACATACATCAACAACAAATGTTGATCCTCCATAGAAGAAGACAAGATTTGATGACAAGCTTCAAAATGAATATTTTCATATCTCCACTATTAAATGCACTATTACAAATAATAGTGATACCTGGTCGGTATATAGTGGTGCCTCTAGGCACATGACAGGTCACAAAGACTCTCTCACAGATTTGACAGAAAGGAACTCATCATTACAAGTGGAACTTGGTGACAATACCAAGTATACAGTAAAAGGAGTTGGAACATATTTAGTTCATCTTGATTCTAGATATTCTCTACATATGAAAGTGGTATTGCTTGTACCAGGACTAAAGAAGAACCTACTATCTATCTTTGCTTTGGAGTATAGAGGTTACCGAGTAGCATTTGTGTATGGTCAAGGACTTGTATGGAAAAGGGGTTCAAGCATAGACTCAATAGGAGTGATTGGTGTTCGAGAGGGAGGAATATACAAATTGATAGGACATCCATCCCAGGAACTGGTACATGATGATATCAATTTATGTGAGCTATGGCATCAGATATTTTCCCACCTACATTATAGGGCTTTTCTAGCATTGAGAAATATGGTTACATGTCTTCCCGAGCTCCAAGTAGAACATGAAGGTGTTTGCAAAGGTTGTGCACTTGGAAATAATGCCAAGGGTTAGTTTCCAAACAGTGATAGTAGATCCAAGGTGATTTTGGATCTTGTTCATTTAGATGTATGTGGAACAATGATAGTACAATCCTTGGATGGATTCTTATACTATGTAACATTCATTGATGACTTCTCCTGGAAAACTTGGATCTATTTCATGAAAACGAAAGAAGAAGTCTTTAGTATATCCCGAGAATTCAAATCTCAGGTAGAAAACCTGATAGGAAAGATAAATATTTTGAGGTCAGATAGTGGAAGAGAGTTCACCTCCAAGGAATTCAATGATTTCTGCAAGGAAGTAGGGATCAAGACAGAGCTGATGGTTCCATACAACCCTTAGCACAATGGGGTTGCAGAAATGAAGAATAGATCCATTGGGAAAGCATTAAAACATATGATTCATGATCAAAACCTACCCATATTCTTATGAGAAGAAGCATCTAGCACAATTGTGTAAATTCAGAATATAATTCCTCACCAAATATTGGGGGAAAATACTCCTAAGGAAGTATTCACAGGAGTGAAGCCAGAGGTCAGTCACTTGAGGATATTTGGTTGTCTAGTATACGTCCATGTGCCAAATGAGAAGAGGATGAAATTAGAACCTTCTGGGAAGAAGGGTAATTTTGTGGGATATAGCAAAACTTCGAAGGATTACATGATTTACATCTCAAGACAACATCATATTGAGGTTAGTCGAGATATTACCTTTGATGAGGAAGTAGCCTTAAAAAGATCTAGAGACTCCCACATGGATATTGATGATGAGGATTAGGAGGCTCAAAGAAACAAGGGTACACAACCCTTTGGTCCAGTTATCCATCCTTCATACTATCAAGAGGAGCTTGTAGATCCAACAGAGCCAGTAGATGTACCTAGAGATGTTTCCATGACCAGGAAGAGGCCAGTATGGCTTCGTGATACTTTGCAAGATGTAGGGAGACATGCAAATCCAAGTGGTACCTCCAGGGAGAGAAATAGGCCTTAAATATTCTCGAGTTACATGGAATTGATGAGTCACATTATTAATTTTGAACCTTCCATTTATGAGGAGGGATAAGAACAACACATTTGGAAGGATGCCATGATGGAGGAGTATCAATACATAATGAAGAATGATGTGTGGGAGAATGTTCTAAGACCTGAAGGGAAGTCATTGGTGACTTCCAAGTGGATCTAAAAGATCAAGCATACATCGAATGGCAGCATCGAGAAACACAAATCAAGGTTTGTGGCAAGAGGATTCTCCCATAAAGAGGGAGTGGAATATGATGAGACTTTTTCTCCAGTCATCAGGTACACCTCAGTCAGATCTATTATTTCTCTTTCTTAAGTGATGGGATGGAAATTACATCAGATGGATGTAAAGACAACATTCCGCAATGGTGTGATTGAGGAAGAAGTGTACATAGAGAAACCTCAAGGCTTTTTGATACATGGGAAGGAGTCCCAAGTGTGTAGATTAAAACATGCCTTATATGGACTCATGCAGGCACCTAGGGCATGGTATTCCAGGATTGACAGTTATTTGATGAGCTTTGGTTTCACCAAGAGTGGTGCAGATTCCAGCTTTTACTACAAAGTTGTTGATGGTGATCCTGTGATCTTGGTGCTTTATGTTGATGATCTATTCCTTATAAGAGTAGAGAGGCTCAAAGATGAGTGCAAGAAATATTTGGAATTTGATTTCGAGATGAAGAAACTTGGCCTGATGCATTAATTCTTGGGATTAGAGGTGTGGAAGAGACCAGATGAGATCTTCCTTAGTTAAGGGAAGTACACAGTTGATATCTTGGGGAGATTCGGTATGATGGACTGCAAATCCATGGCCACACCTATGGAGGAAAATCTAAAGAAGCTGATTGATTCTACTTCATATTCAAATTTGGTGGATCCCAAGATGTATAGGCAGTTGATTGGTTCCTTGATGTACCTAGTTAACACCAGGCCTGATATATGCTTTGTAGTGAACACCTTGATTCAATTTGTGGTTGAGTCGAGGAATGTACATTGGGTTGTAGCAAAGCATGTGTTGAGGTACCTATGTGGTACAATTGGATATGGATTGAAATATGTCTTAGGTGGTGAAGTGAGGCTACAAGGTTATGCATATTTTAAGTAGGAATGGAGTGTAGTAAACATAAAAAGCACCTCAGGATGTTTCTTTAGCTTGGGATCATCCATGATATCTTGGTTTAGCAATAAGCAGAATTCTGTCGCACTCGTTACAACAAAAGCAGAGTATTATGCATCATGTGTCGCAAGTTGTGAAGCAGTCTGGCTTCAAAATATTCTTGCGGGATTATTTGGTTAGGAACTAGAGATGACCTTGATACACTGTGACAATCAAAGCTATGTCAAGCTTTCAAAAAATGTAGTGTTTCATGACAGGTCGAAGCATATTGAGATTAAATACCACTTCATCCAATATATGGTGCAGAAGGGAGTAGTGAATCTCCAGTACATATCCACGAACAAGCAGATAGCCTACATTCTCACCAAGCCTATGTACAAGGTAAGTTTGTATACTTCAGGGATAAGCTTGGCATGATGGAGAATGTCTCCCTCGGTGAGAGGTATTGTTGATGGATGAGCGGCATTGGGTAGACATTCACAAGAAATGAATGGCCTAGACTCCATGATGGTTCTACATATGAGCAGTATGGGGCAGATATTCACGAGAAGTGAATGGCCCATACATACAAATGAGCAGCATTAGTGAAGACAATTATTCATAGGGCTATGCTAGTGATAAATGATGCATTCACTCATGGGACTTTGCTAGTGGTGAATGAACCAGATACAATATATATCCAAGATGGATTATGAACATTCTTACCAAGTGCAAAGCTTTGTGTGATACAAAATGTTATCCTCCCTAAGAGGGAGTGTTGATGTTTCAACATGGTTACAACATCGAGAAACATTCTGTATACATTCTCCCAGATAGGTCATGAGAAGTGACCGATGGTTGGTAGAGGATGCCCTCGACGTATCCTTGATTAGTAATGAGAAGTGACTAAGAGTTAACAAGGCTCAATATGATTAGGCCGAGAAAGAGTGATCCAAGAAGGAAGCTTGAGGTCACATTGCATTCTCCTATAAGTAGTGATATATTCTATATTAGAGTGAGTTGACTTGTTTATTTTGATAGTGGATTTTATCCCCTTGTGAAATAAATAAAGTCTAATCTAATGTTGAATTTGACATAAGCTCTAAGAAGTGTCCAAGACTTCTTAGAGTGGGGTTAAATCAACATTAGATCTCTATGGGTGAATTTGATCTACATGTGAGGAGATGTACATCAACAAGGACAAACATTCTATGATGAAGGAATAACCAAGAAGGAAATTTAACCATTGAAGAAGTCCTAGAAGAAAATTGAAGACAAGAAGAGAATTTGGTCTAAAGATAAATTAAAGATAAAGATCAAAATTAGCAAGTCGGCCATATCAATTGTACAAGTTATCCCCATTGAGGAAAAATTCAAGTGGATTGAAGAATATAAATAAAGTTATCTCACACTTCATTTCTCGTTATCACAACATCTCTTCTCTCTCCACTTGTGTGCACTTTTCAAGGAAGTCCTAGCAAAGGAAAAAAGGAAGCAAATTCTTGTGTTCTTATCATCTCTTGTGGTTCGTTATTCTTACCTAGAGGCTCACTAGGGTTTATTGTGCAAGCATGGCACATTCTCATGTGCTAGGGTTTCATCTTCATGAATGGTATTGTACTTAAATTGGATTAATTTCTTCTAAGAAAAATTTGTTGGGTGAATTTCTCCCTATTGGGTTTTCCATGATAAAATCTTTGTGTCTCTTGTGCATGGTTATCTTTCAGTGATCCTTGTTTATCCATATTGGGTTTCCAAGGATAAAATATTTCCTTCACCTACAGGGGAAATAAAACAAGGAACGTCCTTCACATGTTTGATCTAGAAAGTGCCATTCTCTTGAGTAACAGGGACATAATTCTCGTGCAAGTTTGTCACTTCAATTTTTAATATTTAATATTATAATATTCAATTTCAAAATTTATAAAAATAAAATATTTCATGTCGCAAATATATGTGCTAGTGTTGCCTAAACTATGTTTGTTTTGGAATGTCAAACCTACAAATGTTGACTGTTGGAATCTCACGTATTTCACCCATCTATTAACCTGCACTACATCCCCAGGCATACAAATCAGACAAAAGAAAGAAATGTAGAAATAATAATTATGTTACCTACACACAAATCAGTAAGAAGAAAACAATGTATAAATAATAATAAAATATTATTATGGAAGCATGTAGACTAGCATTAGCTTCTCAACTTTATAATTCATCTTGCATACAAATTAAGAAGGCAATGATGATAGTCAGGACCTTATCAATTCTATTTGATTCTCAAGCATATCAAGAAGACTCTAGATATCATCATTATTAATATTTCACTCAACTTGGGTGTAATGTACCTAACAACTTCTTTTCACCATTGAGACCACAGGGTACTCAAATTCATATCCATATTTTAACATGGATGTCCAATTTTGTTTTTCTCCATTCATTTAATTACACAACAGAATTATATATATATATATATATAGTGGCCCAAAACATCATACACATTTGCAATTCCTTTACTGTTGTTATAGGTCAAATCTGCACTTCTTCGTCCGTGATCACATTACCATGTTGATCACACAAAAGGACAACTAAGGATTGAAGAGCTTGATTGACCTGGATGACTTGCTGCTAGAAGTACACTCTTCAGCTGAAAATATTGTAGTTTCTCATGATTTCACCTCATGTATGCCCCTCTCGCTATAGCAAACCAGCATACACTTTGGGAAAATACCCTACTTTGCTCAAGGACAACCAGCGTACATCTCCCAAAATGTTGTAAATGCATGTTGTAAAGCACAAAAGTTGCTTCTGTATGCTACTCTTGTTGTATGAAACCTGCGTACATCTTAATATGAAATCAAAAAATATATTAAGATTACGAATTGGGATTAGTTGAAGTTGGTTCTGTAACTTCCCCAACTTCCCAATTCAATCACCTCTTGATCTAAACTGCCTACCTTGTTCAATAAATACAAGGAGGATCCATGAGAGGGGTTAGACAAGATTAGAAGAAAAAATGCTTGGAGTATGTTGGAGGAATTCCCAAGTCAGTGTGAAGATTAGGAGCCCAGGATCCGGTTGCAGAAGCATCTTGACACATCAGGTAAACTTGTACCGATTTCATGCTTCTTTGACAATAAAAAGGTCGAAACACCCTTCTTGTCCCAAATTGAATGTCTACTAGATTGCATATTCATTTGGATTAATATCTTGTTGTATTTGATGATCAAGTTGTTTATGCTTTCATCATATTTATTATATCCAAGATAGGTTGAGAAAGGTATCTTTGTGTTGCAGGTTCATCAAGCAGAAGATCAAGCGAGAGATCAAGCGAAAGCTAGGATCGGTAGTCGATAAGAGGTACTTCTTTCAATCTCGATCTCTTTCTTTTGTAGTAACTAAATGGAATGCAATTAATGTGTTTACCTGTCAACCCCGCCTAGTTGGTAGTGTCCATCTCCTCACTATAAGGTAGAAATACTGAACAACATACTGGCGACTCCACTGGGGAGTAACCGTGTGTCTTTCTGCTCTAGGAGACCTAGTTAGGTTTTCTTCCAGCCCATTTTTCAGCTTTTTATTGTCTGAGAGGCCTTGTAGGTCTGTGTTACCTGTCTTTCTTACTTGATTCATCTCAGTTGACTGTTTGCAAAGCCTGTTTGTGCCCTTTTGAGGCATGTACGCTGGTCTTCCCTACTTATAGTAGTGTTTGTTTCCTGATAAATGCCCCTCCTTGCATTGCACAATAGCGTACCTCACCTGATGTATGCTGGTTTCTACACTGCACAGTAGTGTATTTTCCTGTAGTGTCCAGTTTGCTGTTAGGGTTTGATTTCCAAGCTTTTGGTTTCTTTTCCAGCCTGTTGCTTTGCTTCCTCCACTGACCCCTGAGACCTTTCATGTCTCTGTTGAGTCTCATTTGCCTCTCCAATCTCTTTTAGCTTTTTTTTGCTTGCTTGAGTCTTTGTTAAGTGTCTTCACTGCTTTCTAGCCCCTTTTGAAGTTCGTGCACTATCCTCTTTTGGACATAGCTGCACACTCTGGCACTAGTTGCTTGTTGCAGTCATACAAACCTACATTTTTATCATCAGTTGTTTGTGGCAACGTTAGCACGCTTCCTCTTTGTCTTATCCTTCCCATTAGGGTTTGACCTTCAAGTTTGAGTCCTTAGGGTTGCTTTCAAAAGGTTGCTTGGTTTAGATACTTCCTGATTGTCTTTTTAGTTTAGTCCAAGTGAGTCAAATCCTCCTAGTTAATCTTCTTTTGAGTATGTGTGCTTGGTAAGGTCACTTGTTGGTTTGCTTGCTTACTCCTTTACTTGGCTTAGTGTTTTCTTAGAGTTTTGATGCTTAGGAGCATCCTGTTAGGTCTTCCTTTCCGTTATGAGCATTTCTTTTCCTTGTTTCTTTTACACTTTGTTTCCAAGTCTCAAGTTGTTCTTTTGCAAAAACTTGGTAAGTCAAGTCTTCCTCAGATTGTTTGATTTGTTTTTTTTGAGCCATTTAAGTGGTAGTCTTACTCACACTTCACATTTAGGTCTTACTTGAGCTTTTACAAGTTCTTTTTCTTTTACAATTATCAGAAAAAGAAAAAAATTATTTTAAGTAGCTTAGTAGTAAGGTCTAGCATTTTTTTGGAGTAGCATAGTTTGCTTCGAAATATTAAAAGAAAATACAAAAATATTTTGTTTTAGGTTTGCTTATCTTTAGTTTTGGAAAACAATGAATGAGAAAGTTTAGTCAAAGTTCTTTACTTTTGTGTACTTTCCATTTCAGTCACAACCACACCACACACTTCACTACAACCTTTGAGTAAGAACAACCATTTAAAAAGAAATCCTAATAAAATTAATGAGCAACAATTTTTTTTTTAGGTATACACGACATCAACTAGCTTAGGCTAGAGTTTCGAGCTTAAATCACCTTAAACCGCTTGAAATTGGCTTCATTACTCAACAATCATAGTACGACTATCTTTTAGGTAAATCCATTTGTATCAAAATCTCTTGGGAAACTCCACTGAAACTGAAGCTAAGCATGAGGTCGTGTGAGACTAGAATTGCTGAGGATAACCCCTCACTTCCTTTTCGAGCATAAACCAGAGCTGTCTCGCATACGGGGGTCCTGTTGGACTTCGGGCTTTGTTACCCTGCCCATGCGTTACGGCTAGACTGACGACTGTCCCCCCAAGAATTTTCATACTTATGGTAGCCTTAGTATCTTGACCATCTAGGACTCTACACAGGTGACGACGGAAGGCTATTTCTGTTGTACCTAGGACAGACATGGGAGGAAACCATCTACAGAGATTTGGGAAGGTGGATTGGTGATTCAAATGCTTGCACCCAGAGGATATGTATGTGGACCCCAGGTAACTGTTCTTCATCCTTCGTTGGTTAATTCTGGGCGCTAATGATCCCAGAATTCCCTTCGGAAGGCATCTATTTTCCTGGTTTGGATTACCTAGGACCTTTTTAGTGGTGTGATCTTTGTGCCGTTTGTTTTTTGGCCTTAGATTTTTTTTCCCATCGAGTCAGAAACTATGGAAAGCATCCCGGTGAGCACCAATCAAGGGACCCCTGTTGAAGGGGATCCTTGTGCTTTTCCATTCATTGGGAACATTGGTACTCCCTTAATGGCTACCTTGAATCTTTTGGGATTCACTATAGGGCTATCGGTTTGGTTGTTTTCCACTTTGAATGCATTGCATGCTCCTGATGCTTCTCAAGTAAGCACCTCACATCAAGAGCATCAAAACCCTATGCCTTCCTCACCAGTAGCATCTTCTCCTCCTCCTTCTACCTCATGTGGTGAAAGTAGTAATACTAGTAACCAGCAGTCTAAAACGAATAGACGGAGGAAGAATAGGAAGAAGATGCCAAAGCAAGGGGGAAACCACCTAGCCTTTGAAGGTCATGTAGGGGGCACCCACCCAACCTATGGATGTCATGTTGGGGGAACTCTTTCAGTCACTGGAAATCATACTGAACCTCGCCACCCAGCCTTTGAAGGCCATGCTGGGGGCACCCACCCAAACTCTGGAGGTCATGTTGGGGGAAAAATTTCAGTCATTGTAAATCATACTGAACCTATGCAACCAGCCTCTGGAGGTCATGTTGGAGGCACCCACCCAACCTTTGGAGGTCATGTTGGGGGAAAAATTTTAGTCACTGCAAATCATACTGGAAGTATGTCTTCAACCACTGTTTCTCATGTTGAGGACACGTCTTTGATCACTGCTAGTCATATTAATGACAAGTCACCAGTTCCTGTGAGTCATACTGGAGACACTGAATCAACCACTACAAGTCATGCTGAGAAAGTTGACATTGTCGACAAACCTAATAAACAAAATCTTAAGTTCCATTGTAAGTTTTGTGAGGGAGACCACCTGACCTATTTGTGCCCTGTACTTCCAGAAGTGTGGTCCATGGTTCAAAAGTCTTCTGCTTATGAGAAACCAGCCACTGCAAGTCATGTTGGGGGCAAGCTATCAGCCAATGCTAGTCATGCTGAGAGTAATGTTGTTGTAAAGTATTCTCAGCATATAGGACGGAAGCCAAAGTTCCCTTGTAAACTTTGTAAGGGAGATCACCTTACTCACCTGTGCCCTGCTATTCTAGAGGTGCGGAGAGTATGGTCCATGTCTAAAGGATCCTCTGCTCCTGAATTGTCTATAGATTTGCAACAACCGGATCAAACTTTGGTTAATGAAGTGGTTGAACCAATGCAATCTTTGGTCAACCCCACTCTTTCTTCAGAGAGTGAAGTGATCGAATAGATGCAATCTTCGACCGATCCCATCAGTCCTTCGGAGACTGATGCACCTGTCCCTAAAGTCTTCTGCATTACCAGTTCAGATGTTTCTGAAAATGGGGGCACTTCATCTGTGTCGAGTGAACCTCTACCAAGATCTGGGGTCATTTCCTTTGATTGGAATAGTCTAACTGGGCCTTGCCTTCCTTCTGCTACACCTTTCCAGATAAAGGTTGATATCGGAAACCATGCAGTTCATCGATGTATTGTAGACGAAGGAGCCTCTATTAGTATCTTATCCCCTTATGCTTGGAGAGATTTAGGTTTTCCTAACCTTGTTCCAACTATTAATTGGCCATTGACTTTCGATAAAATAACTAGTGAACCGTTGGGATTCCTCCCTCAAGTACCTGTTACTTTGGGTAGAAAAATAGTCTTAGTTGATTTTATGGTTTTAAAGGACCCTATGGATTTTGATATGATCCTTGGGCGTGATTAGGTTTATGCTATGCAGGCTGTGGTGTCTACGCTCTTTCGTGTGATGCATTTTCCTCACAACGAAAGCATTGTCACTATCGATCAACTTACATTTGTTGATCCCTCTTATTACCCAACTATAGACCAAGTATGTCCCTCGTTAGTAGGAACTACCATGTCACAATCAAATTATGTGGAATATTGTTCCTTCAGTCCAATTGCTACTGAGAAGAAGCCTTTGAATTCATGCTTACCTTCTCGGGACTGGGTCTCGGCAATTGACCAGATGATGACTCCATCTGAATGTTTAGATATGTGTTCCATCTGGGATAATATACTTCCTTCTGATGAAGTTTTCCTAGAGTCTATAATGCAGTCTGCCATTCATTTGTACACTGATCCACCTACGAGCATTATTCCACCTTCACTTCGAGCTCGTTAAAAACAGTAAGGAGGTTACGAGCATTCTTCCACCTTTTCTTCGAGCTCGTTAAAAACAGTAAGGAAGCTACGAGCATTTCTTCCACCTTCACTTCGAGCTCGTTAAAAATAGTAAGGAAGTTATGAGCATTCTTCTGTATCTCCTTTGAGCTCGTTAAAAACAGTAAGGAGGTCACGAGTTTACTTTTTTGGGCTCGTTAAAACTTTAGGAAAAAGATCTTTATAGATTTCTTTCACGCTCTTGTTAGAATATTTAAATATGACAAGATTGCCGAGTATAGTTGTCCTTTTAGGCTCGTTAAAGGAATTGAAGGTCCATCCACTTAAGTATAAGTTTAACCCTTTTCCGGACTTTTGTAGATTACCTACGAAAAAGGAATACTCTAGTCATACATGGCTATAAGAGTTCTCCTCTCATTGTTTTATACTTTTTCAAAGGAGGGGATTAACTGTACGAAAAATGACCTTTTGGAGCCTCTCTTTAGGGTTTCCAGGCTCTCGAAACATGAAAACACCAAGCGAGCATTAACCTACTCGAGCTCGATATTAAAATCCACGAGTAAGTGTATGGAGGATTATTTAAGTTTTTCTGACTCCTTAAACAAGAAAACACCATTGAGCAAGTACAGAGCTCAGCTCGATATTAAAATCCAGAGATCAGTATTATAAAGTAATCGTCTATCTCTTCTTTGAACTCCTTAAAAAATGAATAAGGTCTCGAGTCTTCCTCCCATGGGCTCGTTAAAACTTTTACATGGTTGGACTTGTTGAGTTTTCTTTTCTTCTTGGACTCATTAAAACAATAAGAAGGATATTCTCTTACCAAAAAGAATAAGGGATAAGAAGGGTATATCACATGTTTTTCAGTTTCAAAGGTAGTTCAGTCAGTCATGTCCTTGAACATAGCACCTACTTGAGTCTATCATTTCAGTTGGGTTTAGTTTTTGGACTTAGGGTGAACCTGATCTCTGAGTTTTTACTCCCCTGGTTGGTTATTATTCCAACCATATGGAGGGTTTGTCAATGTCGCCTACATTGTAGTCTTACATCACTTTCCTCTTCATGTTGAAAACTGCCTAAGTCACTTTATGTCGTGCTCACTGTTCAAGGATACAGCTTGTGTCGGCCATTCTGCAGTTTACCTTGACTTCATGTGTCGACCATCCTGGTGTCAGTTTGTTTCATATTGTTACTCGTCCTACTCCACATCAGCTCATACCTGTGAGTGTTCCTTGTGTTGGATGATGGAGGATGCATGAAGGCCTCCCTTCCAGCGGACTTCTTCCCATCGACTTCAGCACATTATGCTCTGGGAATGAGGTTTAGAGTTTCGGTTAGTACCTTGGGGATTGCAATCATTAGTGGTAGTTCCCCTCGCTGTTGAATAATGGGAATACATCAATGTATCTTATTCGACATGTTCCTCAAGTGTTCGACTTCAAGTCCACTTAGTCACACTTGTTGGATCGTACTAGGTACCTTGGGCCCCATTATCATTATTGATGGAAGTCCTCGCGTTTGTTAACGGTATACATCAATGACCGGTAATCAAACGATACCCCCCATGTTCGACTTCAGCTCATTTATTCGCATGGATGGGGTTTGTACCTTGGGTTGTTTTGGATGAAGACCTTGGGACTCTGATAGCATCACCTTATTTATGTTATCACCCAAGCTGCACAAGACTGAGCCTCACTTATTTTGGCTCTTCATGAGACATAGATCCAGTTTGTTGTTATGGCTATGATCTCTCATTTTGACATGGATCCACACTTGTATTCAAGTGGCCATGCTATATATACATCTCCTAGTTATGTATCGGAGATCATGTTGTATCATGTTACACATCTATATGATGTCAAGATTGTAATTGCTCGTTGACCTTGATCGTTGTTTCAGGTGTTTTTGTGACTTGGTTCTGCAGTTTCTTGCTCCTCCTCTAACTTGGAATTATAATGTATTTCTTCCATCATTTCCCTTTGACCTCACACATTAGGGGGCATTTGTTATAGGTCAAATATGCATTCTCCATCCATGATCACATTACCATGTTGATCACACAAAAGGACAACTAAGGATTGAAGAGCTTGATTGACCTGGATGACTTGCTGTTAGAAGTACACTCTTCCGCTGAAAATATTGCAGTTTCTCATGATTTTACTTCATGTACGCCCCTCTCGCTATAGAAAACCAATGTACACCTTGGGAAAATACCCTACTTTTCTCAAGGACAACCAGTGTACATCTCCCAAAATGTTGTAAACGCATATTGTAAAGCACAAAAGTTGCTTACTGTACGCTACTCTTGTTGTATGAAACCTGTGTACATCTTAAGATGAAATCAAAAAATATATTAAGATTATGAATTGGGATTAGTTGAAGTTGGTTTTGTAACTTCCCCAACTTCCCAATTCAACCACCTCTCGATCTAAACTTCCTACCTTGTCCCATAAATACAAGGAGGATCCATGAGAGGGGTTAGACAAGATTAGAAGAAAGAATGTTGGAGTATGCTGGAGGAATTCCCAATTCAGTGTGAAGATTAGGAGCCCAGGATCCGGTTGCAGAAGCATCTCGACATGTCAGGTATACTTGTATTGATTTCATGCTTCTTTGACAATAAAAAGGTCGAAACACCCTTCCTGTCCCAAATTGAATGTCTACTAGATTGTATATTCATTTGGATTAATATCTTGTTATATTTGATGATCAAGTTGTTTCATCATATTTATTATATCCAAGATACGCTGAGAAAGGTATATTTGAGTTGCAGGTTTGTAAAGCAGAAGATCAAGCGAGAGACCAAGTGAAAGCTAGGATCGACCATCGATAAGAGGTACTTCTTTCAATCTCGATCTCTTTCTTTTGTAGTAACTAAATGCAATGCAATTAATGTGTTTACCTGTCAACCCTGCCCAGTTGGTAGTGTCCATCTCCTCACTATAAGGTAGAAATCCTGAACAACAACTCTGAATTCAATAGGGAACAAGCATACAATGCCATACAATTCCATTCACAAATATAAACATAAACATTAATTTAACAGTAAGAAAACACATAATTAACCATAGGATTCATAGATAGTTAGAAAATTATCTTTTAAAACAATTTTTCTCCAACTGGTTGCAGGTGAAGGACGTTCCTCCCATCCATAGGCACTGTCAAGCCAAGTCTTACTTTGAATTTCCACCCCGAAGCAGGGGATATCAATCCATAAGGGATAAGTGTTTTTACACATCTTCTAGACAAACCAATATCTCATACAACCATGCCTAAACCACCTATACAACTATCCCAACCCTCAATTATCCTTCCCCATTAACCTACTCAATTCCAGGTACAAGCCACCTTCTCTGAGTTAACAGTCCCTCGAGAAGCCTCCAGTTCCCTTCTAGCACTCTAGAAAAGAATGGACAGGAAGTCTCTGAATTAGGGAATCCATGGATAAGCTACAAGCCAGGTTTCTCTCGCTGGCCACTCTACCAGGTCGATGGCATGCAAAATTCATATTCAAAAATGGCTTCACACTCCTCTGTCCCAGTATCAAGCTCGATTCTCCAAGGTAATAGAAAGGCTCATGGTGAAGGAAAATTCGAAAGGTGGAATTGTAGAAGGAAAGAACCCCTCTCAAACTCTAATTATTTCTTTTATAGGCATGCATCATATTGCCATGTGGCCCATCCACATGGAACCACTCTTAATCCCCTTTTTCATAATTAAATAATGCTTTAATTAAATAAAGCAGACTCCTAATCATGGCTTAAGAAAATATTGTTAAATGTATAAGGTTAAGGATATAATCTCATCCCCCTTGGTCATTTCCATTACCCCACTGTCACTTCCCCTCTTGTAGAATCATAGCCCCCCCATCTCTTATTCATCCTTCTTCCTCTGCAACCATTAGAGATTTTATATTAATATTGAAATGTACATATTTACAATGTCTTGGTCACCTTGGACCATTTTGTTTATGGCTTCTAACTTTACACCAATAATATAAAAATTACATTACGGGGTCAAACTTGGGTGTTACATTCCCCTCCCATTAATTTATGCATTGTCCTTGGTGCATCATCAACACTATCTACATTTACAAATATTTCATCAAAACTTCAAAATCGTTACATGGCATCCTCTAGATCCCAAGTCACTGCTTCAGGTACATTTCCCACAACGTTCTTTGTGTTCTCTTTCTTCAATATTTAATACCATTTATCCATGCCTTTAATCTTTGGCTGCATACGCCATGATATTCTATTTATTTCTGCTTGCATTTGATGGCTATCTGGACATCAATGTTCCATATTTTCTTTCACTGCCTTGAGATGCTTCCAAGGCCTCAACATTCTAGCATATACCTATAGAAATAATCAAGTAAACATGTATATCATAGCCATTCATATAAAATAATTATTCCCTTTATAGGAACTTTAAATCATAAGAGAAGCATATATACTCATAACACAAAATCATGTATGCAAACCATCTCAGTATTTATTTGTATGAATGCATGTTCTTGCTTCAAATGGATGCCACATGAAAGAATTCAGCTCACTTATCCTTTGGACATACCCTCTATAGATATCCCAGTCCATAACACTCTTCCCCCATCATTCTGCACAACCCAAGGAATGGGACTCCCTTCTTTGAGTTAACAGTGCCTGGTTTTTTTTTTAACCCCAATTCTTTCCAGGACTCCAGCACAGACTGACCAAGGATTCTCCATACTAAGACTCTAAATATCTCATGAATTTCTCTCAGCATATTCATTAAGTTGCCTCTTTTGTTCAAACACTTTCCCTCCAGGATCAGGCCTCCCCTTCTCTGAGTTAATAGTCCCTCGGGTGATCCATCATTCTCCAAGGATTTCTTGTACAAGAGGAGAACAACTTTTTAGAGTCTTTGTGTCCTTGCAGTGGCATTCTTCTTGGGATTTCCAGTTCTAGCAACCATCATCTTCCCACACTGGATCGATCCATCATCTCATCTGTATCATACACATACAGTTACCATGAGATGTCATCATAAAATTTCCATCAAAAATTTTAATTAAGTTTCATACGAAAACTAGATTTCACAACTATGAGATTCCTTCTCGTGCTTTTTTGTCTCTAGCAGGTCATGGATCATGGTCTTGTTGCAATGTTTCCTAACACAATTCACAAACAACCAAGTAATCAATATATTAATAACTAAATAATCAAATCTGAATTTACAATTCTGCACCCTATAGAAATCAAATTTATAATTAACTATGAGGTCCTCCGCATAGTCTTTGTATCTTGTAAGTGGTAGCATGTTGTCCCTATTTGTGGTCTTACACTCTCTTCCATAACTTGTACATCCACCTACAACATGTTGTCCTGACATAATCCTCAAACAACAAAACACTAATTAGTGTTTTCAACATTTAAATTTCAATGCATTACCCACACCAATTATGAAATGATCTCAGGATTATAACACCAATAATTTAATCTTTTTCAGCTTTCAACATATTAAATGCAATGAAATACCATTCACTATTATGCATTACTAGTACATCTAGCATTATCACAATGCAATTGACACATGTGCCAACATGCACATTCACATAATCTACTTATGACTACTCACTCAATGCATCCTTGCATTAATTTAGGAATGCCATAATTCCAACTTGTATGATATTCCATGATAAGTTGAAGGATTCAAACAGCACCTTGACACATGATCCACCCACCTCCCAATTACTTGTTTGATCATCTGGATACCCTCCTCTTCAACTTGAACACAACACCAAGAATATACTTCTATAGTGCTCCTTAGTGTTGGCCAAGAGGTTGTAGTCCAAGACGTAGATCACAAGCAAGGAGATCATGGAATACATGTGTGGCGCTATATCCTTCCCAATTCAACAATCACATGGCCTCACACATGGTTATCTCACATGGCATTTGTTTCCCAAGCATGAGTATAGTACTCATTTGCAATGGTTATTAACTCTTAACCATTTCAATCATGACACACTAACTCATGAATGCATCAAAATATTCTAATATAGTTTCAGACCCAAGGATTTATGCCTTTATCCCATCTAGGTATCAATCAAATATATGCACTCAAATTTCATCATGAATGTATTAATGAAGATATTGAGCATTACTGGAGGAATTCTTACCCCATTCCCTTCAAGTTTCATGCAACATAGACATGATCAATTCCATACATGTATGGTTTCCTTCCACACCTTGGATGTTACCTTATCAGCTGGTGTTTTCATGGGAACTCACATCATTCCCTCCGTCAACCTCTTGACAAGTTCTTTCCTTGTTTTCTTTCAATTTGATATTAATCTCTACACGCATTTGCACCATCAACATATTTAACGAGGTTCTCAACCCTTCTTGGTTATATAACAAATCATAACCCATACTTAGTTCATGCAATACTCATTGCATATAACAAACATAATAGTCTTACACCATATGCAATATGACATGCATGCATGTCAAGCATATTTTCATGCACTCTAACACATAATATTTCTAAATATGCCTACTAGTGCATATGCATTCCATTTATTCTCATGCAATAAAGTTTTCTACACATAGCTAATTTCTTAATAAGTGAAACATAAACAATGCAAAAGAAAATTTAAGGAATTTCTCCCTTTCCACTCCTCTTCATGACATGGAATTCTGCAGCTTACTAATCTCTTCCACGGCCTTTCTACCAATTACAAAACATTTCATTAGCTATAATATTCTCACCCAGGTAGCAATAATTAATTCATACATAAGTTAAACTTGCTACTTCAAAATATAAAACTCTATTTTAGAAACAAAATAGGGATTGAGGATGAGGAAATCTCTCTCGTTTGTATGTCTTCCTTGTTGGACACATGCACCCTTTACTACTGCAACCCATTCTTGGAATCCTTACAACTTATTGATGCTTGGGTCACCTTTGCACTCTACCCATTTTGGATGTCTCCTTCTCCAATCCTCTTGAGGAGTCATAGCCAATCCCAGCTTGACATCTTCTTATCCAGAGTTACCTCTAACCTTATCCAATTCTAGATTTTTCCTCTGCATTCCCTGGGAAATTACTTGTCCAACTCTACTGTGTCACAAACTATGTCTCACAAAAAAATTCTACATAAGGGAGTGCCTTAATTTCTTGATAGAAACTTGTAGGTGATTTGAAGTTCATCATTCACTTCACATTATTTAAACATAAGTTGTTGGTTCATATCCTTCAACTCTATTCAACATACACTAATCTTATTTATTATGGTATCTCACACTTCTCATCCATGGAATACCTGCACTCTTCATCCTGGTAGATTCCCTCTACTATCCAAACGTTGTAAATGGATCTTTTCTTGTGAAGGCATTGTGCCTCCCATGCTCTGCAACCTTTATTACACTGTTTTCTTTCTCTATCCCAAGGGTTTATGATTTACACCCTTTTTTATGCATAGAAATGCTACTTTCTACAAACTGGTATTTCACATACCTTTGCTAGCCCCTTTTTTTATTGTGCCAAATAACAACTACAACATCCAAGAGATCCACAACTCTCCAATTTATTCCATGTAATTTAGGTCGTATAAGACATTTATAATCAATGTATTATATGCAATCTTCGACGGTGCAATAAAATTATTTAGTACTTATAAGCCATTGTTTTTATTGATGACAATTTGTTTGCTTATTCAATAAGCCAACAACCTTCCATGGATGTTCCATCCCTTGTACAGGAAATAGAACCCTTTGCTCTGATTGTTGGAAAGCACTTTTACCATGCATTTCTTCTTCAATTGCACCTTCACATAACTATTCTACAAGCATCATTATGAATGTATCCACAAACATCCAAACCCAAGTTGACATCTGACTTGCTTCTATACCACCATAAAACTCTTTTCTCGGGGTTAAGAAGCTTTGGCAATCATCCACATTTCTATTTATCAAAAAACTGAACCATACTTGGCTCATTTCATTGTGCCATGCATATAACTTACTAGTATGGATAATATAAACAAATAATTCAAGTTTAGAAGATAAATATGAAGAGGAATCCACTTCTAAATGTTTTATGTTGTCTTCCTGCATCTTTGTATCTCCATTCTCATGCTTCTCACAATCCCCACAATTTAAGTGGATTTACATTTTTCTCTATATTCATTTGTTTATGTTTCTGCATTTCCCACACTGATATCTTGACCTCTGACATCATCTTCATGGCTATATGGAAGCTCCCATTCTTCCATTTTATTGTTCTGTGTTTTTTCTAAATTTTGTCCTGTGACTGTGTTTAATTCAAAACTGTATCTGCAACCAAAGTGTATATGCAATCTTTTAAATCATGATCTTACATTTGTTACAAAATTTTTGTTATAAAATTCAATCAAAAATCCATGTGTGTGTGTGTTTGTTCACAAATTTAAATTCTGAGAAACATTATTTGACAATCATTTTTTTTGTCAAATAGGACCTATAGATCCCTTTATGTTTAAATTTTGGAAGATATGTAATTCCCTTTGTGATAAACTTGTTCATGTTTAATGTCAATCTGATAAGTATTTTAACGAATGTAGCCATGCTTAATTATGACACGAAAGCTGAAAATTACAACTGTTTATAATCAAAATTTCTGACCAATTTTTATATTGCTATGTAGCTACCCCCAAATTCAAAATCTAACTTTGTTGATTTATTAAAATGAAAAAAAATGGGGGTCAAGGGGAAAAATGGGGGTTGAGGGGGAAAATGGGGCTTGCTTCCCCCTGTTTTTTTATTTTTATAAATCGTCTGATTTCATGCAATCTGGTGCATGAGTTCAACTATAATTTATGATTTCTGACAATTGAAAATAATTTCTAAATTCACTACCATTTTTTGTTAATTCCTGTGTATTCACAATGCTAATTTACCCTTTTCCCATAAATGGTTTTTCGTTCATTGTTGAATAGTTTTACGATGGCTGGTAATCGTTTGTCGTCACCAATTTCCAGTTTCCAGTTATCGATTTCCCTTTTTCCGGCCATTCACATGTCCGCTTGCATTTCTTCCACGAATGGTCACAATGTAATCTTCTTGTGGCCCTATTGGCAAGCAACACCCTTCGGAATAATTTGAGCATTAATTCAATTTGTTTCTTTCATGAATCCTTTAACTATGACCAATGTCTTAGGTTATTTCCTTTATCAATACTCATCAAAATTTATATTTTAGGAGTGCCTTCAGAATCTTTGATTATGAAGGTACTCCCAATAAGGTTAAAATCTTGACTAGGACATAGGAATCAGAAATTGCTAATGGTTTCAAATTGGATTTATTACCTTCATCTTACTTCCTATTTCGGTTTGATCATTAAGGGTTAGAGGACTGATCATAATCCTGGAATTTTTGCAGCTCCTAAAATTTATAGATTGAATCAACGATATAAACTATGGCTATGCAAAGTATTACATTCATTATTCTTGTTACTTAACTCATGTGTAATACCTTGTATCATTCAATTGTTGTTTTAATATACTCCTATGTTCTATTTAAATTAAATAATTGAGTCATCTCAAGTCATGATCATGATTGTGGTTATATTAGTATAAAATTTTCATTTCATATTATTATAATATTAACCATGATTTTGTGATAATAATTCATTAGCTCCATTCTTAACTTTCATTATTAATTTTGCATGGAAGAGTGTTTATGTGATTATGAATCATTGTATTAACGCCTCGAGGTAAGACAAATTTCATTAATTTTAGCATGTTGATCAAACTAATTTACAAGGTATGTCGATCCCGGTTTAGGCATGAAATACAAAAAGGTAAGGTTCGATATGGTAATTATAATGCGCTTCCATTCAGTTGGTGATTGTGACATAAATGTCATCTCTGATTATTACCCGCTTACCACCCTTCCAAAAGCAATCATCGCTCTTTGTGCATCATGTAAATCCCAAGACTTCTTGCAGGTTCAGAGGTATCATTACCCAGCATTCCTCACACATGTTTGAGTTTCTCCTGTACCTTGCTAATATGGAGTCAATTACAATGTTAATAGATCTTCCAAGGCTGAAGGTAAGTTAGATTCATTTTCCTGATGTGATTTTTGACCTTTATGTATCCTGGACGACCACCCTTACCCTTATGGCTCCCGTGTCATAATTTGAGCTCATTGGGGATGAGTATTTGGATATTTTCCCAGAATGCATAGAGCCAGTGATTGAAGTGGGTTGGATGCTGTTTTTACAGAAGTTTCCAGGATTCAACATGACCGTTTCTCAGGCATTTGCTTCCTCGTTTGATGGCTCAACATCACGAATTGGGGATATCAACCTTCACTTAACTGAGGTGTTTGTCTCCCAAGAAATAGAGTTTTCGTTGACTGGGGAACGATGGTTTAAGGGAAACACATGAAAATCCAAGAGTGGAAAGGGTTCCTGATTAAAGCTAATCAGCAAGTAGAATCTAAGTTCAGGTTTCCTTCATGAATATTGAAGAAGAAATGGCGGTCACTACTTGGATTGATCATAAGGTATATTACTTGTGAAGGCCGTTTGTCCCAGACTCATTTTTATCACCTTAGGTTATTGTTGGTGTTCAAAGGTCGTCCTATCAATATGCCCTATTATTTCATTAACAGTTTACAAAAAATGGTGTTACACCTAAAATCTTACCACCGTTAGATTCAGTGTATACATCCCTGAAGTTCCATTGGATAAGTCATTTACCTAGAAGGGACACCATTGTATTTAGGCTGGGTTTTGAGAGGTCGTCGCAGGATACACTCATGCAACCTGCGACATCGCAACTTGCTCCATTATAGGGTGCGACGAAGTCAGTTAATGGGCAAAAATAGCTTCTTTGAGCTCATTCTTGAAGCCTGCTGACTTGGATCCCTATCCCTGACCTATTGGGGGAGATGGCCTTCGGTTCCTGACTTCTTGGGAGGATCCCCTCTCTCCTACCATATCTCAACCTACCCTATCCATACCCTATCCACTTAGTCCTATATAAGTGAAGCTCTACCCCTCTCCAAAGGGAGGAAGTCTATAGTATCTACATGCTGGTGAAATCATCCTTGAGAAATCTCTACTCATCCATTGATAAAATCAAGCTTCCTTGGGAGGATATGGCAATTGACTTGGATGGAGAAGGACTACAGCGTTAAGCCTTGGTTGTAGTCTATTCTTTACTATGTATTTCCTGATTTACAGTAATACAAATGCTTTCCACCAATATTGCTCATTGTGTGATAATATTGAGTAGTTTACCTACTTAACTGTTTACTTAGATCTCTTATTGTATAGATGCTCTTTACTCGTTTGTGGTGTTCTTTGTGTCTTGACAGGTCTTGCAGCTAATATCTGACTACCGCGGGACGTGGAGTAGCATCTAGTAGAAAGGATTGTGAAGTTAAAGGTAAGACATCTAGTACTTGATCCTTAAGTAGATCTAGGAAAGTCATTTGTAGTCTTTTATATTTGTTCTAGACTCACTTTGAGCTAGGGAGATCCGGCTCGCGTCCGCTAGAGTGGATTGTCCGTCAAACAAATCTGGTGACCATACTAGGGAACACATTGCTTTCTAGTTTTCATTTGAATGTTGTTTTTAGTTGATTTCTTTTCAAGCCTTTCCATTTGTCATTTGCCTCTTCAATTGGTTTCATCATCAGATCTTCACTTTGAAGACTCTATTCAACTTCCTTTGGATCTGCATTCTCATTTCCAAACCTGTTTATTGCTCATTACTTGGAGATTTGGCTCATTTTTGAACTTAGATCTCTCCTGTCGCACCTAGTTAATGCACACATAGCGACACTGCGTCATTCTTGATCTATGTTATTTTCTTGTTAGCATGTTGTCACAACCTTGTCACTGGTCTTCTGCGACATCGTCGCACTCCCCGCATTGGTGAACTGTGATGTCGCACTGTGTACAAGCACAGAGTGCGTCAATCTGTCATTTTTTCCATACAGGCATCCCTTCTCCATTTCTTGTTTTGAGTTTGGTTTGTGTGCAAGCTCTCTCTGTACTGTAAGATCTAGTCAAGGATCCCTTTTGCTTTGTGTGATTGAGTTGTTTGGTTTGTAACTGGAATTGTTTTGGGTTCCATCTAGGACAAGTCTGAGATTTGGTAGTGGTGGACACTCTTGTCTCCCCCACCTGCATCCGCTCACCCTTGCATTCCCTCCTCTCCCAGTCAGATCCGGTCAAGTGTATTGCATCAGTTTCCAGGCCTCATTTGCATTCATTTTGTGAGCTTTGATTGCTTTAGTGCTTCTTGTTACTGTTTGAGTTTGAGTGTTTGAATGTATTTTCAGACCATTGAGTGCTTGCTTTCTCTTGAGATTTTCTGAGTCATTGGAGTGCTACGAGTATTCTTTTCAGTTCAATTATTCGTGTTTAAAAGCATAGTTGTTATCAAATTGTTATCTTGGTGCATCCATTGGAAGATCAAAAGTACTTCATTTCCATTATTTTTCGAGATCATTTGAAGAATTATACATGCATTGGAATGTATCATTTGTAGATCTTTTGGGAAAAGTTGAAAGAAAATTGCATTATTTGCGTTTTTTCATGAGTTATGAGTTGTTCATATTCTTGAAAAAATTTGAATAGACATCAAGTTTTGCAAAAGTGATTCCATGCTTGGAAAGTTGCATTGTATCTTTTTATTTTATGCTTTTAGACCATCATAGTGAAAGTGAAAAGCTTGCATGTTCTGCTTAGAAATTCTCTCTTTTCATGACTTAGCATCATTTTCGTTTTGAAAAGGCAAAAGAAAAAGAAAAACATGCTTTGATTTGGCTTAGTAATGTTGTGGAAATCTTTATGTTTCGCTGAAAAAGGAAAAGAATATTTCAATATCATTTTTCGTAGATTTGGGATTGTGTTGCATTGCATTGTTTTGGTAAAATTGTTGGAAAGAAAAAAAGATTTCTCCTTCCCATAGGTAGCATTCATCGAAAGAAAAGCGTACTTTTTGCATGTAGGTAGGGCCTACATTATGTTTCCGATTATGTACTCACCTCATGCATTCACCTAACTGTCCAGATAAAATTAACGGTAGGAATATGGTAAAAATTTTAGTAACTTGTGTGTAAGTTAGAGACGTGTTCCGGCGTCGTTAAGTGTGGCAGCTGTCGTTATTTTCCATCACTGTATCCCGGGGGTATTGCAGTCTTCCACATACTTATCGGTATATCGAGCTCATTCATGTACCCACCAAGTCACCTTGAGTACTTGGCGTATATCGAAGGGTGTGTCACGTACTTAGTAGTATATCGGAAGGTCTCTTGCCGAACGATTGTGCATTAGACAGCGCCACTACGAATTTGAGCTCCCACGTACCTTGCGTATATCGGGAGACACCAATAGGATTCCTGAGACCAACTGAGTTAATATTTTGACCGTCTTGGTGGAGCAATACACTGAGAACAACACTCGGGGAGCTACTACACACGTACCGTCCAGGTAATCGAGTATGCACGAAAGGGTACAGTTCCAATCCTCCTTGTCGTGTCATATTGTTGGACCCTGCGGTATATCACGAGTTGCGAATCCTTGAAAATCCTGTGAGGATCCAGACTTTGAATCCACTCTTATCATATAAGTTTGCTTGCGGCCTTAGTTTGTGTAGGGTTTTGTCTCGTTTTCTTTTCTTTTAGCTTGCCTTAGGAGAAAATTTTGTTTCAGTCACTCTGGCTGACTTTCCTTGGAGAAGGTCCCGTAGAATCCAAAACTTGCCACCCAAATATCCCCTTAACCAAGAGGTAATTTCAAGGGTAAGGATGGATCCACAATCCAGGGTTGGGTCACATGAAGTGGAAAACCCCACTTTGAATATTGGAGGACATTTGTTTCCACATACTCCTCCAGATTCACCTGCCTCTCATCCCCTGCAGGGTGAAGAAGCACAAATCCCCACTTCACAAGACTTACCTCCCGTCACTCCGAGAGAACTTGGATCGTTGGAATGGATAAATTGTTAGAAAAACAGGATCGCAGAGCAATAACAATAAACATAAATGCAAATATAATCACACATACACATTACAAGAGAGACACAAATATATTGTGGTTCACCCAACTTGGGCTGCGTCCACACTGAATTTGCCAATCCTTATTATTATTACCGTCCAGCAAAGTGAAGGGATACAACTTGCAGCACAACCGCTGCACTTCCTCTTCTCTGTTTCACAGTCTCTCTCCTGATCTCAGAGATCTTTACAATGCATAAAACCTAATACATCCTCATCCTCCCTAGCCGTATTACAATGTCTTTATTTTATAAGGGAAATACAATGGGAAATTACCACGGGATACCCAAAACCATGGGCCCGCAAAACAGCTGGCGAAAACAGCCCCAAAAAATTTTCTTCGGGGGCGTTGCCCCCAAACCCCCCAGCCAAGGGGGATGGTCCCCCCTGCAACCACATGGGGGGGCAATGCCCCCACACACCCTCCCGCTAGGGTGACTATACAGTCCACCTACATATCATATAAAACTGGGTACAAACACGGCTAATACAATATCATCTATGAGACTAGAAGATCTGGCTCCACAACCAACATAAATCAACCATAGGACGACCCCACAGTAGCTGCTGGACCTTCAATAGCTTATTGGACATCTTCTACAGGCCACCCAGTGGCCCATTTTACCGTTGTACCCCCACCTAATCGGGCTAGTCCCAATGATCGCTTAGCACCTTATCACGAGCAATTGGCTCATTTATGTGCTATGGGTGACAAGTTTCAAAATTGAAACTTTCAAATAAGGTTCAATGACCGACCAATCCCAAGTCGCTCTTTATCTTTCAAGTCACTGGAATCATCCATGCAACACGTGACCACTTCTGAAACTGGTCAACCATCCATTCCTGCACATGCATCTCCTAGACAGGAGAACAGTTCGGTACTTCCTACTGCCCAACCTGTTGAACATCAACAGTCCAACACACCTGTGACCACCATGGTTACGTTACCTGTTCCTCCCCCACCCTAAACTTTGAGGGGAGGATACTCTTTACCCCCTACCCTTTTTATAGAGAACGTTAATCTGACGGTGAATAATCAACAACCGGTGTTGGGCCAACCTCTACCTAGTGGTTAGCAAGTTGTTGCTGGGGGGAAACCACCGTCTCTAAACCATAATACCATAGCTGGAGTTCCCATCGACCCTTCCGTTGGAAATTCCCTACCTCTTGGACCTTCCACTTCGGGACTATCCCATGTTGGGGGACCGTCCAACGTAATTTAACCACCTTTCAGTCAAGCGTATCCAGGTCATTTTAACCCTACGCTAGGTCAACTTAATCCCAAAAATGCACTCTATGGGGTACCCTACCCCGGTAATCCTTACACTATTTGGGGACAGCAAAATGTTTTACAACATGGACCCCCACTTACAGTCCCTCAAGTCCCTCCACCATCGTTTGGTCCACCCCCACCTCCCATTGGAGGCGGCAAACCCCCACACAATTCTGGAGGAGGCGGACCTCCACATTCTGGCGAAGGACCACCTCATTTTGGCCATCATGGTCCACCCCCTCCCAGCGGAGGTGGTGGAGGACCATCCTACCCAGTTGGTGGTGGTGGTGGAGGACCACCCTACCTAGGCGGTGGAGGTGGTGGAGGACCTTCTTACCCTGGTGGTGGTGGTGGTGGACCACCACCCCACTATGGTGGAGGAGGCTCTTACCCATCTGGCAGCGGTGGTGGCCCACCACCCCCTCCTGGTCGAGGTGGTGGAGTCCCACCCTATTCTGGCAGTGGAGGTGGTCCACCTCCCCCTCCTGGTAGAGGTGGTGGCGGCCCATCCTACCCTGGCAGTGGTGGCAGACCCCCACCATTTGGAGGCGACCCACTCCCTCCTAGCGGCGAAGGTAGGCCACCACCTTATGGTAATGGGCCACCTTATTATGGTAATGGGCCACCTTACTATGGAGGAAGACCTGCATTTGGTCCGGGAGGCCCATACCCTTATGGCCAGTTTCCTCCTGGAACACCCTATGGTCAGTTGACACAAGGTTCCGTTGGTCCTTACACGCCTTATCTGTACTATCAGTACTCGCAGCCTAATCCGCAGTTGCCCTTTTTGGCTACTTTAGACCTACCTGACCTATCTCGTTTAACCAATGACCCCATCTACCACGAAACTAATTGGCCACCGATTCCGGTAAAACTTCCGTCAGATATCCTGAAATTTGATGGTAAGCCAGGTGAGGATCTCAAAAATCACGTGATGACATACCATTTATGGTGTTCATCCAAATCCCTAATGGACGACTCAATCCGTCTTAGATTGTTTCAAAGGACTCTCACTGGTTCGGCTGCCAAGTGGTATATCGAACTACCACCCCATTCTTTTCCCAATTTTGGTTCTCTTGCTATGAACTTTTTGACTCACTTCCGGCTTCCTATACGGTACGAAACTGGTACAGAAATTTTAACCTCACTCCGTCAGAATACCGCCACTCATATCTCAGATCATATACATGAATGGCGAAGGAGACGTCGTCTCATTAAAGCTCCCATTCCAGATCAACTCCTAGCAGACTAGTTTACGAAGTCTCTCATCCCAACCATAGCACGAGATGTTGCCATGGGAGGTGATGTCATCGAAGAACAATCCATCGCACGTGCCCACTTACTAGACTTAGTCTATGCTCAGTCTGGCACATTGTTTGATATTCTTCCTGACGCACCCCGCAACACTTACGACCCCATGAAACCACCTAAGGGACCCCAAGATGATGTCATCATTGCATCCCTTAGTACCCAGCCTCCTCAAACTGTTGGTTCGTCGAAACCCCAGGGTTCCTCCCCATCACCAACTCAGGCTGGTCACGGAACCACCAAATCATCCACTCCTACTGTCACCAAAGAAGTGAATTCTGTTTCATCTAGTTCACCTCAAAAGTCTGGTGGTAAGAAGAAAAACAAGGGGAAACCTAAGTAATCTTCCACCCAGCAGGAACAAAAGAGCACCCTTGATGACACCAAACAAAAAAGGAAGTTAAAGTATCCTTGTCAACTGTGCGGTGATGATCGCTTCTCTAAGGAGTGCCCCCATAGAGACGAAGTTCAAAAGTTTCTTAAGGGAAAACCCCCACTCCCAGTTCTCAACGATCATTGTATTTGTGGACTACTTTACAAAGTGGGCCGAGGCAATGCCTACATACACGAACGATGGTAAGACCGCCGCACTCTTCATGTTCAATCATGTTATAGTGCGGTTTGGAGTTTCTCAATCAATAGTTACCGACCATGGTTCTGACTTTATGAATCACATGGTTGATGAGTTGAGTGATAGATTGGGTTTTCACCATGAAAACTCAACACCATACTACCCTCAGTCGAATGGATAGGTCGAGGCCATTAACAAGGTCTTGAAAACTATGGTCCAACGAATGGTAGGCACGCACAAGGCTAATTGGAATAATATGCTCTTCTACGCACTTTGGGCTTATAGAACTTCCGTTAAAACCGCCACTGGATTCACTCCCTTCCAACTAGTGTATGGATTGGAGGCGGTCCTTCCTATTGAGTGCGAGATTTCGTCACTCAAGCTCACCATCGAAATTCTCCCACACACTACTGCTGAGGAAGAACGTTTCCTCTACCTAGCTAAGCTCGACGAGACTCGCCGAGATGCCACTCTTGCCAATGAGGCTCATAAGAAACGCATCAAAGCGCAGTATGACAAGTCGGTAGAATCTCGCGCCTATAGCGAAGGAGATTTGGTCCTCACATATGACCAAAAACATGATAAGATGGGGGCAGGAAAGTTTGAGTCCATGTGGCATGGAACTTACATAGTGAAACGTGTCTTGGAGAAGGGATCTTATGAGCTTGAAGACTACGATGGGATATCTTTGGGTGAGCCCTGCAATGGGATTTACCTGAAGAAGTACTATGCTTGAGTCTTTCATGCATGAGTACTTTTGTATATACTGTACATGGCATGCATGTGTGTTTTCTGTGTGGTGTGATGCTTTGATTTCTTGCGTGCTTAGGTATTATTTCATTTCTTATACCATGTTTTGTCTGCATGTGCAGATGGCAACTTGTTTTGGATTCGCGGACGGCGCCAGTCGGCATACCCACAACCTTGCTTCGGAAACCTAGGTTCTCTATTCACCTACTGGCGAGATTATCAGCTCAGGGGGAATGTGTCTAGGTTTTGCAACCAACAATGCTGCAAAATATCAAGGAGTCATTGGAACCCTAACTGATGCCATTTCTTTGGGTATGGACCACATTGTCATCCACTTGGATTCTCAACTAATGGTCTCTCATCTTAACTGAGTTTATGTCATCCGCGATCCCACCTTACCCTGTCTCTATCGACGAGTCTGTCTTCTAGAAAGGTCCTTCGAGTCCATTCAGTACCTACACATTCCACGAGACCTTAGCGCAGTTGCCGACTCCATGGCCAACTTCATTTTAGATTGGTACATTGCACACACATGAGCATATTCATGAACTGTTAAAAGTAGACATAGCATGTAAATAATTCATTTTATAAGAAAACACATAAACAAGACCACATCATTCATCCATTTGAAACACATAATGTATAAATCGCCACAATGTCTGTATATATATATATATCAAAAAGTAGTGCTGGTACAAAAGTCAGAAGCACGACGGCTTTCAGTGAGTCTCTACAAAATCTGAAGCCTCGTAGCTTTCAGTAGTACAAAATCTGAGGCCTCTAAGATCTCAGTACACATATAGTAACAACATAAGGACTATCGCCTGGATCGTATATCCCTAGGTGGTCTAACAGCCCTAGGCTGCTGAGTGTGGAAACAGTCAACTGCTCTCGCAACCCTGTGAAGCAGTGCGTTGAAGTGCGCAGTCGCTCCAACCGTGTACACCTGCATGGACCGCAGCACCTCATCTACCGTAGGCTCGGGAATGTCTAATGTCAACCCGCTCAGGTTGGCATAGACCCCGTCCATCTCTGCAATGGTAGCGTGTACAGCTGGACCCACAACTTCTCCGTCTCCTCTCTCTCTCCTCGCGAGAAGAGAGATTCCCACTAGTCGTACAGGTCCCATGTCTGCACACACATGTTGTTTACTTGTCAACACTATAATAAAAAAAAATCATAAATGCACAAAACTTTAAAAAGTACAAGGTTTGTTTATTCTTACCAAGGTCTCCCCATGCTGCTCCCTCTGGCAGTGGCAAGTCTGGGTCATCTCTAAATTTCGTACCATTGTACGGGAAGTCCTCCACCATTAGTAACTAGCCCTCCAGCCAAGTGAAAAACTCAAGACCATATCCAATGATGGGACCCCCACCATGTCGGCTCATCACATCTTCCCACCTAACCATGTGCGGATCCCTAAGATCCCTGTCCTCCAGTGGTGCCTGAGGACGCAGAAGGGGAACCCATTCCAATAAGAACGAGATCACTATTGAACCATAGCCAAACTGTTTGAGCTCTCCCTGCCAACACTTGGTCAGTTGAGCTCTGATGTTTACGAGGAGTACCTCGCACTAGTTGAAGATCTTCAGAGACATACAGTCCTTGCCATCCTAGTAATGGTGAAAAGTATGGCGCGTAATGGACACTCCCGCACTTCTTTAATGGGAATCTTCCATTAGAAGCAGCAATGTTGGGAGTACAATGATGTAGGATCATGTCACCCACAGTCCGATCACTCCCGCGTGATCCAGTAAGTAGCACATTTTCCCCTCTTCAGGATAATCCAGTCAAAAAGTAGATTTCCTTGACATCTATGGTAAGCACGTGCTCACCGATCACAAAGTATTGCTGGGCCGCATCCCAACATCGGAGCATATGAGTCAATAGTGGGATTTGGGCCCTCATGCCCTGGATCTCGAAGAACTTGAGGGGCCCACAGTTCCTCAACGCTTCCACACACTGTGGATCATTTGCAGCATGCATGTCATCTACCTCATGCTCTCATTCACGCCACTCCAGAACCATTTTGAATGCTTGGAACCTGCCAACAGGGGAGTTTTAACATTGTTAGAACTTGCTTCAACCACCAAAAGTTATTTTTTTGAGCTTGGCTTGAGTTTGGGGATGGACGTTTCCGTCGTCGCACCCTATTTTTGCAAACAGTGCGATGTCATCATAGTCCAGCTATGTGACCCTTGCGATGACTTGGTCTCGTCGTAGTTCCTGAAAAGGAAAACTGTGACGAGCCGAGGGCGCAATGGCCCTTCCCAAACCAAGCCAAAACCCAAGAAAATGAATGAAATTAAAAAATGTAAGCCGCTACAATTATGCTGGATGAATTTTAGGGTTACTTGCTCCGTACGGCGGGTGAAATGGCTGCTCGTAGCTCCTAGAATCAACGAGTCGTGTTTTGGCTCCAAATGGCACTACTCCTCCCAAATTTGGCAAATAGAACAATGGTGACTATATTTGGTTTTTATTTCTATTTATAAACAAAATGGAATATTCCTTTTTCAAATATTTGATGCCTTTATGCCATTTGCTATAGTTTGGATTGATTTTATCATATTTGAACATTCGGTTGACTATTTGACCTAGTTTCCGAGTGTGCAAGAGTTGTTAAGTGTCTTTTCATGCCATTTTCGCATTGGAACAGTCATCTCAGGTATGAACACTCCTTGTGTATTTTTTCATTTATCTTTTCGTTAATTAGATTGTAATTATTTAATGATTATGAGCTTACTCTTTGTTCTTTCTCGTGCTCTTGAAACTATGAGAATACGTTACTGAGTTACGATTTATCGCTTTTTCAGGCTCGTTAAACTCCTACAGAAAAGGAACCCCCTGGAATCTATCCTTAAGCTCTTTTCAACCTCTCAAAATACGAAAATATTTCCAAGCGAACTTGTCGCGTTTACACTTTTTAAAGTATTTTAATGGTCGTCTTCCTGGTGATAGTTTACCCCTTTTTTGGACCAGGGGGCACTACTTATGAAAAAGGTATACTCCATCCAATCATGACTGGAAGAGTCCTCTCCCTCGTTGTTTTACCCTTTTTCGGGCGATGAGGCTAACTTTACGAAAACGGACCATTGGAGTCTTCTTTAGTTCTTTTCAAACTCTCTAAACGTGAAATGACGAACGAGTTTACCTTCCATGGACTCGTTAAATTTTCACATTGAAGGGCCCGCCATGGGATGAACCCCTCCTATCCCAGGTTCGAAAAATATTTGAGATTGGACTCATCTATGAGATGAGATATACCGAGCATCTGGTTACCCTCATCAAGCTCGTAAAAAACACATGAGGCACTCATCATTCATGATGGGGAAAAAGGAAAGCTTTTGTATTACACCTTTATCTGTGGTAGTACTTAGTCATTCTTGAACATGGCACTCATCTGCATTTGCATACAGTACTTGGATCATCTGTTTGTCCTCGAGTTTCGCTTACTTCCTGAGTCTTGTTACTCCTTTGAGTCATTCAAAGAAATCTTCCATCATCAGTTGCATTAGGAGTTAGTGTCGTACTCGTCACGTCAATACTACCAAGTCATGCCATGCCCATGTTCAAGAATACTTTCACTATTCATTTTTTGTAGTTTGTACACCTTACATCATGTCGGTCTATTCTGAGTCAGTATTGCATATTACTGTACCATCTGATCCACTCTACACATCCTTTTTCGTGTTTCATGTCGATGATGGGGGATTCATCATGGCCCTCCTTCGACGGATTCATCCTTGTCGACTTCAACACATCATCCGAGGATTGAATCTAGAAACCAACCAAGTACCTTAGCCCTGCATGCCTCAATGGCAGGTTACCTCACTTTCGACATGAGCTTACATCATTGACTCTTGATCGAGAGATTTCATCTTGCATTCAACTTCAGCTCATTTATTCACGCTTGGTGATATGTACTATGATACCTTGGGGATCATTGACATTAATGGTGATTTCCCTCGCACTTGTTAACAGTATACATCAATGACCGGTAATCAAGTGGTTTCTACCATGTTCGACGCCAAGACATTTGTAATCACATGGATAGATTCGTATCATTGCGGGTTCATCTTGAAGACCCTGGGGAGTCATGTTTTACCTAGGTTGCGATGGAGTTTGTATTGAGTCATATTACACGGATCCACTTTTGTATTGGTCATGGATGTGTTATCATCTCATCATGGATCTACGCTTGTGTCTAGTAGCCATGATTGTGTTCAGTCGGTCATTACTACCATGGATCTGCAATGTATTGGTCAGCAGCCATGTTGTACGTCATATGAGACTGTCAGTTCAGAGTCATTTGTACTGCAACAGCGTCCTTCATCCGACAAGTCCATTTTCCATTCTTTCTGTCAAAGCATTTCACCTGTCCAATCTTTCAACAACTTCATGCTTTGGGGGGCATTTTGTTACACCTAAAATATTACCACCATTAGATTCAGTGTATACATCCCTAAAGTTCCATTGGACAAGCCATTTACCTAGAAGGGACACCATTGTATTTATGCTGGGTTTTGAGAGGTCGTCGCAGGCTGCACTCATGCAACCTGCAATGTCGCAACTTGCTCCATTACAGGGTACAACGAAGTTAGTTAATGGGCAAAAATAGCTTCTTCGAGCTCATTCTCGAAGCCTACTGACTTGGATCCCTATCCCTGACCTATTGGGGGAGCTGGCCTTCGGTTCCTGACTTCTTGGGAGGATCCCATATCGCAACCTACCCTATCCATACCCTATCCACTTAGTCCTATATAAGTGAAACTCTACCCCTCTCCAAAGGGAGGAAGTCTATAGTGTCTACATGCTGGTGAAATCATCCTTGAGAAATCTCTACTCATCCATTGAGAAACTCAAGCTTCCTTGGGAGGATATGGCAATTGGCTTGGATGGAGAAGGACTGCAGCGTTAATCCTTGGTTGTAGTCTATTCTTTACTATGTATTTCCCGATTTACAGTAATACAAATGCTTTCCACCAATATTGCTTATTGTGTGATAATATTGAGTAGTTTACCTGCTTAACTATTTACTTAGATCTCTTATTGTATAGATGCTCTTTACTCGTTTGTGGTGTTCTTTGTGTCTTGACAGGTCTTGCAGTTGAGATTTGACGATCGTGGGATGTGGAGCAGAATCTAGGAGAAAGGATTGCGAAGTTAAAGGTAAGACATCTAGTACTTGATCCTTAAGTAGATCTAGGAAAGTCATTTGTAGTTTGTTCTATTTGTTCTAGACTCACTTTGAGATAGGGAGATCCGGCTCGCGTACAATCGAGTGGATTGTCCGTCAAACAAATGGCCTATGCATTTCAATACAATATAGCTGATAAAGACAAAGGCCTCTTTCATCATGGGATGATAAAGATTCTGGTTTTGCATAGGTTGATTGAATTAGGTGATAGTTGGGATTCATTCCTCCTTAGGAATGGATATGGAGTAAATCAGGAATGGACTCAACATAGGTCAAAAACCCGACGCAAACGCAAAGGGTTTGCTTTGGAAAATATTGATCTCGAAACCATCTTAGAAGGTGAAGAACCGAGTTTTGATAAAACCCTAGGTGAGGGTAAACCTGGAGTAGAATTCGAGACAAACCCTGAGGCGGAATTTGAAAACCCTCAAGTGGAAATAAACAAACCTTTGATCATTGATGGTAACCTCGATAAGGACCCCCTTTGTCTAGTGCAAACCTGTAGCCACCTACAAGATGAATATGATATTAGTAAGGCCATGAGTGACAAGGAAACTCATTGTACCACCCGAAGCATGACCGCATCCCTCTTAGCAGAAAGGAATTCTCTTGAAGAAGATGCCCCTATTATCGAACATACTGATTCATTAGTGTCTCAGCAAAAAAATGATGTCATGGACCAGGTTGACCCCCTAAATTCCTACATGATTCTACTTCTGAGACGAGGGCAAGAAATTCTCAACAATCTAAAATTTCCCCTCAGTCAAATCAGGGGGTTGATCAAAGGCCTGTAAAAGTTGAGGAGACAATTGATGAACTGAATGTGAAAGCTGTAGAATAGTTTATTTCCACATCCCAAGCTCATCGAGTATCGACCTTGGAAATTGATTTTAAAGAAGCCCAGTTGATCAATACCTTCGCCATTGAGGAAATCGCCAATCTGAAAGATGAATTGGTAACATGTATTGATAAGTGGAATTACATGAAAGAGAAGAAGAATAGGTACAAAGCTCTCAGGAAAAACCTATTGTTAAAGAACCAGAAGTTAGTCAAACAGAACAGGGTTAGTCATGTAAGAGCCTTGAAATTAAAATCTAAATTAGCTGAAGCGAGGAGAATTACACCAGTTCAAGTGTCTTTTGAACCATTTAGAAAATCCTGATGCCTTCGGTGTTTGAATTTTTCTTTTTGACAACTAAAAGTTTTATAAATTTACAAGGTTTTAAAGAATCGATGATTATAGGTAAAAGATTTAGATTTTGAAGCCCGTATTTTTAATACAAAGTGCTAATATGAGGATACCTGCAGAATCAAAGATTCTGCAGGCATCCTTTACATTATTTTTATTTGTATTTTATCACTTTGGTTATTAATTTTATTTTGAATGTTGAAAGGTGTCATTTTTGGTCATTCATGGAGCATAATTTTGTCATCTTCAAGTTCACAACGTGTCTGTTGGATCTTGTTAAATACCCGATGCTATAGATGTGGAATGATTTGCGTTCTCTTTCTGGTTGCTCGTTCTACTCTCAAACAAGGAAGTTCCTGGAATATCTAATTTGATAATCACCTTCATCCAAGTGGCGTGTTTTTGGCTCTGCCCTGTAAGTTTGTTGTTTTTCCATGCTTCTTCATTCCGAACCTGACTCAAGGGTAACTCGAATCAAGGGAGATTTGGTGCTTAATCGAGTACCTGTCAATGGGAAGAGACACCAGATTGTGCTAAATTCTGTTAGGCATTTTAGGAGTGGCCCATGTAATCCTAAATAGATAGGGTAGTCTTAATGGTAGATGCTTGAGGACTTTCTATATAATGAAATGGAAGACATTGTAAAAAGGGTTCGAATTCTGGAAAACAGAGGAACATAATATTGAAGCAGTATAGTTCAATACCTTTTTGCTTAAATTTGAGTTTTTTGAACTTATTCTGGAGACCAAACTTATTGCATAGATTGGAGACTCTGAACAAGTTTCTGATATACATATTATTGATACTGTATCTATTTATTGTTCCTTCTCTATGTTCACTCTTTACCTACATATATATACTTTGTTATCGTATATTGTGAAGTTATCTTTTATGAATTTGAATTAACATGTCGATTTTGAGTTTATGAGCAATTTGTTCAAAAGCTGTAAAAGTAACAGGACGCTTTCTTGTTATTTCATGTTTTGTATAAGTTGACATTTTATTATTCTTAACTTGTATGTTTTCTTTGATCAATATGCAAGCTAAGGTGTAATCATATTTTATCATATATTCAAAGTTGCATGATGATCAACATTATTTGATTTTATGTTTGAAATCATATTCATAATCATTTTACAGAAGGTTTCCTCTTTTGCAGAGTGATTACAGTTTTACTTTAATATCTAGGGATATATCTACCATGTTGAAGTATTAACTTCGTTTCATTTTCAAACTTTAAATCATACTATTACTTTGTACTCCTGTCTAGGATAGGAAAATAGATGTTAGGTTACTTTCAACTTAGATTTAGCAGCTACTAAAGTTTACATTATTTTAATTAGGGTAGTCGGTAGAGATAGGTAGTCATTAGGTTTATATTTCTTGTTAATTAGCATTTGAAATAGGAAAACTGATACTCTCAAATCCTCAAGAGACTCTCTATTTCGAGAGAAAATCACAATGGCAGCAGGGCCTTGATCCTGTGAGAAACAATTACTTTAAACATACATAGGATTGCATTGAGTCCTCTGTGTGGGTTGTTTTTCCATAAGTTGGCCAATGGCAGTTTTACCGACCAACAAATGGTGCTAGAAGGAGGGCCCGAACTTAAATTTTAATGGTTGATCAACCACATAACACTCCTACAACCATTCAGTCTACCTCTCCTCTCAGAAACTTTGAAACAGTGTCTAGCCCGATCTCTACTTCACAAATCGAATCCACAACCACACCCCTTGTGAATATGGTTAGGGCCACTATAAGATGTAACACTGGTTTCCCACCAGTTACCCCGGAAGAGATAAACGAGGCCTTAGAGGAATCACGAGGTATTTTGACTGGAGGTCATTCTCGCTAGACGGGAATTCCCCCAATCAATTTTGGTCTACCAAATAGGCCCTGCCACTAAACTTAGGAAACTGTTGATACGATTGGTAGAGAACCTCTTAAACCCCCGAGAGGATCCCACGACTATCATATTAGCAATATTCTCAGAGGATCAACCAACGCAAACACCTCACGACAAATTTTGGCCACAGATGGATCTGACCAGGCGCCCTCACCTCCTGAGTCACCGCCTGATAGCTCTAGTGATCACAACAACGAATCTTCGTCAGATTTATAATCTGATCAGGACATGGCTGATCATGATGGAGGAGACTAAAATGATAACAGACCATGGTTATGACGTGGTGTTATTTCTGTACCCGGATTGCAACATAACCTACCCAAACATCCTGATAAAATCCTACCTAAATTTGACCCAGACAATAAGGATCCTGTTGAGAATCACATTGACAAATTCATCTTAGTTGTTCAAACTATGAATGTCCAACATGAGGATGTTGTGTGCCACCTATTTCCTTTGAATTTCGAGGGAAAGGCCGCAATTTGGTATTTTTCCCTGACCCAAGGATCTATAACTAGCTGGAATGATTAGCAGGAATGATTTCAGTCAGCCATTCTTAAATAAATTTGGTGAGGAAAAAACTCCTGCTATGTTAGCATTAGAATTGGCCAGAATCAAAATGGAAAGCAAGGAGTGAATAAAATATTTCAATCAACGATTCCTTACTCTTATGAGTAGGATACTAGTAGCTTCTCAAACTCCGTAAGATATCATAATCAAGAACTATGCTTCCGCTTTACCTAAATCCGTCGGTATGTTCGTTAAGCAAGCTGGTAAAACTACATTAGTTGAAACCTTTGAAGAAGCGATACAAGTCGAAAAGAATTCTATGACATTTGAACAAGAAAACAATGGCAAGATTGATAATCCCTTACGTAAAAGAAATGAAACCACGTCAAGAGTCAGTATGGACAAAAAAAATGCTCCTTCTTTCGATGTTGAAAAACTACACCAAGCAATCAGGGCTCTTACAACTGAAATGGTAATGTTGAAACGAAACAATGGAGAAGGTACTTTGAATAGGGGAAACTTTAAAACTCCATATCGACCATATACATCACCTAACAAAAGACAAAATACTCCTCCTAATGTCTCAACCAATGAGGAAATATTCAACACTATAAGGGTTGTCTATTCCGTACCTAAAATCTCACTTGATCAAGAGTTAGAAGAAAATCAGGAACCTGAACAGCCTGGAATTGAAGACGAAACTTCTGAAGATCCCCTCCCATTTAACTACCATTTATGGGATAGTTCACTCAAAGATGATAAGTGTCATAATCATTATGTATTCATCAATCAACACACCCACAATACTATGAGTAAGGGACCTGTCAACCCTCAGCCATCACCAGCTCCTAGGAGCAGTTCTTTACCCGCAAATCAACATCCTGTAATTCATGATAGAGATATCCAATATGGCATTAGAGATGATCTTAAGAAACAAAGAGAACACATCAGTATGTTTGACTTATTAAATATCTTCCCTATGCCAAGAGGTTCAATTCTTTCAAATTTGGAAACTCCATCGAATACCAATTTCAAGAAAAATCAGACCTCTATACCTATAGTAAATAGCTCTGATCCTACTACCAGTAAAGTGGCAGTAGGTTTCAATGACAACATTAAAACAACTACCGATAGGGATACACTGATAGGTAAGACTTACAAATCTACAGCTCCTCCTTTCTTGCTGACATTCAAAATCTTCAATCAGAATGTTCATAACTGTATGGTCGATTCTGGAGCATCGTCAAATGTCATGCCTTATTCGGTATGTAAGAAATTGAATGTTGATCTCACACCTTGTGAAACTCATATTAGCCAACTTGACCGATCTAAGGTGAAAATTGTAGGAGAGTTGAAAGGAGTAATGATTAGGATGGCTACTAATCCACAAATTTTTCAAGTCATTGATATTGTGGTGGCATATATACGTGATGTTTACGGGTTGTTTCTAAGTCGGGACTGGTCTCAAGCTTTAAAGGACTATTTTTCAACTGATTGGTCCCATTTGTGGTTACCCAAGAATGGACGGCCAAATCAGGTTAGGGTTGACAGAGAAAGGTACATGAAGCATATAGTGACTAAGATAGATTCCCCCAATGAACCGGTCATGTTTAGTGACTCCATTTTAGGGAACTATGGGTATGACTCGGATTTAGGGACTTTTCATGCACATAAATCAGCATTTACTGATTCTGTAAATAAATCAGAAATTTTGCATAGTGATTTTCAGGAAGCCTCTCATAGCTTAGCTAATGCTGTAAATGCTGTAAATAATGTAGATAATGTAGCTAATAGACCTTGGAATTTGTACTTTGATGGTTCGAGATCGAAGGAAGGTGTAGGAGTGGGTTGTATGCTCCTTGATCCTATAGGAAACAAGCATCTGTTATCTTGTAGACTTGAATTTCTCTGCACCAATAACATAGCAGAATATGAAGCTCTCATCCAAGGGCTCAAAAAGGATTTGGATTTAAATGCTAAGGTATTGGTCACGTTTGGTGATTTTGAAATCATTGTTTGACAAGTTTGTAATTCCATTCATTGTGTATCTAATCATTTGCGAAATTATCAGAAACAGGTATGGAATTTGATTTCAGCATTTGACGCTTTTAATATTGGGTCTATTCCTCATTTTCAGAATCAAGAAGTTGACCTGTTGGAAAATGTGGCTTCGTGACTAATTCCATTAGAAAACTTCTCTCCTAATATTTTTTCTGTTGAATTATTGTTTAGACCATCGATTCCCGAAAATATCACTAATTGGTGTGTTTTAGATGATGATTCGTAGATTATTAATTGCTTAACGAGGGAAGATGTCTTCAAGGAGTCGGCAATTGACGATATTACACATGATGAAGATATGCACAATTTCTCTACAATTCATCCGCATCACTTAGTTGACAAATCTTTTGAATTGGTAAATTCAATCCCTGCATTAGTTCTTAGACTAGAGAAGTTTTATGACCTGCATGATAAATTCAAAGGAGTGCCTAATTGTAAGACAAAAAGTTCTAGTATGCGCTATGAAGCTATAAATCTAGGCACAGAAGCAAATCCTCATAACATAAATTTAGGGACAGACTACACTCAAACAAAAAAATCAACCTTTGTGAAATTATTTAATGAATTCAAGGACGCATTTGCATGGACATACGATGACCTGAAAACTTTTGATCCACAAATTATACAACACATAATCCCTATGAGCCCCAATCAAAGCCATTCCAACAGAAACTAAGGAAAATGCACCCTATCTTAGAGCCAACAGCAAAAAAAGAGTTGAACAAACTACTTGCTGCCAAGATTATATTCCCTGTATGCCACACGCAGTGGGTGGAAAACCTTGTTCCGGTTAGGAAGAAAAATGGAGATATTAGGTTATGTGTCGATTTCGGAAACCTGAACCGATCGTCTGAAAAAGACAACTAGTCAGTTCCACCCATGGAACAGATCCTCCAGAAAGTATCAGGAGCTCAGATGTTGTCTTTGCTAGATGGTTTTTCTAGTTATAACCAAGTCCTGGTTTCTCCTACAGATCAGTTGAAAACCACTTTTAGGACCCCTTGGGGAACTTATGCATACAGAAAGATTCCTTTCAGACTAATAAACGCTGGAGCAATGTTCCAAAGGGAAATGGATGTTTCTTTCAGAGGTCTGATTAATCACTCGGTTGTTGTCTATTTAGATGATGTTACTGTGTTTTAAAAAACCAGGTCTGGTCATATCTCACACCTCCGCAAAGTTCTTGAACACTGTAGAAGGTTCGACATTTCCCTCAATCCCAAGAAAATGATCTTTGCAGTCACGGAGGGAATTTTATTAGGGTTTGTAGTGTCAAAAGAAGGAATCATGATTGAACCTAAGCGAACTGAATCCATTTCCAAGAATCCTTTTCCTCCCGCCAAGAAAGCAATGCAGTCCTTTATGGGAAAAATCAACTTTGTAAGGAGGTTTGTCCCAAGATTTTCTAAAATAGTTTGTCCACTTCAGAATATGATTAAGAAGGATGCCAATTTTTCATGGGGAAATAAAGAGAGAGATTCGTTTATCAAAATTAGAGAATCCATAGTTGAAGCTCCCGCACTCCTAAGTCCCGACTTCAGGAAATATTTTATTCTCTATACCTTTTCCTCTGACATATCTTATGCCGTTGTCCTCACTCAGAAGAATCAACAAGACCGTGAAGTACCCATCTCATTCATGAGCTCGAATTTAAAATGGGTTGAATTGAACTCCCACGAAGTGAATAAGCAGGCTTTTGCTTTGTTCAAAGCAGTAAAACATTTTTGACCTTATCTCTTGAAATAAAAAACCAAGGTCATTGTTCCATTTTCCGCTGTAAGAAATCTGCTAGTTCAGAAATATTTGGGGGAAAAAAGAGCACATTGGATGGGAGCACTCCAAGAGTATGACTTGGAGATTAAACCTTCTTAGGTTGTACGAGGACTAGGGTTATGTAAACTAGTAGCCGAATCAGCGCATTTTCCTGCCAGTTAGGATGTTCTGTATCTAAATGATTCGTTGCTACAAAAGGAAGTCTGTTTTATCCCAAATACTTTCGATTCTTGGTATGCTGATATTCACACTTATCTTGAAACAGGCATTGCTCCAGACTATTTAGAGCCAAAGAAAAAGAGAGTTGTTAGGTTAAAATCAACACCCTATCAATTGGTGAATAAAATAGTTTTAAGAAAAAACGCAAATGGTGTTTTGCTTCGCTTCCTAGAAAAAGAGGAATCCGATTCAGTTTTAAAACAACTGCATGATGGTCCTGCTGGTGGTCACTTTGTTGGCGACACCACCGCTCATAAGGTTTTGAGAGTAGGTTATTTATGGCCAACATTATTTAAAGATGCTCATTCCTTCGCCAGAAAATGTCAAGACTGTCAGATGGCATCTGGTAGAGTTAAGAGGCCAACTTTTCCTTTACAACCTATGGTTGTCGATAGACCTTTTCAACAGTGGGGCCTTGACATAGTAGGACCAATAAATCCTCCCTCCTCCCTTCAGCATAAATACATCATAACTGCTACTGATTATTTTACTCGATGGTCTGAAGCTGCCCCGCTACGAGTAGTGAATACAAATCAGGTACTGAATTTCCTCGAAACTCATATAATTACCAGATTTGGACTGCCAGAGTCTTGGTCTTTGACAATGCGTCTTATTTCTCTTCTGGAGAATTGAATGAATTTTCCTTAGAAAAGAGAATTAGGATCAAGTATTCAGCAAGTTATCATCCATAGGGTAATGGTGTTGCTGAATCAACAAATAAAAACTTGCTAAAAATTCTGAAAAGATCAATAGTTGAACATCATAAAAATTGGCACACTATTCTGTATCAGGAACTGTGGTCCGATAGGGTTACTACAAAAGCATTTGTCGGTAACTCCCCCTTCTTTTTGGTGTATGGCACCGAGGCTATTCTTCCTCCAAATCTGTTTTTGCCTTCATTACAGCTTGCACAATCCGTACATGATACAAAATGCTCTGCCATTGAAAAAAGAATCAATATGATATTAAAATTGGAAGAAGAGAGGGAAAGCACGAAACGACATTTGTCAAAACATTAGCAAATTATTAAATCTTGGTTTGACCACGGGTCATCCTCAAAAAGATAATTTCAGGTGGGCGACTTAGTATTGAAATGGGACAAAATGCATGAGGGAAAAGGAGAACATACGAAGTTTCAATGTCTATGGTTAGGTCCATACATAGTAGCAGAAAAGCTAGGTCCCAGTACCTTTCTCCTGCATACTTTGCAAGGGTAGCTCGATACCTTCCCGGTAAATGGGCAAGTCCTTAAAAAATACTTTCAGTAGTCTTACATCATTGAATCATTCTCATTGTACATTCCCGTTGTATATATTTTTGTACATACTTATCTTTTCATTTAGTTGCCAGATTGTTATAATTCAATGATCTTACATTTGCTGATTATTTTCAATTCAGTCATCATTTCGATTTACCCATAAATTTTAGATGACTGGTTACATAAAATAATTCATTCTCTCCAAGATCATTCCAACTCAAGCTGATTTACAGGTTGTTATTTATTTAAAACAAAATTTCGAACAACCTAGAGTATTCACTTCTGATTTTTACCCTTGCTTCCAATAGATATTTCTTTTCATAAGATGTAAATTGTGTAGTATATATGCCTTGTCCATAATCTACATGTTCGAATTTTGTAATTATTTTCTTCATCAATTACATTTTGTATATACGCTCACAAGGCTTGAGGTGAATCGGTAATGCAACTTGATGAACCGGTTGGTGGAAAAGGTATACAAACTAAAATGGATGGAATACAAATTGTGATCATCGATTCTGCTTAAAGTATCTAATGTCTTAAGGGTGATATAATTCCAAAACTGTCATAGCCTTTTCAAACCTGCACAGTTTTTGCAACAACCCCTGATTGTTATCTTCTGATGCCTATCCATAAACCAATGTCTCAGGAAATTTACTTATTGGTTCCAGTGGTGTCTTAAGGGTTTTGAAGACCAATTGGAGATACCTAGTCATCCTTAAGCTGTTTCAAGAAGTCAGAGGGTTTTTACCCATTTTTGTAAATTCATTTGTAATTAAAACATAAGTAATAAAAATTTGGTCCAAGAACAGGAGGTCTTTTCATAAAGCTGACCTGTCATGATCATCAGCCCTATTGGGATGACATCACCATATCTGGTCACCAAGCCAGGGTGATGATTCTTGTTTGAAAAAATGAGTATCAGGAGGTCTCATCACGAGCTGGCCTGTTCATCTGCAATAGTTCTCGTGAATGATGATGTCAACATTTGGTCACCTAGCCAGGGCAGTAATCTTGAACCAAAGCCCCAATTTTTTTTAATTAATAAATGTGAAAGGAGATTAATTAGGGAACATAAGGTCTCATTACGAGCCGATCTTCTTATGATCATAGGTTCTATTGGATTGACATTGTCAACATCCGGTCACCAAGCCAGGACAATGACTCCCAGTTGAAAAAATGAGAGGCAGGGGGTCTCATTGCGAGCTAGCCTGATCAATTTATGATAGGATTGGTGAATAATGATACCATTATTTAGTCACAAAGTTAAGGTAGTATTCCCTGATTAATGTTTTTTCATGTTTATCTATTTGTATATAATCTATATATAATATACGTAAAAAAAAAAATAGTCGAATAGTGTCTGGTCCTTTGGAATGGGAGAAAACCACCTGATTTTCTTGAGAAGCTACATCTTTCACTAGTGTCAACTAATCAGTATCTAACCTTGAAGGCTCTCACTGGACTAATAATTTTACTCAATGCCTTTCTAAGGTTGAAATAAACAAGGAATCCCCAGATAACAGTTAAGGGCATACCGCTTATAAACTTGGCAGAGTCTAGTTGTATCCTGAGGTTGGTTTGGGAATTAAGTCACTTGAGCAGATGTCTAATACTTCAAGACATGATCTTTGATATTTTGCAGTATGGAAGTCTTTTTGCAGAGATAACTGGTTCATTCCAATCATGTCACCATTTGTTGGAAAGCAACACCCTTCAGACTAATTTGAGCATTAATTCAATTTGTTTCTTAAATTCATGAATCCTTTAACTATGACCAATGTTTTAGGTTATGTCCTTTATCAATACTCATCAAAATTTATATTTTAAGAGTGCCTTCATAATATTTGATTCTGAAGGTACTCCCAATAAGGTTAAAATGTTGACTAGGACATAGGAATCGGAAATTGATAATGTTTTCAAATTGGATTGATTACCTTCATCTTACTTCCTATTTCGGTTTGATCATTAAGGGTTAGAGGACTGATCATAATCCTGGAATTTTTGTAGCTCCTAAAATTTATAGATTGAATCAACGATATAAACTATGGATATGCAAAGTATTACATTCATTATTCTTATTACTTAACTCATGCGTAATACCTTGTATCATTCAATTGTTGTTTTAAGCTACTCCTATGTTCTATTTCAATTAAAGAATTGAGTCATCTCAAGGCATGATTATGATTGTGGTTATATTAATATAAAATTTTCATTTCATATTATTATAATATTAACCATGATTTTGTGATAATCATTCATTCGCTCCATTCTTAACTTTCATTATTAATTTGCATGGGAGAGTGTTTATGTGATTATGAATCATTGTATTAACGCCTTGAGGTAAGACAAATTTCATTAATTTTAGCATGTTGATCAAAATAATTTCCAAGGTATGTCGATCCCGGTTTAGGCATGAAATATGAGAAGGTAAGGTTCGATATGGTAATTATAATGCACTTCCATTCGGTTGGTGATTGTGACACAAATGTCATCTCTGATTATTACCTGCTTGCCACCCTTCCAAAAGCAATCATCACTCTTTGTGCGTTATGTAAATCCCAAGACTTCTTGCAGGTCCAGAGGTATCATTACCCAACATTCCTCGCACATGTTTGAGATTCTCCTGTACCTTGGTGATATGGAGTCAGTTACAATGTTAATAGATATGCCAAGGCTGAAGGTAAGTCGGCTTCATTTTCCTGATGTGATTTTCGACCTTTCTGTATCCTAGACGACCACCCTTACCCTTATGGCTCCCTTTTCATGATTTGAGCTCATTGGGGATGAGTATTTGGATATTTTCCCATAATGCATAGAGCCAGTAATTGAAGTGGGTTGCTTGTCATTTTTACAGAAGTTTTCAGGATTCAACATGATCATTTCTTGGGCATTTGCTTCCTCTTTTGATGGCTCAACAACACGAATTGGGGATATCGACCTTCACTTAACATAAAAGTTTGTCTCCCAAGAAATAGAGTTGTCGTTGACTGGGGAATGATGGCTTAAGGGAAAACACATGAAAATCCAAGAGTGGAAAGGGTTCCTGATTAAATCTAATCAGTAGGTAGAATCTAAGTTCGGGTTTCCTTCATGAATATTGAAGAAGAAATGGCGGTCGCCGCTTGGATTGATCATAAGGTATATTACTTGTGAAGGTCGTTTGTCCCAGACTCATTTTTATCACCTTAGGTTATTGTTGGTGTGCAAAGTTCGTCTGATCAATATGCCCTATTATTTCATTAACATCTTACAGAAAATGGCTTGTGCATTTCAATACAATATAGCTGATAAAGATAGAAGCCTCCTTCATCATGAGCTGATAAAGATTCCGGTTTCGCATAGGTTGACTGAATTAGGTTATAGTTGGGATTCATTCCTCCTTAGGAATGGATATGGAGTAAATCAGGAATGGCCTCAACATAGTTCAAAAAATCGACGCAAGCGCAAAGGGTTTGCTTTGGAAAATTCTAATCTCAAACCCAACTTAGAAGGTGAAGAACCGAGTTCTGCTAAAACCCTAGGTGAGGGTAAACCTGGAGTAGAATTCAAGACAAACCCTGAGGCGGTATTTGAAAACCCTCAAGTGGAAATAAATGAACCTTTGATCATTGATGGTAACCTCGATAAGGACTCCCTTTGTCCAGTGCAAACCTGTAGCCACCTACAAGATGAAGACGAGATTAGCAAGGCCATGAGTGATAAGGAAACTCGTCGGACCACCCGAAGCATGACCGCAGCCCTCTTAGTAGAAAGGAATTTGCTTGAAGAAGATGCCCCTATTATCGAGCTTAGTGATTCATCAGGGTCTCAACAAAACAATGATGTCATGGACCAGGTTGACCCTAAATTCCTATATGATTCTACTTCTGAGATGAGGGCAATAAATGCTCAACAATCTAAACTTTCCCTTCAGTCAAATCAGGAGGTTGATCAGAGGCCTACAAAAGTTGATGAGACAATTGATGAACCAGATGTGAAAGCTGTAGAATAGTTTGTTTCCACATCCCAAGCTCATCGAGTATCGACCTTGGAAATTGATTTTAAAGAAGCCCAGTTGATCAATACCTTCGCCACTGAGGAAATCCCCAATCTGAAAGGTGAATTGGTAACCTGGATTGATAAGTGGAATGCATGAAAGAGAAGAAGAATAGGTACAAATCTCTCAGGAGAAACCTGTTGTTAAAGAACCAGAAGTTAGTCAAACATAACAGGGTTAGTCATGTAAGAGACTTGAAATTAAAAGCTAAATTAGTTGAAGCGAGGAGAGCTACACCAGTTCAAGTGTCTTTTGAACCATCTAGAAAATCCTGATGCCTTCAGTGTTTGAATTTTTCTTTTTGATGACTAAAAGTTTTGTCAATTTATAGGTTTTAAAAGAATCGATGATTACAGGTAAAATATTTAGATTTTGAAGCCTGTCTTTTTAATACTAAGTGCTGATATGAGGATACCTGTAGAATCAAAGATTCTGCAGGCATCATTTACATTATTTTTATTTTTATTTTATCACTTTGGTTATTAATTTTATTTTGAATGTTGAAAGGTGTCATTTTTGGTCATTCATGGAGCATAATTTTGTCATCTTCAAGTTCACGACGTCTCTGCTGGATCTTGTTCAATACCCGATGTTGTAGATGTGGAATGATTTGAGTTCTCTTTCTGGTTGCTCATTCTATTCTCAACCGGGGCAGTTCCTGGAATATCTGATTTGATAATCACATTCATCCAAGTGGCGCTTTGTGGCTCTGCCCAGTAAGTTTGTTGTTTTCCCGTGCTTCTTCATTCCGAACCTAACTCAAGGGCAACTCGATTCAAGGGATATTTGGTGTTTAATCGACTACCTATCAATGGGAAGAGACACCAGATTGTGCCAAATTATGTTAGGCATTTTAGGAGTGGTCCACGTAATCCTAAATAGATAGGGTAGTCTTAATGGTAGATGCTTAAGGGCTTTCTATATAATGAAATGGAAGACATTGTAAAAAGGGTTCGAATTCTGGACAACAGAGGAAGATAATATTGAAGCAGTATAGTTCAATACGATTTTGCTTAAATTTGAGTTTTATGAACTTATTCTGGAGACCAAACTTATTGCAGAGATTGGAGACTTTGATCAAGTTTCTGATATACATATTATTGATATTGTATCTATTTCTTGTTCCTTATCTATGTTCACTCTTTACCTACATATATATACTTTGTTATCGTATGTGGAGTTATCTTTTATGAATTTGAATTAACATGTCGATTTTGAGTTTATGAGCAATTTGTTCAAAAGCTGTAAGTAACAGGCTGCTTTCTTTGTTATTTCATGTTTTGTATAAGTTGACATTTTATTATTCTTAACTTGTATGTTTGCTTTGCTCAATATGCAAGCTAAGGTGTAAATATATTTTATCATATATTCAAAGTTGCATGATGATCAACATTATTTGATTTTCTGTTTGAAATCAAATTCATAATCATTTTACAGAAGGTTTCCTCTTTTGCAGAGTAATTACAGTTTTACTTTAATATCGGGGGATATATCTACCATGTTGAAGTATTGACTTCATTTCATTTTCAGACTTTAAACCATACTATTACTTTGTGCTCCTGGCCAGGATAGGAAAATAGATGTTAGGTTACTTTCAACTTAGATTTAGCAGCTACTAAAGTTTACATTATTTTAATTAGGATAGTCAGTAGAGCTAGGTAGTCATTAGGTTTATCTTTCTTGTTAATTAGCATTTGAAATAGGAAACCTGATACTCTCAAATCCTCAAGAGACTCTCTATTTGGAGAGCAAATCACAAAGGAAGCAGGGCCTTGATCTTGTGAGAAACAGTTACTTTAAACATACATAGGATTGCATTAAGTCCTTTGTGTGGGATGTTTTTCCATAAGTTGGCTAAGGACAGTTTTCTCGGCCAACTGGCCCCAAATTAAATCTCAGTCGTTGGCGGTATAACCCCTTGAATACACCACAAATATCTCCCCTTTCTATCGATGGACAAGATTAAGAGTTGGAATATATGCGATTTAATCCTAGCCATTGGCAGCAGGGTGCCATTACTACCTCTTGTGCATTTTCTCTTTTCCACTAACGGTCAGGATCGCATGATGGAACTTGTGCGATCAAATATCCACCATTGGCGACATGAGCCTTGGACTGAAGCCTACACACATTCCTTTTTCGTGAACAACTCAGATCTTCCCTGATCCAACTTGCTTGATCCATCTGATTTTGGACCGTTGACGGCATAACCCTTTTCCAAGAATTGCGATCACCTTTAAATTATGTGAATGGTCACGATCATCCGATCGGACTTACACGATGAGATCTGGACCTTTGACACTAGGAATCCCCTCCGATAACCTCTAATCCAATCTGATACATTAACGGATCATATATGCTCTAGCAGAACTTGCGCAATGGATCTAGGTCATTGACGGCCTGTACAGACTCTGCATGTCCTATGTGGATTTCACCCACACATAGGACCCCTTCCCATGATGCCACTTGTTGATCAAATCCACGTGGTTGGCCCACATCAGACTTTTCCACGTGGCCAATGAGGGGCCCACACCAAATTTCCCCAAAAAATTATATGAACACTTAAATTTTGAATTCTTTGAACATGCAGCTAAAATAATATTACACTTGGCATCATTCCGTCAACACATATTCACTCGTGACTCACACTTGAAAATAGTAAAATTACACTTGGTCAATAGAGGATTATGACGTCCTCTTTTCCTTTGACAGAAATTTTCATGTTAATTAACAAGGATTGTAATCTCGATGCAGGTTCAAACCTTCACCCGAATTTCATAGGGATATTTCAGCAAACAGTTAACTTGCAAACTGTAAATTTTTCTGTAAATTTTTCCCAATTTACACAGAACCATCTTAAACATTAAAATTTTATTGTGGCTGCTCTCTGCACTCATCCAAATCCATAATTCAATCATTTATATATTTATTATTGCATGGAATTAATTAATTCATTGGAATGATTCCATACTATTTTTCTCGGAAACTTCCATACAAGCATATATCCAAACACTTTCTGTGTAGTCTCTGAAACTTCCTGTATCTACTTACACATTTTTTCAAACACTTTTTGCACAACCTATGATTTTATAGGCATATTCAAATTTCCACCCATTCAGGCCCAGTGCTAAAAACCTTCGCTATGATACCACTCTGTAACGTACCCAATAGTCTCTTTTCACCATTGAGACCATGGGGTACTCAAATTCATATCCATATTTTAACATATATATTTAATTACACAATGGAATAATATATATATATATATATATATATATATATATATATATAGTGGCCCAAAACATCATACACATTCACAATTCCTTTACTAAGAATTCAACAAGAAACAAGCATACAATGCCATGCAATTCCATTCTTAGATATAAACATAAACATTAATTTAATAGTAAGCAAACACAAAATTAACCATAGCATTCATAGATAGTTAGAAACTTGTCTCTTAAACCAAATTTTCTCCAACTAGCTGCAGGTGAAGGACGTTCCTCCCAACAATAGGCACTGTCAAGCCAAGTCTTACTTTGACAGGCCACCATCGAGCTGGGGCTATCAATCCACAAGGGCTAAGTGTTTTTCCACAACTTCTAGACAACCCAATATCTCATGCAACCCATTGGTGCCTAAACCCTCTCCACAACTATCCCAATCCTCAATTCTCCTTCCACATCAACCTGCTCAACACCAAGAACAAGCCCCCCTTTCTGAGTTAACAGTCCCTTGGGTTGCCTCTAGTTCCCTTCTAGTGCTCTAGAACAGGATGGACATGAAGCCTCCGAATTGGGGACTCTAGGGATGAGCTACAGGCCAATTTTCTCGCTCTGACCAGTCTATCGATTCAATGGCATGCAAAATTCATATTCATAAATGGCTTCACACTCCTCTGTCCTAGTATTAAGCTTGGATCTCCAAGGTAATGGAAAGGATCATGGTTAAGGCAAATTCGAAAGGTAGAATAGTAGAAGGAACGAACCCCACTCAAGCTCTAATTCTTACTTTTATAGGCAATATGCATCATATTGCCAGTGGCCCATCCACATGGAACCACTCTTAATCCCCTTTTTTCATAATTAAATAATGCTTTAATTAAATAAAGCAGGCTCCTAATCATGGCTTAAGAAAATATGGTTAAATGGATAAGGTTAAGGATATAAGATAATCCCCCTTGGTCATTTCCATTATCCCACTGTCACTTCCCCTCTTGTGGAATCATAGCCCCCCCCTATCTCTTCTTCGTCCTTCTTCCTCTACAACCGTTAGAGATTTTATATTAATATTGAAATATACATATTTACAATGTCTTGGTCACCCTATACCATTTTGTTTATGGCTTCTAACTTTACACCAATAATATAAAAATTACATTGCAAGGTCAAACTGGGGTGTTACATTGGGGTTAAGAGACAAATGAGGTGGATCAAGTCCCCTTCACAATGTTGTTTTGACCATATTAAGCCACACATTTACACGGGTTGCAATTTGTAAAATATGTGCTCTTTCATTTATTATCCATTTTTCCAACTCTTTCATTTATTTATTGTTCCTATTTATATGTTAATCATCTTCTATGTGCTTGGTTTATTATCATCATTTTTTAATTATCACATTTTAGAGTTGCGTTAAATATAGTAACATTCTTAAGCTAATATTGGTTTCATCCTAAAATAAGAATTCAATTTTGTAAAACCAATATCTTATTTCTCTTAAATTTTGGTCCAAGGCTAACACTTACATACCCATTCTATAAATTGGGTGGTGTTTCACCAATTCCCCTTTGATTTCCTTTGTTCCACCTAGTATTTACATTCTAACATGTGGGTGGGAGTGATTAACGCATAGAAAGAGCATCTCCATTATTTGTTACAGGTTTCAACTAATTATTCCATAGCATGGGAAATATCTTCAATAACTCACTTGTATAGGTCAGCTAGAATATGCTAAGTCCCCAAGTATGGTCTCCTCTTAAAGTCCAATCCTCAAGACATTTTCCACAATGTCTAAACATTACAACAAAGCAGGTAAAAATAAATATGTGAAAGAAAGTATTAAAGAATCAATAAATCAACTTTGTTCAAGCAATTAAAATTTGAATACGTAAGTAGTAGTTCAATAAATAACCAACCAACCTTTTCCCTTGCCAAAAAATGGCTCTAGTGCCAATTGTCATGTACCAAATTATGTCTCATATATTGAGCCAAAACATGCGATTTAGAGACATTGATAGATCTGTCCTAGCAAATTCCTACTTTGAAATTAGCACTTTAATAAAGAAAGCCCCCAAAAATTATGTATTTAGTACAGAATATTCACTAATTAGAAGCCTATAGAGAACTACTCCTACAATTAGTAAGAGAATATTCTATATAGGAGATTAAGAAGATAGGAAAAAAGGATCAAGAGAATATTCTATATAGGAGATTAAGTAGACAGGAAAAAAAGGATCAAGAGAATATTCTATATAGGAGATTAAGAAGACAGGAAAAAAAGATCAAGGATCTTTGTAGTAGAAAGAACATTTACTATAGAGATTGAGAATTTATGCACAACTAACACTTACAGGGGTTAAGAATCTAAGATCGGATATTGTTTCCACAGAGAGGGTTGGTCTAAAGATATTGTTTCCAAAGCTTGATAATAACATGCAATACCCCATCCTAGTTTATTTGAAACCCTTTTAATTTTATTAAAAGAAGAAGATTTGTCCAGCTTATTACTTAAGTTTACTAAAGCAAAACACCTATCTAATTCTTACAAATCATTTTTAATATAAATAAATAAATTTTATTTTAAAATATAAAAGCACAGGAGTCTGATTTTCCATTACATGCCAATACAGAGCTTTAAATTAACTGGTTGTCCAAAAATATTCTAATTAGTTTATCATATATATATTTGCTACCTATTTCCTTCAGAGAGTATCTATACCTATATATCCTCATAAACTGGACTCCTATCAAAATAAATTGACAATACATCAAAACCTGGTAACCTTAGCGGAAATCATGCCCACTTTGGGCTTCTTCATCACAATATCTTCATTCCTTGGACTTCCAATATCTTGCTCAGCTAGCATTTTGTATATTGAACCTCCAAATACCTATTGCACTGTAAGATCTTCCAGTTGCTCCTCTTTAATTGAACCAATGGAATCTGTAGGATGACCTACTATAGATTGAACTTAGAAGGAACCCATAATGATGTTGTAATGCATGTCCAACTCCATTGAAATTCTATCTATTATCTTACTCTGTACTTCCAATGTAACCTGTCTAGTCAGCTGGGATTCCAATTGCTAATTCATGCACAAAAATGCTCTATACAGACCTTCTATTTGACCGTCCAGGCTTCTCAAAGCCTTACTAATATCAAGGAGGCCACAGTTTGCACAGCTGCCAGAGTGATTATGCTCTAAGCCACAGGGTAGTAAAATTTCCACCAATTCTATCATCTTGCTTTGTACCAAAACCAACACCACTGTCTAATTAAAACCCAGAAGAGAAATACCAACCGAGCACAGAGATAGTCATGTTCACAATGAGCCTCTGATACCTGGGTCGGCGCTGAAGTGGCTTACATTCCCAGTTATTATTTCATGATTCCACGAACCACTCTACATGCAAAACCAAAATCGTTTCCATAACAACATCCCTATTACCTTTGCTGTGGAATGAAGTAAACCCAGCTATGCTGAGAGGAGCTATCATGTTGACATTAATATGCACAATGCTAGAGAAGGTAGTCGAGTGTGTGGAGGGTACATAGAGTAGGGGAGGAGTTATGACATATGACCCTCACATCGATATTTTCCATTGAACAAGTGTCCATGCTTCTAATGTGTGCCATGTAAATATGACAATGCCATCCCAACTCAAGGGATTAATACTAACTCGGAGTCATCACTATTTTGCATAAAACCCCCTTTATTTAAATATATTGCCATTTCACTGGCCTTTGAATTGCACGATTGTCTAATGTGAGAGAACTCAATCCTGTCTAACGTGAGAGAAATCAATACTTCTTATTTAGGTCCTTCTCACTTACTCAATGAAAATTTCAAATTCTCCAAAATACCATGACATTTTTGACATTCTGATCACAATACTGAGTATACACCTCTGATTGGTTATTTTTCATTACTATGAATCCCCACGTAAATGATATTCCTTCTTTTCCTCCAAAAGCATCACAAATCAATATATCATATAGGTATTCATTCAACAATTGATGAGCCATTCTTTAAAACTGGACAACATTTGTATGGCCAATAAAGGAGCTATGGGTCAGTATTTAACACTGGACAATGTTGGTATGGTCAATAAAGGAGCTCTACCCATAATTCAATCTTCCCATATGTTTATAGATTTCCCATTGCCTAACACCCAGGATATATGCTCTTGAATTAAGGTTGTCGATGTTTTACCAAGGTTCCAAATTGAAGATCCTTTGGATGTTGTAAACAATGTTCTCTGAAAGAGCCCATGTATTTTTTATGCAATTTGGATTTCCAATGTTCTCTGAAATAACCCATGTATTATTTATGCAATATGGATTTCCACCATTCCTTACTAGATATGAGTTTAAAAGAAAAATCACCTCAAAGAGAATTCCAGTTGTTGGAATATTCTCACCATCTCATTTTGGTCTTGCATGCTTTGCATGCATTTTGCATGCATCCATGCATTCCATGCATTAGCAGTTGAGTCTCTTATCCCCTAGTCCTTAATTTGGGCCCCCTGTAGCTTGTTTTTGGCCATCATTAGCCCTCCTATCCACTTAGAGCACCTTGGTTACATCACTGAAGTCCAAATTCGCTCTCATGCATGATTTTAGAAGTTAGCATAGTCAGTTCCATGATTTAGGGCACCTTGTCCCCTTGATTGCATAGTTAAGTGGCTGTTACACCTAGTTTCACTGCTACTGAGTGTAGGAGCACCTATTTTGACCACTACAAATCAATATTTCGCCCCCTTGAAGTCTCCTCCCCTATTTTGGTGCCCCTCCCCTATTTTGGTGCCCACATGATTCAGTTATGCTCAGTTGTACCTTAGTTAACTGATTATTCATCATCGGTGGTCACTAAAGAGATGGTTCCAATGTAAACTAAGCCTATAATTGAGGTGAATTTGAATCCTCCCAAGTGTATCGAATTCATTCTATTGGAACACTTTTTGATTGCCAGCTTACAGCTAATTAATGTATCAACAATAGTTTTTCATGTGTGTTTCAGTTTTATGAGTGAATTGTTCCATGTCTTTGTCTAATTCTTCTTAGTAATAACAGTGTGAAATTGTGAGGTTTGTTCTAGCTAAGTGATCTATCCCTGTGGAATTTCACACCAATTACATGAGGGAGGACCTTTTGAAGGAGCTAAGTTTCCTCCTTACATGAAATTCACCTCCTTGAGACAAAGACAAGGAGAACAAGAAGATTGATTCCCATAAGCATGGTCATTCATTACTCCAAGATCCACATCAATACAAGTTCAACTTAGGACCAATGAACTAAATAATTCCCAGCTAAATCGATATGAGGAATTCTTATGGAAATCATCCCTTGACATGGTTATTTAGATGGATAATTATTTGATCTACACCAAGTGACAACTTTACAAAAGGAAATTATTGCATCCTTATATCTAGAACCTAATTAATTTGTGTGGCACCAATGGATTCTTGATTTCAAAAAGGATTTTACTATCTCTTGATCCATATTTAGATATGAATCGATATCACAATATGGAGATATTAAGAGAAACACCTTATTTTGACAATTAATAAATATTAGGCAAAGTGATATAGTTCCAGACCGTATTCAACAATTTCAAAAGTCGAGTCTTATAATGAATACAATTCTAGAGGACAATTTGTTGGATCTCCTTATGCAAACTTTAAAAAAGAGCATTCAACAAGAGGTGCATCTCTTGAAGCCTAAATCCCTAGAGCATGCTTTCAGTGTGGAAAGAAAAGTTTAAAGTGGCATATGGCTACTTTAAGGGTAGCCACTAACACCTATATAGAGTAGAATGTTCCCACTCCTAACCTCAATCAACCTACAAGGTTGACACCTCAACCAATGGATGAAAGAATGGAAAAAGGATTATGTTTAAATTGTGATAGCAATTATAGTAAGGAGCATAATTGTGATTATGATAAATTCTTATATTTAATTTGTGAAGAGGAGGAAGAACAAGAATTGGGATCTTCTCAAGATCTATAACTCGAATAATCCACTCCATCCATTTCTTGTAATTATTTGGAAAGAATTAGCACTCCTCGAACACTTGAGATATAAGGATATATCAAAAAGAAAATGGTAACAAAGAAAATGGTAACAATGTTGATTGATTCTAGTGGCATCCATAATTTCATTAGCTTCAAATTATCCAAACTTCTTGATTGATTTATATATCTAACACATTAATGATTGCAATGGAGGTACCATGGATTGTTCAAGGAAGTGGATATCTCAATGATTGAAATACAAATTGTTGGTGTTGATGTTACCTTAGGGATCCAATGGTTGTAATAATTGGATATAATATTTTTAAATTTCAAGAAATTTTCATGACATTTTCCCTAGAAGGAAAGGAAATTGAATTTAGAGGTATACAATGGAAACCTTCTATATTAATAATCTCTAACAATAGGAAAAAATTGTTAGAAAAGGGACACCATGGTATAATTGCATAGTTTTGTTCACTAGAATTTCAAACATCTAAACCTTAAATTTCCTTGGACCCCCTAAGAGTTATCGTAAATCATTTCAAGTTATTCATAGAGATGCACAAAGGTATTCTACCTACCCAAGAGAATGATCATTCTATTCACTTGCATCTGGGAATCATACCCCTAACATTATAACTTACAGGTACCCCTATGCACAAAGGCGTCAGACTGAGTGTACGGTTCAAGAAATGCTAACATAATTTGACCTAGCCAAAGTTTCTTCTCTTCACCAATGGTGGTAGTTTACAAAATGGATGGTACGTGGCATATTTGTTTGGATTATAGAGAGCTCAACAAGATTGCTATTAAACATAAATTTCATATCCTTGTCATTGATGAATTATTAAATGAATTGTAGGGAGAAATTTCCTTTACTATGTTGGATCTTCATTTTCATATATCATTAGATTAGAATGAGGGAAGAAGACATCCCCAAAGAAATCTTTATAGCACATAAAGGGAATTATGGTTTTTTGGTGGTGTTGACTGGCCTTACTAATGCACATTCCACACTTTAGAGCTTCATGAATTATATTTTCAATCCCTTCCTTAGAAAATTTATGTAAGTATTTTTGGATGATATACTAATCTATAAGAGATATTGTGAAGATCATGTACACCATGTTGACATGTCCTTAAAATTATTGGAGGATAAAAAACTATATGCAAAGCCTTCTAAGTGTGCCTTGGTGTTCAAGAAGTGAAATATTTGGGTCATATTGTATCTCATGAGGGTATCACAAAGTGTAACAATATTAAATCCATGGTGGAATGGTTAATTCCCAAAACCTTGAAGAGTCTTAGAAGACTCTTACAATTAACAAGTTATTACCACAAGTTTGTTAAGAACTATGGTCAAATAGAAACACCACTAATAGAATTATTGAAAAATGAAACATATTTTTTCTTGGAATCAAGACGCAACCTAAGCCTTTGAAAAACTTAAGGAGGCTATGTGTAGAACTTCAGTATTGGCCACACACAACCTCACAAAAACCTTTATTGTGGATAGTGATGCCTTGGGGAGAGTTAGTTTGTAGTTTTAATGCAAGAAGTGAGTCCCTTTTCCTTTAAAAGTCACCAAATTAAAGAAAATAACTTACTCGTACCCATTTATGGGAAGGACATATTGCCATACTACATGTATTTAAGGAATAATTCCCTTGCCTAAGAGGAAGGCACTTAAAGGTAAAAAGAGGATCATTATATTTTGAAATAGTTCTTGGAACATTAACTATATGCAAAAGAGTAGAAACAATGGGTTAAAAAGATGTTAGTTTATGAGTTTGAAATTATCAACAAAAAATGGAAATAAAATGTGATAGTGCTTTTTCAAGGAAAGGATAAAACATTGAGGCCTTACTTTGTGATATGTCCATTCTACAAGTTGTTTGGGTGAAATAAGAAAGGATGGAATGGAAGTGGGACTAAAAGGAATCAAATCTCATTCAACAACTATAATAGGAACTTAGCGCATTAGATAAATTTGAGTGGATGAGCAATTCACTTCGGTATAATGATGACATATATTTATGTAAGAGTTCATGAATCAAATAGGTGGTATTTTGTGGCACCACACAATCCTCTTATATGAGATCACTTAGGATTTTTGAAAAATTACCACAGTATCAATAAGGATTTTTTATGGGAAGGTCTTAAAAATAATGTTCAAAATTTTGTAATAGAATTTTTGGTTTTCCAATGGAACAAAGGAGAGACAATCAATGCCCTGGTCTTCTAGAATCGTTATCCATCCCAAGTCAGTGTTGGGAAGAGGTCTCAATGGGTTCATCATAGGTATACCAAATTGTGGAGGAAAGAATTTCATCATGGTGGTGGCGGATTGACTAAAAAATTATGTCATTTTTTTTCTCTTTCTAATCCTTTTAAGACAAGTACAATAGTTGCAACTTTCATGCAAACAATTCAAAAGAAACACAGAAACCCCAAGATCATTGTAAGTGACAGAGATCCAATTTTCATGGGTAATTTTTGAACTAGATTGTGTTATTTTTTGGGTACTCAATTGGATCATAGATCGTCTTACCACCCTCAATCTAATGGAGGAATTGATATTTTCAATAAATGCCTATAATATTATATTCATTAATTTTCAGTTGATAGACTAACACAATGTGTCAAGTGGTTATCCTTAGCAGAATAGTGTTACAACACTTCCTTCCATACTTCATCCAAACTGTCTTAGTTTATAGAAATCTACTATCCATCATGTCACATTTGAGAGGGAAAAATAAGGTTCAAGTAGTGGCATATCACATAGAGAAACAACAAGAGGTTCTAAAATTATTGAAGGACAACTCATTTATAACAAAAAATAGGAAGAAATAACAAGCATGCCAACATTATAGTGAAATGAACTTTGAAGTGGGAGATTGGGAATTTATGAGGCTACAATGATACAAATAGATGTCCCTCAAGAAACAAAAGGAGAAAAAATTATCACCCTAGTACTATGGTCCGTATAAGGTATTGCAAAGGATTGACATGATGGATTGGAAATGGGAGTTTCCTCCATCTTCATGTGTATAACCATCTTCCATGTTTCTTGCTTAAACAAGGTAATTAGTGACAAGATCCCAGTTTAATTTTTTTCCTAAATATTTATGAAGAGAGTATAACATATTAGAACTCGAAACAATCATTTAAACATGAATCAAGTAACTATGGAATTGAGCAATTATTTAGTACCTCATCAAGTGGAAGAACCTAATAATAGAATATGCTACATTGGAAAATGAATTCATCAAATAAAAGCATCCACAAGTAATCAAGTGTTAAGGGAAACATTGTCTTGAAGTGGTGGGGATTGCTAAGCCCTAGGACTTAGGAAATTACATTGCAATTGTTATATTATTGTTTCCATTATTGGTTAGCTAGGCCCTTTCATTATAATTGTACACCTTCATTTCACCCATTCGTCTCCTATATATACCAAGAGACCTAGTCGTGGAAATAATTTTAACTTGTGTGTTTGGTATATAGGAAAATGAGGTTTCCCCCTCGAAGATGGTTAGTATTCATTCACTATATATCACTTGCAAGGTGTGTAGTTATTTATTCTTTTTATTTATACTATATTTTGGGTATTTAGATGTAGGGTGCGAGAGTGACAATGTACATTTCAAATGCATGTTCTCTCCCCCCACCCCCACTGCAATTATGGTGGGGGTTTGGTGAGACAAATGTGCATTTTAAATGCACATTGTATCCTCTCACCCTCACCTTCATTGTGATAGGAGTGGGGGTGGCATGAGACAATGCGCATTTCAATTTCACATTATCTTCTCCCACTCTCTCGCTCACCCCCCACCCCATGAAAATTGTCTCTCCTCACCCCCACCTAAATGAACGATGTCTCTCCTCACCCATTCACATTATCTACCCCCCCACCCCCACCCTCAACCCCACTGAAATGAGGGTGGGGATCCTCAACCCCACTACAATGAGGGTATGGGTAATGAGGGTGAAGGTGGGGAGACAATGTGAATTTGAAATGTGGGAGGAGACCATGTGCATTTGAAATCCACAGTGTCTCCCCTCAGTGCCACTCTCATTGTGATGGGGGTGAGGGTGGGATTTGTGGGAGACAATGTGGATTTCAAATGCACATTGCCTCCTCTGACCCCCAATCTCACCCCCACCGTAATGAGGGTGGGGGTGGTGAGATTATAGAAAGATAATTTCACCCCACCAAAATGACGGTGGGGGTTGGAAGAAACAATGTGAATTTCAAATGCACATTGTCCCTCACCACCACAATCCTCTCCCTACCACCATGAGGGTCAAGATAGACATAATGTATTTATAATGCACATTGTCTCTTGCCACCCCCACCCTTATTGCAATGGGGTTTAAGGGAGTCAATTTCACATTAGCATTGAGGGTGGGGGTGAAGGGATATAATGTGCATATCAATTCACATTATCATCCCTCAACCCCACCCATAATGTTGATGTGCATTTGAAATTCATATTATCTCCTCTCACCCTCTCTACTACCCTCAATTTGTCTCCTCCCACACAACCCTCATTTAGGTGGTCCTTCCTCCACATTTTCTCCACCAAATCACACCCTCATATCATTAAGAGTGGTAAGGCCTGGGGGAGACAATGTGCAATATTTGAAATGAACATTGTCTCCCCCCATCCATAATGTCCAGTGAGGATGGTGATGGGGGAATACATTGTGTATCAAATTTACATTGTATACCCTCAACCCCCACCCTATTTTCATTTCAAATACATGTTTTATCCCTTCACCATAACTCTTAATGAGGGTGGGGGTGGGGTGGGAAAATGTGCATTTGATTAGGGTGGGACTAGGATTGTATAATGTGCATCTGATGAGTCTGGGGTTAGGATGAGATATTGTGCTAGGATAAAACAATGTGTGGGTATGGGGGAGACAATGTGCATTTCAAACTTAATGAGGGGGAGGGGAAATAAAATGTGAATTTGGTGAATGTGATGTTGGGGTGATACAGTGTCCATTTAATGCGATAGTTTGATACAATATGCATTTGATGGGAGACTTTTACTCACCAGGGGTGGGGGTGGGGTGGGGTGGGACAATGTGCATTTGATGCATGTGGTCCTAGGAGGAGATCTCCCCCCTACCCCCACATGCATCAAATTCACATTTACCCAACCCACCCCCAACCTCGATGAGGAAAAGTCTCCTATCAAATGCACATTAATGTCTTTCTCCCCACACACCCCCATATGCATCAATTTCACATTGTCTCACCCCACCCTTACCCTCAATGAGAAAAATTATCCCATCAAAGATGCATTGAATGGTGACAATGTGATTTTAAAATGCATGTTGGATCACCCCATCTACAATTGCACATTATATATTGTCTAGTCACACCCCACCCTAATAGCGGTGGGGATGAGGGTGAGACATAATGCATTTGAAATGCACATTGTATCTATGCACCCCCACTCCATTTATGGTGTCTATGGGGGTGGGGTAGGAAGGGGGAGGGGGAGACAATGTGAATTTGAAATGCACATTGTCTCCCCCATCCCCACCATCAATGGGGTGGGGTGGTCCCCATTATTGAAGATAGGTGTGGGAGGATGCAATGTGAATTTCAAATCCACATTATATTTCTCACCTCCTTTTTGCAATTCACTTCCTCTCGCCTACATTTTGCATATCCTCGCCTCAATGGGGATGTAGATGTAGAGAGGCACTGTGCAATTCCCCCATTCCCACCCTAAATGGGAGTGGAGTGGGTTTGGGAGGGGATAATGTTTATTTCAAATGTACATTATACGTTGTCTCCTCCCACCCCACCCTCATCGAGGGTGGGATGGGGATGAGACAAAGTGCATTTGAAATGCACATTATCTCCCAACCACCCTATAAGGGGAGACAATGTGCATTTGAAATACAAATTGAATCCTACCCCAATTTATGGTGGGGATGCAATGTGTATTTTAAATGTAGAAGTCTCCAAATGCACATTGTCTCCTCCCCATCCCACACTCAATGAGGGTGGGGATAGTTTCTTAAAAAATGTGCATTTCAAATACATAGTTTTCCTCTACCTGCACCAAATGCACATTGTCTCCCCCTACCCCACCTCAAGTCAAGGGAGATAATGTGCACTTGAAATACACATTGTATTCCCCCGACTTGAGGTTGTGGGAGAGGGTGGGGATTGGGGGAGATAATGTGCATTTGAAATTCACATTATATTTTCCCACATGGTGGGGTGTGGGTATATAGTATATATTTTCAAATGCACATTATTTACTCCTTGATATGCACGTTGTTGGCCCCCAAAAAAGGGTTCATTTCTTGTTTGATTGCGTCTCTTATTAGATGAAGTGTTTCTATAATGCATCAATTCATATGATTTCAATAACTAGAGATAACATAAAATGAAGACATAACTCCTCCATAAATAGGTCGTAATTCTATGAGGGATCTCTTTTAAGTAATGACTAGTCTATTTTTCAGTATCTAGAGATAGAATAAATCCAATCAAATAAATAAACAAGCCATAATACCATAGAAAGTTATTTTTAAACTCATAGGACCTTTAATAAATAATGTATTGCATGCTTTCAATAACTAAAAATAGAATAAAAAGATAATAAAGAAATGGATTTATTTTGTCGAATTACATTAATGGTGGATGAAAAAGGTGCATTTTGAATAACATATATCGAGCATTTTTCTTAAGTATGTTCTAAATTAACATAAAGAAATGGATTTATTTTGTCTAATTACATTGATGGTGGATGGAAAAGGTGCATTTTGAATAACATATATCGAGCATTTTTCTTAAGTATGTTCTAAATTAACACAAATTGACACCTAGGTGAACACTATAAAAATAGCACCTATGAACATTACTCCACATTTTTCTTAGTATTAGGGTAGTTAGCATGTTGATAAATATGTAAAATTATTGACAACTAGGTGAACACTATAAAAAAATAGCACATATGAACATCACTCCACATTTTTCTTGGTATTAGGGCAGTTAGCATGTTGATAAATGTGTAAAATATGGGGAATATTAGAAGCCTATAAATGCACACATTTTTGACAACTTTTACTAGGTGAAATTAATGCTGAAATATGGCATTCACCCTTGCTTCTCAAACAAAATATTCATGATGTTCCAATGTTTGTATTGCATATCAATTTACATTCACGTAGATTAATACTCTGTCAATTTACTTTCACAAAAAATTATAGATTATTATTTTTCTTAAATAAGAGATTGATGATTGTTTTCAATGGTCCAAAGTAATAGAATAAATAAATAAAAAACACATTTTCAAACAAAATATTCATGACGTTCCAATATTTGTATTGCATATCAATTTACATTCACATAGATTAATGCCGTGTCAATTTTACTTTCACAAAAAGTTATAGATTATGACTTTTCTTAAAGAAGAGATTGATGATTGTTTTCAATGATCCAAAATAATAGAATAAATAAATAAACAACACATTTTCAATATAAATACAAATACAAAGTAAAACAAGATACACTATAAAAGAAAAACTATTATTACAAATTTAATATAAATTATATACTACGTATTGCACCCCATAAATGTTTCTTGCTGATGTAACTCCCAACTTAATCCCAATAGTAGTATCTAAATCATTAATGTTTGGATTGTACTTACAATTACAGCCCTTGATTAATATAATATATTCCACATTTGATCTAAAAATTGGAGTGACTAACTAAATTACTTACAATTGTTCCAATTTGGATTGTATGAATTGCTTTATGTTTCTTGAAGGCATTCAAATTAAAAAATGAAAATGTTATTAATTGTAAAAATTAATCAAATCATTCATAAAAAAAGAAGAAGAAGGAAATTCATGTAAAATTACATGGAAATTGTTTTTCTTATTCTCTTTGTCTCACATCAAACACATTTTGCTTCCTTGATCTCATAGTACTTGAGTCTTAGATCCCCAATAATATATAAAACATTATTTATATTTATAAATAAGAATCGAATTACATTCTTAAGATGCATACATCACATTACATTGATATGTTGTTAAAGCAATGAAAGATAGACAATCAAATGGATCCCTAAAAGAACAAATTAAAATGTTTTACAATGAGTCTAGATTTGAAAATCCCTCAATCTTGCCTTTCTTCCATTTGTGTTCACCTAGGTCCATCCCACTAGCGATGGATCTACAACTATCATCTATAAGTCAGTTGTCAAAGACTCATTATTCACCAAAGGAACATGCTCCTTATCTGAATCAAAACTCTTAGATTAATGTTCTATTTTCATTCCTCCTAACGAAATATCCATAGTTACCACAACCCCTGAAGGCCCAAGGAATTCAAAGGTTGTACAATCTATCTTGCATTTTTAACATCAACATTCTTTATTTTGGATTCTTCTTGATTAACTTTATAAACCTTATTAGATGGAAAATTTGCCAAACTCTCCTCTTCTTCATCCTCCAGAGAAGGATGATCATATTTTTGACAACTTTTAGATATCAAGAATTGCCCCTTTTTTCTTTTCGGGGGGACTTCTTATTTGTGGACAAGTTTCCTGAAGGTGTCCTATTTGATGACAATGCTAACACCTAAAGGTTGTATTTTCATTATCTAAAGTTTGTATTAATTTGTAATTTCCATGTTTCCACAACATTATGTTTGGAAGACCTTTACTAAGGTCAATTTACATGCAAATATGGGAATATGTAAACAAACCTCTTTGGTTCCTCTCACCATCATCCTTTAAATATTTTCCTAAAGTATTTCCAATATCTTGTAATACTAAATGGTACCAAAACATAAGAGGCATATTTGGACATCAACTCAACCCATACTAGCATTTTGGATACCACCATAGTAGTGGTATCAAAATATTGAAACCACGGAGTAATAAATAGTCCCACTCTTCCTAGAACCAACGTACTTCATCAAATATTTTCTTGTAGCCATCTTGGGAATAGTTCCATACTACAAAGAAACCTTTAGAGCACAAAAGGATCTCACAATTTTTGGTCCTGTTAGAATATATCCATTGGTGTATATTTTCTGATCATGGACAAAATCCATTAAAACGACATATTACTGCCTTGGATTTAAGAGATAAGAAAATCACATTTACCTCTAAATACTTAACCTCCAAAGTTGGCACCTCACCTAGTTTCTCAAAAATTTCCACATTTCACAAAATTGGTAGTTGTGCCATTAAAGGAGATGTATTGGATCGAGTTGTATCCTTATAGGTAATCGAGATGGAGGATGTAGGTGACCCATAACCCATTTCCCCCCACATCACCACAAGGCCAAATATAAGGTAGAGTCCTCATACATGTTGTAATTAGAGAGAGTGAGTGTGGATCCTTTGGATGATTACCCTCATAGAGTAATCATTGTAAATCCACATGGATCCCAATATTGTCTCAAAGTTTCTACTTGAGGAGAACAATATGATCTATATCTTTTTCCAACAAAGAAATGGATTTTCCATCAATATTCTTCAAAAAAAAATGATAATCCGGTCCACAACATTTACCCTAATTACGGGAAAGAGATTAACTTGAAGGAGCTTCTAGATCTATTTGAAATATTGACTTACACTAAATGGAGATCAACCTGCTCTAAAAAATAATAGATTGACACTCATGTATAGTAGATTGTAATACATAAATAACAACGATTCTCCCAAAAGATTGCTCCATTGCAGTGAAGGGTTGCATCATGGCGTTAATAAGAGATTCCTGGATGGGTTGGAGCTTTGAGAACTCCTTCTTGAGCTTGTTGGAATCCATCTCGTTATTTCTCTTGGCATCCATGATGACCTTCACCTACTCCTCCAAGGTGAAATTCTTCTAAGTATAACTTATATTTAGATTAATGTAGTCCTTATACATCTCCAAATCTCGTTCATATATATATATATTCTCGGGATTATCTCAAATAATCATAAACCGCATGCATGATATCTCCTTATTTTAGACTTTCTCCTCATATGCCAATATTTATTTAATATATATTAAATTAGAAGAAAATCATAAAACAAGAAAATAGTAAAGTTAAAAAAAATCAATATTATGGTATTCTTAATATTATATAAAAGTTTATGCAAATCATTAAACAATATCATCGTTTTAACTAACCTAACAAAACTTCACGTTATTACCATAGTTTTACTTTTCGAATGATTCCTTTGATAGAGACATTCAAATTTCATTATTAGAGAGCCCAACCTATTAGTACCCTAGTTTAATTCTTAACCATTATTTAATTATTTTTTAATTCTCATTTTTAAGGATCATTGAAAGAGAGACATGTGAGGCACATAATACCTAGAGAATCAAGGAAAATTTTAGGAGTGAAATTTAGCCCATGGGTTATTTTTTCATGTTTTTTTCCAAAAAAAGATTCACCAATTTGCATTTTTTGAAGCCATGTTTCGCCCAATTTTGATGGAGTAGATTTTTTTCACTCTAAAAATCGCCAAATTATTATATAGAGTATATAAAATTCTTAGAAATTGAAATATTTTTAGAAAAATATCCCCAAATATTTTATAGTTAACATTTAAGAAGTGGTAAGATTCACCAAGGTTTATACACTTTTAAATAAGTATGGATCCTTAAAATTGTCCGTGCAGAGAATAAGTTATTTTTTCAGCAGATCCGAGAGAATAAGTTCTAATGCTTCCTTAATTTGCAATTTGTTTTTAGTGTCGGGCAAATGGACCAATCACATAAATTCTTTTTTAATGTAATGCAAAATCGACTAAGTTTATGTGTAAATATTAATAATAATATATTAAATTTTCAATAATAATTAATAAATTAAAAATTATGTTAAGTCAAATGTACAATAATAATGGATAGTTGATTGAGTTACTCTTTTAGGTTAACATATACATCTATATTTTGATGTGTAAGTTCAATGATTAGTTTGAGTGGTATGGGGTCATATTTAAAATATTTCAAAGTGAGAAGTTGATGAGTTCATCTTTCTCAATTTTTTTAAAGTAAATATCATAATTAATATCAACAATTTACTTTGTATACTATTTATGAATTACGGATAATTTTTTAATAAGTTTTTTACAATTTTTTTTTGAGAATATATATAGAGAGAGAGATTGTTTCAAAGCAAAGTTCCTCGTGAGGTTTTTGGTTCTAGCTTGACTAAGGTTCAAATCCAATTAATTCCTACTAGGTTACCAACTTATATTGTTGTTAGTTGTTTAAGCTACCCTCCATCCAAATATTCGAGTGAATATGCAAATCCAACTAGGTTTTTCTTGGGAAGCAAATATGATCTTGAAGCATCTTGTAGCATCATCATTCTTTCATATTATAACATATTATTTCTATCATATATGGATATATTTTCCATATCCTATTTATATGAGATTTTTTTATAGTTATTAAAGAGTCGCTTTGTAACAATGGTATCGAAGTCCAACTTGGGTCAATATTATGAGGATTATCTAGTTGATTTGTGGTCAAATTTCCTTGCCTAGGAAATAAAATTTCAAACCTATAGTTAGAATTTTTTTTCCTTTAGTAAACAACCATTGGCATATAGTCAAAATTGTCTCCAACATACTAACATCAACAAAAAAATCAAAGGCCCACTCCCATAGCCCACCCCCATAAAAATTGAAGAATAAACCAAGGATCACTACTAATTCAATTCAACCCATCTTGGGAGTCAGGTTAGAAATCATGAATCTTAAATGGGTTGAAAGAAAGTCTATTACACGACAACTGCCACCCATCTTATACACTAGAATCGCTAAATAGTTTTTTATATTAAAATTTGTGACAAATTAATAATGACATTTTTATTAGATAATTTTCTCGGATAAAAGTACACAACATTCAATTGAGCCAATGTTCCCAGACAAAAATATTGTATAATCTACTTAACAAATGAAATACACATATTCACTAAAATCATGGTTGGAATTTACGTTCAAATTGAATATTTTAAAGGTTGATTTTTCAAATGAGACTGTCAATATTGACAAGACAAATAAAATCACCTAACTAGTAATTTTTATGGAATGGAGACAAACCTACCTGTCATTTTTACCTTATAAGTATGTTGCAGTTATTGCTATTCATTTTAAAGCCCATTTCCGTATCATATTATATTATTGCACATTATGTTTTCTAGCTAGATGTTAATCTTCTTTTCGAAAATTATACTATACAATTCAAATGATAATCCTATACAATTCAAATGATAATCCTATAATTTGAGAGATTGTTTATCACCAATTTTTAAATATAAGAACATAAAGCTCTTCACCCAAAAATTAAGAAAACCTTACTTCACTACTACATTAAAAGGATTATAGATATTAGAAAAGATAATAGAATTAACATTTTTTAGAATTCATGCCTAATATCTATTAATATCTTCATGTTTTTTCTTGTTTTCCTTACAAGATGTTTAACCCCAACTCAATTTTTATATAATGAAAGCATCCTATATATCATTAAAATCATTAAAATGTTATTTAAGAAATTAAAATATTTATATAAATTTTTAAGATATAAGTTATAATCTCTACTAACAATTTATTAACTTTTTAAATTAATATGAATCTACACAACTTTTTAGATTAGTACTTTCTGAATATGTAATACTTTAGATTATAGTACTTTCTGAATATGTAATACTTTTACTTTGGTTTTTATTATAAATTGCGTGATTATTGATATTTCATTTTTATAAACTGCGTGATGCTAGTGATCCTTTATTGTTTCAATAGGAGAGTAGGTTAGCGTCACTTTCATGACACAATGAAAGAATTACATCATTTTGAAACTTATTGTAAGGAAATTAATATTATATATATAATGTTAATGTTTTTAAAATGTTGTAAATATTGATTATAGTTTATTAATTTTGACTTGTTGGATTGTAGTTTAGTTTATTAATTTATTAACATATCTGTTACTTATCTCTTTTAACCAAAGTCTTGTACTTTTTTTCATAGCTTTATGGGTTCATGTAAGGCATTTTTGATATCTGCTTTAGTATCACTGCACTCATTCTCGTACCAAGAGTTGGTTCGATAGTTTTTCTTTAGAGATATAATGGAAGAATACTTGTGGATGTAAGTTAACAGTTTTACGGTGAAGTTATGATACACACCTTTGATATTATTACTAGCATTTGCTCCTTGAGAGGCAAAAATGAACGTCGATAGGAAAAGAGGAAAGTTAGAAGGAACATAAACATAGGCACAGGCAACGAAGGATACTGTTAGGAAAAGAGCAAAGTTTGTAACAATCTCAGATTACAAAGACATAGGCACTCAACCCATAACAAAAAATAATGTTAATTTCATCAACACAGTGAGCCAACTACAATTGCTTTTCTCACAATCTTTGTAGTAGTAATCTCAACACTATAGATTACTACTATATCTGGAATATATAAGCAATTTGAAAAAATAATTATGCAATAATATCAATGAAAACAATGATTATAATAGCTCATAAACTGCACAAACTACTTGTGAACAAAAGTTTGCTTTCATGCCATGTGTTGAAGCAATAAATTCAGGAAACTCCATATACAAGTATAGGTATAGAACTCTTTTATGGACCAACTCTTGATAGTGCCACAGTCTAAGTTGTAAATGAATCTTCGTTATGCTTGCTTCAAGAATGGAAGATACAGTGGGAAACCCAAATATGTTTCTTTCTTCTCATTGAGGATTTCAAGTCCACAATAAAAACTTTACATCCTTCTCAACCATGTAAAGGCGAATAGACATGTCACTACATGAACTAATCTTCTGAAAACGGGAGTCGTGAATCTTCGTTATGCTTGCTTCAAGAATGGAAGATACAGTGGGAAACCCAGGTATGTTTCTTTCTTCTCATTGAGGATTTCAAGTCCACAATAAAAACTTTACATGTTTCTCAACCATGTAAAGGCGAATAGACTTGTCACTATATCAATTAATCTTCTAAAAATCACTAATAAACCAAGGAAAGTAACTGGTTATCAATGACTCTCACCACATCAAGGATTCACATGTCTTCTGACAATATAGATAGTTCACAACAAAGCACAATAAAATGCAGACTTACAACACAATAGGAGTGGTTGTAGCTCTCAATATTAAGGTTGTATTTATTCAACGTGGAGGTAGATGAGGTGAGGCCCTGCATAGCCACCTAGGGATTTGACCCTGAGACCTTCTGCTTGCGATTACAACACTCAACCACTTGAGCTAACCCACTGGGCTCTGTTAAAGACTTTCTTAGTTATGGCTATATGGAAAATTGATGATAAACTATTTTTGTGTGGCTAGTATGGTTTCCCCAGTGGCAAACCAACCACGTAAAAATCTGTACTTATTATTTATATGATAATATAAGACTATACTAGCATTTACAAAAAAAAAAAATTCCATCCTATTTACCATAGTTACTAGAATCTTGAGTCATCATTTTAAACATAGCAAAATTCGATAACTCAATTACATATGATGAAATTGATTCTTTGTAAAATTCAAGAACATCCTAATAAGTATCATGCTCAACATTTATTATTCACAGTATTTACAAACATATTAATAAGGAATTATTTTAACACATTAATGAACATTTTTGTTTCCAAAGAGGTATATATGTTTATACTGGAATTTTTTTTTATAAGTTTGGTCACTCTAAAGGTTTATTATCAATTTGAAAGCTATTAATGATACTAAGGTTGATCAAACTTCTCTCATGGAGCACCTCCTCTTCTTCTTCATAATTTTGAGCGGAAAAGCAAATCGATTGCTAAGCAGAAGAATGGTTGTTGACCCAAAGGGACCCTCCTAGATTTGAACATGTGACCTCTTGGAAACACGTCTTCAAACAATCACTTGAGATTAATTGAGCTAACCCAATAGCGTATTTAAATTGAAAAACATAGGGGTGGGCCTTGATCCACTTATGTGCAATCTAAATTTTTCTTTAATAGTCATATTCAAGAAAAATTCCCTTAGTTTCATTTGAATCATTCAAATTTGCTTTGATTTGGGCGCAATTGTAGGTATACAATACCCAACATCCTCATGCACACCCAAAAATGTCCATCCTCTACAATAACATCCTCCATCCAAACCACCCTAGCATTTGCTAACTATGGGCACCAACCTAAGCCTAAGACAAACAACGCCCCTAATAACCTCTCATTGTCACTAGCAATCGAGGTCAAAGGGTAACACCCCTGTGCTCGTAAAACCTCTATAACATTTAGCACTCCAAATCTTAATAGCACATACCAAGTTCCAATGTGCAAATCTAAATATCTTGCACACCTTATCAACCTACACATTTTAATGGTCTATGTACACACTTGACATACACATGACAACTATCATCATAACTAATATACATATGTACCCATAACAATACATAACACACTAGAAAAATGAACAATCATTAATAATTATGAAATTGAATTCCTTCAACAATCAATTACTATTCTTATATATAAAATTTGTTATACAAAACACAATATAAAATAATAATAAACTATTCTCTTTCTATGTTATATTCACTTAGATAATCTACATAACAATACAAATATTTATTATAACCTAATTTAACTTAAATGATATATTTTTTATTCAATATTTATTGATTTTTAAAACATCTTTATACCTAATTAATAACAACAAATTTATTTTTTATTCAATATTTATTTATTTTTAAAACATCTTTATACCTAATTAATAACAACACATTCTAATAATGTCAAATCCTTATCATTCACTTTTAACATTTCATATTTCTTCCCACAAAGTAAAACGATATATTCATTTCCTTATTACATCGAATATACTTAACTTCTTCATATTTCTTCCCACAAAGTAAAACGATATATTCATTTCCTTATTACATCGAATATACTTAACTTCATGCTAGAAATAACAACCTTTTAAGATAAAAGAATCAATTCTTTGCATGTAATTTGTTCTTTGGGTATTGTAAAAGCAACAATCTCTTTAAAATTAAAAAAAAATCAAATTCTTTTTAAATTAAAAAAAATCAAATTCTTTGCATTTAACTTGGTCCTTGGTATATTGTAAAACCAACATTGTACACAATTACATATAATAAGCACAAATTCCAATCATTTTCCGTCTTTATTATTCACTTTTAACCTTTTATATTACTTCATCCATCGTAAAACAATATATTACATTCATTCCTTATTTCTTCAAGCCTGTTTTTTATGAGGTGTTGATGGTGATGGATGCCCAACTTTGTATTAATACTTCCTTACATTTCGTAGATGGTAAGGATGGTAAACCGTCGGCCAAAAATAAACGGCTCATGACCTCCCCCGTACCGAGAGAGAGTTCGTACATCTTACCAATTGAGCTAACCCTTAGGGCTAACTTTGTATCTTTATTTTATCCTTTAATATTAAATAGAGACCTTTTTCAGTTTTGAAAAAAAAACTTTATATGAGAAACAAGTCTGCATAGCCGCAAGTATGCCACCATTGCAAGATGGACCTTCGCTAATAATGTCTTTAAACCGTATCAAGATTAAACATTCAACGAAAACATGCAATGCTTACCACGTGTCGAGTGCCTACCTACACTGATACATATACCAATAAAAAAAAGCCTCAATATATTCGATAATAGATCCGCATTTAGTCCAACCGGCTCCTACATGCGGCCTCACCTCTTTTCCACCTCCCAAGTCCCCCCATTCTCCTTTCTCCCCGCCTAGGTAACCACACGAAGCCCACGTGAGCCCGGGCTGCATGCATGCCACTCTTGCATGCTCCCCACGTGTTACCACACATGCAACCAAGCGGCAGTCCCCCAGAGCCTCGGGCTGAAGGTTGGATCCCATATGAGTAGGTCTCCACCACCCTACGCGCGCAGACACTCATTCCTTTTTCATTGGACCATCTCATTGCTGTAGATGGAGGTCGAATGCCGAAGGGAGGTAGCTCAATGGCCGAATGTAGAAGGGAGGGCGAGGAGGTCGGCTTCTGCGAGGAGGTAAAACCTTTCTTCTGTTCCATCCTTCCCCTTTTTTCTGCTTGTATGAGTGCTGCACTTGCAACTCAACTTAATATTGAACTATTCCTTCATCGAGTATAAAGAAAACAGAGTTAACTGATATATTACCGATAATAATCTCTTACAATCTATGTAGGTTTGTTAGGGAGTTAAACCAAATAATAATCTCTGCTTATCACCAGGTATCACTGATAATAGTCTACTATTATGGTCTTTATAATATACTAACTTATATTAAATGGAGTCTGACCTGCAATTATTATCCAGTTAAAAAAAAAAACCTCTCAATCCATGCCGATTTCCTCCCAGATGTGTTGCTCGATCCGCGTTGCAGGGTTTTGGATGAGTGGCAATTCTACGAGTCCAAATTTTGAATCTTACTGTATCTTTGTTTTGCCGTTTAGCATTTAGTTTGTCCACATGAATTTCCAATGCTTTTTAGGTGGGAGGTCTCTTATGTCTGGCTAATTCTAATGAGTATATTATACTTTTTTTTTCGTTGTGGTTGTTCAAGTTCATCATCAGGGTAGGGAACAACGACTGAAGCAAGAGTGAGTTCCGGGAAGCTCTCTATACGTATAGCATTTGGACAGACCTTGATCCATCCACTTAACCCCCGGTCCAATGAGCGGAACATCGTTTGAATGTAGATTCCTTCAAGGGAAGGAAAAGGCGATCTGGTCCTTCTGGTCGGCTCAGAGCGCTCATGGGGAAGCTTGATGCGGAGGAACAGCCTATTACGTAATGCAGATTCTTATCTGTTATGGAGACCCATCACTTGTTGCAGCAATGCAGATTCTATTTCTGGAAATGAGTAGAAATGAGATGCTCACAATGTATCAGTGTTCCTTCTGTATATGACAGTAAGGTCTACAAATGGGAACATAAATAAAAATTGTTCTAAGGCACTTCAAAGTGGTATAGTACAACCAGCTTTGTTCTTTGCAAGTTCCATTTAATGCTTGTGCAGATTTGACTGAAAAAGGAACACAGTATCTCAATGTAGGATTAACACATCCAATAAACATCACATTTGTTGCAGTTGAAGTACTTCTTGCTCAGGTGGCAAAGAATTTCTCTGTTCTGGATTAAGACTCATCACTTGTTGCAGCAATGCGGATTCTAGTTCTGGAGTGAGCTGCGACTGAATCAAAAAGCAATAAAAGTTAAGACAGGACCAAAAAGGATTTGTACCAAAGTGAATAGAAAAGCAATACAAGTCAAGACAGGACCAAAAAGGATTTGTACCAAAGGGAATCCACATCTAAAGAATACTACATGATGTACCCCATGATGCAGGATACCATGGTTGTGATGTCTCTTCAATACGAGAGATCAAAACTATGGCGGCATTTGCAGCATTGCGGCGTGCCTTGGCTTCTTCCAGGTTCAGGGGTAGTCCAATGGAAGCCTTGACGGTGTTTCTCGACTGCACCAGGTCGAGCCTTGATGTTCTGGCATCCGAAAACGGCTGAGCTTATCTCGCCTGTACGTTCAGGCTTGATAAGCCAGCTGGGCAGGTGGGTCCGGAACCTCTCCGTTTGACTCTCTTCGTTTCTCCGATCACCGGCGTTTTTTTCACAGATTGCGGGGCCGTCGAGAGTCTGAGATACGTACACAGGGCTCAGTTGATGTGGATGGATTTGACGTCCTCGAGCTGCAAACTACCGTGCCATGGCCTCCAAAATGTCCCATCCTGCCAATTGATTCAAATTTGGATTTCCCTCCATGATCGTCTTTTTTGATCGCCCTCTGTTCACTAGATTGACACCCTGTTTTCATTCGACCAGTCTTCACTCGAGCAACGCCGTGAGGGGAGTCTTTAACTGAGGATTGATAATAATGCTGAAACGAAGGAGCTCGTCATCAAGGCAGGAGAAGCCCTGGGTTTTCTTTCACTCGAAAATAAACAAAACTGTGAAATAATAATGAGCATTGACTTGGTGGGTCATCCGAATTCGATCGCAGGCCTGATCTCCGTGCTGAACGACCCGGTGCAAGGTATTCATGTACCCGGTGCAAGGTATTCATGTAGCGAGAGTACTTCGGAATCTGCTTGCATACGCAAAGGCAGATTGCGTTCAATTGAGGGATCAAATCAATGCAATGGCAGCGCAGGTTGAAGTTTGCATTCAATTCGGTCATTTAAAAATTAAAGCCTTCCACTGCAATTCAATAGCAAAGCATATTCATGCTATAGATTAATTTTTTGCTTGTGATATTTTTACAGGTTGTGGAGTTTGTCATGGAGAAAGAGGGCGAGCATCAGGAAGCAGCTATAGGACTGGCTGCTCAGATCTTCCAGGTTATGACCAACTTGGATTTCGAACATGTCTTCAATGATTTCAAAATAAAGGGTTCGTTGATTTCAAAATTGGTGGATCTCTTCCAGGAGCACCCACATCCATCAAGGGAGGTTCCGAGCATCAGGAGATTCAACATCGAGCTTCTAATCGCTGTTATGAAGATGGATGGATCTACAATAGAAAGAAAAATGATATCAGAACTGAAGGAGGTTATGGAGGGAGTGATGAAAACGCCGTCCGAGTTGGAGAGTGACATGGCTGTTCGATCCCTCGTAAAATCTGCCATGGTATTGCTTCGTAATAATAAACAGATGCAATAGTATGTAGCCACTTCCGACTTTAGAATCAGTTTGGTATTGTATGCAGAAGTATCTAGCCAGTTCTGGTTTCATCATGAGTTTGGTATTGCATGTTGTATTCAATGATTCCGTTGAGGGTAAATTGAAATTGGGTTTTAAGACAAAGGGTAAATTGCAATTGGGTTTTAATATAAATGTTTTATATGCGTGATTAAGGGTTCAGTATGAGCAAAAATGAGTCGTTCCTAGAAGATTGCTATTGGTCTTTGATGGGCTAAGACTATACATTGCAAAATTGCGTCGCGAGAGAAATATATGGTTTAATTTTAAATTTATAAACTTCTGATTTTTTAATGTTAATTTTTTTTTAATGAAGTTAGGTTTTGAAAGTGATCATAACATTAGTTTTCAAAAATGTTATTTTTTATATAAAAACTTAAATTTTGAATAATTTTCAATTTCAAAAATGCAATTTTCAATTCGATTAAGTGTGATTCAATTATGCAGTTATTAATTTTGATTTTAAAATTGAGAATTTTAAATTTGAAAATTTTGTAATTATTATTAAATTTTGATTTTAAAATTGACAATTTTATGGTTTCATTTAAATCTCATTTTTATATATATTATATATCATGTTATTTAGTATTAATTAATTTTGTATATCTATGTATAATATATTTATACCAAATATCACTAAATATATCAATATTAATGAGATATAATAAAATAATTTAAATAAATGTATAATATGTCTATATCAAACTTTACTTCAAATACATTAATATTAATGAGATATAAGAAAATAATTTAAAACAAGTGATAATGAGAATCATTACATTTCCACTTTTATACTTTTTAAAAAGAAATTTAAGGTAATGTACAAAGGTTTCTATATATAAACAAAATATAAAGTCTATGATGTGGTTTCAATATATACATTAAATAAAATCTTTCAAAGTTTGTGAAATGTAATGTTAAAAAAAATATAATTATTGGCTCTTTCCTCCTATAACCAACTTATTATAAAAATAAACCCTAATATAAAAACCATAAATTTTAGAAAGCCACAACAATACTAATTTTGAAACTATATAAAAGCTTTCTTGAATTTTAAAACTTTTATAAGGAGCTAGAGAGAACACAAACTAGATTAATGCAAACTCATATATGATTTAAACTAGATTAATGCAAACTCATATATGATTTTATTAGTTGATTACATATGCTTCTCTTATATATGATTTTATTAGTTGATTATGCTTCTCTTTCTTATGACGAGTAATTAAATTATCATCTTTTATGAAGGTTATATTTATTATTTATAAGTATTTTTAAAGAGAAACAAAATTTCTAAAACATCATTATATATTACTATTACTAGTATTAATACCTTTATTTTATATAAAATTATACATTCCAATTTCCAACTTTCAACCACTTTCTATTTTGCAAGTTGCATCGATTCCTCCTTGAAAAAATTACATTAGCATGCTACAACAACTAAATGACTTGGAAGTTGTCCCTTGGGCAATATCAGAACCCTAAGGTCTAAATAACACCTTAAAATTTTTGGGACTTCGGATGATCGCTAGGGTTTGAAGGGTTTGGCTACACGCTAGTTACGGGCTCGACGCTGACAGGCTGCAGGAAGGTAGGTTCAGTGGGTTTGGCCACCTTATTGATGCACATGGTAAGCATGCTGACCCCATCCTCGAGACCTTCGGGTTTGGCAGGGGATGAGGACATGGGTTTAGGCGGCTCAAGCGGATCAGAGGCAGGGAGGAATAAGAGATCGAGCATGGGGGGTTGCCTCCCCAAAACCCTCACTATTTGTGCTATCCAGGTCAAATCTGATAAAATTAGAGAGAGGATCGAGCAATGGAAGGAGAAAGCACTGATTGGAAAGTTTGTGGGGATCTGGCCGCGAGAGAAAGATCTGGTTCAATGAATCAAGACCACTTGGAATCCCAAAGGGAATTATGAATTGCACCTGGGTGCCAAAGGGTTCTTTTCAATTATCTTCTTCAATCTGGAATACAGGGACAGGGTTCTGGAGGGAGGCCCTTATTTCTTTCTCTCTTCGGGTCTGTATCTTAGGCCATGGAAAGAAAGGTTTAACCTAGAAATGGAGGATATGAAGGTAGCCCCGGTCTGGATCAGGCTCTATTCTCTCCCCTGTGAGTACTGGGATCTGGAGATCCTGCAAGCTATTGGCAATACCCTAGGGGAGTTTGTTAAAGTCGCAGAGTATACCAAGATCCAAAGGTACACTGCTTGTGCCTCCATCTGTGTTTACATGGATCTGTCAAAATATCTTCCTGAGGCAATTAGTCTGAACTGGGAAGGCGAGGAGTGGATTCAACCTCTTGATTATGAATAGCTTCCATTCAGATGCAGACTCTGTCATGAATATGGTCACTTTGGCAGGAACTACCCTAAGACCACTCAGGTGCCGCCTCCATCCAACTCTGCCGAGGAGGGTGTGAAGGATAAATATGGATTTACCTAAGTGTGTAACAAGTGGAAGAACAGAGCGGTGGATCATCAGAAGAAAGGAAAGGAGAAAGTCGAGAAAGGGATCAATGGCAATAATCCCTTCCAGATTCTGGAGGAAGTTGATGAGGCCGACCAGGATGGAAGCAAAGGGAAGAGTCATCAGGAAAACATAGCAATGGAAGCAGAGATTCCACTGCTTCAGGCTGCGCTGTCTGAAAATCAACTGGTGGTTATGGAGGAAGACGAGGATGAGGAAATGGAGTTGGGAGAACTTGACCTAGATGAGATCGAAAAAGAATGCAACAAAAAGGGTTCGGGCTATGTAACACGTAGGAAATTCGAGCTTTTGCAAGAGGCAATCATCAAATCTAAAGCTAACCAGTAGCTCGGGATTTCCTTGGATCCTCACAAAGGGAGCAAAAGGAAATCCCTGGAGGAGGATTTGAAACGGGGCAGGAAGTCGAACAGACAAAGAATTGCATAGATTGGAGTGAAACTCATTGAATCTGGCCAGTACCCGACAATCAGGGCGACCTTTTCTGAAGCAAATAAGGTTTCCCAATGAAGCTCATATCGTGGAATATTCGAGGGTGTAATCACCCGAGGAAAATAAAAACGCTGGCAAGAAAGATTAAGAAGGAGAAACCTGATGTTCTTTTTTTACAAGAAACTAAATGCAGCTTTGAAACCATGGAGAAGGTGGGGAAAAGGATCTGGAAAGGTTGTAAAGTGATTTCAACGAATGCTTTAGGCATGGATGGTGGCTTAGTAGTCTTATGGCTTCCTCACTATTTGTAATTGACTGATTGGAGAGCTAATCAGTTTTCTATTTCCTGCAATTTTACTATCTTAGATTCAGGGACAAAAGGTACTCTGGTAAATATTTACGGACCCAGTGCCTTCCCTCTTAAGCATTCATTTATTAGATTTTTATCTTGGATGGCTGAGCAAGCTGTTACTGGTTCTTGGATAGTGGGAGGTGATTTTAACCTCATATCTTCGCTTAATGAGAAGGGCAGTAGGAGGGTTTTGGATAGATTCCAGGAAGCTTTCAGGGAGCTTATATCCCAAAGCCCGTTCATTGATATTGAGACCAGAAATGGTTGGCATACTTGGAATAACAAACGAGGTGGTCAGCACCTTGTAGCTTCCAGAATTGACAGATTTCTGACTACTGAAGACATTGACCGTGGTATGGGCGAAGTCAATGCCAGGGTACTACCCTCAGCAGGATCCGACCATTGGCTCATTTTCCTCCATTGGGATTGGTCAAACAATGTCCTTTATAAACCTTTCAGATTTGAGCAGTCTGGTTGGAGCATAAAGACTTCAAAGATTTGGTGGGGCAGTGGTGGCAAGAGCCGGTCCCCCTGGAGGGTACCGGTATGTTCCAATTTCAGAAAAAACTCTAAGCCCTCAAATCCAAAATTCGTACTTGGAACAAGAAGACTTCGGTAACATATTCCAGGATAAGAAAAAGTTGATAGAGGACCTGGAGCAGACCCACCGCAGAGGAATGGGTGATGGATGGGATGACGCTTTAAGGGAGCAGAAGCAACATCTGTTGGATCAACTTGAAGCCAGGGAAAGGCAGGAGGAAATTTTCGGGAAACAAAAGTCCAGGAACCAATGGCTCCAAGATGGGGAGAAAAATATGAAATTATTTCATAACATGGTCATTCAAAACCGTCATAGATCAAATATTTTCAAGCTCAAAAGGGATGATGGGAATCAAGTGGAAACTAGAGGCGAGATTGAAGATGAACTAGTTAACCACTTTGCTTTGGTCTTAAAGGAAGACAGGGCTGATCGGAGCACTGCTATTTCCCACATCACTCGTCTCATCCCCAGACTAGTCACCGAGGACCATAACGAGTTGCTGAACAAACCTGTGTCTATGCAGGAAGTTGAGGAAGCCATGAATCAGATGGCTCTTGGGAAGGCCCCAGGACCGGATGGTTGTACTACCAATTTCTTCCATTCCTTCTGGGATATGATCAAGGAAGAGGTTCTAGGCATTGTTGAAGAATCCCGCAAGTGTTGTGGGGTTTTAAAAGATTTTAATGTGACCTTTCTTTCTCGTATTCCGAAGGAGGAAGGCGCAGACTCCCCTAGAAAGTTCAGACCTATAGCCCTCTGAAATGTCATTTACAAGATCATTACCAAAGTGATTGTTAATAGGCTCCAGCCTCTGCTCCCTATCCTTATTAGCCCGGAGCAGTCGAGATTTGTTGAAGGAAGAAAAATTGTGGATGGAATCATTTTGGATCACAAGACTATCCATTCCCTGAAGCTCACTAAGAAACTTGGCATGCTAATCAATCTGGACTTAGCACAAGATTATGATAAGCTTAGCTGGAAGTACATGCACATCATCCTGGCTGCCTTTGGGTTTGACAGGACTTGGGTGAACTGGATTATGAATCTAATCTCCACTCCTTTCTTTTCCATCCTGCTCAATGGTTCCCCGTCTAGAATCCTACAGGCCTCTCGGGGAATTCGCCAAGGTGACCCCCTCTCGGCTTTCCTCTTCATCATAATGGCAGAGGGGCTGAGTAAACTCCTGTGGAGCTTAGCAATTAATGGCAGTATCAGAGGCTTGCAACTCCATCCTGGGTTGGACAAGAAGATGCACCAACAATTTGTTGACGACACCATGTTAATGGTGCACCCTTCAGTCCAAGAAGCTCATATCTTCAAAAAAGGCTTAACACTTTTTGAGAAGGCATCGGGGCTTGAATTCAATCCTACTAAGTCTCAAGTTTTCTTCTTTAATACTGCTGAAATTACGCAGCATAATAATATGAGGATTTTAGGCTATGTTAAAGGATCTCTTCCTTCCAAGTATCTGGGTGTTCCTATCTCTAAAGGCACCATTCATAAGGTTTCATGGCAAGATTTGATTCATAGGATTCGGAAAAGGATAGCGAGTTGGATGCTCAGACCTTTAAATCTCCCTAGCTGTCTAGTCTTGGTTAAGTCAGTTCTCCAAGCTATGCCCGTTTACCTCTTTTCTATGCTCTCTTCCCCAAAATCAGTTCTTAAAGAAATAAGGAGTATTCAACGAAATTTCCTGTGGTTGATGTATAATACAAATTCATTTGGAAGCAAGTAATTTCACCACTTCTTCAAGGCTTGTACAATAGCATAGAATTCGAGATCATATATGCAATATTTCTTATTAGCATCATTCAACTTCTCACTGAAAAATGATATCGCTCTTCTCACTTGGCTCATAATTGTTCCTATCATTGTCCCTCTCTCATCACTATCCACTTGAAACACTTCATCAAAATTTGGAATGTCAAAACTGGTTGTTTTGTTACCTTCTTCTTCAAAATTTCCAATAACTTCATCATTGTTGTGGTCCACTGGAAAGTCCTTATCTTCATGCATTTAGTATGGGTGCACAAATCTCACTGAAATTTTAGATAAATTTCCTATAGAATCTCACCAACCCATGGAAGCTTCTCACATCAAAGATGCACTTAGGTGTTGGCCAGTCCAAAATGGCCCTTACGTTGTTGGGATCCATCTCCAAGCCTTCACTAGAAACCTAAAAAACCAAGTACATTAACTCTTCCTTCAATACCATGCACTTCTTCAGATTGATCAACAACTTCTCTTCCTTCAATCATTCCAACACCCTTCTCCCATGCTCCAGGTGTTCTTCCTTGGTTCTATTAAAAATCAGAATGTCGTTCAAATACACGACAACAAATTTTCCCAATAACAATTTCAAGTCTTCATTCATGAGCCTCATAAAAGTGGTGGGAGAATTAGTTAACCCAAATGGCATAATTAACAACTCAAACAACCCATCCTTTGTCTTGAAAGCAGGCTTCCATTCATCACCATCCCTTATTTGTATTTGATGGTAACACTCTTCAGGTATATCTTTGTAAAGTATCTAGCAAGACTCAAACAATCCACGAGGTATTCCATCCTTGGTAAAGTAAATCTATAGTTGATAGTGATCTTATTGATGGCTCGTGAATCAATACACATTCGCCATTCACCATCCCTTTTTGGTGTCACGTGACTATCGGCACAACATAAGGGATCAGACTTTCCCATATCAGTAATTTGTCAAGTAACTCCTATACTTCATGATTCACTCATTCCTTCTTTGTTGTGGTCATCTGGTAAGATTACTTATTGGGTAGACTTGATCCTGGTACCAAGGCAAGTTGATGTGCTACACTCCTCAAGGGGGGTAGACTTGCGAGTAAATCATCTACAACAATTTCATTAAATTCCTTCAACAAAGGTTGAATCTCTGGTGGCACAAAATTCACTTTTCCAACCGCTTGGACTCATTTTGGCATGATGGCCAAACAAAAAATTATCCTTATATGTTCTCTCATAAATTCCTTAGCTGAGCATAACATTACTATGTTGCTACTACTACCCACATCTTTCCCATTTTTATTTGGTTCCTCTGCCATTGCATTCTCCAACACTGATTCTAATCGATAGTGTTGTTCATCCTTTTAAACTCATACGCATTTTCCCCACCATCATGAGACAACTTTGTGACAAATAACCATGGTCTACCCACCAATACATGGCATGCATCCATATCCACTATATCACACAAGACATGTTTGTTGAATTTCCCAATTTGAATATGTAACTTTAAGGAAATGGATATATGAAGTGGGAAAGTAACTAGCCACTTGGTCTCTATGAATAGATGATCAAGGTCCAAGTTCATTCTAACCAATGGCCTGGAGGGCATAAGGAAAAAGCATACTAGTGGAAGTTTTTCCCCTTCATCTCTATGATTCGAACAACTAATTTAGTGGAGGAGCAGCTTTTATAGGCATATCATGCCATGGTAGGCACCCTCATCTACGCATTTAAAAGAAGCAATTGCCTCCTCCATGATCTAGTAAAAATGCCTTTTTAATGGGAGCCCAAATTATCAACCTCCTTGCGCCCATTAAATGGAATTAACACTACCTACTTAGTGAAACTTAAATATTTCATGGTGATATAACTATATATAAATAAAAATTATATGTTTTAGAAGTTAATTGCATCTCCTACATTTCATCTTTTTACATTGTATTCAAATTTGTGTGCCTTGAATCATCTCTCCAAATCAATAGATTATTGTTTTTCCATATTTGCATCACCACTAATGCATCATTAGAGAAGTTATCATTAGCTTGTATGCACTAATAGTTTGGAGGAACTTGTAACTAGTTTAGAAAGTCACAATCGATAGATAGTGGTAGGGATTCATTGAACCCTAGTGGCTTGTGAATGCAAGTGCTCATTGTAACGGTCATAAATTAGTTAGAGGAATGATGGGCTGGTAGGGATTCATTTAGCCCTAGTGGCTTGTGAATGCAAGTGCTCATTGTAATGGTAAAAAATTAGTTAGAGGAATGGCGGGCATTAATGGAAAATAAGGGTTTTGTTATACATGGAGAAAGGAGCATTTATTACCCACCTCTCTCATGCATTAATTGCATTATAAATTAGAGGGTTGTGGGAAGGGTTCAATATCTAATTTATGGTATCTTTTGTGCAAGAACCCATGTCATCTCTAAGGAGTTATGAGTGCATAAATGAGTCAAAGGAGTGAAGCTACTTCAACCTCCTTACTCATCATTAGTGTTGGAATTTTGTTTTCATTGTACTTGTAAAATGTTTGTTTGTTTGTTTGTTTGGGGGTTTTTATATTCTTTATTTTGAAACATTTTGTTTAAAATAAAATACTTTTCAACAATAAAGTCTTGCCAAAATTTGTATCCTTCAATAATAAGGGCCCATTACAATCTCTAATTTTAAAGGGAAGAGAGGTCTCTCTAAATCTATATAGATTAATGAAATTATGGGAGAAATCACTAAATATCATACTAAATATCATGTCTACAAATAAATCACTAAACATTGTGTATGTAGTACCTTTGATAATGTAAATAAGGCTCATTCAAATTTCCACGTTTATTTTCAAGGCTTTGTCTCCAAGGCCTTCCACATTCCAACTTCCAAGTCTTTTAGTTGTTGTTGCTAATGTAATTTTTTCGAGGAATCGATGCAACTTGCAAAATGGAAAGTGGTTGAAAGTTGGAAATTGGAATGTATAATTTTATATACAATAAAGGTACTAATACAGTTAATAGTAATATAATGATGTTTTAGAAATTTTGTTTTCGCCATAAAAAAGAGAAGCATATGTAATCAAGTGATAAAATCATATAAGGTTTATTTTTATAGTAAGTTGGTTATAGGAGGAAAGAGCCAACAATTGTATTTTTTTAGCATTTACATTTTACAAACTTTGAAAGATTTTATTTAATGCATATATTGAATCCACATCATAGACGTTATATTTTGTTTATATATGGAACCCTTTGTACATTGCCCTTACATTGCTTTATAAAAGTGGAAATGTAATGATTGTCATTATCATTTATTTTAAATTATTTTGTTATATCTCATTAATACTAATGTAATCACTGAGGTTTGATATAGACATATTATACATTTATTTAAATTATTTTATTATATCTCATTAATATTGATATATTTAGTGATGTTTGGTATAAATATATTATATATTGATATACAAAATTAATTAATACTAAATAACATAATATATAATATATAAAAAAGAGATTTGCCATAAAATTGTCACTTTAAAATCAAAATTTAATAATAATTATGAAATTTTCAAATTTAAAATTCTCAATTTTAAAATCAAAATTAATAAATGTTAAATTGAATCATACTTCATCAAATTGAAAATTGTAATTTTGAAATTAAAAATTATTCAAAATTTAAGATTTTAAAATAAATAATAACATTTTTAAAAACTAATGTTATGATCACTTTCAAAACCTAATTTCATTAAAAAAAAATTAACATTAAAAAATCACAAATTTAAAATGAAACCATTTTTTTCTCTAGCAAGGCAATTTTACAATGTATAGTCTTAGCTCATCAAAGACCAAAAGCAATCTTCTACGAACGACTCATTCTTGCTCATACCGAACCCTTAATATGATACATATAAAACATTTATATTAAAACCCAATTGCAATTTAGCCTTTGTATTCAAACCCAATTTCAATTTACCCTCAACGGAATCATTGAATACAACATGCAATACCAAACTCATTATGAAACCAGAACTGGCTCCATACTTCTGCATACAATACCAAACTTACAATACCAAACTGATTCTAAAGTCGGAAGTGGCTGCATAGTCCTGCATCTATGTATTATTACGAAGCAATACCATGGCAGATTTTAGGAGGGATCGAAGAGCCATGTAACTCTCCAACTCGGACGGCATCTTCATCACTCCCTCCAGTGCCTCGTTCAGTTCTGATATTCATTTCTGCATCTAGTAATACCATGGAAGACTTTACTAGCGATAGAACGGCCGTGTAACTCTCCAACTCGGACGGGAGCCTTCTTCAATTCCGATATCTTTTCTATTTCGATTGTAGATCTGTCCTTCTTCATAACAGCTATCAGAAGCTCGATGCTGAATCTCCTGATGCTCGGAACCTCCCTTGCTGGACGTGGGTGCTCGCGGAAGACCTCCACCAATTTTGAAATCAGCGATGCCTTTATTTCAGCCCTCCGTTCATTGAAGACATGTTCGAAATCCAAGTTGGTCATAACCTGGAAGATCTTAGCAGCCAGTCCTATATAGCTGCTTCCTGATGCTCGCCCTCTTTCTCCATGACAAACCCCACAACCTGTAAAAATATCACAAGCAAAAAATTAATCTATAGCATCAATATGCTTTGCTATTGAACTGCAGTGGAAGGCTTTAATTTTTAAATGAGCGAATTGAATGCAAACTTCAACCTGCGCTGCCGTTGCAGTGATTTGATCCCTAAATTGAACGCAATCTGCCTCTGCGTATGCAAGCAGATTCCGAAGTACTCTCGCTACATGAATACCTTGCACCGGGTCGTTCAGCACGGAGATCAGGCCTGTGATCGAATTCGGATGACCCACCAAGTCAATGCTGATTATTATTTCACAGTTTTGCTTATTTTCGAGTGATAGAAAGCCCAGGGCTTCTCCTTCCTTGATGACGAGCTCCTTCGTTTCAGCGTTATTATCAATCCTCAGTTAAAGACTCCCCTCACGGCGTTGCTCGAGTGAAGACTGGTCGAATGAAAACAGGGTGTCGGTCGAGTGAAGAGAGGGCGATCAAAAAAGACGATCATGGAGGGAAATCCAAATTTGATTCAATTGCAGGACGGGACGATTTTGGAGGCCATGGCACGGTAGTTTGCAGCTCGAGGACGTCTAATCCATCCCATCAACTGAGCCCTGTGTACGTATCTCAGACTCTCGACGGCCCCGCAATCTGTGAAAAAAATGCCGGTGAACGGAAAAACGGAGAGAGTCAAACGGGGAGGTTCTGGACCCACCTGCCCAGCTGGCTTATCCCGCCTGAACGTACAGGCGAGATAAGCTCAGCCCGAGGTCAAGAAAAGGGCGTTGTGTTGTTATCGTCTGAGACACGACCAAGCTGCTCGAAGAAACAAGGAAAAACCCGGAGAAGACTAAATCGATCAACGGCCGCTTCGCGAGGATCAATCCAACGGACTGACTTGACGGCACCCGTTGGATTGACTTGACGTTGGATTGACTTGGATTGACTTGACGGCAACATCCACGTGGCAGCATTCCATTTGCTCTATGAGCGAGGAATCTAACCTAAGTGGATGGTTATACTTGGTTATACTTCTTCGCTGTGAAGCGCCTACGACGTAATTAATTAATAAAGGGGAGTTTTAATTTGTTATTTTAATATTTTAAGAAAATTTCTATTTTGATTTTATAAAAAATGGATGATTTTTATTATAGTATAAATGTTATTTTGTTTTGTATGTAAGTCATGGATTTAAATTATGTGTTTATGATTTTAAATTGGGTTTAGAATTATATATAATATCTATAATTACAAATTTGATTAGTTAAAAAGATTGATGAAATGACATATTTTATTAATTTATTCCCAAGTCCATGTAATCCAATTTGGATATGGCCACTTCCCTATACCATTACAAATTATTAAGTACTATAAACTACATGATTTATGCAACTCGATATCAAATAACTTTTCAGGTAAGTCCTCAAAGATTCTTTTGTAAATGCTTCCTCATGTGTACACGTGTTTTTGTCTATTTATTTCAAAGGAAAACCTCGCAAGGAGACCCAAGGGACGAATCCCCACATTTATGGGTGGAACTCATATAAAACTTATTGACATATATTAGTGTGCCTCACTTGCAAAGATTGGAATTGGGCCCCTATTGGCACGAAACTAGCCAATCTATGAATACGGCTAATTCCATGCCAACAAGTGTCCAATTCAAATCTCCTTGGGTAATATGGGAGTTTAGCTAGTTCTATGTAAATAGGTTTATGGGTGGAACCCATAGTAAACTCATTGACATATACTAGTGTGCCTCACTTGCAAAGATTGGAATTGGGCCCCTATTGGCACAAGATTGGAATTGGGCCCCTATTGGCACGAAACTAGCCAATCTATGAATACGGCTAATTCCATGCCAACAAGTGTCCAATTCAAATCCCCTTGGGTAATATGGGAGTTTAGCTAGTTCTATGTAAATAGGTTTATGGGTGGAACCCATAGTAAACTCATTGACATATACTAGTGTGCCTCACTTGCAAAGATTGGAATTGGGCCCCTATTGGCACAAGATTGGAATTGGGCCCCTATTGGCACGAAACTAGCCAATCTATGAATACGGCTAATTCCATGCCAACAAGTGTCCAATTCAAATCCCCTTGGGTAATATGGGAGTTTAGCTAGTTCTATGTAAATAGGTTTGTGGATTGAATCTCTCTAACTGAGGTCCACTAATCTATTCATATATGTTTATCAAGGATGACATCCACGAATGTTGAGAATAATCCATTGCATTTTCCCATGATGTTTTCCATATATATATATATATATATATATATATAGAGAGAGAGAGAGAGAGAGAGAGAGAGCGGTCCCCTTTGAGGTTTTCCTTATGTGTGTGTGATATTAATCATGAAACTAAAGAAGTTGGAAATTAAAATATTGAAATTTGGCCTCTAAAACTTGAAAGGGATGTCTTAAAATTTGGCTTTTAGGTCTATAACCTATTGTCAATATAAGGTATAAAGGAAATACAAGCAATGTGTGAGAAAAGTATCGATGAAAATGCATTGGTGGTGTACGGTTTTTATCAGAAGAGGAAAAAAATCTCAACTACGAATATTTCATATTCATTATTTTTCTTGACAACGACTTAATGATTTTTATATAATTTTCTCATTCTAATTCTTTAAAATAAATTTTAGGGTGTTAAAATCACATTAGACGGAATTTTTGGTTTTGTTGTTGGTATAATTTGCAATTTTGATTGGTAAGTACATTTTGTGTGTGGATTTTTTTTGTCAATATCTCAAATAGAACATTGTTATCATTTTGGTTGTATAAGTGGATCAAGGGAAATTAGAATCTCTTCTAAACTTTTTTTGTTGATTAAGGATTTTGAAAATTATAGGCATCAAAACTCAGACCAATTTTAACCCATCTTAATTGTAATTTTATGGTAACATGCTCCATAACGAGTCTTCAAAATTCATATGATAATGATTGAAGTCTAGGCAAATATTGGATGAAAAATATTAGCTTCATTTTACTTCACTAAGTACTAAATTATGATATTCTTTTTTGAAGGAGAATTTTGTAGGATTCCCTCTATTTCCTTGGAATATTTGAATGGAGCATGATGGCAATCGCTTCGGTGATCTAAAATAGATCACTATATTATTTTTTATCAATTTTGGTACTTTCTCGGTGGAAAAATTGGAGGTATTGGTTTGTGGGGCCCATTTTATTGGAAGTTCTCACATTAGTGATTTGGGGTCCAAAACCTTCTACACCCATTTCAATATTAAAAGGGTTATTTTTAGTTCAAAACTTGTATTTTTAGCTCCTAGCCTCTCAACATTATTCTACACATCAAGATATTTCAAACAACATAAAAATCATCTCAATCAGAGTTCATATGCAGAAATTATGCCCCCGACAAGTTGATCTATCTTACTGATCACCATGGTGTTAAGGTATGCCATGCCAACTTCCATTACTCACACATGTGGAGGAAGTCACGTCTGTAATTTCAAAAAGATTCTAGAGGGTCCAAACCTGAACATTAATTGGGGGTTGAGGCAAGCAAAAACCCTAACTAAAACCCTAACAACTTTCAAACTATTTTAAATATTGGGCCACTAGGGAAAGAAGGATTTCAATTCATATTGCATTGTATATTGTTTCATAGTTGAGTAGAGCATTTGGGAGTGGTTTATTGAAGCATAACACAAGAAGTAGAAGATCATATAGAAACAATATTGACCATAGAGTCCATGGCAATGCCATAGTAAGTGCCCCTTTCTTTGTAAAGATTACATCTCCTGGTTAGGTTTTCTTAGGGTACATCTTGTGTTCAATGTGTACATGGTGTGTTATTTGCTTGCTTCTTTCATTCCAATTTCAGTTTATTTCATCATTAAACAAGTCATATTAAATCTTCAATCTAAAGTAATTTGATCCATAATAAGAGATTTCAGAATATTTGAAGATATGTTATGGTGAATTGTTCCATTGGAATATCCACGACAATTTATAGAACAACCAGTTCCAAGATAAACTAGTAGCCTTGAGGGACTCAAGCAAATAGGAACATATTACCTCCCTATTTACAACAATCCTTTCATAGATGGTCCTATCAGTTGAGCTAACCTAGGCTTGGGTCTAAAACCACACGCTTGCATGTGCACACAGATGCATGTGTGTGCACACACAAACACCCGCATGCATACATGCACACACACATGCATGCATTATTTTGTTTTATTTTATCTTTCATGTAAATCATTTCTCAGAGAAACCCATCAAGAACATCCCCTCATTATGAGGATGGTACCGGGTTAAACAAGATTATTCAAAGATCAAGGCCAAGTCAACATCTCAATAACAATAAGTTCATGAAGGATGAACATATCAGAAATTGGGATTTGAAACTAAGTAAGGGAGGAAACAACTTTTCCTCCCAACCACTCAAGCTACACTATATATATATATATATATCCACAAATATTAGCTCAAGTAGCTTGAATTATCACATTGAATTCGTACTGGCATATATATATATATATATATATATCCACAAAAATTAGCTCAAGTAGTTTGACTTGTCACATTGAATTTGTAATGGCATGGAAAATCATAAACAACACACAATGAACATATAAACAATGGTTAACATATATTGATATCTCATATAGAAACATTCCTAAAAAATACATTACATTTTCTAATAACTCCTTATCACAATTGATAATTTGTATATTAATTATTTTCAATCATAAAAATAATATTATACTATACTTTCTTAACTGTACTACCATCTCCTCTTAAATTTTTCATGTAATAATAACCTCTTTTCTTTAGAATATGATAAATGGATAATTAATCTTACAAATATTATTGTTATGTCCCCGGGTAGCAGAAACATATAGCAAAAAAATTTCATATAATAATAACCTCTTTTCTTTAGAATATGATAAATGGATAATTAATCTTACAAATATTATTGTTATGTCCCCGGGTAGCAGAAACATATAGCAATCAGAGAATGGGATTAATATTTCCATACATAGTTTAATTTTTTTAAATGTCAATGTTTAATTATAGGTTTCAATTTTCATATTAATCTGGAATTTTAGATAAATTATTTATGTGATGTTTCATTAGCTTGTACGGCTGACGTCCATTCTTAGGCTCTATAGCAAAATAAGTGTCGGCGTAATGATCTCAACACCTCTATGTTTTGCATTAATATTTGTTATGCTTTGAGAGCGAGAGTAGAAATATTTGTTAATCTCCCTCGCCTGATTCCATATAGCGAAAATAAAGGCAAAGCCAAAGTTAGAGCACAATCATACTGTCGATAAAGCTTTCTATACACAGGATTTGCTCAACCTTTGTTGTTTGCAATGTAATGCATTTATGATTGCCCTTTATTTTTTCGTCATGTGTCTTGAGCCTATTATATTATTTATGAAAACGTCTAATGAAATGAGTGATTGTAGGTTTTGCATTTGTTGAAAATATGGTAGCATAATTCGAATATAATTTGATAAGAGAAAAATATGTAATGAAAAAATTAAGTACGAATGAAATACATAAGTAGCCTGGTTATATATAATATTTTTAGTCAAATATTCACAAATACATCATAAATGTACATAGACATTTATATAATAAAATCAATCATTTATTTAAAAAAACAAAATTATAAAATCATTTTTAGTCAAATATTCACAAATACATTATAAATGTACATAGACATTTATATAGTAAAATCAATCATTTATTTTAAAAAACAAAATTATAAAATCTCAAGAGCTTGGAATATGGCAAGTGTGAGGGACGACAAGTAGTGATTAATAATTATTTTAATAAGATAGTATTAAATTGAATGGTATTTTTGCTTTATAATGTTTAAATAATTAAAGTTTGGTTTTGAAAATTTAATTGTTCACTAAAAATCTGTATCTGTATCACTTAGATTGAATATTCGTCGAATTCGAATTTGTTCCCAATTTTTGTACACGAACTACCAATATGACCGAATTATGCTACTATGGTTGAAAATAAGATATAACAATACATATTTTTCTGTTGCAATCCAAAACCAAAAGAAACCTGATAGGAGTCAATTTCAACCTATTATTATTCTGTACAGAACATGGGTACTATTGCTTGCTGTTGATTGCATCATTGCATGCACGTTTTGGTTAAGTGTAGTTTATTTATTCTAGGTTTTGGACTTCATGGTGGTTTTGATCAGAATTTGGTAATTTTTTTTGGTGATTTTCACCTTCACCTACTCCTCCAAGGTGAAATTCTTCCCAATGTAACTTAGATTGATGTAGTCCTTATACATCTCCAAAATCTCGTTCATATATATATATATATATATTCATTCAAGGGGTTATCTCAAATAATCATAAACCACATGCAAGATATCTCCTTATTTTAGAATTTCTCCTCATATGCCAATATTGATTTAATATATATTAAACAAGAAAAATGTCATAAAATAAGAAAAATATTAAAGTTAAAAAAAATCATTTTCATGTTATTCTTGATATTATATAAAAGTTTATTTAAATCATTAAAAAATATCAAGGTTTTAACTAACCTATGAAAACTTCATGTTATTACCATAGTTTTACTTTTCGAATGATTCCTTCGGTAGAGACATTCAAATTTCATTATTAGAAAGCCCAACCTATTAATACCATGGTTCAATTCTTAAACCATTACTTAATTAGTCCCTTGGCAGGGATATACTTTTCGATCGAGAGTGAAAGCTCTTTGACTTGTATTAATCGTCAATTTTTTGGCTGTGCTAGTTAATGTTTTAGAAAATAGTGTATTTAACTTATTTTTCTGAAAATTGAAAATATATTTTCTATTTTTTGAAAAAGAAAAATATGATTTTCTCATTAGTTAAGGACAACTAGGGATTTAATGTAAATGCCTGCAGGAGGATTGAAATTTTAGTAATTTAAAATTAATTTAAATATAAAAAATTGCAGAAAACTACACCTGCCCTGTTTGGCAGGGCACATTTTTACACGTCACCTACTTCCAGTTTGCAACTGTCAATGTGTACTGTTAGTCCAACAAGAAATATCTGCTCACACAAGGCACACCTTCTCCTTCTTCCATTCTTCCATGATCGACAATATTGGAGCTCTTAATGCAGCTGGGGCCTTCTTTTCCCAAAAACCCTTCCAGGTAGTCTATTTTTCATATGCAACGATAATAGTACATTTCCAGCACCCTGCGAGAATCTGCAAGCTCCAGAGAAGACTGTACACCTGTCTGGTTGACTGATGGAATGCAGGACAATGTGAACACTTGGTTGTTAGATTCAACCAATATTTCATTGGGCCTTTCAAAATACAAATGGTTTGAACTCATCCAGCTTCGTCGTCTACAAAGATCATATCAATAGTACTTGAAGGTGTGGAATCCCCACACTCAAATTTCTCCAAAGAATGAACATTGTTTTGCCTCATAATTAAACGCTAGCAGGAGTTATCTTCAGTGCACATATTTCCAAAGGTAGCTAATGTACACCTATAAATGGAGGGGCATGGATATATATTCTATTATTATTTATACTGTAAATGGAATATTGCCTCATAATTAAACACTAGCAGGAGTTATCTTTAGTGCACATATTTCCAGAGGTGGCTAATGTACACATGAAAATGAATGGGCATGGATATATATTCTATTATTATTTATACTGTAAATGGAATATTGCGGTAGTAATAAGAAAAAAATCCGATACTGACCTGCATTATCGATTGTTATGAAACAACTGGATAATTGAGCACTTGACAGGTAAGGAGAACCAAAGATGTAGCTATGGTGGACGACCAAAAGGGCAGCAACTAGCGATCTACCAATGACGCTACCAATGACAAGCACGCCAAATATTTGGCCGTCTTTTCAACCTTTGCGTCTCCTCCTACAACCTTCAAGTAATACTTGGAAATAGAACATTGTATGAGTTGTTAAGGACTAATGTTCTATTTCAAATTTTTGAGATGTGAATATATTGTGCAAGAATTACCAGAGAAAGGTATTTGTAGTAGGTGAGGAGCATCAGTAATCCAAAACTTTAAGGACATTCCATTCCATTGCAACAACTTCTTGTCACTTACATACGTTATTTGCAACTGTAAATGTTTCTTGCCGTATACTGGAAACGAAATGCTCGAATTAATATATGTTTCATTTTCTAAGAAGTTTGACACGATTTCAAATTTAAAAAGCATTTTAATACTGTAATGATCTAAATGCATTTTAATACCACAAATAGAACTTGAAAGAAATAAGCTTTTGAAATTTAGACCAATTCGTAGGTTAATTCTCTTCACTTCTTAGTGTCATGCAGGCGATACCTAGGACCTGTATATGAGTATCATTTGTAAAATTCCCTTTAGACAAGAATTTGTCCAGTAAATTCGTGCTTAAGAAGAGTTTTCCCCACTGAAGCCGATACGGGGCTGTGTACTGCGCCATAGTAGAAGTTACGAATTAATTATTGAAACATCCATGAACTTTTTCAAAATTTCAATTCAATTTAAATCGTGCAAAATTATTGCCTCCATAATCCAGTTAACCATCAGAAGACATTGTTTTCCTATGGCTTCAGTTAACTGAGTATCAATACAGTCTAACAGATGACTTTGCAACGAACATTTTTTACGCTCTCTTGCTTTAAATTTCTGGAATGTATCCTCGTCTTCATCCTCAGTGCACGTATAGTCCTACAGATCAGTAGAAGAAACAAACGCATTATGAATTGAAATTGCAAACCTATAAAGAGTCTTGGATTTTCACATATTGTTTCATTGCAAACTCATTACAAATATCCTTTAAAAATGATAATAATTTAATCTTCCCCAAAGATGAATATGAGGCTGGCAAGAGATCAATGAACAACTTGATTTGCTAGTTATTTTAATTTACTCTAACAAAAAACAAAATTTGTCTCTGCAGTAAATGAAAACAAATCCTAATGATCAATGATTTAAGCTTTACGATTTCCTGATTCTCATTTTTTAGTGTCGACAAGAGAATTTATTAACAGAAACATAAATTTCCTGAACTAACGTTACCTGCAAATAGTCCGAAAATGCTTCATTACCACGATGGGATTCTGTAAATTCTCGGCATGCCAGATCAGTTATACTAAACGAAAGCTCCGACAGGCCAATGGAACCATTGGCAGAGCATAATCACTCCACGACCTAAATTTCACTTCAAATTCAGCAATTAATGGATAACAGGAACTAGCAAGGACTGAGGACTGCACAACGCTAGGACAAAGTCTGGCTTCTAGGTTTTCTGTTGGTTTGGAGACTCGGAAGTGGAAATTCGTTGTTCTGAATAGAAGAGTAAGGAATTATGTTTTCCACCTTCATGTCACGCGGTACTGTTCCTGCACGGACACGAGAGTTGTATAGAAGTGGTAGCAACATAAACTTCCAAGCACGAATTTTCGGAATTAGATGCGAATTTAGTTTCAAGAAACGACCTCTTCCCTCGCAGAACTTGAACTCGTACAAATTGACTTGTTGCTAGCCTGACACATGCTCCAACCCTCTGACACGTTCACCCTTCTCTTCCACGTTCACCCTTCTCTTCCACGTGGCCCACTCCCTGCGTAGCTGCCGCGTGGCACGTGGCCCACTCCCTTTGGCAGGGACTAAGATTCCACGCAGCTTTTTCCCTTGTTATTCTTTAATTCTCATTTTTAAGGATCATCGAAAGAGAGACACGTAGGCACACAACACCCAAATAATAAGTTTTTTTTTCCAGCAGATCTCAAAGAATAAGTTTTAATGCTTCCTCCATTTGCTTGGATTATAATAATTGATTTATTAAATTTGTTTTTAGCGTCGGGAAAATGGACCAATCACATAAATTCATTTTTAATGTAATGCAAAATCGACTAAGTTTATGTGTAAATAATAATAATAATATATTAAATTTTTAATAGTAATTAATAAATTAAAAGTTACGTTAAGTAAAATGTACCATAATAATGGGGTAATTGCTTTAGTTAGTTTTGAAGTTAACATATACATCTATATTTATGTGTGTAAGTTCAATGATTAGTTTGATTGGTGTGGGTCATATTTAAAATCTTTCAAAGTGAGAAGTTCATGGGTTCTTCTTTCTCAATTTTTTTTGGAGTAAACATCATAATCAATACCAACGATTTACCTTGTATATTATTTATGAATTACGGAAAAGTTTTTAATGAGTTTTCGACAATTTTTCTTTGAGAATATATATAGAGAGAGAGGTTGTTTCAAAGCAAAGTTCTTCATGAGATCTTTGGTTCTAGCTTGACTAAGGTTCAAATCAAATTAATTCCTACTAGGTTACCAACTTATATTGTTGTTGGTTGTTTAAACTACCCTCCATCCAAATATTCTAGTGAATATGAAAATCCAACTAGGTTTTTCTTAGGAAGCAAATATTATCTTGAAGCATCTTGTAGCATCATCATTCTTTCATATTATACATATTATTTCTATCATATATGGATATACTTTGCATATCCTATTTATTTCATATTATTTAAAGAGACTCTTTGTAACAATGGTATCGAATTCCAACTTGGGTCAATATTATGAGGATTATCTAGTTGATTTGTGGTCAAATTTCCTTGCCTAGGAAACAAAATTTCAAACCTATGGCTAGAATTTTTTTCCTTTAGTAAAGAACCATTGACATATAGTCAAAATTGTCTCCAACATACTAACATCAACAAAAAAATCAAAGGCCCACTCCCATATCCCACCCCCATAAAAATTGAAGAATAAAGCAAGGATCACTACTAATTCAATTCAACCCATCTTGGGAGTCAGGTTAGAAATCATGAATCTTAAATGGGTTGAAAGAAAGTCTATTATACGACAACTGCCATCCATCTTATACACTAGAATCACCTAGCTAGTAATTTTTACGGGATGGAGACAAACCTACCTGTCATTTTTACTTTATAATTGTGTTGCAGTTATTGCTATTCATCTTATAAGCCCACTTTCGTATAATATTATATTATTGCACATTATGTTTTCTAGCCGCCTGCTAATCTTCTTTTCTAAATTTATACTATACAACTTAGTTATTATGATGGTCCTATAATTTGAGAGATTTTTTTACTATCAATTTTTAAATATAAGAACATAAAACTCTTCACCCAAAGATTAGGAAAACCTTACTTCCTACTAAATTAAAAGGGTTATAGATATTAAAAAATATATATAAATAACATTTTTTAGAATTCATGCCTAATATTATTAATATCTTCATGTTTTTTCTTTACAAAATGTTTAGCCCCAATTCAATTTTTATATAATGAAAGCATCCTATATCATTAAAATAATTAAAATGTTATTTAAGAAATTAAAAGATTTATATAAATTTTTAAGATATAAGTTATAATCTCTACTAACCATTTTACCTCATTTATTAACTTTTTAAATTAATATGAGTCTACACAACTTTTTAGATTATAGTACTTTCTGAATATGTAATACTTTTACTTTGGTTTCTATTAACATATCTGTCACTTATCTCTTTTAACCAAAGTCTTGTACCTTTTTTTCATAGCTTTATGGGTTCATGTAAGGTATTCTTGATATCTGCTTTAGTATCACTGCACCCATTCTCGTACCAAGAGTTGGTTCGACAGTTTTTCTTTAGAGATATAATGGAAGAATACTTGTGGATGCTTATAGGCGGGGTGGAGGGTGCGGTCGGCTGTGGCCGTCCTCACCCTGGTTCAAACCTCATGCCTCAATTTTTACGGCGCCCCCACTTATCAGGCGCTAGATACATTAAATATAAAAAAAAAGTTAAGAGTTTTATGGTGAAGTTATGATACACATCTTTGATATTATTATTAATAAAGGGGAGTTTTAATTTGTTTTTTTAATATTTTAGGAAAAATTTTAGTTTGATTTTATAAAAAATGGATGATTTTCATTATCATATAGATGTTATTTTGTTTTGTATACCAGTCAACATTTGGATTTAAGATTATGTGTTTATGATCTTAAATTAAGCTTATAATTATATATAATATCTATAATTACAAATTTGATTAGTTAAAAAGATTGATGAAATGACATATTCTACTAATTTATTCCCAAGTCCATGGATACATGTAATCTAGTTTGGATATAACCACTTCCCTACACCATTACAAATTATTAAGTACTAGAAACTACATAATTTATGCAACTCGATATCAAATAAGTTTTCAGGTAAGTCCTCAAAGATTCTTTTGTAAATGCGACATATATTAGGTTCCTCATGTGTTCATGTGTACACGTGTTTTTGTCTATTTATTTCAAAGGAAAACCTCGCAAGGAGACCCAAGGGATGAATCCCGACATTTATGGATGGAACCCATAGTAAACTCATTAACATATACTAGTGTGCCTCACTTGCACAGATTGGAACTGGGCCCCCATTGGCACGAAACTAACCAATCTATGTATACGGCTAATTCCACGCCAACAAGCGTCCAATTCAAATCCCCTTGGGTAATATGGGAGTTTAGCTAGTTCTATGTAAATAGGTTCGTGGATTGAATTTCTCTAAATGAAGTCCACTAATCTATTCATATATGTTTATCAAGGATGACATCCATGAATGTTGAGAATAATCCATTGCATTTTCCCATGATGTTTTCCATATATATATATATAGCAATCCCCTTTGAGGTTTTCCTTATGTGTGTGTGATATTAACCATGAAACTAAAGAAGTTGGAAATTAAAATATTGAAATTTGGCCTATAAAACTTGAAAGGGATGTCTTAAAATTTGGTTTTTAGGTCTATAACCTATTGTCAATATAAGGTATAGAGTAAATACAAGCAATGTGTGTGAAAAGTATCGATGAAAATGCATTAGTGGTGTAGGGTTTTTATCAGAAGAGGAAAACATTCCCAACTACGAATATTTCATATTCATTATTTTTCTTGATAACGACTTAAATATTTTTATATAATTTTCTCATTCTAATTCTTTAAAAATAAATTTTAGGGTGTTAAAATCACATTAGATGGAATTTTTGGTTTTGTTGTTGGTATAATTTGCAATTTTGATTGGTACGTACATTTTGTGTGTGAATTTTTTTTATAAATATCTCAAATAGAACATTGTTATCATTTTGTTGTATAAGTGGATCAAGGGAAATTAGAATCTCTTCTAAACTTTTTGGTTGATTAAGGATTTTGAAAATTATAGGCATCAAAACTCAGACCAATGTTTGATCCATCTTAATTGTAATTGTCTAGTAACATGCTCCATAGCGAGTCTTCAAAATTCATATGATAATGATTGAAGTCTAGGCAAATATTAGATGAAAAATATTAGCTTCATTTTACTTCACTAAGTACTAAATTATGATATTCTTTTTTGAAGGAGAATTTTGTAGGATTCCCTCTATTTCCTTGGAATATTTGAATGGAGCATGATGGAAATCGCTCTGGTGATCTAAAATAGATCACTATATTATTTTTTTATTATCAATTTTGGTACTTTTTCGATGGAAAAATTGGAGGTATTGGTTTGTGGGGCCCATTTTATTGGAAGTTCCCACATCAGTGATTTGGGGTCCAAAACCTTCTAGGCCCATTTCAATATTAAAATGGTTATTTTTAGTTCAAAACTTCTATTCTTAGCCCCTAGCATCTCAACATTATTCTACACATCAAGATATTTCAAACAACACAAAAATCATCTCAATCAGAGTTCATATGTAGAAATTATGCCCCCGACAAGTTGATCTATCTTACTGATCACCATGGTACCAAGGTATGCCATGTCAGCTTCCATTACTCACACATGTGGAGGAAGTCACATGTGGAATTTTAAAAAGATTCTAGAGGGTCCAAACCTGAACATTAATTGGGGGTTGAGGCAAGCAAAAACCCTAACTGAAACCCTAAACAACTTTCAAACTATTTTAAATATTGGGCCACTAGGGAAAGAAGGATTTCAATTCATATTGCATTGTATATTGTTTCATAGTTGAGTAGAGCATTTGGGAGTGTATTATTGAAGCAGAACACAAGAAGTAGAAGATCATATAGAAACAATATTGACCATATAGTCCACGTCAATGCCATAGTAAGTGCCCCTTTCTTTGTAAAGATTACATCTCCTGGTTAGGTTTTCCCAGGGTACATCTTGTGTTCAATGTGTACATGGTGTGTTATTTGCTTGCTTCTTTCATTCCAATTTCAATTTATTTCATCATTAAACAAGTAATATTAAATCTTCAATCTAAAGTAAATTGATCCATAATAAGAGATTTCAGAATATTTGAAGATATGTTGTGGTGAATTGTTCCAATGGAATATCCACGACAATTTATAGAACAACTAGTTCTAAGATAAACTAGTAGCCTCGAGGGACTCAAGCAAATAGGAACATATTACCTCCCTATTTACAACAATCCTTTCATAGATGGTCCAATCAATTCAGCTAACCTTTGTGTCTAAAACCACACGCGTGCACGTGCGCACATATGCATGTGTGTGCATGCACAAACACGCGCATGCACACACACACACACACACTATTTTATTTTATGTTATCTTTCATGTAAATGATTTCTCGGAGAAACCCGTCAAGAACATCCCCTCACTTTGAGGATGTTACCTAGGTTAAACATGATTATTCAAGGATCAAGGCCAAGTCAACATCTCAATAACAATAAGTTCATGAAAGACGAACATATCAGAAAGTGGGATTTGAAACTAAGTAAGGGAGGAAACAACTTTTCCTCCCAACCACTCAAGCTACACTTTATATATATATATATATATATATATATATATATATATATCCACAAATATTAGCTCAAGTAATTTGACTTGTCATTAAATTTGTAATGGCATGGAAAGTCATAAACAACACACAAATATATATATATATATATATATCCACAAATATTAGCTCAAGTAATTTGACTTGTCATTGAATTTGTAATGGCATGGAAAGTCATAAACAACACACAATGTAGTTTGACTTGTCACATTGAATTTGTAATGATATAGAAAGTCATAAACAACACACAATGGAGCATATAAACAATGGTTAACATATATTGATATATACCCATTTTGAAAAAATTCCATATAGAAACAATATTCCTAAAAATCCATTACATTTTCTAAAACTCCTTACCACAAATGATAATTTGTATATTAATTATTTTCAATAAAAAATAATAATATTATACTATAATTATTTTAAATCATTCAAACCACGCTTTCTTAAATGTATTAACATCTCCTCTTAAATATTTCATGTAATAATAATAACCTCTTTTCTTTTAGAATATGATAAATACATAATTAATCTTACAAATATTATTGTTATGTCCCTGGGTAGCAGAAACATATAGCAACAAGTGCCACAGGAGTGGCTATGTCCCTGCCGATAATGAATGAAATGCAATGCAATTTGCCAGTGATGGTCTATGCAAAGCGTTGCTAAATTCTGCTATGTTTGTTTTATGAAAAGATTTTACTGCTATGTTTGTTTTATGAAAAGATTTTACTGCTATGTTCGTCGTGGTTGTCTTTTTTATAATGTTAGTAATATAGCTTTTGGTTTGAATAATTACAATTATTGGTTTGAGTAATTACAACATGGTTATTTATTACGTTACAACTATTTTTTGGGCTTTAAGCCATATTATTTTTATGACTTCAGTTGTGACCACCATATTTTTTTATGGCATGGTTATTTATTAAGTTACAACTATTTTTTATGCTTTAAGTCATATTATTTTTATAGCTTAAGCTGTGACAACCATATTATGGCTTAAATAATATTTATAAACAAATTTACCAGTTAAGGCCATGTAAGGCCATGTTCGTCACGGGGGAATGAACCAGCTAAAGTGCCAGATTCATGCAATCAGCTCACAGTCTGCATCTCGAACAACCGAGTGTCCTTTTTTAGTTGCAGAATACTGATAAGGGGCTGATCCTGTAGCCCAAAAAAGGTAATCTCTTTCAAATAATCAGGTATTGCTCCAACTTAAAAAAGATTTGCATCCAGAAGCTGGTCATCCACTCCACTGCCTGATTCGAAAAATTGCGTTTTAAGAAGGAAGGCTATTTAATTGACCAGACCAATTACAGTGGATGGAGGGAAGGAATCAACTGAAAACATGCTGGAAATAAGCTAAATCCCTTAATAACATGATAGTTCAAGAACCCGATTGAGGAGCGAAGCCTCGGACACTTGAAAAACAAGCTGATAGATGGCATTAATGGCCTTGGCGATCTCGAACAATACCAAATTCCCATCCTTACACAAGATGTGTAGGTAGAGGGAAATATGGCTAACATCTAAAAAACAATAACTGTAAACATTTAGGTGAAACCTTGCATTGTAAAAAAATATTGATTGGAGCTGATTGTTATACTAATTAAATATAACTTTACACTGCTTTCAGGGGGTTTTTATGTTCAGGACTGTTCGGCCGAGCAACACCTATGCAGTAAGAGTCCTTTGAGTGCCCAAGGTTGAGGCGCAGCCTTGAATCATTAAGCAAAGTTTTTTGGGTGCCCAATGCCCATCCCTTTCACACTTTAAGTGGTCAAACTAAGACGTGGACGTATGATGGGAAAATATGATGAAGGCATTTTTGATAGTGTATTGAAAAAAAATGGCCTGAATAATAATCCTCATACGCTCAGAAAGGGTGACCAAGAAGCTCAAACCTTCGTCATTCATGCAGCCAATCTCACGTCGTCTCAGCCTTTTGTTACAAAGAGAATTCCAATAAGAGGACTTTTTCCTAGTAGATAGTTCAAGGATTGTCTCATAGTAGAAAATTGCTCCAAGTCACATGTTTACATATAAAACTTATTTATTTACGAAAAAGAATGTCACATCATTCTATAATGAAATGGAAAATGCCTATATTAGGAAACAAAGATTTCGCGTCTCTCTGAGTCATCTCATAGACTCTCCATTTTTAAATACAAAACCATAGAAGAGTTAGATATTCGAATAGGACTCATGAACTTAAAATGAAAAAATATCAGAACATTGGACTAAAGCCAAAATTCAATTTTCATTTTTTATACCATCTCAGTCACGTGTTAGCTGCCAAAACACTGTGAAAATTTGTGTGAGTACAACCGAACGAAGCACGCTGCACGGTTGTGGGCTCTTCCCACCGCCGACCTGGACAAGCAGGCGGGCAATAGTTTTGCAGAGGTTGGCAAACTGTGCGATGAATTTAGCCACTTAACGCGTATTGATTGGGTGCATGTATATTCTGAAAGTAAACGATGAAACACTTCCATTTTGAGTTTACCGAAAGGACGTGTGTCTGTGTCTGCATAGTTTATGATTTAGAGTCTACACGTCTACATCTTTATGATTTCGAGTGTACATCGTGTAGCTTTAGTGTAAATCATTGATAATGGATAATAAACATTTGAATTGCCATAGAATTCAATGATGCGACACGTTGTAACCATGCAATTAGTCTGTAGTGTATTGTATTCAACAAATGATGATAAATTAATCCCAATAACATATGCTACTAACAACAGGTGTTTTATGGACCAGGGGACGCTGCGACAGACAATACACCAACCCAACCCAATATTCTATCAATCTAGAGTTCGTTTCAGACAAGCCACGGGAGACTTAGCTCATGTTTTGCCACTAACTTCCGCAGCTGTACCTCCATGTTTTGTTGTAGCAAGCTGACGGCCGCAAGCGAAAGAGTGTAGATGGTGAAATTGTCATAGATGAATAACCTGCACATCATATACATATATCCAATAATACATTATCGGCTTCTCAAAATTACACCGTGCCACCACAATAGTTCATAAGTCCATGAATATACAAAGTGCAGCTAAGAAAGCGACACCAGCATTAACGGTAGTATATCCAGCAACAGAGCTAGCAGCACCAATAGCATATAAGGTAGAAGCAGAGACAACGTATCCTCTGGTTGATGGAGTTGTATATTATGTAGTTAATCCAGCAGCAGAAATCAGTCAAGCAGTAGATTAAGCAAGTGATTTAGTTGTTTATGGGTCAGTTGATTCTGGTGATGCACCATGCACAAAGGGTTTTTGGTGCAAACAATGCCTCTGAAATGCGCACGGTAAGTCTACAGGATTAAACATTTGATTTCCATTTTAATTGTACTCTGTTCATGTTGCATTCATCATCTGGTCATGTCTTTCTATGATCGTCTATGTAGGGTGTTCTATGTGTTAATCAGCTATGTTGGGTGCCCCCCCTCCCCAGAAATGGGCTCAGAAATGTGGGAGCTAGCATAATTGAATTCAGATAAGGGTCATGGGTCATTTATTGGCGTCCTCCAACCCCTTAGAGAAATGGATGGGGATCAACTAACTAAATAACTGCTGCTCGAGCGAATGAGAACGAATGAATGCTACCTGTACGTATCTCTCTCTTGCAATATTTCTCTTGCCATGGAGATGAAGAACTAAACGTTTGCTTGCTTTATCATTTCCACCGTCGTGAAGGTGCACAATTGTTTTGTAGGGAGGGTAAAATAATTATATGCAGGCAAATAATGATATGCAAGCAAAGGCCTACTAATAATTCAGCGCCAATAAGTTTATGCTATTCATTTTGTTCGTTCTGCTCGTTCGCTTGTGTTTATCGAACCAGGGATTTATACAGAAACACAAGTCCTTGAGCAACAAAGTAGCCCTAGCAAGGACAAGGTGCCTTACAGCCCTTGCAGCATTGAAGATACTCCAGCGAAATATAACTATTAGAACAACATACAGAGACAAATTAAAGATGGTAGAGAAGAAACTAAGGCCTTGATGGAGGTCATGGACAGACTGAAATACAAGGGATGTTGTAAAAAGCATTACAAGAAGAGAAATGGTACCAAGGTGCAAATTTTCTGTGTGGTAGGTTTTCTTTTTAATGATCTCTAGCATAGACATGTCATGGCTTCCATGTTGCGGTTAAATTTACTGGTTCTTTTCTCTCTACTATGGAAACTTTTTAAAATAGTTTTCAAGCACTTTGTATATGGAAGCTATTTAGCATTAGGCTTACCGCTGATGAATCGATGAGGAAGAGCCTCAGCATGACAAATCTCTAGTTAACTCCTGAACAATCTGAATCTGAGGATGCCATAATCGGGATAGACGTAGGAACATATGACATATTCGGGATAGACGTGCAGCAGGCGGAACACGGAACAGGTAGGGCCGGGGCGCTTCACTTCGCTAGGACTTTAGCAGGCAGAGCAGGGCCGCTATCGCGATCGCTTTGGGAGGTCAAGGAAGGATGGATGCTATCCCTAGAACTATCAAATTGCAATGGCGGTGGAGGCAGTGCAATGGCAGTGAGCTCGTGTCAATGGGATGCGGAGGTGGTGAGGTTGTGTCAAATGCCTCAAATCCATTTACGCCATAAAGCTCCACTTGTAGACAAGAGGCGGTGGGCGGTCACAGTGAAGTTATGGTGCAGTAAATGTAAATGTATGCTAAAATATTTTAACATCATAGTCTTAGAAAGCAAGAAATATGTTTGTTCTCACAATTTCGCTTTTGGCCCGGCAATAGCATTTCAATAAACGAAATTAAGTTTATTATTTAATTAGAAAATTAAGAACTATAGTTTGGTAAAACGAAAAATGTTTCAAGGTCAAAGGATAACTAATTGAAGTCAATGGCCAATCCATTACAATAGTTACCCTGGCCTTCCGCAGGGAGTAATAAGAGAATGGGATTAATATTTTCACATATAGTTTAATTTTTTTAAATGTCAATGTTTAACTATAGGTTTGAATTTTCATATTAAACTGGAATTTTAGATAAATTATTTATGTGTTGTTTCATTAGCTTGTACGGCTGACGTCCATTCTATAGCAAAAGACGTGGCGGCGTAATGCTCTGAAAGCGAGAGTAGTAATGCCATTTAATAACGGTTAAGCTCACTCGCCTGATTCCTATGGGGAAAAGTGAGTAACGAGTGATTCAAAATAGCTATTGATTGAAAGGGACAACTAGCACAGACTCGCTGGGCGTCAACGGTTCAGGAACGGTCTGATCCCGGCTCTAGACTCCAAGAATGAGACTGAGGGGGGAGCCGGGGGCATTTCATTCATTATAAGAGGTGCCTGATCCTTTGCGTGATTAGTATAGGTGGATCGATGAAACGTTGTGACTACAATAGAGTAAATTTGGCAATGGGTGGGATGTAGAACCCAAAAAAGCGGAGCCAATTCTAAGTTGAATACCTACATCAAATCCTTCTACCACTGAAAGTCCGGAATGAGATTCTTTCCGTCCACGTGGACACCATCTCCATGGTCAAGGGAGGGCGGGGTCCTTAGGATCAAGTATAGATCGGATTTGGTTGGGCAAGGGAGCCGAGTCGCCGAGTGTGGTGAGGGATTTGTACTGGGGTAAGAGGTGGAATTAATATTTCGGGTGCTTCATGGTTTTGAGGGTGTTGAATCCATTTCTATTATGAAATTTTCGATAAAACACAATTAAATTTTGATTTTGCAAAATAAAAAATACCGAATCCTATTGAAAATACCCATCCAATCCAAATCGTAAATCGTAGAATTTTTAGACTTCTCCATGGGCAAATGACTTGTATGAAATATGTACTTGGTAAATTGTTGCTAGAAATTTAAGGTTGTATCTTGTACAACGAAGACCGTTTTAATCACTCTGTTCCAGCTTAAATATTAGTAACTACTTCAATGATTGCTACTTGGGAGCATCATAGAATATACTCTAGATTTTAGTTGAGTTTTAGTTAATTGAATATGAGCGTCCGTAGAATCCAAAATAAAGGCACATCCAAACTTATCATAATTGGAATTCCATATAGCGAAAATAAAGGCAAAGCCAAAGTTAGAGCACAATCATACTGTCGATAAAGCTTTCTATACACAGGATTTGCTCAACCTTTGTTGTTTGCAATGTAATGCATTGATGACTGCCCTTTATTTTTTCGTCATGTGCCTTGAGCTTATGAAAGCATCTAATGAAGCCAGTGATATGTAGGTTTTGTTGCACCTTGCATTGGTTGAAAATATAGTAGCATAATTCCAGTATGAATAAGAATACAATTTGATAAGAAGAAAATACTTAATAAAAAAATCAAATACGAATAAAATACGTAAGTAACCTACTTATATATAATACTTTTAATCAAATATTTACAAATACATCATAAATGTACATAGACATTTATATAATAAAATCAATCATTTATTTTAAAAAACAAAATTATAAAATCTCAACACCCTTGAATATGACAAGTGTGAGGGACGACAAGTAGTGATTAATAATTATTTTAATAAAATAGTATTAAATTGAATGGTATGTTTGTTTTATAATGTTTAAACAATTAAAGTTTTTTTTTTTTAAATTGGTTTTGAAAATTTAATTGTTCACTAAAAATCTTATCCATATCACTTAGACTCAATATTTGTCGAATTCGAATTTGTTCTGAATTTTCGTACACGAACTACCAATATGACCGAATTATGCTACTATGGTTGAAAATAAGATATAACAATAAATATTTTGCCCTTGCAATCCAAAACCTTTCAACCTATTATTTATGTATTCAAAAACACAATAAATTGTGTTTTTGAATACATAAATAGACTCAATATCTTCAAATACCTCCATGGTACCCAAATTATGCAATTTCCATAACTAATATATGCGATTCTAAGATTTTTTAAAGATTTCGAACCATACTCCAAACAAAATAAGATGGAAAATATGCTCGAAAAAAGTTGAAAACTTAGAATATTTGGACTACACTATTTTGGTTATCACCGGTGTCCAATATTCGTCACTCCCAATAAAATGCCTCATCATTGCAATTATTATACCATGGAGATGAGATAGTCATTATTATACCATGACGATGAGATAGCCATACATACACTAAAAACATTGAAGTTGTTATCTCTGGTTTAAATGGCATCTACTTCAAAAGCTCTTAGCAAGGACATTGCAATTATGCTACTCTTTCTTTATTATGTAACACTACTATTAAATTTTATAAAATATAAACTCTATTTTTCTCATAAATACAATATTTTAAAATAAATATGTCATCAATAAATATTGCAAACTTAATCATACTTTGTAAATTAAATCAAATACAATAATATTGTTTCTTTTTTAAATATACCATCTTAAACCTAGATTTATCAAACATCGAGAGGGATCCAATTTCTTGAGGTGTAATTTTTTTTGTTTTATCTTAAATTTTTTACACATTAAGAAAAAAATTACCCCTCAAGAAATTGGATCCCTCTCTTTTAATTTTTTAATTATTTTTATTTTTTATTTTTGATAAGTTATGAGCGAACATGAAATTTTTAATTACTTTTGTTTTTTATAAGTTATGAGCCGACATGAAAACGTAACGTGACAAAAGTGACAAACGTGACAAATGTGACAAACGTTACAACATCTCCCCCATACTGGGTTGTAACGTAATGTGAAAAACGTGACAAACGTTACAATATCTCCCCCATACTGGGTTGTAACGTAACGTGACAAACGTGACAAATGTGACATGTGACATGTGACATCCGTTACAGGATCTCCCCCATACTACAAACGTGACAAATGTGACATGTGACATGTGGCATCCGTTATAGGATCTCCCCCATACTATTACTTTTTACATTTTGTTACTTTTGAAAACGTTACATGTGACATGTGGCATGTGATATCCGTTACAGGATCTCCCCCATACTGGGTTGTAAGCACCTCGTTTACACTTGGTATAATTATACTCATTTTAATGTAATAATAACATTACATCACTCTTTTATCCATAATATAACTAATTAAATGTAAAAATTTTACTAGAAAATCTTTATACACTTTCATGTTATAAAAAATGAAAATGTTAAGAAAAACTAAGTCATATTACCAAGCATATATATATATATATATAAGTAAATTGAATGAAGATAAAAAGATTATAGGAGAGGTAAAATATTTATTGTCAAATTTCAATATTAATAAAATTGTCTTAATAAAACACATATGATGGAGGAGACAACCTAATTATCTATGTTTAATACGGGTAATTATACATTTAGAGATGCAATTTCAACATTCATCTTAATTAATTAAAAAAAAAAGTTATTGACCACCACCTTTACTAAATTGAATATATAAATTATGGGGAAGAATGTATACTACATTTGGATAATTATATGTAGAAGAGCATGAAAATAGAAAGCACAATAATTTAAACCTCGAGTGAGCATCAAAAGAGATATAATAGAAATAAGCACCAACTTAAATCTAAATTTAAAGAATCAAAACGGATATAATATAAAGAAGTGCTAAGTTAATAATACTTAAAACATATTTTATATAATTTTGTTATATTAAGTAAGGGATGTAATTTCATTATATTAAATAGCAGTTGTAGTGAATGATCTTTCTTTGGCTTCATAACTTCAATGTTCAATGTTAAGCACTTTGGCCATTTCAAAATGGTCCCATGTGCCATTGAAATTATAAAGGAAAAATAATCACTGATATAGATTTATTAATTAAGTTTGTCTCTAGACCATAAGGTGTTACTCTGTAGATATTCTCCTTCATAAGTATGAGATCCCACTAGTTCATTGAATGAACGATCCCTCTTGGCCCATTGATAGATTTCCTATCACTCAACACCTCACCATATGAAACCAATGTATTAGTTATAATCATAACGTCATCATCTCATAGAAAATAATCCACATGCTAACTATCATAGCTCTCATAACATCATTGTCATCACACCATCATGTATAGTAAAGTACCACATGTTCACACATGCCAAAATAAAAACATCTTATCACAAAAGAACTGCATGCAATTACATCATGTCACCACATCATGAAAAATCATTATAAAGAATATCACCTCATCTTATCTTCATCAAATATATAACAATTCCATCACATGCCATCAAAGAATTACATCAACATTAATACATGGTAAATACCACATGTGCTCTTGAGACATCATAACAACTTGGATATGATAATCATCTCATCACATATCATATGCAACTATAAAACGACATGATTAACTAAATTAACACAGTATATCCAATGACAAATAAAATAACAGATAGTATATCGTAATCCAATGTCAAATAAATTATCCTCTAACACCCCCATTTAGGATATGTATATGTCCCAACTAAGTTTGTAAGTCCAATATAGTACTGAAAACAAATTTAATCAAATAGATAGGGAAAATCACAATGCATAGTCGATGTGTCCTCCTAGGTAGAATCCCTTGCATTGTACTAGTTCCATTAGACCTTAACTTGTTCAATTTCTTAGCTCTTGAGTTGCCAAACACTATGGTTTAGTAGAGAGAATAGTTCTACCTAGATATCTCCCTCATAAGAAACCTACAACCCCTCAAATGTCAACACATGGGAAGAATTACCAACACGATGCCCAAGTATAGAAATGTGAAATACATTATGCACCTTTCTTAGATGGCTTGGCAACTCAATATTATAAGCAATTGGTCAAATCCTCTCAAGGATCTTAAATGGTATAACAAATCTTGGAGATAATTTCATTCCCTTACCATACCTAAAAATACTCTTAGATGGTCCGACTCTAATAAAATCTTTGTTACCTTCCTCATAGATTCTATCAATTCTCTTAGCATCTGCATAACTTTTTTGTCCATCCTTAGCCTCCTTAATCCTTTGCTTAGTTGTAATCATGTGTTGCTCCATTTCTCGGAGCATGTCAGGATCCAACATGACTCAATCCACTAGTTTATCCCAACTTAAGGTTGCTTTGTAGGGTATCCCATATACAGATTAGTATGGGACTACATGGATATAACTATGATAACTATCATTATATGCAAATTCCATCAACGAAATATGATTTTCCCATTGGTTTTTTTGGTCCATGACATACATTCTTATCACACCTCTAATTCTTTGTTAACTCTTTTTTTTTTATCCATCCATTTGTCGATGATATGTAGTGTTAAAGTTGAACTAAGTACCCATATAAATTTGGAGGCTTTGGAAGAGCCTAGAAGTGAATTGAGAATCTATGCCTGATATGGTTTTCCATAACACTCCATGCAAGCTAATTATCACCTTTAGGAAAACATAGGAAATGGTTGGTGCATCAAAGGTGCTCTTAACTGGCATGAAATGAGCAGTTTTAGTTAGCTTGTAAACTAATACCATGATGTATTCATGCCTATGGGGAATCATAGATAAGTTTCCCACAAAATACACTGAAATAATTTCACATTTAGTTTGTGGTATACCATGGGGTTGTAGAAGAAGACTTACATGGGGAGGTTTTTTCCTTAACTTGTTGACATTCGAGACATTGTGCTACAAAATGTGCTATATATTTTTCATTCGAGTGTATAAAAATATCATTTGTATATATGCATGCATTTTCTTTACCCTCTGGCGTGCAAAATAGGGAGCTCTATAAGCCTCCTCCATTACAAATATCCTAAGATCCCCATTCCTTGGAGCATCATCTACCCTCAAATCATTAAAATATGTCAATCTCTAAGGTGCGCCCTTTCAATTTTGATATCATTAGTACCCCATCTTGCAAGGTGGATTTCAATTGTTGGCAACTATATTTTGTAAGGTGGCTTTAAATATGGTCTCTAAAGTCTACTTTGAGTGATAATACCAAATTAATTATGGGCCTTAGCGGCTTAGAGCATCCACAATATTATTTTCCATACCCTTGATAAAGGATATTTTGAAATCATATATGCTAAACAATTCACTCCAATGTCATTTCCGAGCATTGAGATCCTTTTGGATGAAAATGTGCTCAAGACTCTTGTGATCAATTTTTAGTTCACACTAAATCCTCATTACATAATGTCACCATAATTTTAGGGCTATTATAATTGCCACCAACTCTAGATCATAAGTGTCATAATTGATCTCATGGTCCCTAAGTTTACGTGAAGTGTTAGGATATTTAGACACTTAGGAGTTAGTTAAGATCAACTTGTCATAATATATCTATTAGGTAAAGTATGTTTATTTAGTATGCATTAGTATGCATTTGTATATATGTAATCAAGTGGTCACAATATGTTCTTGACAGAGAGTGATATGATGGTTCATCTTCTCCTCGATATTAACGACCATCGATCTATGGATTAACACCCGATTGATTCATGATCTCTATTTAAAGAGTATGGAGGGACATTTTCTAGTTGATCGATTATATGAAGCTCATTTTGTAACTTTCTTTATTTTGCATAATAATATTACCTCAAGTAGCTATTTGGATAAGGCCATGGAGTGTTTCCCTTTCAAGGGTTTAAACCTAATAAAAACGTTGGTATGTTGATCTGTGATATGTTTGTGTGAGTGGTTTCTCAAGATGTTCAATCTTTTGGAAGTATCATGTGATAGTCGAACATGGTACGAAAGCGCTTATGAAGTTCTACTTTCATTGGTGATCTAGATCTTAAACCGTTGTTATTGATATCATCAAAAGTATGCTTATGTCAAGTTTTGATCATATGCTGCTCTTGTCACTTTCCTTCAAGCTTGTTGAAGGATCTCTTGGCTGCTCCCCCTAACACAAATATTTCTTACTGTTCATGAGTGCGAAAAGACTGCTTCATTCATTGTCCAGATCACAGGATACAAACTCTGACTTTGAATACTTACATTCTACATGAGATCTGTTACACAGTCATTGGACAACAAGATTTTATGTATGTTAAACTTGAAATGACATCTATGATGTTATGGTCAACGAACATCTATGATGTTACGGTCAACGAACAGACTTATTGCAGCACTATAGGCTAAGACTTGAGCACAACAAAATTCCTCAAATCATGTTGAATTGTCTGTTTCCCCTTTCTTGTAGACTACTCTATCAATTGTCAGTCATGTCAAAGTACACAAATGGAGTGTGGATTTCAAATGAACTTTGACATTGTTAGATTAGTCCTTGGAATGTGTGTTAAGATCAGTCCTTAATTTTTCGCTCAGCTGACTACTCCCCCTAATTTTATGATCACTAATTTGTTTGTAGATATTCTTTTGAAGCCTTCTTCATGTCTACTTTTGAACACTTCACGTGTATTATGCTGTTGCAAATTATTTTCCGAGCTTCAAACTTCAATTGTCTACTGTGTATTCTTCATCTGCGTGCTGCTACAGTCAACTATGGTACCCAAAATGTCTTGTGAACTAATCTTGATGTAACCTTGGATATCTTCAACAAGGCTTTAAAGGTGCTACTTCTAATCTTTGAATGCATTTGCTTGGAGTAACCATCAATTTCCCTTGAGTCCATCCTCCAAACTTCACGCACTCAAGATGTTCCAAGGTCTTTGAAAGACCTCAAGCTTGGTTTGCCATATGGCAGCCATCTTCTTTGCACTTATCAACTTCATTCATGTTTAACAATGTATTTCTTTTCACCCATACCTGGGAGTGTTCTTGACTTTGAGCACATCTCTTTTGAGCTTCAATTCTTCCCGCATTTATCTTCTTCCATGGTTCATAGGCTTTCCTTATTGATGTGTATGAAGGATTCATCATGTGTCATTTTCTTGAACTTGCACAGTCTTGGGATTTGTGACCAAAGCCACTGCAGCTGTAGGATCTTATCGTATAATAGTCGACAACAATATGGCCAATATGGTTGCATGTCCAACATCTAATTGTATTGTTGGGAGGCCCAACACTTCTTGCATGAGATCTGCAATCCAATTCCCTATGACCAAAATCATTACATCAGTAGTAATAACTATTGAAACAATTTTCGTACCTAGATGCCTGATTCCACCTTGAGGATGCCTCTTTTTTGAACTTGCTTTGAGGAGCAGGACTAACTCCTTGATGTTATTCAAATTTTCTGATGTCTTTTGCAGGTATATGAGAGACAACTTGGGTTTCACTTTTGGGGAATGATGAGCTTGCTTCATTCTTCTTAAGAGACTTTAAGTTGTTTTCATAGTTTTCTGGTTTCTTGTTGTAACCCAAACCAGTCTTATCAAAAGCTGATCTTTGACAACTCAAGATCTCATCTAGAACGATAGAGTTGTTGTTGAACTTGACATAGGCATTTGAATTTTCATTCTTCTTCTTGAGATCAACCACTTCCATTTCAAGATTTTCACAAGTTTTCTCTTTTTCATCCAACCGGTTCTTCAAAACATCTTCTATTCTTTTGGCTTCCTCGAGTTGAATCTTCAAATAAACATTAGCCTTCCTTGTTTCTTCAAGTTCTTATGAATTTTCACTAGGATCTTCTTGTTCTTCTACTTGACTGATTAATTTGGCGTTTAATCTTTCAACTTCATCTTCTTTGTCTTTTAGCTTATCTTGTAAATCTTTGCTCTTGTGTTTCAGTTTCTTGAGCAATACCATTGTCTCCTTTTGGTATTTTTCGAAGGACCTCAAAATTTTCTTTTTGAGTCTCAGATTGTATTTGAGATCAATATCCATTAGGGTATATGTAAGAGCATGATTGGCTTTCAACAAGTCTTCCTTGTCATCTTCTGTAAGTAGACTTTCAACATCATCACATTCAAATCTACTACAATTAGAAGAATCCTTACCTTTCATGATGTTTGATGCTTGCACTTCATTTTCTTCTTGCTTCACATCTTCAGTGGGCTTGAGTTCTGTTTCCATCTTTGTGTCTTGGTTTCTTCTTTGGTACTCACTTTCCAGCTTAAACCATAGGCCTTAAACTGAAGTGTATTCTCCTACATTCTTTTTTACAAAGCTTGAGAGTCCATCCACAAGAAATTTCAAGGCAATAGTGTTGTCCTTCTTGGCATCTTTTTGTACAGCGGTCTTGGTCTTCTTGTTGGATGGAATGGGTGGATTGATCACAATCTCCCAGACACCAAACTTCTTTAGATAAGCTTTCATCTTGCTTCTCCATCCAAAGTAATCTATCACATCAAATACTGGAACCTCATCATTGGAGAACTTTGCTTGTCCTTCCATTGTGTGTCCACGAATCTTCTTCAAGCTGGCAAAGCTTGTGTTGAAGGACTGCTTTGATACCAATTGTTGAACACAATGGCACACTGAGGGGGGGTGAATCAGTGTGCTAGCACTCTTAACAATTTTCACTTCAAAAACTTAAGCAGATTTCATCATTCACATATCAACATTTATCAATTAATCATGTCATCAACATAGATCATAAAAGACACATCACAAGACAAGTATAGTAAACATTATTTATAATTTGATATGAATTACAATGAAGACTTCAATCTTTGCGATTATATCAACACCAACTGACTGAAGAGCACCAGCTCCTATTCCAAGGCCCAACCTGGGTTTCTTAGCTCCAACCAAGAAGAGGTGAGGTTTCCAAACCTCAGGGTGCAAGACTCATATTGTAATCACTTTCACTGTTATAAATCAACCATCTACTCACTATCATGTCATCAACTTGTCACTGTCAAATCAAACTGCTATTGCTGTCATCACTACTAATGTCACTGCCATAATCATTATGCTTTCACTGTCTGTAATATCCCTTTTTCAAATTTTATTAAAATGCCCAATTTTCCACTTTTTTTCCCAATTTCGACCTTTGACTAGTTTTACTGTTTTGACCTCCAAATCAACCCAAATGCTCCCAAATCTTCTGTAGGAGTGTATGAATGGTATTTAGACTTGAATATAAGGTTCAGGGATGTTTTATGGCCCTCCAAATACTGCTTCAAACTTGATTTGTATTCTGATCAATATATGTAATTTTGACTAGTAATTTGTGCATCAAATCCCCCTCGGGTAACACTGCAAATGGCCTTCCAAATGTCTCCAAACTCCCACAAATTTATGAACAGAGGTATATAATGTGTTAAGTATGTGATTAAGGTCTCATATGCACCATTAATTGATTTTTAATACTGTTCTAACTCTCTCACATTCAACAGAAAAAACCCCCAATTCGACCCTTGGGGAAATGGCACTATTTCACCTCCCAATACAACTAAACTGAGTAAAAATGCTTCAAATGCTCAAGTACAGTACATGAAACTTGTAGAAGAAATCCATGGCAATATATTTATCGCAAATATATTAGAGAATAATCCATACATTCGAAATCATCATCAATACATTGGCTCACAACAAGGTAGTGGGGAAATGGCATTGTTCTTCCATTAAAAATGAGATTTATACATTTCTACTTGGAATTTCGACCTGAAACTTTTTGGAGATGAAGAACAGAGTATTTAATTCATATTACAAAATAAATGGGGCATTAGAAGCTCCCCCAAAGAGTACAATAGCTCACCAAAAACGCCCTCCCTCAAGGAGCACGAATATGCCTTCAAAACTGGAAACGGTGGAGAGAAAGTGCTGCACTAAACCAAACCATGAAACTTCCTGTAGCTGCTACCTGCAAATACAAACTCCATTAAAGCACCATGAAAGACCTGAGTGGCCTCTCCAAACACCAACTTGGATGGGAATCTTTCACCCTCGAAATTGGCTAAGGCAAGAAACTAGTCATCCACTAGCTCTCTCTTCACAAATGCAATTTTTCTCAAATCATCAAAAGCCATTCTCATACTTGATTTCTACATTTTATAACCAACATTAGCCTTCAAGAGGTCGAAATCCTCTCAATAGATTCAATAATTTTCCATTTAGAAAATATTCCTCATTTGCCACTTGTCTCCTAGTTCCAACCTTCCATCTTCTCCCAAATTCGAATTTGAGTCTCTTTAGATTCCTCCAACTCCATGAGCGCCTTCTTGAGCCTATTTTTGGGGCTGACATGTCATAATGGTCAGGTGTAAGAAGTCAGGTCTGAATTTTTTCATAAAATGTCATAGATGCTTCATTATTGTTGTCATAAAACTAGGGAATCTAGCCCATGTGTCCACTAGTCTCCAATTTGACTCTTCCTCTCCCATGGAGGTTACTATTCCTTCCCATTTCGACCTAATATGCTCAATGCCATGTGTTATGACTTACCAACTCACCCAAGAGTGTTCACCTTCCCATGAATTCGAATTGGCAAGAGAGAGCTGCCATGTGTCATTGAAAAATCAAGCTAGTGTGTGGCCCACCACCTCCATATATCTCCAAAACCACTTGCCACCTAGAATTTCTCTTGAATTTATTTATTCATCATATTTATTAAATTCTTGAACCCTTCTAATGTCTAAATATCATTTATTAGTTTCCTTATTACCATCCCACATGTGCCCATCCAACCTAGGAAACTAGTAGGATTGATGGGATTGTCTTACTATGCACTTATTTGAATGGGGACATTACAGTCCTCCCCACCCAAGATTGCTTGTCCTCAAGCAATTTCAAATTTGGATGCTGCAAAATCTTCTCCTCTTCCCATGTGGCATCTTCATTTGGTAAGTCCTTCCATTGCACTAAATATTCTTTGATGATTCTACTCCTCAACCTTCTTTCTCGTGTCTTCAAAATCTTTTCCGGAACAAGTGTGAGCTGACCTTCATCATCCAAAGGAGGAAGTATTTCTGAAGTGATGATTTTCTGACCAAGAGCTTTCTTAAGACAAGAAACATGAAATACATTGTGGATTTTACTCCCTTCCGGAAGTTCTAGTTCATATGCTACTTCTCCAACCTTCCGCACTACCTTGTATGGCCCATAGTACCTTGGTTTTAATTTTTCTGCTCCATTCTTTTTGAGAGATGTTTGTTTATAGGGCTGCAACCTTAAATATACTAAATCATTGACTTGAAAGGTTCTCTCTTCTCTATGTCTATCAGCATATTGTTTTTGTTGATTTTGAGCAACCTGCAAATTGTCTTTCAAGAGCTTTAAAATTTCTTGGCTCTCTTCCACCCAATCTTTAGCCTTTGGGGCTCTACTATCACCAAATATAATGTCAACAAATGTAAGTGCATCATAACCATATAATGCTTTGAAAGGAGACATTCCTATTGACATATGATAAGTGGTGTTGTAGCAAAACTCACCCAAGTGTAGCCATTTTGCCCATGCTTTTTGCTGCCCTCCCACATAGTTTCTTAGGTATCCTTCCAACCATTGGTTTACCCTCTCTGTTTGTCCATCAGTTTGTGGATGATAGCTGGTACTTGGAGTCAATTGAGTGCCTACCAATCTAAAAAGTTCTTGCCAAAAAGCACCCATGAATCTACTATCTCTATCACTGACAATGCTCTTGGGGAGCCCATGCAATCTGAAGATTTCTTTGAAAAAAATATCAGCCACTTGTGCAGCACTAAAAGATGATGTAACAGCAAAGAAATGAGCAAATTTTGTCAACCTATCAACTACCACATAGATTCAATCCTTACCTAAGGATTTAGGCAATCCGGTGATGAAATCCATGGAAATACTGTCCCATTTTTGCTCTGGAATGGGCAATGGTTGTAATAGGCCGGCTGGACATGTAAGTTCTGATTTGTTTTGTTGACATGCTTTACATTCATTCACATACTTCTGAACATCTTCCTTCAGCCCCTTCCAAAAAAATCTTTGCCTCAACTGTCTATAAGTTTTGAAGATCCCCGGATGGCCCGCTAGTGGGGAATCATGTGCTTCTTGCAAAATTCGGTACTTGAGCTTGGAGTTATGAACTAAATAAATTCTTCCCTTATAATATATCAGCCCATTCAAAATCCTATAATTATCATCCCCTTTGATTCCATCCAACACATCACAAGCAAATTTGTCTTTGGCATATTCAACTAGTAGCATGTTTTTCCAATCCTTGGCAATATCCATGAGAGAAAAGGAAGGCCTTCTTGACAAAGCATCTGTTACTATATTATTCTTTCCTTTGACATATTCAATATCAAAATCATAAGCTTGAATCTTGCTTACCCACTTTTGTTGCCTTTCATTTAGATCCTTTTGGGTGAGAAAGTGTCTTAGACTATTATGGTCAGTTTTCACCACAAACTTGCTGCCCACCAAGTATTGTCTGAATTTGGCCAATGCATGCATAATGGCCAGCATTTCTTTATCATAGATGGAGTAAAGTTTTTCATGAGGCTGCAACTTTCTGCTCTCAAAGGCTATGGGGTGTTGGTCTTGCTTTAGGACAGCCCCTATTCCTCCACCTGAAGCATCACATTCCACAACAAAAGGTTTAGTAAAATCAGGAAGTGCAAGTATGGGACAACTACTCATTACCTCTTTCATTTTTTGGAATGCTTTTTCAGCCTCTTCATCCCACTTGAAAGCATCCTTCTTAGTCAAATCAGTGAGTGGAGAAGTCAACTTGGAGAACCCTTTCACAAATTTTCTGTAGTAGGTGCATATGCCAATAAAGCCTCTCAATTCGGTAATATTTTTTGGTGATGGCCATTCCAAGATAGCCCTGATTTTTTCCATGTGTACCTTCACTCCTTCTTGCCCAATAATGTGCCCAAGATACAGTAGTTCTTTCATCCCAAACTCACATTTTGATAATTTAGCAAATAAGGACTCTTCTTGCAAGATTTTCAACACAATCTCTAACTGTTGCAAATGCTCTTCCCATGTTTTACTGTAAATGAGAATATCATCAAAGAAAACCAAAACAAACATTCTTAGTTGCTTGTAAAATATCATATTCATACATGCTTGAAAGGTGGCTGGAGCATTAGTTAACCCAAAAGGCATGACAAGAAATTCAAAGTGGCCAAAATGATATCGAAAAACGGTCTTTTGCACATCTTCATCTTTCATTCGAATTTGGTGATACCCTGATCTAAGGTCAATTTTTGAGAAGTATTTGGCCCCATGTAGCTCATCCATGAGCTCATCAATCCTAGGAATAGGATACCTATTCTTGATAGTCTTTTTGTTCAAGGCTCTGAAATCTATGCACATTCTCAATGTTCCATCTTTTTTCTTCACTAGCACTACTGAAGAAGCATAAGGGCTAGAGCTTGGTCTAATGAGCCCCAACTCTAGGAGTTCTTGGATAGCTTTTTCAATCTCATCTCTAAACCTTTTAGGATGTCTATAAGGTGGTATTTGAATGGGTGAAGTACCCTCCTCCAAAACAATACTATGCTCAACCCCTCTATCTGGTGGCCTACCATGTGGAAGGTCTCTAAAAACCTTTTCATATTTTAGCAAAAGTCTCTCTATCTCCTTTGGGTGTTTGACAATATTTATAGTTGGCTTGGGAGATGTAATATGACATTCAGTAGCCCATTCTATATCCCCATGCCTCAATATAGATCTCATGCTATTGCAAGTCACTACTTGATTTGGATAAGTGTGTTGCCCTCTCACAACTCTTTGTACTCCTTTTGAATCTTGGAATTTCATTTCGGGAATTTGATAATTTACTGTATGCTCTCCTATTGAATACAACCATTGCACTCCCAAAACCACATTAGTATCATCAACATCAACCACATAAAAACTATCAACAAAAGTATAGTTACCTACGGTGACTTGCAGCTTTGGAACCCATGTTTTGCATTGCATTGTGTTGTGACCGGGAATGACAACTGTGAAGCCATAAAATGGTTCAATAGGTATCTTTCTTTTCTCTACCATCTCTGCATCAATGAAGTTATGAGTAGCTCCTCCATCTACCAAAACTGAAGTTCTTTGTCCTTGTACCACACCTTTGCATCGGATAGTATGATAGCGAGGTACTGCTGAAAGCACTTCCATTCTTGCTTTGTCCGGTGAAGGCTGATTTTCTTCTTGTCTTTCCTCTTCTACTGCTGTCTCATATGCCTCTTCTTGATCTGAAATATGTCCATCTTCATCCATGCCCCCATCATACCCCTCATTATCAGAAAATACTTCTATGTATTGAGCCTTTCCTTTGGTACATTTGTGCCCCGGTGTCCATGGTTGGAAGCATGTGAAGCATAGTTTCTTTTTTCTAAGTTCATCCCTGTTTAGTCCCTCTTTTTTATTCCTCTCAAATGACTCTCTTTGCCAAGGTTTCTTATCATATCCATCCATTTGCCAAGGTTTCTTTTCAAATTTATAGCTAGGCTTAGGAGGAAATCTCGTTCTAGGAAGCACATTTTGGAGATCCCTAGTCAAGCTCATTGCATCTTTTAATGTAGTTGGCTTGTGGGCTTTGACCAAACCTCTTAAGGGTTCAGCCAAACCTTCAGTGAACAGCAATACTAATCTTCCCATAGATACATCAGCCACCTTGACTGATAATTTTTGAAAGTCCAACATATATTCGGTAGGGGACCCAGTTTGCTTCAATTGAGCTAGTTCTTTGAAAGGCAATTCTGGATCTTTTTGTTCAAATCTTTCTAGTACCCTGTCAACAAATTCTCCATATGTTTTAACCTGATTATGACCCAAGGTTTTCAGCCCATGAAACCACCATTCATTGGCATCTCCTTCCAAATGCAAAATGGCCATTTTTAATGCATCCTCTTCCAACATAGGATTCAGCTGAAAATATACATCCAATTTTTGCACCCAAGTGTTAGCAGAATTTTGAGAAGAACCATCAAAAGTAGGAAGTGACATTTTTCCAATAGCACTATTCAATTCTTTGTTTTGGAATGGACTCCTATTGTCTCCCTTCATTTTAATCTTTTGCATAGCATCAATGTAGTCACTGAGTGGTACACCTCTTTTACACTCTTCATTCGAATCATTCCAATCATTTACTAGTTTTTTGTAATCCAATTCAAGATTGGGTTCTTCTTTGGGTGTGAGAAATTTAGGTGCAGTATGCCTTTGTGTGCTTTGAAATTCATCAGGTCTATTATGAGGTCTTGTACATGAGAAAATATGCTCATTCCCTTTCATCTTTTCCCCTGAGTGTGAACCACTATTATCTCCTATCATCCCTTTGCCTGAAAGTTGGCTACCCAACAATTCGAAACCTTTCATCATTTGTTTATTCATATCTAGCATAACCATGGTAAGTCCTTCAAAACATGGTTTTAAGGCTTCAATAAATTCCTCCTTATGTCTTAATTTTTCCTCCTCCTCTCTACCCATTGTTTTAGAAAAGAACTCTTTTTCTGCTACTATCTCTTCTTCAACCAAAACTTCTTCAACTACTGATTCAAAGGGTGGTGTTTTATTTGTTTGGCTTCTTGTTAATACCATCAGGTGCCAAGACCATGCTTTGATACCACTTGTAATATCCCTTTTTCAAATTTTATTAAAATGCCCAATTTTCCACTTTTTTTCCCAATTTCGACCTTTGACTAGTTTTACTGTTTTGACCTCCAAATCAACCCAAATGCTCCCAAATCTTCTATAGGAGTGTATGAATGGTATTTAGACTTGAATATAAGGTTCAGGGATGTTTTATGGCCCTCCAAATACTGTTGCAAACTTGATTTGTATTCTGATCAATATATGTAATTTTGACTAGTAATTTGTGCATCAAATCCCCCTCGGGTAACACTGCAAATGGCCTTCCAAATGCCTCCAAACTCCCACAAATTTATGAATAGAGGTATATAATGTGTTAAGTATGTGATTAAGGTCTCATATGCACCATTAATTGATTTTTAATACTGTTCTAACTCTCTCACATTCAACAGCAAAAACCCCCAATTCGACCCTTGGGGAAATGGCACTATTTCACCTCCCAATACAACTAAACTGAGTAAAAATGCTTCAAATGCTCAAGTACAGTACATGAAACTTGTAGAAGACATCCATGGCAATATATTTATCACAAATATATCAGAGAATCATCCATACATTCGAAATCATCATCAATACGTTGGCTCACAACAAGGTAGTGGAGAAATGGCATTGTTCTTCCATTAAAAATGAGATTTATACATTTCTACTTGGAATTTCGACCTGAAACTTTTTGGAGATGAATAACAGAGTATTTAATTCATATTACAAAATAAATGGGGCATTAGAAGCTCCCCCAAAGAGTACAATAGCTCACCAAAAACGCCCTCCCTCAAGGAGCACGAATATGCCTTCAAAACTGGAAACGGTGGAGAGAAAGTGCTGCACTAAACCAAACCATGAAACTTCCTGTAGCTGCTACCTGCAAATACAAACTCCGTTAAAGCACCATGAAAGACCTGAGTGGCCTCTCCAAACACCAACTTGGATGAGAATCTTTCACCCTCGAAATTGGCTAAGGCAAGAAACTAGTCATCCACTAGCTCTCTCTTCACAAATGCAATTTTTCTCAAATCATCAAAATCCATTCTCATACTTGATTTATACATTTTATAACCAACATTAGCCTTCAAGGGGTCGAAATCCTCTCAATAGATTCAATAATTTTCCATTTAGAAAATATTCCTCATTTGCCACTTGTCTCCTAGTTCCAACCTTCCATCTTCTCCCAAATTCGAATTTGAGTCTCTTTAGATTCCTCCAACTCCATGAGCGCCTTCTTGAGCCTATTTTTGGGGCTGACATGTCATAATGGTCAGGTGTAAGAAGTCAGGTCTGAATTTTGTCATAAAATGTCATAGATGCTTCATTATTGTTGTCATAAAACTAGGGAATCTAGCCCATGTGTCCACTAATCTCCAATTTGACTCTTCCTCTCCCATGGAGGTTACTATTCCTTCCCATTTCGACCTAATATGCTCAATGCCATGTGTTATGACTTACCAACTCACCCAAGAGTGTTCACCTTCCCATGAATTCGAATTGGCAAGAGAGAGCTGCCATGTGTCATTGAAAAATCAAGCTAGTGTGTGGCCCACCACCTCCATATATCTCCAAAACCACTTGCCACCTAGAATTTCTCTTGAATTTATTTATTCATCATATTTATTAAATTCTTGAACCCTTCTAATGTCTAAATATCATTTATTAGTTTCCTTATTACCATCCCACATGTGCCCATCCAACCTATGAAACTAGTAGGATTGATGGGATTGTCTTACTATGCACTTATTTGAATGGGGACATTACACTGTCACATACATGTCATCACATTGTTGCTTTGTCATGTCACCATTCTGTCACTATCATCAGGTTGTCATCTCATCATATTATTGCATTTTCATGTCATTGTTTTGTTACTTATTTGGTCAACACAACCAAGTCATCAAAGGTCTGATATGAGTCATCATAGGTCAAGTCTTTGACCAAGGACTGTTGAAGATACCTTAAAGCTTGTTGACTTCAACCTGTAGCTTGATTTACTGTGTGGTGCATGCCTATGGATGCATGATCTTTTGCGGTTGGAGGCCTGATTGTGTGCTTCATCAAATTCAATGCCTATCTTCAACCTTGAAGAGATCAACTGTTGCTAAGCTAATAGCAGCATGAGTACTGTGTAGCCTGAGTTCTGAATTGCTGGTAATTGATTCTTTTAAGATTACTCAAACTATAAGTCTTGCCAACTGTCTTTCCTTCAAAAAATTCAGATCTTTAATGAAGAATAATCTCTGTAGCAAACGTAGAGAAAACCGAGATAGAGTTAATACTTCTTGATGTTACAATCTTCTTCCATTGTGCAGCCCGAGTTCGGAAATGAAGATCTTACTACAACTCCTTGGTCTCTTCTGAAACTGTCATAATCTTGTACATATCATTGATCTACGGCTACCTCAGACATAAGCCGTTGATTAAACTTTATTATCTTCATAGGATCATTCTATGTTGGGCAGACTTACATAGTCAAGGCAAGAATAAGCTATTCAATTAAAGATTAATTAAAATCCCTTTCTTTAGGCTGGCCGACATGCTTGTATAAATTTATTTTGTTTTCAACCAAGATTGACTTGGCCGACTTCCAACTGTGGAGTTGAAATATCAATAGATCTTGAAGCTTATTTGACTGGGCCATCTTCCTTTTGATCATGCCACGTGGAGTATTCAAAGCCCTACACTAGTCATTGAGTTATACAAAACATAAATTTATTGTTGTTATGAGCCAAGGTTTACTGGACCGACCTTGCTTGGTTTGCAATCTTCGTCGAGGGATTTCAATTTCATCGTGAGGCCTATCATCAACTAGGGCACCATACTATATATATAAGTGGGTCATTATGTCAATGTGTAACCAACTACAAATATATGATCATACCACCTTATGCCCCAAGAAGTCATCATCATTATTATTATAGCAAGAGAGCTTCAAAACTCCATCACAATCATAGTGGCAACAAGGACCATCGAGCTACTAAGTGTGTGGCCTTCATGACCTCATCAAGCCACAATATCTCCAACAAATGACCTCATAATGGGTCATTTGTACCACCTGGTGCTCCAAAGCACACACCAACCATATCCTGCTTGCCATGTCATCAACAATCATAACCTTTGTCATTAATGCCTTCAGACTTGACATCAATGACAACCATGCTCAACAAAACATATATTTTCCAGGAAAGCTAATGAGGACTAACCCCAAATCTGATCCATTTTAGTTTCGGGATTTTTTTGTTTTGTTTTTTGTGAAGTGTTTTGCAGGCCAAAAACAAGGTTTTTGGGGTAAGCATTGTTGGGAATTTCCTATCCTCCATCCTAGTCCCAACAACATTTTGCATGCAGTCATGATTTTGTATGCATGCATGCATCCCAGTCATCAGTCCTAGCACCTAGCCCTCAGTTAGCTAGCCCCAGGAGCTTTTTTCTGATAAGTTTTATCCCTCCTAGTGCTTAGTGCGCCCTCCTTTCACCTACCACTTGTGAAAGGCACCCTCTCTTGCCTACCACTCAATTGCACTTCAGTTAGTTGAGTTATCTTTAGATCTTTCCTTGATTTAAGGCTAGATTGACTCCCAACTGACTGTATCACTCCGATGGGCCTCCAGTGAGACTAGACTACCTATTCTAACTCCAGTTAGCTCCTCATGTGCCCTCCATTGAGCCTCTTTCACTACATTAGTGCTTCCATGTGCTAGTTACACCAACCACACTCAGTTAGACTCAGTTTGACATCTGGTTGACCATTACTTGTGCATTGATGACTTCACCGATGATGATGAGGACTCCTAGTTGTGCTTTGATGACACTCCACTGATCTTCTGATCTATCCATGCAAGCTAATTCGAATTACACCCTTGGTTTTCGAATCCTATGCATTGTATCATTATTGTTTTACTATTTGGATTAATGAAACATGTGTGATTATTTTGCTCCTACCTGAGTTCCATTGGATCCATGTTCTGCTACTCAATTCTTCTTCCATTTTCCTAAATTCTTTCATTGTGAGGTTTACATCATCTCTTGGATATACTGTGAGGATTTTCACATGGTATCAGAGCCATTTGAGAGTCTATTCTACCTCCATTCTTGAGAGCTTTTTGCAGGTAATTCAAAGTTCCAGCAGTTGCAGCAACAGTAGCAGCAGTTTTCACCTTTTGCATTCGCTCCAACAGTTAAGATGAGCAATTAGAATGCTCCCCTCTCTCCTAGAATCCTCACTCCTTTCAATTACTTTGATTGGAAAGCTGATATGGAAATGTGGTTGAGAAATAAATCTCTACACAGGATAACAATAGGGAGAGAAGCCGAACCACATGCAGCTGTGGAGAAATCCAAGCATCTAAATCGATTAGATGAAGCCTTTGGTTACATTTGCCTTCATATTTCTAGAGATCTACTGTTTCATCTCGAAGGGTTGAAGACTCCAAGAGAGTTATGGCTGAAATTAGAGGGCCTCTTTGGCAAACAAGATGAGCTAAGAGACCATGCTCTAGAAAATGAATTGGTTGCCCCACAACCAAGTGATTTTGAGACCATTCAACAATTCTTCTCGAAATTTAAAAGCTTAATTATGCAATGCAAGCAGTGTGGCATTGAGAAAAAGGATGAGCAATTGGTGCTCTCCATTCTGAGTAAGCTAGGATCTCCATTTTCTGTCTTTGTATCTACCTTCCACTTTGGACGAATGTCAATCCCTGGATGGAAGATGCCAACCTTAGAAGTTTTTACTGCAACTCTCATTCAAAAAGAAGACAAATTGATTCAAATGGGTGCCATCAAGGCCTCCAAAGATCTAGCTCTTCTAGTTGAAGAAGCAAATAGTGCGAATGTGAAAGGGAGGAAAAAAGGCAAGGACAAGAAGCCATCTAAATCCAAGCTGAATGACAAGTCAAGTCCATCAAAAGGAGCCTCCAGCTCCAAGAAGGACAAACAAAAAAGATCTGAGTGTCCCTACTGCAAGAGAGGAAAGCACCCATAGAGATCTTGCATGCACAAGAAAATATATCAACTAACCAAGCTTCTTTACAGAACAAAATTGCTATTCCAAAAGATGCAAGAATGTCTGATTCTGGAAGTGGATCTAATAGTCATGAGGATTGACATGCATTGATGGCTGGATTTTCAAAATCAAAGGCCCTCCTCATAGATTCTGGAGCATCCAAAAACATGGTTGCCTCTGAAGAATCATTTTCTTCTTTAGATCTCAAAGATGGGCCTATTATTCACATGGGAGACAACTCTCAGATCTCTGCCAAAGGGTTGGGTACAGTACATATGGAGCATGGCAAGTTCAAGAATGTTCTATTCGTTCCCTCCTTGATAGCAAATTTGTTGTTTGTATATCAGATGACTCACATTGGATCACCAAAGAAGGTGACTTTTGGTCCTGACACAGTTGAGATTACAGAGATCTCTACTGGGAAGACTATAGCAAAAGGGTTTGCAAATCATGCCTCCAAGGCATATGAGTTCTCTCATTTTTTGCCCTTCTCTCTTCCTACTCCTTCGGAATCTAATGAAGATCCGAGTGACTCTTCTTCTAATGAAGATGAAGATGAAGATCTTGGTGTTGAGATCAAAGTTCAAGGACATTTAGATTCAGATCTAGAACCAACACATGTTCTCCATCCAGAGCCAAGGCCAATATGGGCTCACACAGTCCTTGCAGATACTGGGAACACAGTTGAGGATTCATCTGAACATAGAACTACCAAATTTTAGCATCATGCCAACCTTGCATTATGCCATCTACCTCTTCCTGAGAGATGCAGCATGATGGTGGGATTCACTCTTCCATCCCTTGGGAAGACTCATCATGATCCATTCGTTCCAGTGGCAGAAAGGTTTCCTGAAAGACTTGCTTCATCCAATACATTCTCTACACAGTGGGAGGCACATCAGAAGACCAAATCCAGATCTAGCACCTGCATTGGCATCCTACAGAGGATCAACTTGCCAAGTTTTTTGCAAAAGCTTTCACTGAGGAAAGCTTCTTCCTTTTCTGCTTAGTATGATGGTTCTTTGAGTTATTCACTGTTCTTTTGAGGGGGGGTATTTTTCCCATGAGGTTTTCCCCATTTCCTCAGTTTATGGACAGTTCTTATTTTATCATTTATTTGATTGTATGGGTGACCTTTGGTCCTAGTTACCAGGGCCCAGGATGGATTAAGGGGGGGTGTTGGGAATTTCCTATACTCCATCCTAGTCCTAACAACATTTTGCATTTTTGCATTTTCAGTCATGCATGCAATTGCATGCATCCCAATCATCAGTCCCAACACCTAGCCCTCAGTTAGCTAGCCTTGGGAGCTTATTTCTGATCAGGTTTAGCCCTCCTAGTGCTTAGTGCGCCCTCCTTTCACCTACCACTTGTGAAAGGCACCCTCTCTCACCTACCACTCAGTTGCACTTCAGTTAGTTGAGTTATCTTTAGATCTTTCCTTGATTTAAGGCTAGATTGACTCCCAACTGACTGTATCACTCCGATGGACCTCCAGTGAGACTAGACTGCCTATTTTGACTCCAGTTAGCTCCTCATGCGCCCTCCACTGAGCCTCCTTCACTACATTAGCGCTTCCATGTGCCAGTTACACCAACCACACTCAGTTAGATTCAGTTTGACATTTGGTTGACCATTACTTGTGCATTGATGACTTCACTGATGATGATGAGGACTCCTAGTTGTGCTTTGCTGACACGCCACTGATCTTCTGATCTATCCATGTAGGCTAATTCGAATTACACCCTTGGTATTCGAATCGTGTGCATTGTATCATTATTGTTTTACTATTCATATTAATGAAACATGTGTGATCATTCTGCTCCTATCTGAGTTCTATTGGATGCATGTTCTGTTGCTCAATTCTTCTTCTATTTTCCTAAATTCTTTCATTGTGAGGTTTACATCATCTCTTGGATCTACTATGAGGATTTTCACAAGCATGCACTTCAAGAAAGAAGAGTATTTAAAAAAAACACCCCTTCCTCCTTTCCAACTTTTACATATCTTTTAATATTGGTTTACTTGGTTAAAAGTTGCTTTATTAAATAGGTCTTGAGTTCAAGTCTTCTCCTTGTTCGTAACTTTTCTAAAAGGTGCATGTAACTTCTATTTTTAAGTTACTTTATTGTAAAAGTGCATCTCACTTGTTTTTATAAAAGTGAGTCACTTAAAAATGTAAAATATTTTGGTTTTTTGCACGCAATATTTAACTTTAACATTATTATAAAAGTAAACTCCACTTATTCTATAAAAGTGAGTCACATCAAGCAACATTATTGTAAAGTGAGGTTATAAGATTAACTTTGGGAAGAGGGGTAGTTTTTTTTCCACATGGGTCAATCTTCTCCCTATCACGCGTTTGTTTGAAGTCACCATCAACAATTTTTCAAACAAGCAAACAAGCATAACTTCCACATCTAGAGTTCGTTTTAAGGTTTTTTTTAACCGCCTATTTTTTCAATATCTTTGCATCCAAACCCTTAGTTTCTATTTTTAAAGGATGCATATTCCAGTATGCCTACCCAATGTGATATTCTATTTACTAGTTCCAACTACTTCTCATGGAAAACCCACATGGAGGATGTCCTATGAAGTAGAGGACTTTACCAGATTAGCTCGAGGAAAGAAATTGAACCTGCAATGCCCAATGATACGCCTGTGAAGTAATTCGGAACTACCAATGATACGCTGATGGCTTGACAAATGTTTGAGATGGAGATCCAACAACAGATACTAAGTCCCGATTTTAGCACATCCAACACGAGCACTCGAAGCAGTTTGAGCAGACGTCAACGGATTTTGGCTTATGAGCTTAATACATGGAACAACTCACTAGTAGCAAGAATTCAGACTGCGAATAACTCCACCATGCTACCAAGTCCCGCGATCGAGAGCAATCAAAATCTAGCATAAGATCCATAAGGTGCAGCGGCGACAATACGGGGGTCATCATGTGCACATACGACAGGGTCTCCATCCCATTAGGCTGCCAAGCACGTGTGGCGTAAGTTGTAACAAAGAAAGGCGTTGTGCGACCGTGAACCATAGTAGCATAATTCGGCCGTATTGGTACTTCCTGTACGGAAATTCGAAATAAATTCGAATTCGTCGAACATTCGGTGTAAGTGTAATACGGATACGGATTATTAGTGGAGAATTAAATTTTGAAAACCAATTTAAAGAAAGAAAGAAAAAAAACATTAATTATTTAAACACTATAAAACAAAAATACCATTCAATTTCATGTTTTCTTATTAAAATAACTATAAATAAGTAGTTGGCGTCTCTCACACTTCCATATCGGAGGTTTTTGAGATTTTATATTTTTGTTTTTAAATATATGTTAAATTGTATTGTTATAAATGTCTATGTATATTTATGGTATAAATAACTAAAAATAAGTAATTGGCGTCTCTCACACTTCCATATCTGAGGTTTTTGAGATTTTATATTTTTGTTTTTAAATATATGTTAAATTGTATTGTTATAAATGTCTATGTATATTTATGGTATATTTGTGAATATCTGATTAAAAATATTATATATAAGCAAGCTACTTCCGTATTTTATTCGTATTAGATATTTTCGTTACGTATTTTTTCCGTATCGAATTGTATTCGTATCCGTATTCGTACTCGAATTATGCTACTATGCCGTGAACTGCATGGTGCGGTTTTCCGGTAGCTCTCCATTCTGCATGGCTGCCATCACCCATGTGCATACCATAAACAATCCATCACGCTCTCCATCTAGCTGACCATATCGCCTATGTGCATACTGAAGTGATCCAATGGGCATACCCACTGGTAGATTCTTTAAGAGTCTGCGGCAGGGTGCATAGCACTCGCCTCTGCTGACGACGCAGGCTTGTGGATGAGGGAGCATTCTATACTCTCGATAGGTCAACCGAGGCAAACAACATGAGGACTTGGAGGACTCCATCGGTGCAAATCGTCGAGAGAATAGACTACTCCAGCATTTATTGGTTCACAGCAGAGGCCAGACAACAACTGATGGCTGCTCGCTGCCCCTGGCTAGGAGGGGAAAACGAGGTAGATGTCAGCAAGCTCCAAGCTCCAGCCAATCAAAACTTAAATAAATGTCTTTTTAATTCTATTTAATATATGATATTAGAAACATTGTAAAACATTGCAAAAAAAAAATTAAAAAAAAATTAACTCCATCCGGGGCAAACTTTTACCTCCGCGATTTACTTGTCCCCGTCGAGGACATAATAATTGTTTATGAAATTTATCATTCACAACTTTATTTATTCGTTGATTTATTCTCTAATAACAGAGGTATACTAAGTGCAAAAGAAACACAATAATAAGTTGATGATCTGTTTAAACATTTTGGTCCCCTTTTTAAAATATAATACTTTATAGTTTAAAAATAACTTTGATTTAAAAAAACCGTTGTGATAATCAATGCACGATTGCCTAACTGGAGGTCTATTTTCAATTTTGTTGTTGATTATTCAAGTGCTCACGTCAACTACGGTAAATGAAATGTCATGAGTCAGGACCTATGGTTTTCACATCGGTTTGGAATAAAGCGATTGGTTAAGGGCAACTTTTTGAATTCGTTTTATCATACGGTGATTGATTAAGGGCGATTTCCAGCTGTTATTCGTTCTCATTCCCCAGAAGCAAACTCTTTATTTGCTTTTGTCCTGCATTTCTATAATTATCTCCACAACCAAATATGACGGTCAACGATTTTCTGTAACGATTGTTGCAATGACCATGACAATGATTGGTGAGTCTTTCACTGGAGCACCATCATAATGATACGATGTGCACACTCACTGGTCACAATGGTTAATAGGTTATGTCTTTTGATGTGTTACTTCATTAATTATTAATATGATCTATGAGTTTTTCCCTGGAGCACTATCATGATGTGCACATTCGTTGATCACAATGGTTGATACATTTTGCCTAATTACTAATATTTTCATTACCATATCTCTAATAAAATTTGAAACTCCTCATCAACAACACACTTGTTATTAATTATTATTGTCATAATGGATGTATGACAAGTCCAGAGTCTTATCAGAAACATTTAAAATTTTAAACAATATATTGCAACCTAAGGATAACATGTTTGTATGTAATGTTATGAACAAACCTCATCCATATTGATTTGGGAAGCAAGTTCACTCTTGATTCAGACGGTATACATCTTTCTTTGCAGTTGAGTATTTTTAACATGATTGCTCAGGTCCCAAACTCGGGGAGAACAGACTTGATTACAAAACATTTAAAAAAGATTGAACTATGGACACGAGAAGCGACACTGTCAATGTTGGTTTAATATTCATAATTTCATACAAACAGGCTCGGGACCTTCCTTTCAGAAAACCAAGAGGTTTTCTCCCTTAATTACTATACAAAATCATAAGAAAATTTTATAGTTACGAAAAAAGCATTTTGTACAAGGAAAGCAAAAGGCTATGTATCTGCCTCAAGAATAATCAAGTTGATTCTTCGTTTGAATGCCTCTGCGTTGTAATCTTCTTTTGTAATTCAACATTTGAAAGCTTCTCATTCTCTAGTGCCCTTTCCACCTTTGGCAATCACAAGTTTAATTATGCCATCCAAAATACACATAATTAGTCAAAACATTAATTCACCACAATAACTTATGAACAACCCTCCAAATCATTGATGAAAACTCTACTAAACTTAAACAAGACTAGGGACTGTACCTTTGCTGCACGTGTGCTCCATTCCCTTATTATATCCCTGAGCCTGCCATTCTCGGTAACATACTGATCAACATTTAAATGAATTTTGTTAGTACAAGACTATACACAATTTCCAAGACTGTAGGTGATGTATTGTCTAACAAGAGGAAATATGAATTTGCAACTATTGCAGGAAGCCTAATATTTAAGAAATTCCTTTTACTCATGAAATAGCAAGCATTTTAGCCAAATGAAAATAAAAAATGCAGTTGCATTTGGTCAAGAAAAAATAGAGGAAGCTTTCTTTTCCAGCTCAGTTATCTCTATACAAAAATAAAGTGATTTAAGTGTCACCAACACCCCGATCACCTAGGGAACTCAACACAAGGCTCCAAATCATATCACACGACATCAAGATAATCACAATGACACCTAGAACAATGTGAAAAGGGGTGTGTATGCCAACGATCCACAAGAGAATAATATCAATAATACCAAGGTGTAAACCATAGGAAAAAAAAGTCCAGAGTATTAGTGTGCTCAACCTAGGAATCATGTACCACAACAACCATATCTAACCATGCCCACCATCTAATCAAGTGCACAACATAGAAAAATGGAAACATGTGGAGCCCCCCTTCCTAGTGACCAACAAATATAACACAACCATGCTAGGGAATATGGCATGTCATCAATCAAAACATCATTAGCTCATGGGAGCATCTCATCAAACATCTACTCAACCAGATGATAGCATCTACAAAAACATGAAAAAAGGTGTACCCCGAAGACAACAAATCATCCAACAATATCATCCTGTAGACCTTATCTTGTAATAAAATTCACATGATGAAGATCACAAGTGCAAATCTCATACAATATGAGGGGTAACAGGCTCCTCAAATGATGTAGAACCATTTCAAGAAAAAGTTCACCATTAATACATACACTTTTGTAACAGCTTCTATAAACTCACCACCACCCACATTCTATGAAGATTGGATAGGATCCTTCTTTTCAAGTGGCAGTTCTATCTCAGATCCCTCAATGTGCCCTTCCAGAGTCACATCTACCATTTGAGCCTTTGTATCCACACTCAAACTGAAAATAAGATCTGCTTTCAATCCATCTGATTCCAACAACCCACTATTTAATTCTTGACATCTTCCTTCTCCATCTATTGGGTGAAGTAGTCTTGCTTCTCCTTCTACTGATTTATCTTTGAAATTGTAAGGACATTCTTCTTAGCAATCTTTTGGTTCGTGGATGTCACAATATTTGTTCCTTTCTTGTAGACAATTCGTTTAAGTATGTCCTTGTGTAACCCATTCATTGCACTTCTTTATCCTTGCTCTATTTTGTGCTTCAATTCTTTAATCATGCTCATCACATCCTGATTCCTAACATCTGATGCAAGTGACAACACTGTGTTGTTGTCTTTGTCAGGCTAGGAGACTTTATTTGGCCTTCTCTCCTACTCTATCTCCAAGTTTATAGGCCATTGAATACTGCATTACAAGATTTTGGTGGAACCTGTTACCCCCCATATTGTCATGGGTGTCCACGTATGATCTTCATCACATTCTGCGTTACTGAAAGCCGGTCAGACTTACAAGTTTCCACCCAGAATAGGTTGAAGAAATTGGAAAAGGAATTGTCTACAGATAAAGTTCTTGAAAGCTGGGAACAAGGAACTGCAAGAATTATGCTCTGCTACACTGAATTTCTTGGTCCTGAGATTATTTCAAATTTTACCCTTCATGGGAGAAGTGTTGCTGAGACAGTAAAAAATCTCATTGCCATTTTGAAGAAAAGGGTCTAAAAGGGGTGATCTTCCCCTGATGTATTTGGAAGGTATTAAAACAGCATATAAGCGGCATATGAAAGAGGCGCAACTATCTTAGGGGAATACGCAGGTCCGCTGCGCGAAGTTGATAAAGTCTGTAACAAAAGCAAACTGAAAACCTATCCAAAGAGAAGAAGCATGATGGCAAAGACGCCCATCGGAGCCTTGCTAAATGTATTGCTGCGGACCAGTGGTCGGCTCTAGATGGTCTGACCAAAATGAATTCTTTTTCAAACTTACGATGTGGCTGTCATCCATGCTCAAAGACAATCGCGGCATCAGAGATATCACTTTCACAAACATTGAGAGCATTCACAACCTTCCCTGTCTCGACATGCCACGCACTTCATCGACAGCAGATTTTTGGATGCAGAGTTACGTTCAGTGTAGAGCCCGGGTTTCAAATGGATCAGCCTCAGCAATTTATAAAGGAAGTATTGAATAAATCATGAGAATCGCCTTCCATCGCGGTTTATAAAGTGGGGTTTTCAGTTCTTTTCAAACAACCGGTAAAGAAATCTGTCATCGCAGGCTAATTTCAGAGTGTTAGTAAGAGTTTTATCTAATTTCAAGGATGAGGTAGCAGAAGCAACCGAGTTCTGCTCGCCATTCCTTTTTTTATTTTAAATGAAGAAAGCCCGGCACGATGGAGTGGGTGCCCAAATCGGTTTCAAGTGGGTGCCCAAATGCATGAAGACGACAGAAATATTGAAAATCAAAAGATAAATGGAGATGCATGGCTGCCCACATGCTCCATTGACATAGCCTTGCTGCCCTCTGAAATGGAAGATCAATGATGTTCCATTTATCAGTGCAGAATGAACATGAGGATGTTCCTGTAATAGTTCGTGTGTTTGGCCCTAATACAGATGTAGTGATTGACCGCGAGCGTGGAGCTATCATGGCCGCAAGCATATCGAGTGGGTTCTCTACTGAGATTGCTGTGGTTTTCATTCCATCATCGGTGCACTATGAGCTCGGCATTTGGCAGCAATTCTTCACGTCTATTCTAGATCCATGCATCATCTTCTCCGTGAACTCGCAGTCCTGTGGGTAGCTGTTCTCAATTTGTTTGACGACTTAGTGACTACGAGAGGTTTGAATTGGCATCTGATTGCCTCGGCCGAATCAAAGTTTCAACCTACATTTCCTGGCAGCTGTCGACCCCCGATCATGCGCGGTGGATTATGCCGATTGCGTGGAGCATATAGCGTTGGACCCGCGATTTTACTGGACAGCCGAGTAGTGGTAAGATCGAGCATTGGACAGGCATATTTCAGTGATCGATCAATCAAGCCGCCAATACATTGGCGCAGTTGAGTAATCCACGGTTTTCTGATTTGGCATCAGTTCTTCATTGCCGATCCTAGATCCCCACATTTTTCTTTGACAGCCAGCCGTAGCAGTTGGTTTAAATTTGAAGTTCGGTGCCCTATGAAGTGTGAAGCGTGGAGCTATGTTTGAGGAGCCTTCAACCCACGATTCCATTACCCACCGAATGGAGCATGGCCTTATGACCCTATTAGTGTTGGTGATTGCCGTGACAAATACATCACTGATTTTTGATGGAACAAATCAACGCCATCCTCGGGTTCGGTTTGGAAAAAGTCCATCTTTGCAGCAACTACACCAAGAATTGGGGAATTTTCTGTCAGTCGACGGCTTGAAGGCACCTCCATGGCCATACAGAGTTTTTTCCACGCGTCATTTTGCAGCCAGGTCGTTAAGTTTTGGGATTAGACCATCTGTGCTATGAGTGTGATTTCTAGCTGCTGTTGGAAAGCACAGATTCGGGGTTTTTATTTTCTATTTTTTATCACATTGTGATAGCTGCCACTTTTCACTGCTTGAGAGTTTTTCGCTTTAGTTAGGCTTTAAGTCTGTTTAGATTTTAGTTGAGAGAAAAGTGGATCTCACCCACTTTTTTCACATTTTTATTGTTATTTTATTTCCCTTTTAAATTTTGAGAGAGCCTTTTGGCCTATAAAGAGGACATCCTCTTTCACTTGTAAGGATGGAGAAAATTTGGGAATTTCCTGCCTTTGAGCATAATAGAAAAAATATCATGGGCCTCTTTGGCTAAACTCAGAACTCTCTCTCTCTTTGTATGCCATTTCTCTTTGTTTGCCATCTTTCATCTTGTCTGAGGTGATACCTCTCTTAGTTCATTTCTTTCGATTCTTAAGCTAGGATCATATGAATAGAAGGCTAACAATCTAGCACAACTTCATTTGACCCATGCTTTTCTCTTAAGTTTTGCGGCTTTCAGGTATTCTCAGGTGCAAGAGCTCTTAGTTGGTCACTACATTCACCTGGCAGCAAGGCCCATTTGAGCTCTCTTTTGACTCCATTCGCTCCTCTGGTATACTGGCACTGGCTTTTTCTTGAGGACTGATCCTCCCATCTTTCCCATCTTTCCCATCATAATTTCAAAATACATCTTTTGTTACATTTGTTTCTCTAAGGCAGCCTCTTCTTTTCACCTTGCCCGTTTACTGTACCTGCCTTAGCGATCCTATCTTAGGGATACCCCCCTTGAGTTGGAGGAGAGCCAACCTGAAGCGAAGAGGAGAGGAGTGTGGTGACATTGGCCTCTCTCCTGAGAGTTGTCATCCAGCTGGTGTGTTACTGTTATCACCTAAACTGTAGTTACCCCTATGGATGGATCCAGTCATGGATGGCAATAGGGAAGGGCAACTCAAAAGGTGCAACCACGATCACCTCGACCTCCAATATGTATGGTTGTCACGCCAGTCGAGGCAACCTTCGCTTTATGTTATCTAGCCCAGACAACAAAGGGGGAGACCCGATCTACTCCCGATAGGAGAGATCAAAACCAAGACACCAACTCAGGGTATTTCTAAGTGAAGTTAGGTGTATGGTTTATCCTAGACCTAAAGATGAAGTCACAAGCCAAGTGAGGGGTTCAATAGGTATAGCTTTGGTTCATAGTTGATGTGAGAGTGACTTAGAATGTTTAAAGTGAGATCTAGGGCTAGTGTACTAGTTCAATGTCAAAAGATCCACTGCCTTGGGAACCGTGTCCAATGCAGGATAGTTAAGGTTTGTATTGGGGCTAACTAGTACATGAGACAGGCTTGACCATGGTTCGTGATGTCTTCAAAGGTGTAGTCTACCATGCATAGGTCAAACCACAAGTCAATCCAACAATCTAGGAAAGTTGAATTACCTTGTAGAGAAACCAGTGCCTTGGGAATTGGGAAGTGGAGTCAAAGTAGGGTTGACTTATGGTTTAGGACTCCTACAACATGAGATAAGTGGGCAATATAGGTCTTGATGGTTGAATGTGTCTAGATCTAGGTTTGACCCAAGTGGACCCCAATCCCTTAAAACAAGGAATGCAGTCCCCAAGGCAAGATTTGACAAAGTGACAGTCTAGACCTAGGTTTTGAATTATTCCGGTTTCAGATCTGCAATAATCTCAAGTACCCAGTGCCTAGAAGTGAGTGAACTCACTTCTCCAAGGTGGTGCGACTTTACCCAAGGAGGCTTCAATTGGGGTTTAGGTGGGTCAAATCATGTCGGATGGCATCCAAACTTTAGATCCTAGCAGATCGGTCAGGTAGGAGTATGGATCTACAATTTCGTGGCAATCCACCGGTTAGATCTTAGTAGATCTGAGTTTAAGTGTTCCAAGTGGTCCAAAATGGGGATTAAATCCCTTAAAATGTGGAATAGGGCCCACAAGGTGAATTTCAGAAAAGTGACAACCTGGGTGTATGTTATTTGATGTGTAGATGTCAAATCAAGTGGAATCTCAAACACCCACCACCTAGATCTAGGTCAACCTGCCCAACTAGAGAAGTGCGCCTTGCTTGGGAGAGGCTAAGTTGGCCTGGAAGGGGATTAAATGGAAGCCAATCCTCACCAAACTATAGATCCGGGATGCCTTGAATGCTATAGAGGTGGGTTTTCAGTGTTATGCCCAACAACCCACTAGATCTAGGTGGATCTGAGAAAATGTAAATGAGGGTTTTAAGATATATAGGGTTTTAACAATTTATGAGTTATGTCAATGGATTGGATAGAGGAAAGAGAAACAAACCTGTGGATCTTACCTAGGTAACCTTGTAGATGCCTTGATGATGATGATCTATGCAATCCCGATCAATTTGGAAGCTTTGAAGTAGTTTCTATGCAAATCGATTTTGTCCAAGAAGCCAATGCGCCCTCTCTCCTGCACAACAAACGTCAACAATATCAGATTTGATGCATCAAGAGATAAGACTAATGCCACAAAAGAAGTAACAGAAAGATAGCATAGATCACAATGATACTAATGATAACCCCCTGATACAAGCGAATGCCAAAAAAGTCGATTTGAAGAAGCCTTGCAAAATCGCCCTTGTTGAAGTCGCCCTCCTGTAGACAAACAATGATTTCCAAAAAAGATAGATCTTACCACAATTTCCAAATGCTAGGTTGCAATAGACTTTCCAATCACCATCTAAGAACACCAGATGCAAAGGAGACCACAAGAATTTCCACAAGAATATTTTTCTATACCAATAATCCAAGAGCCAAAGACCCTTTACAATGAGAGGCTCTCTCCTTTAAATAGGAAGGAGAGGCACCAAAACCCTAACCACTTTTTGAATGAGTGGCTAAGATTAAAAGATACAAATGTCTAATCAATGGTTGAGATGAGCTCAACAACATAATACATGGATCACACATAAAATATAACATAAGTGGACAAAGTCGCCCTAGGAGAGGGGAATCCCACCAAATCATGATGACAAAATATCATAAGAGGCTCATGGTGGGTCCAAGGGGTAATTTTATCCCTCCTTGGTCAATCCCCATGGCACAATAACCAATAAATAATCATGAAAGTACCAAATCGTGCCTCCCTAGTGAAGTCGTGGTCCTCAAAAGACCTCAAAAATCCACAGAAAGTGCCATAAGTGATGGATGCGGGCCCCGATGAAGCTGAAACTGCTGGAGAAGGTGTGGAAGACCCCGATCTATCATCACTGATCATCCCATGCCATAACTTTGCCTCAGTAGCCCAAATCGATTTCCTCAATAGCCATTTCTACCAATCCTGAAATGCCTCGGGAAGCGTGAAACTGCCCAAACAGCCTCCTGGAGTGATGGCGCTGTCAATGTGAGGGCACCAATGTGTCCGGGAGGGGGGTAATATGGTAAAAACAAGTGGCTGGACCACCCCCTCCATCATCAGCGCCCTAGGTCAACCGGATAAAAGTCATCTCTGCTCCGACAGGGCCTCCAACAGACCAAAACTGCACTAGGACAGCCTACTGAGGCTAAATCATCACTGTAAGTGCCCGGAACTGAAAACAAACTGTCCCATTGGACTCAGAAGGTCCAAATCCATCCAAGATGTGTACTCATACACCATATGAATCTCTGCATGATCAAAATAAATATCCAATGTACCGGAACAAGGCCAATAATAATGATCTGTAAATGACCAAACACTGCTGTATCCCAAGAATCATCATCATAACCCTGTAGCTGCTGCATAGAATCATCCTGTATGTGTACATAGACCATATATCATCTATCCATATCATCATAAGGTCCAACATCTCATGTCTCATGGTCCTCCATGGTCAAACTAGGTCTAACCAAGACCAAATACAACTCAGACCATCATCCATAGCTGCTGCAAGGTGTCAAGGTTAATACATGCTCTACAACTTATTCGAATAACAATTATAACACAGAGAAATCATGACTGGCGATCTAAATCCAAATATATAGTGTCGTTAATTATTATTATTACTCAGACTAGACTTTCAGGATCATACTCACTTCATAGTTGTGATCAATTTGCTAGTGAAGGGTGAAGGCTGAAATAACTGGCTAGGCTAAGGGATGACTTGACTGACTTGACTTTGTGACACTTTGGCAAGGGAAAGGGAATACACACCATAGTATATACTGAATGAGCAATAACACAGGGAATGGCGGTGTCTCACAAATGGATGAGTTGTTTAAAGAGGGTTTATTCACCTTCACAGATGCGCACAATCCATAATACAAATAAGGCCAGCAATTGTTTAGATATAACTTTTAAGTTCTATTGCTTTTTTGGGCCTGAAGTTTCCATAGCCTTGATCTATGTGTGTTTACAAACAGATTGCATAGATTTACATTTATTTTTAGGCTTTCTGCTGCATGTGTGTTTTTAAGGCACTTGTTTACCTGAGCACTTCTAGGTGTGTCATGGACAACTTGTTTACCTAGGTATTTATTTTTCCAAAAGATATAACATTTTATTTTTCATGGCCATTTTCAATTGGCATTTCTTTCACATACAAGATATAGCATTTCATTTTTCCAGATTTTGTATTGATGGCAGCACTAAAAGTTTCAGGTTTAGCCAACACAACTTTAGTGACTAGGGGGAATTCTCAAGGAACTCCAACTCACCATAGGTAAGTTTTGTCACCAACTCAGAGCCGAGACACAATAAACAGGGAGGCTCATCCAATACAGAGGCTACAGTGGGGAAAGGTCCTCCATGTCACTAGTCAAGTAGCAAATCAGGGTAATAATCTAAAAGGTAGGCCACGGATGGATGAAGACAATGAAATGATGGAGCCAACACTAGCAAGCCAGAGTATGGTGTAATGATCACCTCTATTCTCCCTAAGGAGGGTATGTACCAATGAGTATGAATAGTGAACTTCTAAGTCTGAGTAGGGACAATATAATATAAATAATAGGTCAACCAGGTCCATGTATCTATATGATCGCCAGATCATGACACTAAGTGCTAAGACATGCTATAAGAATAAGTATAAAAGCAATCTAACCATAACACAATAATATACCTGCTGAGTCATATACCTGAATGCACATCAACCTGTACCATCATCTGTCCTCTGGAACTGCTGCTGTAACTCTGGGCACTACTGACTGCTCTGTACCAATGGTATAATGGCTACATCGGTCATCTCTCTGAGTGTCCTGAAACTCAGTCATGGCATGGGGAACACAACTGCTGTCCACAATCTGATAGTGATCCAATCTAGATGCTCATCTCGGCATCTCAAATGCAAGGGAACTGGCTCAATAGTGTACTGGAATGAGAAAAATAATGTATGGTAGCCCGGCTACTATATATGTGATAACATCTGGCTCCGGCTGGGACAAGTGCTCTGCTGAAATGAGCGCTTGAGAACCTCAGAATCTCTGGTCCTCGAACTCTGCTACTCGAATCCACGATCCAGCACTCTACCATTTTATTTCCAGCTTTTATTCTTGCAACCTATTTTCTGCATTCACAAACATCTAAAAAAAATACCTCATGCCGCATGTGTGGGAAAAATATAAAACCAACTGAAATAAAATCTACTCTATGTCAGAAATATAAGTGCATGAAATATATAAATGCTAAAAGTAAATAAAACTATAATTTGCAAAATTTGAAATTTATTGTGCAGGAAAATAAAAAGTGACAGGTACTCAGTTAAACTAGGAGCTTACAAAGGAGCTTAGAGGCTAAGAAGATGCCAGACTCAATGGTTGAAAAGACTAACTACTGCCTAAGTAGGCTTATTCGGTTTCCTACCTACCCTAATCTACCAGGCAATGCAAGTGGAGAGATCCCAACTATGTGGGATCAGGGATGTGATCCCTCAAGTCCCTCTGATGGACAGGATATAAAATACGTCGTCCACTACCAGTGGTCAGAAAGCACATGCCATCAATGCATCGTTCTACTGTGAAAGGTCCAACCCATAAGTCATCAGCTTGCCCCGATCTTATATGCAGTAAATGGTTGGGGATAATGACTTGACTTCCTGTAGGAAACCTATTTCTATTGACTGACTCAGGGATAACTCCAATGTTACGAATAGGCATGGGGTGGATTTCGGCAGGGTTTTGCGGTTGAGGCGTGACAATCCTCGAGTTTCTCCTAGAAGGAACTGCATCAATTCTGGGTGGACCACCATCTAAGGAAATAGCAACTGTGCCAACAAGGACTTCCCTAACTTTCCTTCTTGTTTCTTGGATTACCTCATTTGGCTCTTCCCCATGGGGAGACACAATTCTTTTAACAATTTCACCTACAGTCAAGAAGTCTCTATGTTCTTCCAAGGGAGGTGGCTCTCTAGATATGACAGTGTTATGACTAGAACCTTCCCCTGAAGGAACAGGAATAACCATGTTTTCCAGTCTGGGAGAAACTGACTCAGAATGAAATGTAGAGGAAGTAGGAATGTGAGAAAGATCATGAGTATGATGACTAGATGACTCAGACGGTAGGAGGAAACTAGGGATATGCGGATATGTAGATATAGCATGGCTTTGAGGCTCTGAAGGAGTTTGAAAAATAGCAAGGTTATTTAGATTATAGTCTCCTTCAGGAGCATCATTAATTAGGGCATCCTCTTCCCAACTCAGAGAGTTATCATGGACTTGAATTAGGCTACCGTCTTCTAAGGATAAATGAGAAAAGGAATCTTCTGAATTAGAATAATAAGTGGCTTCAGGCTCTTCATTTGTTTCGACCCTAGTAGATGTTGCAAGATTGTTTTCCCATGGGTAGATAGGTGCAAGTCCTTGGCTTTCTCTTTCTCTATTGTGATCAGTCAAGGCAAACCATTCCCTAACAGTGAAAGGAATTCTTTCTCCCCTCCTAATATCATCAAACTCATCTTCATGTGTTGGGTTTTCAATGTTTTCCTCATTGTTTGTTTGATCATGAAGGTTTTCTGTTGGGGGAGCTTGTTCCATGCCTTGATCATCAAGCAAACTCTCATCTCTTCCTATATTTCTCATGCCATCCTCCACCCCTTCAAGTGTGTGATCTTCTATAGAAGGCTCTTGAATGTTTTCATTGTTTTGTTCGTGATCTTGGGGTTGATTTTCATGTCCTCTCAATTCATCTACTTCCTCAACAAGTTCATCTCCAATTGTTCTTGTTGTTTCAGTCATTTGCTTATCTTCCCAAAAAGAATCAGAATCTTCCATGACCATACACATATTTTGATCAACTTCATATAATTCATCCTCATCTTCAACAAGGTTAGTTTTGGCATTATTTAACAATTCATCCCCATATGTGTTTTTCAACCCTTCATCAAAAGATTCAACATGCTCATTATAACAAGGTTCTCTGTTAACCCGAATCAAAGCTCCATCAGGGTTGGGAACACAAATAAATGATAAATCCATCATAAGGTATCCACCTAGACCAGCTGCCCACTTTCTAGATAAAAGCATTCCATATGCTGGGGGCAAGTCAATGACCACTACATCCATCATGGTAGAAATGTCTGAACATGCGAAAAGATCAGCTCTAAGGTTTTTGATCAAACCATAAGATGGCACTCGTCGGGAATCTATACCACAGACATTTCCATAGGGCCTAGTCACTTCAAGTCCCATTTCCTTCATAACTTGTAAAGGCATAACATTCATTGCTGCTCCCGAATCCAACATACAATTGTGAAGGAGCATGTTTTGAATGTGCAAGGTAAGGTAAAAGGGAGAGTGACCACCGCTCTTTCTTTCATAAATGGCTGAGTGGATGTTTATTGGTGGATCCTTCTCTGTTTCACTAGGTTGTGTTCCACTAAGCTTTTGGATATGACATGATTCAAGGACCGGTTCAGGAGTTTTCTCTTGGCCAATACCATTGAAAAATTCCTCTACTTGGCATCTAACAGAGAGCACCTTCATTAACTCAGTGACAGGGATGTTACACATTATCTTGCTTAGCTCTTTCTTCATATCAATCTTAAGATCATAATCATCTATGGCAAGATCTTCTTCTTCCTTTTTATCTTCATCAATCTTTTTATGTTTATCAAGGAAAGAAGGCTGGGAGGTACTTCCTCGTTTGTAGATTTGATACTTTGGTTGCTCTTTAGGTTTTGGGAGTTCTAAGGCACAACATGTGGAGCTAGGTTCTTCAACTATATCATCTTCTTGCTCCCATGGCTCTTCTTCTAAAAGGATTCTTCCAAAGTCTTCATCATAAGATAAGTCATTTATAAAGTTGATGTTTTCTGGTTGGTCATCATGGTCAATGGTGTCAGAGGGTATTTCTTCTTCTTCATCACACCAATTGACTTCCTTCTTTTCAGAGTTTTCTGGATACTCAGGTCGTCGTCTATCCCTATCCCCATCAGGCCTTCTATTATTATTCCAGTAAGGTTTAGGGCTATAAGGATTTCTATGTCTCTCAGGGTCATTTAAACTTGCCACATTCTTAGTTAGGACAGTTAATTGTTTCATCATTTCTTGCATGACTTCTAAAGTGTCCTTGGACTCCTTTGGCACACTCACAGGTTCCTTTGGTTTTCGGAGTCTAGGGTCAGATCTGGAAGTGGATGGGGTGAATTGATCGAAAAAGTTTTGTTTCCCCATGGATGCTACATTTTGCTCAGCCATTTTAGCATTTGATTGAGCGGTCTTTAAGTCATTTGGGTTTTTATCCTTTAGTTGATAACCAACCCATCCCTCAAAAGCATTCAAGTAGTGAATGACAATTGCTTGATCTTTTGGTCTAATTTCTTCAGGGATAACAGCTACAATCTTGTCAAATCTTATGTTAAACTCATGGACTGTTTCATTTTCTCTTTTCTTGATGTCAAAAAGTTGGTGTAAGAGAAATTTCCCATCTAACTTTCGGGACCACTCACTGTTTAGCTTGTTGACAAAGTTGTCATACCCATCAATGGATGAGGCAGGCAACCTGTCAAACCACTTCCTAACATCTCCTTCCAAGGATGCCAGGAGACCCCTCATGAACACATCTTCCTCAGATGCTCCATATGCTTCCATGTGTTCCCATACTTTATCAATGTGGTCTTCAATTGATATAGCGGATACTCCATCAAATCTGGGAACCTTTTCAAAATACTTTTCAGGCATGTCATGGGGTGCACCCTGGATTTGGGAAAAGTCTAAAGGAGATGGTTTTGCCTTTCTTCCAAAAATCCTAGGAGCTTGTGGTGTAGGAACATTCTGGTTACCTGGGTTTGTTCCGGCCATTGGAGTTGGTAAGTTTGTGTTTAGGTTTGAGTTAGGAGATGAGGGAGGAACCGAATTAATCAAAGGGGATCCTGAAGCTCTGTTTGGAGAATCGTTAACCAATTTCCAAAGGAAGTTAGATGGTTGTGCTCTAGGATCTCTTTTACGATATGTAACTGGGGTTCCTTCAACTTGATCTAAGTTTACTTTACTTCTTGTGTTGTAAGGATGTAAATGAGCTCGCTCCTCAGCGGAGTCACGATTGGGAGTCGCCAGGTAGATTTAACTCTTCTACCAAGATATGTGTCGTTGTATATGCAGGAAGGACTAGGGCAAGCTATTGCCTCCCCGGCAACGGCGCCAAAATGTTAGGCAAAGAGAAAGGGGAGGAGAGCTTTAAAAAATAATATGTCGGACCAAGGTAAGCCTATTGCGTCCCCGGCAACGGCGCCAAAATGTTATCACCTAAACTGTAGTTACCCCTATGGATGGATCCAGTCATGGATGGCAATAGGGAAGGGCAACTCAAAAGGTGCAACCACGATCACCTCGACCTCCAATATGTATGGTTGTCACGCCAGTCGAGGCAACCTTCGCTTTATGTTATCTAGCCCAGACAACAAAGGGGGAGACCCGATCTACTCCCGATAGGAGAGATCAAAACCAAGACACCAACTCAGGGTATTTCTAAGTGAAGTTAGGTGTATGGTTTATCCTAGACCTAAAGATGAAGTCACAAGCCAAGTGAGGGGTTCAATAGGTATAGCTTTGGTTCATAGTTGATGTGAGAGTGACTTAGAATGTTTAAAGTGAGATCTAGGGCTAGTGTACTAGTTCAATGTCAAAAGATCCACTGCCTTGGGAACCGTGTCCAATGCAGGATAGTTAAGGTTTGTATTGGGGCTAACTAGTACATGAGACAGGCTTGACCATGGTTCGTGATGTCTTCAAAGGTGTAGTCTACCATGCATAGGTCAAACCACAAGTCAATCCAACAATCTAGGAAAGTTGAATTACCTTGTAGAGAAACCAGTGCCTTGGGAATTGGGAAGTGGAGTCAAAGTAGGGTTGACTTATGGTTTAGGACTCCTACAACATGAGATAAGTGGGCAATATAGGTCTTGATGGTTGAATGTGTCTAGATCTAGGTTTGACCCAAGTGGACCCCAATCCCTTAAAACAAGGAATGCAGTCCCCAAGGCAAGATTTGACAAAGTGACAGTCTAGACCTAGGTTTTGAATTATTCCGGTTTCAGATCTGCAATAATCTCAAGTACCCAGTTCCTAGAAGTGAGTGAACTCACTTCTCCAAGGTGGTGCGACTTTACCCAAGGAGGCTTCAATTGGGGTTTAGGTGGGTCAAATCATGTCGGATGGCATCCAAACTTTAGATCCTAGTAGATCGGTCAGGTAGGAGTATGGATCTACAATTTCGTGGCAATCCACCGGTTAGATCTTAGTAGATCTGAGTTTAAGTGTTCCAAGTGGTCCAAAATGGGGATTAAATCCCTTAAAATGTGGAATAGGGCCCACAAGGTGAATTTCAGAAAAGTGACAACCTGGGTGTATGTTATTTGATGTGTAGATGTCAAATCAAGTGGAATCTCAAACACCCACCACCTAGATCTAGGTCAACCTGCCCAACTAGAGAAGTGCGCCTTGCTTGGGAGAGGCTAAGTTGGCCTGGAAGGGGATTAAATGGAAGCCAATCCTCACCAAACTATAGATCCGGGATGCCTTGAATGCTATAGAGGTGGGTTTTCAGTGTTATGCCCAACAACCCACTAGATCTAGGTGGATCTGAGAAAATGTAAATGAGGGTTTTAAGATATATAGGGTTTTAACAATTTATGAGTTATGTCAATGGATTGGATAGAGGAAAGAGAAACAAACCTGTGGATCTTACCTGGGTAACCTTGTAGATGCCTTGATGATGATGATCTATGCAATCCCGATCAATTTGGAAGCTTTGAAGTAGTTTCTATGCAAATCGATTTTGTCCAAGAAGCCAATGCGCCCTCTCTCCTGCACAACAAACGTCAAAAATATCAGATTTGATGCATCAAGAGATAAGACTAATGCCACAAAAGAAGTAACAGAAAGATAGCATAGATCACAATGATACTAATGATAACCCCCTGATACAAGCGAATGCCAAAAAAGTCGATTTGAAGAAGCCTTGCAAAATCGCCCTTGTTGAAGTCGCCCTCCTGTAGACAAAAAATGATTTCCAAAAAAGATAGATCTTACCACAATTTCCAAATGCTAGGTTGCAATAGACTTTCCAATCACCATCTAAGAACACCAGATGCAAAGGAGACCACAAGAATTTCCACAAGAATATTTTTCTATACCAATAATCCAAGAGCCAAAGACCCTTTACAATGAGAGGCTCTCTCCTTTAAATAGGAAGGAGAGGCACCAAAACCCTAACCACTTTTTGAATGAGTGGCTAAGATTAAAAGATACAAATGTCTAATCAATGGTTGAGATGAGCTCAACAACATAATACATGGATCACACATAAAATATAACATAAGTGGACAAAGTCGCCCTAGGAGAGGGGAATCCCACCAAATCATGATGACAAAATATCATAAGAGGCTCATGGTGGGTCCAAGGGGTAATTTTATCCCTCCTTGGTCAATCCCCATGGCACAATAACCAATAAATAATCATGAAAGTACCAAATCGTGCCTCCCTAGTGAAGTCGTGGTCCTCAAAAGACCTCAAAAATCCACAGAAAGTGCCATAAGTGATGGATGCGGGCCCCGATGAAGCTGAAACTGCTGGAGAAGGTGTGGAAGACCCCGATCTATCATCACTGATCATCCCATGCCATAACTTTGCCTCAGTAGCCCAAATCGATTTCCTCAATAGCCATTTCTACCAATCCTGAAATGCCTCGAGAAGCGTGAAACTGCCCAAACAGCCTCCTGGAGTGATGGCGCTGTCAATGTGAGGGCACCAATGTGTCCGGGAGGGGGGTAATATGGTAAAAACAAGTGGCTGGACCACCCCCTCCATCATCAGCGCCCTAGGTCAACCGGATAAAAGTCATCTCTGCTCCGACAGGGCCTCCAACAGACCAAAACTGCACTAGGACAGCCTACTGAGGCTAAATCATCACTGTAAGTGCCCGGAACTGAAAACAAACTGTCCCATTGGACTCAGAAGGTCCAAATCCATCCAAGATGTGTACTCATACACCATATGAATCTCTGCATGATCAAAATAAATATCCAATGTACCGGAACAAGGCCAATAATAATGATCTGTAAATGACCAAACACTGCTGTATCCCAAGAATCATCATCATGTATGTGTACATAGACCATATATCATCTATCCATATCATCATAAGGTCCAACATCTCATGTCTCATGGTCCTCCATGGTCAAACTAGGTCTAACCAAGACCAAATACAACTCAGACCATCATCCATAGCTGCTGCAAGGTGTCAAGGTTAATACATGCTCTACAACTTATTCGAATAACAATTATAACACAGAGAAATCATGACTGGCGATCTAAATCCAAATATATAGTGTCGTTAATTATTATTATTACTCAGACTAGACTTTCAGGATCATACTCACTTCATAGTTGTGATCAATTTGCTAGTGAAGGGTGAAGGCTGAAATAACTGGCTAGGCTAAGGGATGACTTGACTGACTTGACTTTGTGACACTTTGGCAAGGGAAAGGGAATACACACCATAGTATATACTGAATGAGCAATAACACAGGGAATGGCGGTGTCTCACAAATGGATGAGTTGTTTAAAGAGGGTTTATTCACCTTCACAGATGCGCACAATCCATAATACAAATAAGGCCAGCAATTATTTAGATATAACTTTTAAGTTCTATTGCTTTTTGGGCCTGAAGTTTCCATAGCCTTGATCTATGTGTGTTTACAAACACATTGCATAGATTTACATTTATTTTTAGGCTTTCTGCTGCAGGTGTGTTTTTAAGGCACTTGTTTACCTGAGCACTTCTAGGTGTGTCATGGACAACTTGTTTACCTAGGTATTTATTTTTCCAAAAGATATAACATTTTATTTTTCATGGCCATTTTCAATTGGCATTTCTTTCACATACAAGATATAGCATTTCATTTTTCCAGATTTTGTATTGATGGCAGCACTAAAAGTTTCAGGTTTAGCCAACACAACTTTAGTGACTAGGGGGAATTCTCAAGGAACTCCAACTCACCATAGGTAAGTTTTGTCACCAACTCAGAGCCGAGACACAATAAACAGGGAGGCTCATCCAATACAGAGGCTACAGTGGGGAAAGGTCCTCCATGTCACTAGTCAAGTAGCAAATCAGGGTAATAATCTAAAAGGTAGGCCACGGATGGATGAAGACAATGAAATGATGGAGCCAACACTAGCAAGCCAGAGTATGGTGTAATGATCACCTCTATTCTCCCTAAGGAGGGTATGTACCAATGAGTATGAATAGTGAACTTCTAAGTCTGAGTAGGGACAATATAATATAAATAATAGGTCAACCAGGTCCATGTATCTATATGATCGCCAGATCATGACACTAAGTGCTAAGACATGCTATAAGAATAAGTATAAAAGCAATCTAACCATAACACAATAATATACCTGCTGAGTCATATACCTGAATGCACATCAACCTGTACCATCATCTGTCCTCTGGAACTGCTGCTGTAACTCTGGGCACTACTGACTGCTCTGTACCAATGGTATAATGGCTACATCGGTCATCTCTCTGAGTGTCCTGAAACTCAGTCATGGCATGGGGAACACAACTGCTGTCCACAATCTGATAGTGATCCAATCTAGATGCTCATCTCGGCATCTCAAATGCAAGGGAACTGGCTCAATAGTGTACTGGAATGAGAAAAATAATGTATGGTAGCCCGGCTACTATATATGTGATAACAGTTACATTTTGGGCTTCAACACACGCATGCCATCTTGGAGGACAATAGAACCACCTTCAACTTCGTTATGTATCTGGATAATAATCCTTCCATTAACCATGTGTTGTTTAAGTCACTGGTAGACATATATTCTCTTACTTTAGATCATGCACTAGTAGACATATATTCTAGTTTCTTTAATCATGCTCATCATATCCTGATTCCTAACATCTGATGCAAGTGACAACACTGTGTTGTTGTCTTTGTCAGGCTAGGAGACTTTATTTGGCCTTCTCTCCTACTCTTTCTCCAAGTTTATAGGCCATTGAATATTACATTACAAGATTTTGGTGGAACCACCTTCAACTTTGTTATGTATCTGGATAATAATCCTTCCATTAACCATGTGTTGTTTAAGTCACTGGTAGACATATATTCTCTTACTTTAGATTATAGATTTCATGCACTAGTAGACATATATTCTAGTTTCTTCATTAGGACCTATTAACACCTGAGTTGCACTCAGTTGGACTTTCAAGCGAGCGTGTCAAGGATGAACATGTTACATGTTCTTTTTCAGCGATACTGAAGTCCACCAGGCCATAATTGGGCCCTTTTTAAAAACTTTTTGCGTGTCCATATTGTTAGTGTTTTTACTTATAGCGGCATAATTTCAATATATAAGCAATAAAGGATCATTGAAAGAACAACTATGCACAGAAAAAATAGACACAACACTTTACCTTGGGAAAAGCCAAACTCGGGAAAAATCCATCAACCCTTTCTTACTTTGAGATTTAGTACAATGAAGATAAAAAGTACAAAATGAGTCAATGTCCAAGAAATCAGCCACAAAAGTCTTCTAGTACCCATAGAATGCGAACTACTTCACTTGAGTGAACTTCCTTGAGTTGAATGGTGAAATGAGGGATCCAACACTTCTATTTATACATTACTTTTTGTAAAATTTCCTTACTGGGCCGACTTGTACTTTTGCAATGTAAAAATACATTTAATGTTTGTTTTTGCTTCTTCAGGTCGGTTGGGCTAGTGAGGATGCCTCACATAGCTATAACAACAACACTCTCTCTTAGCTAGAGAGGTATCATCATGTTGGAGCTCATTAAGCATCAACTAGTCGTCACAACTGGACTCGTATATCTTGGCATCATCATTGCTGAACTCGTATATCTTCTGATCGTCACAACTGGACTCATTCATCTTGGCATCATCATGGCTGAACTTGTACATCTTCTGATCGTCACAACTGGACTCATTTATCTTGGCATCATCATGGCTGAACTCATACATCTTATGATCGTCACAACTGGACTCGTTCATCTTGGCATCATCATGGCTGAACTCGTACATCTTATGATCGTCACAACTGGACTCGTTCATCTCTTCATCATAAGAAAGGGTCAATCATCGTCAATATAGGACGACATCCCATACATGGATCAAATATAATCTATACAAGAGTCATCTCCATACTAGAGAAACAGGTTCCTCACAGGAACAATAGTCCTAACAGGACTAAGCTCATTATGGTCTATAAGGACCACCTGCCCTAGCTAGATTGAACTCTTTGTCGATCTACTAGGACCGCCTGTTCTAACTGGACTGAAATCCTTGTCGATCTACTAGGACCGCCTGTTCTAACTGGACTAAACTCATTCTTGGTCTACAAGGATCGCCTGTCCTAACTGGACTGAGTTCATTGTCGATCTACAGGAACCGCCTGTCCTACCTAGACTATGAGCACTCCCTCTCACCGAGGGAAGCATTCTCCAATACTCCAAGTCTTTCACGAAAGTACGCAAACTTCACTCTGGAAAGAGGCTTGGTGAGAATGTCTGCAATTTGTTCATCTGTCGGGATATACTGGAGCTGAACTGCTCGTCTCTGTACCATATCTCTAATATAGTGGTACTTGATTTCCACATGCTTGAATCTGTCATGAGATATAGGATTCACTAAAAGCTTCACACATCTTTGATTGTTACAGTGAATCACAGTAGGCTCAAGTGTTTGCTCGGACAATCTTGCAAAGAGCTTCCGAAGCCATACTGCTTCTCGTGCTGCCACACTTGCTGCAATATACTCTGCTTCTGCAGTGCTCAATGCTACTGAGGGCTGCTTCCTGTTGCACCAGGAAATCACTGCAGAACCCAAATTGAAGCAACACCATGAGGTGCTCTTCCTGTCCACGGCACTTACTGCCCAATCTGAATCTGCATATCCATACAATCTCATGTCACTCCTAGAAGCATATCTCATTCCATATTTTACAATGCCATGTAAATATCTTAGCACATGCTTCGCAGCAACCCAATGTACCTGTCTTGGTTCACACATAAACTGACTGAGAGCACTCACTACAAAGCAGATATCTGGTCTAGTGTTAACTAGATACATCAGTGAATCAATCAACTGTCTGTATATGGTAGGATCTATCAATTCTGACTCGAAAGTTGAGTCACTCAACTTCTTAAGGTTTATCTCCATGGGTGTATTCATGGAATTATAGTCCATCATACCAAATCTTTTCAAGATATCAATGGTATATTTTCCCTGGCTCAAGAAAATCTCATCCTGTCTCTGCCACACCTCCAAACCTAAGAAGTAATGCATCGGACCAAGATCCTTCATCTCAAACGCAGAGGCTAGCATCTTCTTGCACCACTCGATAAGTTTCTCATCTCCTGTGAGAAACAAATCATCAACATATAGTACTAGTATCAATAGTCTGCCATCCTCAACCTTGTAGTAAAGGTTGGAGTCTGCCTCACTCTTGGTGAATCCCAAGATCACCAAGTATCCATCAATCCTGGCATACCATGCTCGTGGTGCCTGCTTGAGGCCATACAGGGCCTTCTTTAGTATGCACACATGGGATTCCTTCCCATGAATCTCGAAACCCTCTGGTTGTTCGATGTAGACTTCTTCCTCAATTACTCCGTTGAGGAAAGCAATTTTAACATCCATCTGATATAACTTCCATCCTATAGTTGAAGCTAGAGCTATGATTGATCTGATGGTCGTGTATCCTACAACTTGAGCAAATGTCTCATCATAATCGACTCCCTCTTTCTGAGAGAATCCTCTAGCTACAAATCTCGCTTTATGCTTCTCAATGCTCCCATCTGCTGCATGCTTAATCTTGTAGATCCACTTGGAAGTCACAACTAACTTCCCTTCAGGTCTCGACACAACATCCCATACGTCATTCTTGATGATGGATTGATATTCTTCCACCATAGCATTTTTCCAAATCTGCTAGTTGGTAGCCTCCTCGTAACTGGAGGGCTCAGAATCAATAATGTGGGACATCTATGCTACGTATCCTGAATATCTTCGAGGTTTCTTGCTCTCCCTGAATGTACCTGGGGGAGCAACATGCTTTTCTGCATCCTCTAAAGTCTGTCAAGCCCAAATAGGCCTCTTCCTGCCAATAGCAAGATCTCTAGGAACATCTGTGGGCTCTACTGGATCAACCAGATCCATCAGATCTACAGAACCTACTGGATCTGTCGGCTCCCTCTGAAAGCCACCCCGCCATCTAATCTTGAGAGTCAATTTCGAGCATTCTGCTCCCTCTCAAATACTGAGTATGAACGAGATCTTAATCTGGCTTAATATACATCCATCACTTGCTCTTCAGAACAAGTCCCATCATCCTTCTCTTGTAGGTCATAGTCATATGGTCTTTCCCTACAAGTCAGATTTCGTCAAATAGAAATTAAATCATATTTCAATGACAATAGTTCACACAGTCATGTAAGCATCTTAGCTAATGCTTCAACACAACATACTTGGTGACTATCTGGATGCCTTCCATCTCTACTAGAACATACTTGGTGACTATCTGGATGCATTGCTCCAGTATGTCAGCAAAGAGGTTTCATCCTAGACTAGTTCCATCTAGGGTTCATGGAATGTTGTACAACACTACATGATGCTTACTCCACACATGCACAATATGAGCCTACTGCTAGTCAATCTCAATCATATAACATGCTATATCATAACATGCATAACACACTTCCTGATTCTAAGAATACAGATATGCATACAATTGTTATGAACATTTAGATTGATCTACAAGAGCAATAATGACAAATGATAATGAAAATAATTATCTTTTATTGTTTCATGTGGGCTCCCTCTTGATCTCTGCCTCCTTGCATGGATCACTGGAGTCCTTTTATCTTCTTACTTGGAAGCTAACTGCAACCTGGTTCTTCATACAACACTAATGACAATCTCGTTATCTAGAGATGATTCAATCATTGGTGTACTAGAAGAACAACTCCTTTCGATGGTCATCATCTTCTGCACTCCTTGACCTCTTTGGTGGAGTTTCTTCATCTACATCAGCTGTGAAAGCATGTTCTTTCCTCTTTCTGATGTACATTGATTCTTGTAGTGTCCGAACTTTCTGCACTTGTAGCATCGAACCTTCGACATGTCCTTCTTCCCTTGATCAAGATTAGGACTTGATCTTCTGACTTTGTCTTTTCGTCCAAAGTTCCTCTTTCCTTTCTTCTTGGTATGTGTAATGAGGGCTTGAACTTCTTCATGAGGGGCTTGTATTTTGCCTCTAGCCACAGGTCTGGTTTCTTCTTGTGTACAATCTTCCCATAGCCTTTCAAAGTTTGGTAGTTTTGATCTTCCCGATATGCTTTGGATGAAGGGATCCCAAGATTGAGGGAGACCATTCAAAGTCATCATGATCAACTCTCTGTCTACAATAACTTCACCAATTGTTCCCAAATTCTCTTTTATCTCTATGATCTTCATGAAGTATGAAGCTATGGTGTCTGATCTAGACATCTTGTTGCTTGAGAGTTGTTGCCTTAGGGCAAGAGCCCTATTAATGTTTGTATTCTCAAACAATTTCTTCAATGAGTCAAACATTGCCTTTGCTGTCTTTTCTGAGTGTTAGATTTCATGGTATCTCGGGATGTCCTCCATGATTCAAATGCCTTGCATGGAGGTACAACAACAGTATAGGCATCAGGATGGAGTAGAGGGTGTGATACACTCTACTCAGTGGCATGAGTCATGTGGTGGCTGCATGCGGACCTTCCAGGGTGTTTTTCTCTTTGCATGCATGAGATTTGCATGACTTGTCAATGATTAAAAGATGCATGCAAAAGTGACTTTTTGCATGCACCGAGATTAGGTTTTTGTTAAACCTAATTCATCGGCGAGATTATATATAGAGGCAGGGGGTCCCCGGATGAGGTTACTTAATTGGCTTATCAGAGATTGATAGATCAGGAGTGAGGAGGGCACACCAGTGCATGCATGGCGACTTTCTGAGATAGAGAGGAGTTGCTGCAGGAGGGAGAGTGATCAGATCTGAGTTGGATCAGTGATCAGTAGCTCCAGAGGCACTAGTCACCCAGATCTGTGGACTGAGATAGTCCATCAGTGTGGTTTTCTGTTGAGATAGAGGAGGACGACTTCCAGAGGAGGAGGGGTGCATTTCCTGAGGAGAGAGGAGCTCATTCAGAACCCGATCGACCGATTGAGAGTCTGAGAAGTTCAGGATAGCCTTGCCTCAGTGTTTGAGGAAGGTCTGTCACGATCAAAGCTCAGATCTGTTGAGATCTGGCCCAGTACGAGCATCAGAGATCCAAAGGGGAGGGCACACTTTTCCATGCAGAGGAAGGGCGCATTCTTCAGTTGAGCAGTTGGTTGTCTTCAGTTGCAGAGCAGAGGTTTGAGAGAGGCAGTACAGTCAAGGCCACCTGCAGAGAGTCTCAGATCCAAATTGACAGTTAGGGCACATTCTCCCAGTGCATGCATCAGCTGATGCATGCAAATCTAGGGTTTGACCCGTTCAGGGATTGAGTTACATCTTAGGTAACTTTATTGTATTTGCTTATTTTATATACATGCTCTGGGCTCAAGAGAGAAGATAGCCCCACAGGATTGCTGGTTTTCCCCGGTTGGGGTTTCCAGGGTATATGCAGTGTTATTTGTGTAATTGCATGTGTGTAAAAGTTGTAAAGAGATCTAGTTGTTGAGTTTATGTCTTTATGAGTATTTATTGATATACGAGACTCAAACCGCTTGAGATCTCAGGGCTTTCCAGAGGGAGTAGTGATCTCTGGATTAAAATTTACATGGTATCAGAGCCCAGGTAAGGGTCAGGAAGGATTAAAATTCATTGTAAAGCTGACAATACAAATGATTTTCATAAATAAAATTCATTGTAAAGCTGACAATACAAATTATTTTCATAAATAAAAAAGTCATAGTACCTGTGCTTTTTAAGGATGGGCAACTTTCAGATATTGGAAATTCCATTGTTCACATTTTAAATAAGGAAACAAGATCATCACATTAACATGGACAACTTTTGGACTCGGAGACTTTATCCTCTCCTCTTTTTGGTATGAGCATGATGATAATTACAACATCCTTCACAACTAAATACTATTACCAAATGCCATTTTATTTCCTTTGTAGTCCTACTTATAACAACACTCGAAGTACATGCATGCTGCAAATATCCTAAGATAATCATCATTTTCTAAGCTATCCTTTTCCCTTTATTATTGAGGACCAGGAAGTTTTGTAATGCTTCCTTAAATATAAACTTAAAAAGAAATTGGTGTTTCCAAAAGTATCAGCACCTGGACATCAAATTCAAACATTACAGAGTAACAGAAGAACAAGCCTACTTGGTCATTAATCATCCGAATTTGTTGAATTTCAGCATCCCTTTCTTCAATTAATCTCCGTGCAAGATGTAACTCTGAATGAAGTTGATCTCGCTGCATAAACAATAGTTTCCTCACTGGAATCAGAAGAAATGCATGAAATAAACCATTACATTAAATTGCAATTTTCTGACTAAATATAACTCAAATCTTAAAAAAGCCAACATCAACTTAAGTCCCATACAGATGACATTTAATTTATATTGATATTAACTATGCAGCAATGTTGCCAAAAGTGTGGGTGCAGGAAGTGCCAGTGCTATGTGTGGATATTAGTGTTAGAGATAATATTCATATTTAGAGCTTGGACGTATTCAGACTTGGGACTTAAACATATAATAAAATTTCACCAATGTTATCAGAACCAGACTGGTCACTGAACTGGTGGAACCCAGGGAACTGGGAACCAGTCGAAACCTTGCTAGAACTGGAAAAAAAACTAGAAAAAAAAAGGACCAAAAAATACATAAAATGTTCAAATTTTGATGATAAAAAAAATATATTCATGTACATCCACATGAATCCAAACCATTAGATATAAATATGCAAAGTTTACTAGTGTATATTCATGTATCAGTATCTAGCAACTTGCAAATAAGAGTGCATATAATGAAAACAGCACCAAGTGCAATACATATCTACACAAAAGATATAAACAAAGAGGCTCAAAATGGCCTCTAGAGTCCAAAAAAATATCATGCTACATCACATAACTACATATCATCAAAATCATGACATATATTGGGATCCTCACCATCAGTAGCACTCTCTGCCCCCTCCTTTAGGCTCTAAACTTTGCCTCTACCTTGATCACCTAAGGACATCACTCAACATCCTCCATTTTTTATGAAATTGCCTAATTTAAGTGTTAAAAAAAGGTAGAAGAAGATTAGCATGCACAATCAATGATTTTACTTTAGTGAAGGATACAATTTTACTAAGGTCATGACAAAGGTTTTCAATGATAAGCACTGAGGTAAATACAGGGCTTAGTGCTCTTGATTAAATGTGAATCCCATACCCTCACACATGATAGAGCCTAGTGAAAACATTGGAATCTAAGTCACCCGACACGAGGACACAGGACTGGAGGACATAGGAATATGAGAATCCGACATGGATACTGTTGAAATTTGTACCAAGGAAATGTTTCCCTAGTAATTTTGCCTAAGTCATTAAGAGAGGGAAAAGTGACATGACCCTTGTATTAATTGCCTGAGACGAGCAATTAATTCACTTTAGAGTTATAAAGTGACTTTTGATAAATTTAAGTGAGTGGTGAGTGAAATTAATTTATGGAGAGAATAAATGCTTTTATTCTTACCCATTGATCTTATAACTCAAGATTCATTTAGGGCCCTTGATCTTGAGACCTTTCACCTGCCCTCATGAGGCAAACCAAAAGACAAGGGAAATTTAATAAAATGGCACTCCCTCATTCATTTTTTCACTATCCATGAGATTTGGAGAGTTGACATCATTGAGAAGAAGAGGACGAGTTTTTGAGAGAGAGACCACCACCAGCACGCATTCCCAAGTGCTGAAAACTGGCACAAATACCAACGCCATACAGCTGAAGACTGTGGCACGGTTTCCTAGAGTGATTCTGGAACAGAAATCAAGGAGTAACAGCAGCACAGAAATTGAGGAACTTCACAAAGTTCAAGGAGTTTTGGCACAAAAATCGAGGAAATCTTCAGCATTTATTGCACTGTCCATACAGAATATTCTGTAGCAGAGTGGCATGTTTTTCATGACTGAGATAGCACAAAAATCGAGGTAATGAATGCTGCAATTAATGAGCAGAAACCGAGTTTGAAGACTGTATAAAGGGCACAAAAATCGAGGAAGTTAGCTGACTGTGTGAGACAGTCCGTACAGTCCTGTGAAAAGCACGATTTTCCAGAAATTTGTATGCACAGATTTTACGGCAGCCCAGTCACTGTTTAGAGGCAGCTTCTTGGTCTTCAAGGGTGGAGATAAGGTATTTAAATTGCTGAGAATTTTACTGCTGTACAATTTCTTCCTGAAAAGATAAATAAAAGAAACTCTCTCACAGGTTTTCCCCTTATGGGATTTTTCCTGGGCTTATTGGCCAAAAATTTCTGAGTCTGAAATTTCAAGTGTGTGGCTGAGATTTTCATTATTCTCATTAAGTTGTAATATTTTCTCTTGTGTTTGATTTTTTGTTCAGTTTATGAGATAAATTCCATTTGCAGCAGTTGTGATGGGAGGGCATTAAACTTGAACTCTGAAATTTGAAACCAGTTGGGGAAAACTCAATATTTTAACAGACACGATAACCCCCGGAATTAGGACACGGAGGACACGTTACAAATATTCAATAGAAATTAGAATCAATACACATGTGACATTACACGTTCACAAATCACAATGCATATGTCAATGATAGACTCATAGACTCATTCCCTTCCCCACCCAGCTTCGCTCCAGGCCCTAATTTCCTTGTTACATGCTTCCACAAGGCATATTTTTTCTCTTGGGCTTGTTGTCTTGCTAATACAGGGTTATATGCAACATCAACAGCTCCACTAGCAGCAGATGGAGCAGTAGCAACATTAGATAAACTCAAGCTTGGATTTGGAGGAGAAGGAAAGACACCAACTGGGATATTCCTCCCTCTCTTTTGCCCTTTACCAACTTCCCTTGCTGACTGAGACATTTTTCTTGTTGCCTGCTGGAAAACCTACAACGCTCCCACTAAAATCCACCCTCAAGTCACTTGCAATCCCTTGGAAAACCTTCTAATGCTCTTCACCTGCAAACAAAAACCCTCTCAAAACTCAAGCCTCACTGAAAAATGTGAATGTATGAGGGTAAAAATGTCATGTTTTTGGGACACAGTTCTCATAGGTTAGGACACGTCCCAACACGGTGTTGGACATGTTTTGGACATGTCTTGAAACCAATGTTTTAAAAACCAGAACCGGGAATCAAACCGGTCAGGGATCAACTCGGACCGGAACCGGAACCGGTAATGAACCGGAGCGGTTTGATTTCAATGAACCGGACTATTAAAAAATAAAAATAAAAATTACAATTTTAATCATAAAAATTATATTTAACTGTTAAATATAATTAGAGTTATACATTACTGGGGATCAAAGCAGAGACATGACCTCCCCTTCCAATATAGGCCAACATGTCTGCTTTGAAAACCATTGCAAGCGATTCCAATCTGCATTATTTTTGCTTTGGAAACCATTTCAAGCAATTCCAATAGGCATTATTTTCCTAAAATGCCTATCCTAGCATGACACTGAATGGCTAAATCTGTTTCAAAGTGTATTATTTCCTTTTGAATTAGTATCAAGCATCATCGGTTTTGGGATGTGTTTCCCAAAACAGTATCTTATAACCTATCTTCAGAGAAGACAAATACTGCTTGTTTATTCCAGCAAAACAATCTCTTTTTCAGTTGAAAAATTTATTACAGTAGTATACATAATTGTTTAAATTGGAGAGGGTGACTCCAGATTTAGACAAAGAATTCAGTGGTTTAGAGTGCAGTATATTAAAGTTCAGGACCAGTAGCAAATAAACTAATCAAACAATAAGCCGGCCGGTTACGGCCGGTTTGGTAACGAACCGGCCAGTTCATGCATTGGGCCAGCCGGTTCGTTACCAAACCGGACCCCAGTCCGAGTTGACCACCGGTTCGGTATCCCTTTTCCTTTGGCCGGTCAAACCGGCCGGTTCCAGTTCAAACCGGACCAGTTTTCAAAACACTGCTTGAAACAAGACACGTCCAAAACACATGTCCAACACCATGTTAAAACGTGTCTATGTCCGATATGCGGACATGAGACACTTTAGGCCTAAAGGATGTGTCCGGTTACATAGATTGCAATCCTTCCAATCATAAAATTTGAATTTTGAATGGGATCTGAAAATTCTACTTTCTCCATAGGAAATCCAATGAGGTTGGAACCATTGTTGAAAATATTGCCGAAAAATCGGCCTACTCACGGGAAATCACAATTTTTTCTGCATACCAATTTTTTACCTAAAAATATTGCAATTTTTCCAAAAAAACAGACATCACGATTTTCTGAAAAAAATAGGAAAAATCAGCAAAACATCATGCTACAACCAAAAAACAAACATTGTATGCATGTTGAGGCGATTTAAAGGGAGGTTTTTGCTTTTGTGGAAATCATTTTGCTTTAAAATTGTTGGGGAATAAGAGGAAGAGGGTTTAGAATCATCAGCTAGCAACTTTAAGAGGGCTAAAACCTTAATTTCATCAACATCAATTTTTATAAAATTGGACTAGTGTTACCTCCCAAACTAGTAGCATGTGTAATTAAAGTCCCGAATAAGCAAGTTAGCTAAGGGGAACTAAGAGGAAAAGGCCAATGTCACCACACCAATCCCCTTCGCACTTTTGGTTGGCTCTTCTCCAACAAGGACAGCTTCCCTAAAATAGGATTACTAGAGCAATAAGCAACAGACTGCAAGCAGAAATAAGAGTAACTCTAGGAGAATATGGGTCTATGTAGTATAGGAATATATAATGGGTGATGGGAGAATAAAGGGGGCCACTCCAAGTACTAGTGCCAATCCAATCATGGGAAAATGGCATCAAAAGATCATCAAAAGGGCCTTGCTTAATAAATGCAACATCTAACCCAAACCCTACTTGATGGAATTGAAGATGAACGAGGGTTTACAATGGAAGGGATCGAATAAAGTATCCACTTCCTTTCTAGCTCTTGTGGTGCACCTTATAAATAAGGGTTTACGGTTGCATGATCCGAATGTAAGTAAAGATACAACAAATAAATCCAATATAAATAAATATACAAGAAAAAATGAACTAGAGATGAACTTAAGACATCTTTCTCCAATGAGGTAGTAACACCTCTACTGCGTGGGAGCATTTCCCCCCCCCCCCCCTTCACTTTTGCTCCTGAAGCTCACTCCCTTCTCGCTTCCTTCAAAAGCACGCTCCCAGAATGCTCCCAAGGTGTTCCCTAACTCTCCTATACTAAAAGCTCCAATACTAGGTTGATAATTTGATGACAATGTTATGGTACCTCCCTTCTTCGCCGAGCTCCTATAAAAGTTGTTATGGTTGATCATTTAATGACAACGTTATAAGTTATAACTAATAGATGATTGATGTTATATGGTTTAATCCATGTTCTCTATAGCTAATTAAACATCCTTTATGTTTTTTAGATATAAATCCATCAAAATATATTAAAATATATACTATATAAAAAACGCTCCCAAAACGAGAGTTTTTGAAAATTTCGCTTTTCGCTTCGTGCCTCGCTATCCGCTCCCAATAGCTTAGGGTAACACCTTTCCCAATGGCTCAAAAAAGAAGCATAGAAACGACAATGTAAAATCACCAAATAAACTTACAACCATGAAGCTCTAAGCAAGATAAGTGCACCACACATGATGAAGAAGAGGATCCTTACGACAAAATCTGCTCCATGACAAGATATATCGATTAAGCTCAAGAGAGGGAACTCCAAAAGTCCAACCATGTTTTACAATGAAGATGCCTTCTCCTTATATAGCCTCAATGAAGTAAGAGGGCTAGGCTAGTTAAAATGTGAAAAAATGAATTGAATGCTACAATTCCACTTTTGGATGGAAAAGAGCAAAATGGTTTGTTCCAATTGTTGTACATAAGCAAAAATTGTGTTAGGCTAATTACTAGTGACTATGTGTCAACTTTTTGATCATCCACCACTAATCAACAAAGCCTTCAGGTGGTGGTGAGAGCATACTTCATGGCAACGAGTCGGGTTTGTTTATTATGATTGAAGCAAATTGTAAAGATTTGTACGAAACAAACAAAATGCAAAAAGAAGTAAAAGATTTTCTAATTACTATCTACAAATCTCTTTCCAGTTCAGTACTCGAGCAACCCCTTATCCACAAACCGTAACTCAAGAAAGCATAGGGGTTAGTATTCATTTTGCAAAAAAAGCTTTAAAGAAAAGAAACCCTAAGCAAATTAAATCTACTTATCAAAAGTAAAGTTGTTCTAATCTAATTAAGCAAACTAAGCTAAAGCAGAAAAGAAATGAAAACCACACAAGACAGATACAGCCTTCCCCCATCCGGGGGAAGGGGGTTGTGGGCGCTGTGTAGCCCACTTGCTCTCTTTTATATGTTTTACAAAGTGCAAAAATTTAAAGCTTCCTTTGATCTTTATAGATCTGGCTCAAGGAGGTTTACAATTAATTACAAAAAAAAAACTTGAAGAAATGCGATCTCTAGAGCCCTAAATGGCTAGATCTGAAGAGATTTGGCCAAAATCCTCTTCCTTTCTTCAATGAGATATGTACAACCAGCAAACTAACTTTACAATATTAGTAGGTTAGTTCATAAAAAATACAACAAAGATCTACAACCTTATACTTGGAAAATATTCAGTAAATTTTCTACTACAAGTATAAAGATAAAGATGGATCTAGATCTATGATATAGCTTTTGAATAAGACTTTTCTCTAGATCTACCTAAGAAGCAAGAGATGAAAATATTCAGCCTTTTAGATCTAATCTACTTGCTTTAAAACAGAAGAGAAAAGAAGAATTGATTGTTTTAGAAAGATGGAAGAAGCCAAAACCAAGCCTTTGGCTTGAAGGGATGGAAGACCAAGAATGCTTACAGCACAAATATGTCAACAAAATGATAGAACTAGCTGCTGAAGTTAGAAGAAGAGTCAAACTAGATCGATTTCCTTGTTCAGCACTCTACCCTGCATAGTCTCAAGAACACTTACAACACAAAAGGGATTAAATCTAGTAGATTAATTAACAGAGACAAGAAAGGTATTAGTATAACCGAATATAAGTAAGCAAGTAAGCAAGTCAAACCCTATGAATGCTTACTCTACAGGGTCAAAGGCCTTTCTAAGCTAGATCAATCCACAATTATATGTAAGAGCATAAATGAAACTACACTAGATATACATCAACCAAGATGCATGCATGAAAATGGATCAACAGCAAACATGTAGACCTCCAAAGCCTTTTGAATATATTACTCAACAAAAATTACAAACATTATAGGAGCAGAGGTTCAATGCTTTCCATGACCAAAAGATGGAGCATTGCCTTGCTTTATATATGAAATGAGAGAGGAAGGGGAGCATAAGAGAGCTAGGGCGCAACTCATGATGGAAGGAGTGATTTACTCCATGATTTGAGGCTTGATTCGAGTGATAGGGGATGAGATGGCAGCCACCTCACAAGAGGGGTGCCTCCATCTCCCTTGTAAACTCCACCAACCACTAACTTGCTAACACATATGGAGAAGTCGCCCATCTTAGATGAGGGCGCATTCTTCACAAGAGGTTAACTCGCCCTCTTGATATCCTTGATTGAAATCACAAAAAAATTGATGAGATATGACTCCGATGTGATTACCAACTCAACTGCCTCTTTAGTGGGACCAAATTCCTCTAGTTTAGGAATTTGATTCTCTCTCATATCTTTATCTTTTGAATTTTTTAATTCTCTTTTAATATTTTGGAGAGAATTTTTATTTGTGAAAAATAATCACTTAGAACTTATGAAAAGTAGGTTTAGGGGTAATATGGGTGCTTCGGGTTAGAAAACGAGCACCCCCATGGTGAATTTCACCTCCTAACCACTTTTCTATGGGATTTTCAATTTTTTTAATTAAAACATCAAAAAAATTGCTCGTTTGTTGGAAAAGAATTTATGTCCGAAAAACAAAATAAAACCTAGGGGGACCTAGTGCATGCCCATATGACTCATTATTGATGGCTAGCATGTAAAAATACATAGACACTTAAACTTTAATAACCTCCCAAGGTTTAGCCACTAAGGCGGATACTCCAGCTTTGGAGGTGTGAGTGAAAAACTTAGAAATTATACGTCACTAAATCGCAACGCATAATAACTAAGGGAAAAAACACTCTAGAGTACCACATTGATAGATAAACCTAAGGCAAGCCAAGTCTATTACAAAAAGGACCATGCTAGACCAACTTATTACAATATCCCCAAGGGTTGTGGACAGGGAATTTTTTACAAAAGGGCCAAAATTGGCCTACTAAACTTCTACACTCTGGCAATGAACAAGTATGTTGTTCAAGTCTTCTGAGGTTCACATGAAAGCCAACTAAGTACAACTTAGTGGACAACATCAGGCTCCAACTACGGGACGCATGATTGATCTGATCTTTTAGAGCGGGAAATCATGCGAGAATCCTAGAATTTTCTAGTTTCTTTAGCACATACGGTTGTTCGGCTTTCGGGGCTCCAACATAATCTCTCTTCTGATAGGTGAGTCCTTTAAATTTAGGCATTTCTCTGATCTGTTCCGAAGTAGGCATTTCACCATAGACTTTAGCCAATTTATCTTTTTCTTGACTATATTCTCTAGTTTGATTCCATGATTCTTTAGAGATGGGGTGAACATTGCCTACAACATTGATAAACTCAGGCTTGCTTGAAAAATCATCACTACTGCTCGTTCCAATAATTTCTTGCTCTCAGGTTCAACAGGCTACATAACAGGTAGACTCTTCATGTAATGCATCACAAGACACAAGGTCTACAACATGGAGGACCTTCTTCTACTATATTGGATGTCTCTAACTAATGAGGTAATATGTCATCCTGAGGGGGTCCTTTCTTATGCCACTTGTTCTTTGGAAGAAAAGCCTTCTGATTTGAATATGATCTTTCTACGGCAACCACTCTGGTCTGCATTGTTTTGAGCTGAGTAACGTAGTTGGCTTCCATTGCCTCCATACGTTCATTCATCTCCTTCATTTTCTTTTCATAAGACTCTTGCATTTGGCTCATGGGTGCCTTTTCCTTGGGTTCATGATGTTTATTAGAAACAATAGCCCTTGTGAACCTAGGGATGTTAGATTTTCCCGATGACTGCATATTAAGATCATTTTTTACAGCCAAGTCTTGGGCAGCTTTCAAAATATCCGGTTATTTGTCCCTTAGCATGAATCTGATCTCACCACTTAACGCTTCCATATATTAAACTAAAATAGATTTGTTAGTGGGCTTGAAGTCAACATGAAAACTTGCAACCAAATCTCTGAATTTCTTGTTAAATTCCTCCATTGTTTCATTCTCATTTCCTCGGATGGAATGGAGGGCATTCAACAAGTGACGTGGTTCTTTCTTTTCTCCCCATCTTTCAATGAAACCTTTGGTCAAAGCATCATAGGAGTCATAAGTGTTGTCAAGCAATCCTATGAACCATTCACAGGCATCATCCTCAAATGATAAGGAAAAAAGCTTCATGTACACATCAGCGTGTTGTTGGGCAGGTGTTCGTCACCAGACCAGGTTCGTAGAAAACTTTTGAAGGTGGACTGCGGCTGAGACGACATTATTTCCTTGAAATGTGGGAAAATTCTCTATAGCTTTATCACGTAACTCATGGGGATATCCTGCAATCTGAGAGAAGTTAAGGGGTTTGAATTTTTTTTCCAGTGGAGACAAGTGTTTATTTATACTATAGTTGCTAAACAAAAATTGGATGTCTAAGATGGACTCAGATCCTAAATGTTCAAGGATCCTACGAGAAATTACTTTAGCCTGCCTCCTTCGATAAACCTTTTCAGGTTCAGGAATGAAACTGACTAAACCGTCAAAGGTTCTTCTTGTAGAATACTGAGTTGTGTTTATTGTGAAATTCAAAGTCATAGCAGATCTAAGTGCTGAGTATACCTCATAGAGAAAGAATGAGCATAAAAGATGAATTAGAGTGAAAACTGCAATAAAAATGAGCAGATAATTAATCATGCATGAGAACTCAGATAGGAGCAAAATAATGTCTCATGATCCAATAACCAGTATAGCCAACAATGATAATACAATGGAGAGAATTCGAAACACGTAGGAGAATTCGAACCTCAATTGGTCTAGCATAGGGGTTATCACCACTAGAGTGCTCCGGAAGACTCAAACTCAACTGAATTGAACCTAAACTCAGCTAACTGAAGTCACAATCAGTTAACTGACTAAGGAGGGTGCAATAGTGAGTTTGTCATGCATGTCAGTCAGAACTGGGCGCATGAGGCCACAATCAGTGGCATCTGGAGCTCTAAACCCCCACCTGAGTCTGCTAACTCAGTTGGACTGCACTGGAACACTCAGTAGGTTCCTATAAAATAGGGAACTGACTAAAGTGGTCCTAAAATGATGCATGCAGGGCTTAGAAGGTGGTAGATGGATCCTGGATGACATCTGCACACCACTAGGGGGAAAATGACATCATCAACAACTAGGAAAAATAAATAATGCTAGGTAGGACAAGGATGGAGTATTAAAATATCCTAACACCCCCCCTTAATCCATACTTTTGCATCCTAGGACCTGGTTACTAAGACCAAAGGTCACCCATACAATCAAAATAAATGATAAAAATTAAAGAACTGTCCATGAACCAAGGAAATGGGGAAAACCTAATGGGAAACCCCCCCCTCAAAATAGGACAGTAGGAAGATCAGACAGCTTTCACACCAAGTAGAGATCTCAGAAAGACAAATCTCTTCTGAGTGAAAACTTTAGTGAATATGTCTATAATCATCTCCTTTGTACGACAATAATGCAGTGAGATGGTCTGATTGTGCACTAGCTCCCTGATGTAGTGCATGTGAACCTTAATATGTTTGGTCCTCTGCTTCTATACTGAGTCAATGGAGATCTGGATGGCACTTCAATTGTCACAGAAAAGGTCAACTGAAGGTGAAGTGCGAATGCCAAACTCAGTCAAGATCCCATGCAACCAAATTGCCTGGATGGTTGCATTCATAGCCCATCTGTACTCTGCTTCTACTGAAGATAGTGCAAGGGCTACTTGCTTTTTGCTTAACCAGCAGATTGGTCCTGATCCAATCATGAATACATACCCTGAAGTGGAATTCCTATCAGTGCTGTCTCCAACCTAGTCTGAGTCAGTAAAACCAACTTGATCTAGTGGAGCACCAACATAATAGTGGATACCAAACTCTCTCGTACCTTGCACATAGTGCAAGATCCTCTTGGCTGCTTTCCAATGCAGCTCATGTGGCTCCTACATGTACCTAGCCACAACACCAACAACATATGATAGATCTAGTCTTGAATGTGTCAGATATAACAAGCTACCAATTAGTTGTCTGTAAAGTGTGCTATCAACCAAGGGTGTAGAACCACCTTCTTCCAATCTAATGCCAGATAAGAAGGGAAAGGATGTGGCTTTGCAATCAACCATGTGAAACTTTGTCAGTAAATCAGATGCATACCTTGACTATGAAACCATGATCCCTGAAGCATTTTGAGTCACTTCAAGACCAATGAATTGTCTCAACAGTCCCAGATCTGTCATAGCAAATGCTTTGTTCAAGGAAGACTTGATGTGCTTCAAACCAGTAGCAGATCCACCAGTAATGAGTAAGTCATCCACATATAGAACAATCAACAACGGGCATTCGCCCTTCTTTTGCATGTAAACATTGCAATCAGATTTGCATCTTTCAAACTTCAGTGATAGTAAGAAGGAATCCATCTTGGCATACCATGCCCTTGGGGCTTACTTGAGCCAATACAGTGATCTCCTCAGTCTGCATACTAAGGAAGGATCATTAGTGTACCCCTCCGGCTGTCTCATGTAGATCTCTTCTCCCAAGTCACCATGCAAGAAGGCACTCTTTACATCCACGTGATGTACCTCCCATACATACGAAGCTGCAAGGGCCAAAACAACCCTCATTGAATCCATCCTTGCAACAGGAGCGAATGTCTCATTGTAATCAAACCCTTGGACTTGTGAGTACCCCTTTGCAACCAACCGAGCCTTATACTTGGTTGTAGATCCATCAAATCCAAGCTTAGTTTTGTAGATCCATTTGCACTGAACTAGTTTCCTCCCTGGTGGAAGGGGGACAAGATCCCATGTTCCATTTTTTGCAATGACTCATGTTCTTCATCCATGGTTGCTTGCCATCTCGGATCTTGGCAAGCCTCTCTATAAGACTGTAGATCAAATCCAACCATCACGAAGCACCTCTCAGGGAGAAGTGGATCTGAATCGCAAAGTGCAATGTTTGCATCTTGGTATTGAGATCTTGTTCTTTTGTAGTCAGATGGATCTCTAGCAATAACCCCAACTGCCTCAATAAGCTTTTGAGCCCATTAAGGCTTTGGATTAGGAGTATAAATTTTAATCCAGAGATCACTACTCCCTCTGGATAGCCCTGAGATCTCGAGCAGTTTAAGTCTTTGTAAATCAATAGTACTCTAATGACTTAAGAATCAACAACTATAGATCTCTTTACAACTTAAATACTGAAATGCTCAATCATTCACACATATCTGCATATACCCTAGAAACCCCAAACGGGGAAAACCAACAATCCGTGGGGCTTTCTACTATCTCGAGCCCAGAGCAATATATGAAATAAACAAGTACATACAATGTTACCTCAGATGTAACACCTAATCCTGACCGGGTCAAAACACTAGATTTGCATGCATCAGCTGATGCATGCATAGAGAAAATGTGCCCTAACTGTCAATCTGGATCTGAGTCTATCTGCAAGTAGCTCTGACTGTACTACCTCTCTCACTGCTCTGCTCTGCAACCGAAGAAAGCTAACTGCTCAACTAGTGAATGCACCCTTCCTCTGCACGGAAAAGTGCACCCTCCCTCAAGATGTCAAATGCACGTACTGGATCAGACCTCAACTGATCTGAGCTCTAATCGTCAAAGACCTTCCTCAAATCCTAAGGCAAGGCTACTCTGAAAGTCTCAGACGCTCAATCGGTCGATCGGACTCTGAATGAGCTCGTCTCTCCTTAGGTAATGTGCCCCTTTCCCTCTCTGGAAGTCGTCCTCCACAATCTCAGCAGAATCCACTCTAGTGAACTATCTCAGTCCACAAATCTGGGTGCCAAGTGCCTCTGGAACAAGTGGTGTCTGATCCAGCTCAGATCACACCACTCTCCCTCCTGCAGGAGCTCCTCTCTCTCTCAGAAAGTCCCCCTGCATGCACTAATGTGCCCTCCTCACTACGGACAGATCACTCTCTGATAAGTCAACCGAGCAACCTGATTCGGGGACCTCCTGCCTCTATATATAATCTCACTGATCAATTAGGTTTACCAAAAACCTAATATCTGTGCATGCAAAAAGTCACTTTTGCATGCATCTTTTAATTACTAACTGGCCATGCAAATCCCATGCATGCAAGAGGCAAAACACCCTGGAAGGTCTGCATGCAGTCACCAATGGACTCATGCCATTGAGCAGAGTGTATCTCACCCTCTACTCGATACTGATGCCTATACTGTTGATGTACCTCTTTGCAAGGCATCTGAAGCATGGAGGACATCACGAGATACCAAAAAATATAACACTCCCTCTTATCGCGGGAAGTCCAACCACTAATGCCTGGATCCAACAAGTCCCCTGCTGCTGACACTGGCCCAACTGTCCTGCCTATCACTGTTTCCTTTTGACCTGTAGTATTGTTATCACACAACTTGTAGTTGTCCCTAAAGGTTATCCTATCCAGGATGGTAGAGGCAATGGACAACTAAAGAGGTGACCCAAGAGATGCCACGGTTCCCAATGCAAGCCGGGTGTCATGCTAACCGAGCAATTCTTCACTTTAGATCAAGCCTAAGCAAGACAAAGGGGGAGACCCTAGCTAACCTATGAAGGATAGCGAACCCACTCAAGACCTCCTATGGAAATGTGAGAGTGAAATAAGAAGAGATCATGAGGGATGGATCTAGATCTAGAATAAATAAGTGGACCCAAGGAGTTAGGGCTTGGTTGAAGAGGCTTATGAGATGACAAATGGTTCAACCAATAAAAGATAATGCCACTTATGGTTTAGGAGTAGTAGATCTAGATAGATCTAATGCCAAGTAAAAGTACCCAAGTGGGGCCCACCCTTAAAATAAGGAAAATGGTCCAAATGGGGCCCACAAGGTAAAAATTAAGATGAATTGGCACTAGGAGGATTGCTATGATATGGATCTATTGATTTGACAAGGAATTAGCAATACCCATGAATGGGATCTAGCAAATGGCCACCTACCCAACAAGTGCGACCTCCATTGGAGAAGCCATGTGCCTTAGATCAGGGGGTAAATGGAGTCAGATGTCCACCAAACTTTAGATCGAGAATATTAAGATGATTATTAAGGTGGGTTTTAATTATTAAGCCCAAATGTTTGCTTGATCTCCATAGATTTGAAAAATAAAAAATACAAGGGTTTTGACTTTGAGGGTTTTTAGATCTAGAGAATAAATGGGTAGATCAGAGGAAGAAAATACATACCTCTCAAGCGTACCTGGAAAATGAAGATGGATGTCGATTATGACAAGGATTACTTCCCACACAGATCAAATGAAAGAAGATGTAGTTCTCTTGCTTGTGCATTTTGCCCTATTCCACCAATGCATCCCTCGCTTCCTGTAAAACTAAGGAGACAAGCTCAATTAGCATAACAAAAATGAGGGTAGATACAAGTAAGAGACAAAAGATAGAAAATGATTGGTACAAAGACAAAATCACTCCCTGTTTGAACCAAAATATGACAGAAGATTGCAGGGCAAGCCTCCCCACCAATGCGCACTCTTCCAAATCGGCCTCTTCACCTGTAAATCGAGTTAGTGGAAAAAGATACAAGATAGCTACGAACTTCCTTCAGTGCAATGGAGAAGCATTTACAATCATCATAACCAAACAACCATTTCAAGATCCAAGCGTGCTTAAAAGATAGATTTTTATTCCAATAGCCCAGAGCCAAAAATCTCTAGATCCCTTTACAATAGGGGGGTCTCTTCCTTAAATAGGATGAGGGAGACAAAAACCCTAAACCACTTTTGAAATGAGTGGTGGAGATCAAAAGATAAAATAATACAATCAACGACTAAGATGAGCCGGTACAATATAACATGGATCACTCACATGAGGGCGGTGCGCACTACATAAGGAAGCCCTACGGGAGGTGCGCACCACATAAAATACACTAAACATTAAGTGTGCCACATAAAGATGACTAGGACAAGACTAGGAGCACATGGTGGGGCTAGGAGGCATTACTTTCCTTCACTAGCATCACCCCATGGAACAATAATATAACATATAACTCAATGGCATGTCCAAGTGAACAAATGATCAAATCTTGGCCCCCTCAATTGAGGGAAGAATACATAAAATGACAACCCGGAAGCTATGTGGACCCCACTGAATGCTGCACGCTGATCTGGAAGGAGTGGGATACACCATAGATGACCTCTAACTAGACCTCATGCCAAAACCTTGCCTCAATTGCCCAAATCGACTTATTTAATGACCCTTTTATCCCATTTTTATCTCACCTGAAAATCTATCTAACTGCCTGAAAACAACTGCTTGGTGCCTGGGCACAAAATCTAACTGTACCATCATGTCTGGGAGGGGGGTAATATGGTAATAACAAGTGGTTGGACCACACCCTTCCTCTGTAGCGCCCTAGGAAACGACTTGCCTCCAATCATCTGTTGGACAGGCCAACTCAACAGGGCCAAACTGGTCAACTGGTGGAAAAATGCTCATATCATCAGTGAAAGTGTCTGAAATTTTAAATAGAGTGTCCCAATGGATCCAAAAGACCCAAATCTACTAAGGATGAGTACCCATACACCATGTGGCATCATGTAAGATCATCTGTAAGATCCACCATATCCAAACAAAAATAATATAATGGTCTGGAGACAATAATAATCAATATAAAGGTGCATCAACCATCATCTGAAACCTGTATCCACTATATGGAACCAAAATAAGGTGTATCAAGGACCATAGATCATCATCATATAACATAACTGGCCCAACTCATCATGGATCCCAAGGTTGACTTGGTCAAACTAGGTTTGACTAGGTCAAAACTGATCAAAATATGACCCAAGCTAGGAGAGCCTGCTATTGCAAGTGCAAATGGTTAGGACATGCTCTTTTAATCATTCTCGTAGCAAGACTTAAAGCATTAAGTACCATTTCACTGGCAGTTAACATTTAATTATAATAAATCATTAAGTTGAATAATAGTTTACTTACAAAAGAACCTCGAGATTATAATCATTCTGTAGAGATAATCAATTTGCTAGCATAGGGTGAAGGCTAAGAATACAAGGCTAGGCAAAGGGGAAGGACTTGACTAACTCAACATTGTGATACTTTGGATAAAGGAAAAGGTATTACACACTTAAGCATGTGTTGGATGAAGAATACACAAGGAATGGCGGTGTCTCACAAATGGGTAAGTTGTCAGATAAGAGCTTATTCAACCCTGGCAAAAATGTCTACTACTAGAACCGCCATGAACTGGGTGCCCAGCTAACCGTAACTTGAGGTTCTAGGGGACACTTAGAATTAGCTATCCCTTGCTCCATCTCACATCATAACCCGCAGGCTCAATGAGAAAAATTTCACTTAAGGTCAACAGTCTTTAGATTTGGCATATACTTAACCACTGCTTTATTTGGACCTTTTAATTTCATTTTATTTCATTTCCTTAGCCATCAATCTTTAGATTTAGCATACATTTATCCATTTCATTTTAGGCCTTTACGACCCCTCTGGGATTTTGCATGTGCTTAGAAGCACAACTAATCGCAGCTTTCATCCAGGGTGCATTTACATTTCATTTGCATTTCATTTCACAACCCTTTTCATTGGGCTTTACAAAAGATATAACAATAGTTTCCATGGGTAGTACAATTTGTTTCAAGTTTTAGCCAACACCACTCAAGCAACTAGGGGGAATTCCGCTAGCCAAGACCAAACATCGGGGCAACCGACTAGAGTGACCAAGGCATAAAATCCAACTCACGAATGGTAAGTTTTGTTGCCAACTCAAAGTTGAAACACAATTTTAACATGGACGTTGTCCAACATAGAGGCAAAAGTGGGGAGGTCCTCCATATCACAGGCTAAGGTGTAAGTCAGGGTAGAAGCCAAAAGATAGGGAAGGTAACGGATGGATGAAGAAAGTGAAAGTGGTGCCTAAGCTAGCAAGCCATAAAAGGTGGGAAAGATCGTGTCCACACTCCTAAGAGGGTAAACCCAACAAGTATACCACAAGAGCTTCTAAGTGCAAGTAATACAACCATATAGATAGTAAATGACAACCATTTTCATTTTTTGTATAAATAGACCACCAGATCATGACTACTATATACCAAGTCAAGCTATCAAAATCAGTGTTACAAATATCGTGTCGGGGAATATATCGCCGAGGGTCCAAAAAGAAATTATCGGATTTATCGGCGAAAATGTCGGCAAACATAGGCAATATATCGGCAAACTTAAAAAAATACAAAAATATTCATTTTTTTTCAATTTTCTAAACATCTAAAGCAACAAGAACATCGAATAAACACATTGCCACATGCATATGGAAAGAAAACTGATATATAAGATGTATAAGACGTATTGCTAGATATCACACATCAAAAATGAATCGTGTCCTTCATTTTTTTTCAATTTTCTAAACATCTAAAGCAACAAGAACATCAAATAAAGTTTAAACACATTGCCACATGCATATGGAAAGAAAACTGATATATAAGATGCATAAATAATAAGATGTATCGCTAGAGTCTAGACATCACACATCAAAAATGAATCGTGTCCTGGATCTTGAGTCCCCGACTCATGAATCACCAAAAAAATACAATCAACGTATCTCATAGAGTCAACTATCATATGCAATGAAATCAACTAAATAAAGTAAACTATGGATTCCCTCTACCCCTTCTACGGGTAAAGGTAATCGCTCTAGTAATGGCTCTGCCTCTAGAGCTAGAAAGCCCAGGTGCTCATGGGGGTCGTCGGGGACTCTAGCGTCCTCTGCCTCTAGAAGTGCCTGGTAACTGATGTACTCTAGAAGAACTAGAAGAATGATAAGGTACTAGGTCACCCTCATCAAGTCCTCTACCACTGCTATTGCTACCACTACCCCTATATATGGGTCCCTCTGGCTAAGACTGTGGCCGTGAAATTGGTGGTCGTGCGACTGGGGGCTGTGCAACTGGACAACCTACTGGTGGCTCCGGTGGTGGCACACTCTCAAATCCAAACCCCTCATCCTCCCATATCTCACTCTGGGGATCCTGTGTATCAGGATCATCCTCTAACCAATCAGGGGCTGCCTCCATAACAGGTTCCTCAATCTCCACTCTCCACGCAGTAGTGTTGTCAATGTCATCCAATGAAATGGCCTCCACCTCAGGTTTTTTCTCAAGATGCTTCACCCACAACCTAAGATTGTAGGAGACGTACACTAGATCATTCAGGCGTTGGGTATCCAACCTGTATGAGGACAGTAAATTTATTAAATTAGAATTTAGAATACATAAATTATAATTATCCATGGGACATAAATTACAATAGATAATGAATTTCCAATTTAATTTCAAACTCTCTAACCTGTTGCGCTTCTTGGTATGTATTTTTTCAAATACACTCCAGTTGCGCTCACAACCAGAAGATATGCATGTCTGGCTAAGGATCCGAATAGCAAGCCTTTGGAGATGGGGTACTCGTCTGCCATAGGTTTCCCACCAAGTATCTACAATGAATTGGAGAAAGTTAGAAACATAAGAGAAGACATTGAAAATTTAAAATTTAAAACAAAGAAATAAATAAATTGAATTTTCATTCTTGAAAGTTGAACTTGAAACATGGTGAAGTTTACTTGACATTATGTTCTTCCTGTCCTTGATAGCCATAGAAAACCCAAATGTTCCCACGACCCTCCTATAGATTTCCAACTCTTTGGAAATCTCTGAATGATCATCTTCACTTGGCACCATCCTCTCGACACACTCCAAGAACCCATCCATTACCTCTGCATCAAACCCGAAGCCACAGGAGTAAGAGACTGCAGGGTTGAGGAATAGCCCTGCAGCATGAATGGGGCGATGAAGTGTGTTGTTCCATCGCTGATCAATCACCGCCCATATCAATTGTTGCTTCGCTTGCCCCTCCTCCCCCCTGTCCTCACAGTAGGCATGAATGGCCTCTTTGGCCCTATCCATGGCCTCATATAGGTAGCCCATTGCGGGATTGTCTCCATCAACCAAGCGAAGAACCCTTACCAAAGGTTCACAAATGGCACACACCCCCTTCACCCCATCCCAAAAGCTCTCCTGGTATGACACTAGTCTGGATATGGCAAGTCCCTCCGATTTAGTGCTAATCGATAAAGCACGCCACTCAACTGAAAGGAACATAGTCTGCAAGTCCCACTTAGAAGTAAGGAGAGACTGAAGAGAGATGAAACAAGTGGCAAAGCGAGTGATGGATGGACGAACCAACTCCCTGTCATGAGTAAACTGCCTCATCAAGCTAAGCACAAATGCATGATTGTATATAAATTTGGTGGTGCTTCTTGCTGGATCAATGACATCCCTGATAAACTCAAGCTTTCCCATATCCTCTAGGATCAAGTCGATACAGTGTGCAGCACAAGGGGTCCAAAACAAAGTAGGATACCTGACCATAAGCATTTTACCAGCTGCCACATAATTCGCAGCATTGTCCGATATAACTTGGACAACATGTTGCGGTCCTATCTCCTGGATGAACCTATTGTCCGTCGAGATGCACACCAGCAGCAGAAATATTTCGAAAGTTGTCTCCTCACTACACATGGGAGAAGTGTGGCCTTGGGGGCAAGCAATGAGCCAAGTATTGTCACCTGAATCCCAGCTCCTCCGTTTACGCTAACTCCTAACGAAGCCAAGGGGGGTTGTCCCTAACAAAGACTTTTCTATGGCTCTTGTGTTTTAAAGTGTTTTTGGTGTATGTTGATGTGGATGAGTGTTGTTTAGGAGTTTTGAAATGATGAGATCACAGTTTTTTATAAAAATGAAATGAACACAAGATAAAGCAATACACGTTGCGATTTACAAAATATGATTGCAAGATGAACAATACAATGACTTGAAATTTAAATAGGCATCCACAAGATAAACTTTAAGCAAATGACAAGGACATATGGTCCAAATTTAGGTGATACAAGTGAGTTTTAAAGACCAGTGCCTTATGGAGTCAAAAATAGTGCTTGGATGCTGAAAGTGTAAGTCAAATTGTAATGTTCGTGAGATCGTTTTGCAAATTATCTTGGTTGATTGAAAGTTTTAGTGATCTTTGATTATTAGGCTAGAAAAAGCAAGGTATGCGTCCAACCGGAAAAGTATACCTTCAGTGGCTTCCCCTTGGAGACATGACGGACCTGTCTGGGATCACAAGCTAGGTGTTCTGAGAACTTAACCAACGAGTGCCCAGATCAGGTTGCTCGGCGCCACCAGTTAGGAACTTTGCCCACTACCTAAGTATTTCTCGTAAAATCAACGCTGGTTCGTTGGTTGTGGAGTAATGATTTTATTAAGTTATCACTTGTAAGATTAACAAATCCAATCACCGTTCTGAGTACTAGTCCAACCTTTTAAGGTCGACAAAGCATACTGAGTGATGGATAGCAACGAAGTAAATTTTAATGGGGGAATGTGAGTTGGAATGTTTCAATTTAAAGAGCACACAGTTCAACTCTCCGACAGAGAGTGCTCTTGACTTTGTCTTAAGACAGAAGTTCAAGAGACTTTAGCTAATCTATATGCTTGATGCAAGGAAATGCAGTGGGATGCTCTCCAATAGAGAGTGCTATTGACTTGTGTTATGGCAAGTTCAAGAGACTTTGGTTCTTTTTAGAATATCAAGCAGATTGTAAACATAAACCAAATGATAGCTCAATAGTGATGAAAATGAAAATAAAGATCTAGCAGAATAAACTACTTGAAAATATAAAATAAAAGAGCAACTAGTGTTCTACAACAGAAAGAAACTAATCTAGCAAAGGAAGTCAAAAAATGACTTCTACACACTGTTCATGAAACTTCCAGCTAGCTGGTCGTACGCAATACACAGTGGGGAGAGAGAAGTAGCACGCAAAGTCAATGCGGCAATTGGGATCAAATCCCAAAACACTTCTCAGGTCAAAACTGAAATGACAACTAAAATTCTAAGTACAAAATGAAATTATTCTAGAAACTTTAAAGCAAATCTAAACTAAGAATACACAAGACACTCTTCCCCAAATAGGGAAGAAAAACCAAAACGTGGGAGGCCTTATACCACTTAGCCTTATTTTATTAATGAAGTGCAGGTGCCTTTGGGATTTTAACCCTTGGAAGGACTTTTGAGATAAAAATGAAACTTAGAAAGACTTGAAGCAAGCTCTTAGGAGCTATTACAAAGGATAATGAATGATAATTTCATGTTTTGGATCGTCCTTATGGTTTCTTGGTGTTCTTCTTAGTTTAGATCTTCTTACTTCAAAGGTTCTCAAGCTTCTTTTCTCCTTCAAAATACCTACACAAATGCTTTACTTCAAGGCACCCATTAGCATTAGTAAACAAAATACAAGATCTAAACTTAAAACAAAAGCTAGATGCAAACCTTTAACTTTTAAAAGAGATCTAAAAATGGAAATGCCTAGAATGATAAGAGATCTAGATGCAAAAATGAATTAGATCCTAACTATGCAAGTGTGAAGTATGATATAAAAAATGCCTAACTTACTAACTTTCAAAGACAATACAACTAACAAATGCTAACCCCTAACAAGTTTTATTTTGCTTTGTGTTGTGATTTTTTAGGGCTTTTGAAGATGGACGAAAGGAGGAGGAAGGAAGCAAGTTTGAAGACAAAAATGAGAGTGATGAAGGAGTCCTAAGAAGGAGGGATGAAAGGGAGACTAGAAGCAAGAGTGGGACGAGAAGGGGAAGAAAAAGGCTAAACAAGAGGAGGGTACTAAGGTAAAGAGAGGCAAAACGAAAGCTAGGGGGAGATCTAGGGAGAGTAGGACGAGAACAAGAAAAAGGAGTTTTTAGATAAAAGAAAGGGTTAGAAAGAGGCTAAAGAAGGAGAAAACGAGACTTAGAGAAGGTCTTTAAGGAGGAAAAACGAGAGCAAGGAAGGAGGACGAAACTAGGGCAAAGGAGAAGCTAGGAATGTAGATGGCTAGAAGAGAAAGGGCTAGCAAGTCAAGGCAAAGGGATTCAAGGAGAAAAAGAAAAGCTAGAAGAGGGAAGCTTTTAGATCCAAGTAACCAAATTTCGAAAATATCTTTGTGGATGGAAAGTGCAAACTTTCAAGCCTCAAATGCAACCTTGAAATCGTGTCTTTTGGAGGGTTCCTGAAAACACACAATATTAGAGCAAAATGTTGATGGAGAGGAGGGAGAGACAACCAAGTTCACCTCCACTCTATCTTTTGAAATACTTGCACACAAGCACCACTTATACAAACAAACTAGATCATGCTTAGAGTGTTAGACAAAATCGAAATAAGAGACGAACAAGTATAACCGACTACAGTTTGTGCTCTCAAAACAAATCAAGCCTAATGCAAACAAATAACTTGGACCATCAAATATTTGTTCTATGCTCTTAAGAAAGAGATCTAAGCTAAACAATGATCAAGCATGAAATCATATAAATGAAACAAGGGGACAATATCACCTCAAGGATGAAAAGCTTTGCTCGCAAACATGTAGTGCACACCATAGACCTCCAAAGCCAATCTTTATTTCCAAAAAGTAGCAATAGCTACAAGCTCTTACAATTTTAGCAGAGTAAGTTTACAACAAAAGTCCATGAGAGATGAGGAGGCAATGCCCTCATTATATACAAAAACTAGAAGCCTAACCCCTAAATTCGAATTGGCATCTAAGGGAGCCAATTACACTTGACAAAAATCTCAAATTCCAATCAAATCCATGTCTAATCCAAGCTTGGAGCTTAGACTCACCATAAAACTCGAGTTTGAAGTTTATGTGGATGGGGAGGTGGCCTCCACCTTGGCAAGGCGCCCCGCATCCCTTTCTTGGAAACTTCACCATCTAATGAGCCATTGCCATGTGTGATATTCGAGCCCATACCCTAAAATGACGTCACGTGAGCCTTTGGTAGATGGCTTGGAGTTTAACTCAAATTTGATTGAGATCTTTGGTGGTTGAGAGTGGGAGGTGGCCTCCACCTAGGCAAGGCGCCCCCACTCCCATTCAATGCAACTCAAAACCAACTCCAATTCTCATTTAATAACCCTTCCACATCACTAAACTCGAGTTTTACATGCAGGGGGTGAATTCCTTTGAAGGAGATCTCATCTGGTGACTGGATAGTGAACTGAATGTACTTGGAGTTGATTGGAATCCTCATAAATGTCTAGTGCCATGTCAATTAGCCTTTTATTTTAATCCATTTGGATTATTTTGGAGAGATTTGGATTATCTCCAAAATATTCAATTTTATTATTTTAATTAATAATTTCTCTGTAAATGGGTTTTCTGAGAAATTATTAATTATGAGGCTGAATTGACATCTGAAACTTAGGATAAGTTGGTCCAGGGATCATGAATGATTTTTGGCTTAAGGTTTGAGCCTTCAATCTCTGAATTTGAATCCCGGATGACGGACATATTACAAATTCAAATTTTTCCATTTAAACTATGGAAAAATTTATTAAAGAATAAAAATAATTAAAAACCCAAAACCGGAGGACCTGGTAAAAAATTTTCGAAATTTTTTACTGAGGGTCCTAGTGACTTAGGACATGACCATAGTCTATTCTAATAGTGTATAGTAGACTTATATACATTAGTTGGACTCTAATAACCCCCCATGGCTCAAATTTTCAAAATCGGGCATTCTAGCTTTGGAGGAAGCGGGAGAAAACCTCATCGATTATAGCTCGACTACAGGAAAAGTATAATTGACAAGGGAAAAAACTCTTTGGAATACCTTAGTTGCTTAACTAAGTCATGGGGGACCAAGCCACTCAAAAATCCTACTAGCACACTTTATTACAAACCCCGTGGGGCCATGGTCATATCGACTAAAAAATAAAACCGGCTAGCCAAAATTGGCTAATTATTGTCATCTGAAACCCTGATACTCTGGAAGTGAACACTGATGTGTTCCAGCACTGGTGGCTCAATGAGGCTTCAACTATTTGTACAAAATAGGTGATAACATTTGGCTCCAACTACAGGATGTGTGCTCGATCTGGAAATCATGCAAGGAGAGGATACGAGAACACCAGAATCTCGGGTTTATATATATAACCTGTAAAAACATCTCAACTTGACAGAAAACCTTCAGTAGCACATGTTATGAAAAAACCAAAATGAAATATCAACTATATTTTATTTTTTGAAAATAAATTCTAAGAAATCTAAAAACAGAAAGTAAATGCTTGTTTCCTTTGACAAAATTAAAACTTTTCCTATTCTAATATAATACAGAAAGGAAAACGTTAGGTATAATCAGAAATCCAATGTAACCATTTAAGCATGTAATCAATGTAGAAACAATTTTTTACCTTGTCTCTGGTTAGCAGCCAGAGCAAAGGCATGCTTATCAGAAAGTGCAAACCTGCTTGAATCTTCTGTATGGGAGGGACGGATGGGAAATCATAAGATAGATATTTGAAATGCTTCCCAATATAGTAATTCTTCTTGTAGGCACACTCTATCCAGAACAGGATAGGGTGAAGAAATTTCGGATGACAAGGCAGTTCTAGTACCTTATCATACTGATCCAAAAGGCTCTTTTGAAAATAATTTTCGATGAAAGTGCATGCCTCAAATTGTTCTAATATACAAGGGTCATCCAATGGCTGAGACATGTATTCAACTGACTTTACCCAAACTGGCCCTTCACTGTATTGTTTCTCTAGGTCATCTTTGCTAATGCTTATGTATGGTTCTGACTGCTTATATGAACAAATAATATGCTCTTCCTCCATGTTCAAATGCTCAAAATTTACACTCCTGTCGAAAGTGGGGGAGTCTTCATGCACTCTGCCATATTCCTGGTTATATGTGTCCTCGGTCTCATAAGTGGGATTATTAACAAAATTTCCAAAGGAATTTTGTTCATTACTAACTTCTTCAGTCATGGCGTAGATAAGGTTCTCTAAAAAGATCCATTCATCGTTACCAATGTCTATGTCATCCATGATGGACTCATCATCACTTATGTCATCCTTCAAGCTATGTCTATCCTCCTCAACTTCATGAAAATCCTTTTCAAACAAATGGGTTTCAAAAACATCACAAAGGATCCATCTTTCCGAATATTCACTGCCCTGTGGAGAACAAATGGGAGTGTCATCACACTTATTACAAACTTCACAGATCTCTTTATGAGTGTCAATCTCTGTAATGGTTTCTTCTAGAGATGGGTCAAGAGTACATAAATGTTCATGATCACTGAAGTAGTCTTGAAAAAATTCCCACTCATAAATGTCTTTTGTTTCGGTGGCATGAGGAGGGTCTTCAATAAAATTCGGTCTTTGATAAATTTCTTCGATAGGATCATCAGGGATCTGATGGAAAAATGTCATATTTTCTGTAATAGGCTGATCTGACTGATTCCAACTTTCTTCAAGAATATCATAAGTATCACCTACATAATTCATGTACTCAGGCTCGCTTGATGAAGACTGATTAACATCGCCGGGCAGTTAACATCGTGATATATCGCGATAAAATTGCCTTTTACTGCATGTCTCTCTCAGTTTTGGAGACAAGATTTTGATCATTTGTATTATTTGGACATGTCATAGTCCCATTATTTTATATTATTGTGCCATGAGGATGAGCTAGTAAGGATTGATGCCTCCTAGCCCCACCGTGAGCTTCTTGAGTCATGTCCATGTCATATTAGGTGGGCCCATGTGTTTTAGCCCCCTCTTAGGTATGACGTCACCCTCCTTAGTCTTTTGAGAGATGATGTCACCCTCTCTTTGAGTGATCCATGTGTTATATTGTAGGCTCATCTTAGCCATTGATTATATTGTTTGATCTTTTGATCTCAACCACTCACTTGTTGTATTGAAAAGTGGTTTTTTTGGTTTAGGGTTTTGGTCTTTATTATCCTATATAAGGAGGATATCCCCCTATTGTAAAAGCGATCTAGAGATTTTTGGCTCTTGGCTATTGGAATAAAAATACTTTCTTGGGCATCTTGGATCTTGGAGTTGGAATGCTTGTGGTGATTGTAAATGCTTCTTCCTCTGCACTGACAAACATTGGTGGCCATCTTGATTTTATCTTCGATTAACATTGTTTTGTAGGCAAAGAAGGCGATTTTGAGGAGTGCGAATTGGTGGGGAGGCCTACCCTTCAAGCTCAAAGAGGACGTTTTGGGGTGACAAGGAGTTGTTTTGTCTTTGTGCCAACAAGTTCATGTTCGTCATCTCTTTGTTTGCATCTACTTCCATTCTTGATTGATTGATTGATCTTTGTGTCCTTGATTGACGAGAATAGGGAGGCCGATTTGGTTGAAGGAGGCAAAACATTGGCAAGAAGGGCTTCATCAAGTTTGGCATTTGATCTTTGTGGGAAGTAATCCTCATCACAAGCCTCTTCCATCTTCATCTTCCAGGTATGTTCCATGAGGTATGATATTCTTCTATCCTATCCATCTACCCTCTTAGATCTCAAAACTCTCATTTGATTAAAACCCTCATTTTTATATTTTTCTAGACCTACTTGGATCTAGCTTGGCTTTGGGGATAATAAAAAGAACCCACCTCTATAGCATCCACGGCAATTCGGATCTATAGTTTGGTGGTGATTGGCCTCCATTTGACCCATTTCCCAAGGCACATTAGCCTCTCCAAGGGAGGTCGCACTCCTTGAGGAAGGCTAGTGGGTCTAGTTCCAAGTTATGGGTAGGTGAGATCCCACTTGATTTGCATTGATCTACATTGATAACCTACCCCTAGTGCTTCACCTCTTTGATTTTTTCCTTGTGGGCCCCATTCCTCATTTTGAGGGTTGTGCCCCACTTGGGTCATTGGGTGATGCATTTTAAATCTTAGATCTATGGAGATCTAGTTCATGTTGGGGCATGCCACTTCAAACCCACTTTGATAATTGCTTAATATACCCCGATCTACATTTTGGCATAATTTGGACTCCATTTGCCCCCTCATCTCAAGGCACTAGTCTCCCTTGGGAAATTCGCACTCCTTGGGTTAGTGGCCTTTTCCTAGATCCCATATGTGGGTGTTGTCTATTTCATCTTAGATCCATAGATCTACCTTATCTCATCCACTTAGTGCCATCTCACCCCTAATCCAACCAAGTGGGCCCCACTTGTGTATTTTCATGGTGCTAGATCTATTCATTAAGCTTCCTAAGTGGTCCTAATCATTCATTGGTTGAAACACTTGTCGCATCTTAAGCCTCTTCAACCATACTTATCTCTTTTTGGTCCACTTAGTCCTCACTCATTGGTTTCCGTAATTCAATTTACACGTTTCCCTAGGAACCTTTGGATTAGCTAATCTTCATTGATTGGCTAGGGTCTCCCCCTTGGTCTTGATTTATCTTGATCTAAAGTGAAGAGTGCCTCGGTTATCGTGACTCTCAGCTTGCATTGGGAACCGTGGCATCTCTTGGGTCACCTCTTTAGTTGTCCGTCTCCTCTACCATCCCGGATGGGATACCTTTAGGGACAACTACATGTTGTGTGATAATAGGTCCCTAGGCTTTCTTCCTGGCTTTTTAACGCACAGGTCCCTAATGGTCTTGGCGTAGATAGGTACATCGTGAAGGGCTTGTAACAGTGGAATCTTGACATACAGATTCTTCAATTCCCCTAAGAGATTGAACCGAGGTTGTTCCACTGTCTTTTGTAAGGCCAAGCGTTCAAGATATGGTGGTTCTCTTGTCAGTTGTGTAGGTTGTGTTTCAATGCAATGTTTCTTCCTGTGTTTCAGCTGGTGTTTCAGTAGGAGTTTCAACATCCTCAATGATGGGGATTGTTGTGTTAACAGAATTCTCAAATTGTTGATTCATTTGCGCTTCAGTCACAGAAGATGGAACATCCTCGATGACAATGGGTTCCACTACCCTCCCTGATTGTAGGTGTATGTCATTGCAGGGAATTGGGGAAATGGAATAAGCAGGCATGTTGGCAATCTCAAATTGATGTACTACTTTATTATTCGAGTTGGGGTTAGGCTGAGCAGGAAGCTGTGGTCGTAGTGGTACGTTTATTGGTGCGGCATTGTTTTGGAGTTGCAGCTGAGGCTGCTGATACTATTGGTGAGGGTATTGTTGATGAGGATACTATTGATGAGGAGTTTGGTTGTGAGGAAACTGATTTCCTGGGTAGGAATTTCTCCAACCAGGAAACCAAGGAGCTTGTTGGTTTGATTGTTGTGCCCATGGCATCCAAGGATTAGGATTTTGCATTGAAGTTTGAGAAGGATGCCATTGGTTATTAGAATAATGTGAAGGGAATTGTGTGTTCATATTATTCGTGTTCATATTATTCAAATTATTCCAAAAAGGTGATGGATCTGGGTACCTTGATTCTGAGGCAGCCAAGGCTTCTTCTGAGCAATAAAATAAGCTTGCTCCACATCTAAAGTAGATGCCTGCAGGACTGCTTTGACCTTGGGTAGTGAAGGACATTCTTTGGTGTCATGATCTAATTCGCATATCCGACATACCTCCACCTTGTCAAACGAACATTCCTTCAGTGGGTGCTTCTTCCTGCATTTAGCACAGAATACACCAAGTGCCAGGTCTTCTACTGCTTGCCTCTGTTTTGCTCTCAAGACATCCAACTCTGAGGAGATGGAACTCATCATATCTGTTTTGAAATTCTCAAGAAGGTTGCCTATTTCTGCCCGAGTGGCCCCTCCACTGGCTGATTTCTGTGTCCTAGTAAGGACATCTCGGTCTCATTCTCTGTCCCGATTGTTGGTTCAGGAGGATCCCCTCGAATATCTTCGACATAAGTCAATGATCTTCTCAAAGGGTTCCTTTGAGATGTCCCCCTTCCCCAATAAATTCAGCATGTCTAGGCAATCTTCCCTGATCCCACGTAATAAGATAATCTCGAGCACATCTTTCCCAATATCGGTGTGACCTGACCTCTATAAATTATATAACAATCTCTCAACAAAATCTTCCAAGCTCTCCTCTTCTTTCTGGACCATTTTAAACAATTCCTCCCTTCTGTCTTTGGTTCTGCAGTAATCTTGGTATTTGGAAAGGAATGTTTGTTTCATCTGTTCCCAGGTAGTAATGGTTTCACGACCCAAACTCATGAACCATCGCAGGGTGTCTCCTTTTAGGGTGGATGGAAATAATTTCAATTTCTACGCATTGGAGGTATAGTCGTAACTACGACAAAGGACGCTGAATTCAAAGAGGAATTCGTCTGGGCCTTCAATAGCCTTGCCATGGAAATTCGGCAGAACTGAGGGTGAGATATTCTTCATAGGAGCAGCCCCAGGTACTTGTCGAATTGGGAATTCGAGAGTGACAACCGTGTCTCCAGGCTGGTTGTCCCCTATTTCCTCTTCATGGCCATTAGGATGTTCATGATTTTCTTCTCGTTCTCTATTATCCATGTTGTCCAAAAATTTCCTTAGTTCTTCTCTCCTTCTTTCCTCTGCTCTCTCTTCTTCTTGTCTCCTCCTTTCTTCCTCTCGCCTTCTTTCTTCCTCTTCTTCTTGGCGATGTTCCAACCACTCTTCTTTAGTAACTCTACACCCGTTGATTCGATAGATCTCCTCTCAACCCCCTGCACCTACAGTACTTCCTTTGTCTTCAGGAGGTTTCTTCTCAGGAATGGGAGTTGAAGATCCCATTGTGTTCTCCACAGTTGATGTAGATATTTCAAAATTAGGGAGAACGGAGTTTCCTCTTCCTGAAGATGCTCGCTGTAGTTTGGTAGAGGAATCAGCTTTTGCAATTATTTCGTCAATGAACGTCTGTCTTCCCAAACCGTGGTTACCGCCACGACCTCTTCCACCTATAGGGTTAGTAGTTTGGGGGGGTTCCCGAGTTTTTCTTCTCATATTCATGCATGCTTCAAATAATCATAGCTTAATGAAATCAATAAATCAACTACCATCTATGTCTATCAATTACCATCCCCGACAATGGCGCCAAAATGTTGGTCACCCTATATGCTAATCAATTACAACTAACACACAGGATGCTCAATATAAATTGTCAACCCAGGGAAGTCTTTTTATTTCAAAGGTAATTAGCAAAATCTATGCATAAACACTCAAGTAGTTGATTGAATGAATGAAGATCAATTATCCTACCTATCTGCTCAGTCAAACTCATCTCATGGCTAAAGCTAATCTAATTTATCCATCTAAGAATTCAAAGTACATTTACCTTCCTACAATCATCACTCCAGAAATCATTGATCTAAGAAGAATTAAGCTAGAGTTACTTTTGCAAGAAGTTAAATCCTAAAAATATCAGACAATAATGAATCAACCGTGACCTGTCTAAATTATCTAATCTGCAAATTATAAATGACAGTAAGAAATCAAAACCAATTGCAATCATAATCTGACTAATTCAATAAATTCCAAGAAAGATGAATAACAGAAATAAACTAGAGTTGAGCTTGACTGTAACAACTAATTAGCACACTTGCATAAAAGGAAACTATCCTACACAGTCGACTATCACACCACGCAGTTGCAGTAAATCAGAATGAAATCATTAACTACCAAAGGGAAATGCAATTATTAATTACCACTATTGCAGCTTCTCTATAAAATGTATCCACTGTAAATCCACACCATAACATAAATAAACTAAAATACCTACTTAACTCAGCGGTCTCTGTGAGAAGGCGGGCCCTGGCCTTCTAACAGAGATGTCGTGAACTAACACAAATTAAAACACAAAAATATGAAGAACTCTGCTCCTTGTATTTGAAATGGTAATTCACAGTTACAGCACTCTGTTACAGCTCGTACAAATGTCAATTAACCAACCCCAGGCTCAAAACGCCTTCTTACATTTATACATAGATGACATGAATTCGTTCCACAAATATCGGGCAGCCATGAAGATCTACGATCTTCAGGCTGTCGAATTAAAATAGAAACAGTTGCAGCCATAAATGAATTTGAATGAAGTCGTTGCGTTCAGGCCTACGTTGTTACTTCATGTTGTTAGCAGACTGAATAGATTCCAACTAACTGGCCAGAATGATGCTTGATGTTTTGTCGTGACCCAGTCACAGCTGACCTCGTGGAAGGATGCTTGAACTGTCACAGCGATATGTGGTACCACACTCAGGAAGGGACAATTGGCGCCACGTATGCCTCTTCTCCATAGGTTCAGCGAGCTGCTACACTTGTGGTATTTCCAAGGCTTCTGAACTATCTTTGTCAAATCAATTCATATTAGCATAAATTAAAAGATAGAGTTCATAACCATAAACAATTCTAGGCATTAATGAGACAAAGTAATGATAGATTATACCTGTTGCAATCCATGCTCTGCTTAGGAAGATACCTGCTTAGGTTATGGAATGGTGAGGCAAATCAGGGAATAAGGAATGGATAAGTGTAGGCAAAAAGGGGCTATTTTGGGGCCCAACACAATGTTTTCTTTCAGGCCTACTCTGATACCATGTTAGTTTTTACTTGTTTAGCATACAACATTAAACAGTCTATCACTGAAAGAAGAACAAGCACAACAAGAACACAATGAACACAATATTTCTCTCGGGGAAACCACAAGGGAGAAAACCCCGACAAAGTCTTCCTCAATATAGAAATCACAAAGTACAAAAGTAAACCCCAAGACAAAATCAACTACTCCTCCACTTGTGTGAACTTCTCCTTCTCTCCTATGCAAACTTGTGAGAGTGAATGAGTGAATATAAATGAGGAACTCATCCTCTATTTATATTCTTCCGTTGGGGTGACTTTTCCCGAACTGGGCCGACTTCTCCTAATTGATTGGGCTGACATGTCCAATACATAATATAATAATACTTTCTGGATTCTTCTAGGCCGACATAAGACCTATGGTTTACATTGACTCTTTCAATGACTCTTACATTATCAAATATATCAATGGCATCTCCCGAAGGAGGAATACAATAATACAATAAACAAATGTAAATAGAATATCTTCCTCAATATAGAAATCACAAAGTACAAAAGTAAACCCCAAGACAAAATCAGCTACTCCACAGATGGCACAAATTGTTGATAATGATTCCTTGATCATGATGTTGTTCCCACTGAGACAGAGAGATTCATTGACAGATGCAGAGGGAGCTAGCCTCTGAGTTCGAGATGAAGAACCTTGGCCTGATACATTATTTCTTGGGATTAGAGGTGTGGCAGAGACATGATGAGATCTTCCTGAGTCAGTGGAATTATACTATTGATGTCATGAAGAGATTTGGGATGATGGACTGTAAGTCCATGGCTACACCTATGAAAGCAAATCTAAAGAAGTTACATGATGTTTCCATATCTTCAGTTTTAGTGGATCCCACCATGTATCGCCAGTTGATTGATGCCTTATTGTACCTGGTTAATACCAGGCCAGATATTTGTTATACAGCGAACACATTGAGTCAGCACATGGTCAAGCCAAGACAAGTACATTAGATAGTAGCTAAGCATGTGCTCAGATATCTTCGCAGTACAGTTGGTTATGGATTGAGATATACCTCAGGTGATAGAGTGAAGCTGGTAGGCTTCACCAATTCAAATTGGGCTGGGAGTGCAGTTAACAAAAATGACGCCTCTGGGTGATGTTTTAGCTTGGGATCAGCTATGGTTTCTTGGTTCAGCAAGAAACAATCTTTTGTGGCACTCAATACAGCAGAGGCTGAGTACATCGCAGCCAGTGCAACTAGAAGGGAGCAGTGAAGCTTCAGTATATCTCCACAAATGTGCAGATTGCATATATCCTTACCAAGACTTTGTCTAGAGTGAAGTTTGCATACTTCCATGAAAGGCTTGGGGTGATGGAGATTCCCTTCCTTAGGAAAGGTGATTGATGACTAGTATGGTTGTTGACGAGGCACAAGCTGAGACTTGTGCCTGACTCCTTTGTGGAGTGGATCCCTGTGTGGGATGGTTCCTGTGTAGAAACGTTCTCCGGTGTGAAGAGGACTCCTTTGTGGAGTGGATCCCTGTGTGGGATGGTTCTTATGTGGAGCGTTCTCCACTATGGAGAGGACTCCTTTGTGGAGTGGATACCTGTGTGGGATGGTTCCTGTCTAGAAACGTTCTCTAGTGTCGAGAGGACTCCTTTGCGGAGTGGATCGCTGTGTGGGATGATCCCTATGTGGGATGTTCTCTAATGGGGAGAGTGCTCCTGTGTGGAGCTTGGGCCCAGAGGGGTGGACTAGCTACAGTCACCACCGCCTTCCAGTTGTAATGACTGGTAAATTGGAAGAAGAGTCTTCCTGGGGATGTGGAGCCTCCCTTCGATTTGAGATTGATAAAGTGCTTGGAAGAAGTGCCTTCCTGAGGAGTGCAACCTCCTTTTGGTTTTTAGACTGATAAAGCATGAGGATGTGATCCTCTATGGTCTAGGTTGACCAAGTTTATCAGATGGATCAGATATCATCTTTGGAAATATGATGTGGTTCTAGTGAGGAACAAGGTTCCAATGGGAACAGTTGTTTGGTCAGGAGAACTTGATCAGATGAGACCTTTCTTATGATGACAAGATGTACGGAACAAGTCGTGACGATCAAATGATATCCATATGTGTTCCAGCATGATGATGCCTCCCTAGTTTTAAGAGAGTGTTGATGTTTTCATGAGTGATCTATTCTTTATAAAGTGTCATGACTTGTCTATGTTACAAGGATATTTTATCTCCTTGTATATTAGACATAGCGTAGTCTAATGTTGAAGTTGACAATTGGCTTTAGAAGTGTCTGGGACTTCTTAGAGTATGGTCAAATCAACATTAGATCTCTTGGGTAAGAATGAGACCGCATGTGATCAGACATCAACAATGAGAACTTTTCGATGATGAAGAAATATCCAAAGAAGTCAAGACAATCCATTGAAGAAGTCCTAAAGAACGTTGAAGAAGAACCTCCAGAAGACGAACAGTGTTAAAGATCGTGCAAGAAGAATACATTCCTCGCTAAGAGGGAGTGTTGATGTTTATGTAGCATCGGAATATATTCTTAAGAAGTCCTAGATAAAGTGGAAGAAATGAAGAGCACAATTACCCCAATAAAATGGGTAAAATAACCCTAGAAGATAAAAAGACAAGTCAGCTTGAAAGATAAAATAAAAGATAAATGAATAAATAAATAAAAGTCAATCCAACCTGTTACTGGATGAACTAGCAAGGCTAGTGTCCGATGAACAAATGCACGGAAAATGTGACCACTGTCACCTTAGTCACACTTCCAACTGCTTCAGAGAGTCGTAACCTCCAAGGGGAGAGCCCTTTGATAGTCTACTAGCACTAAGGACAAAAGAAGTTATGTCTTCTAGAAGACCAAATTAGAGACCAGTGTGTTCAATCAATATAATCCTATGAATGAAGAAGACATACTATTTATAGAGAGTGTTTGTAGATACTCAATAAGATGTAGCAATTTTCAATGTAGTAATGTAAGCGTTCAACCCAATGATGTAATGACTAGCAATAGGAACAATCAATACTAAAAGAGGTCATTCATCAATTACAAGCATGAACAATGTAAAGTAGATCACCCAATAATAAACGAATATAATCATCAATCACATATGAGGAACGATATAGTATAAGGTAACAGTCAATACAGTATAGCAACAATATGTAAGAGCATGCAATGTGTGTTTCAAATGTGTTCAAATAACCAATGGGAATTCAACACTCAACTACCTTTTATGACAACCGAATAAGTGTGAGTTTCAGACTGTATAAGAGTGTGTTAACAATAGTATGGCAATCACTTCAGTACCAATTTGCAACAATAGCAAGATAATTCAAGAAATAATGTAGATGAACAATATTAATTCCAAATTCCAAGCACTTCAATCATGCATTAAATACAAACTTTCAGACTGTATTTAAGGCAAATTCATACCTATGTTATCATTAGTATAGTAGCAAAGTGTGATCAATTACTAACCCGTTTTGTTGTCTTGTGTAGTTGGAATGTAGGAGGAAGAGGACTATCCAAGTGTTGACAATCTACCACTTTTAGCAGACCCTAACAACAGTACAGAGATGACAATCTAAGGTTGTTACAGCCTTGGGAAAGGCCCAAAAACAAGGACCGAGCCTTAGAGGAGGATCTTGGGAACTAGGGCGAGGGTTCTGAAGAAGAGGAAAGGGGAGAGAAAGGAGGGAAAGAAAGGAGAAGGGAGGAGGAAGAAGGGAAGGAGAAAGGAAAGGAGAGAGGAAGGAGAAGGAGAGGAGAGAGAGAGGAAGGAGGGAGGAAGAAAGATGGAGGAAAGAGGAAGGAGCCACTAGGGTTTCTAGGAAGGGTTTTAGGTCTAATTTTTAGGTTTAGGGATTAGTTTTAGGATTTTTTAAATTTTTTATATTTTTAGGGCTTCCTAAAATTTCTCCCTAGGGTTTTTAGGGCTTTAAATGGTAGGCCGAATTTGTAGGAGGGAGTGACAAAATTTTAGGGAGGCCAAAAATTGAAAAAAAAAAATGATTTTTAGGGTTTTAGGAATTTTTTATATTTTAAAAATTTTAGGGCTTCCTAAAATTTCACCCTAGGGTTTTTAGGGCTAAGACAGGGAGAAATTGTACGAGAGACGGAATTTTAGTAAGGCCCAAAAATAAAAATAAAAATAAAAAAATTTATTTTTTAGGGTTTTTAACATAAAATTGCAGACCTAATTCTACCATGAAAATGCAAATTTACACATAAAAATGCAAAATTTATCCCTAAATAATAATTACAAATGTACAAACTAGGGTTTGATGTAGAGAAAGATAGACGAACTTAGGGTTTTAATGGATGTTACCCCAAACTCTAGACTTAGAGGAAGGTGACAAACCTTCCTCTTGGAGGTAATTCTCCTTGCTACTAGGTTAGCGCTTCTTGAAACAACCTCTAGGGTTGGTTTCAAGAGCCTAAACTAGGGCAAAGTTTGAGCTCAAAGGCCAAACTTTGTAAAAACCTCCTCTTAGGAGTGCTTTTACTATGCAATGAGGATAGAACAATAGGAAAAAGCCCTATTCAAAGATAATGTAGCCCTAGGGCTACCATTCAATCATTCAAGATGCAAAATTTACCTACCATTCAAACAAACCATAAAAATGTAAAAGACTTACTTGAGCATGAGTTATTCCAACCATTCTAGCATCCACAAAGCATTAGCAAATCAAAAATATCCCCAACTTTCATCCATAAGAGCAAAGAGTCATCCCTCCAAGAGGTGTGCACCACTTCATAAGGCTAATCTTGGGTAAAAAAGTAACATAATGAATTTCGTCCCATAAGTTGTGTGTAAAAATGAAGTGAGGAGATTGTATTTATATGATCTCCCACTCACTTTTTAAAAAATAACAAAGCCTACATGCTTTAAAATGTCAATTTAAAATTAAAACATGTCAACTTAAAATTATAACATAAAATAATATAAAATAATCAAATCTGTGGGTAACTGGGGGAATTTTTTCCAGATTTTACCCAAAAATGACTAAAATAGCTAAAAATGAGCAAATCACTCCAAACTGAAGGATAGAGCGGGTAGGAGGGGGACGTCATGCCCCATCTAACCCCAACAGTAATGAAAATCCCTCAACACCCCCCCATATCAAGCAATGTAGGCCTGGAAGAAAAATGACGTCTTCATCACTAGACAACCAAAAAGAGAGGGTGTTGCAGTACTGGAGGGCCAGGAGGGAGTGGAAGGTGACCTGGAGGAGAGACATAAGCCTCAATGTTGAGAGAAATGCCACCAGAGTGATAAAATAGGTGGGGGGTCATGTGACTCAATGACCCACCCCTGGGAGCCCCAAACAACAACATCAGGGCTTGAATCCCTTTCATGAGGCAGTCTGCAATGCCACTAAGCCATAGTACTCCCAAGAGAAGAACCAAATGGTCTGGCAATAACCTCCACTCAGAAAATGCTAGAACACACTCCTCCTGGTCAAAAAAAAAATGACCCTCTCTCCCTGGGGCACCACTGAAGGTGCGCTGGTACTGGTACCACATAACACAACCTAATTAAGGAAACTTCTAGTGAAAAGAAGAATATAAATAAAGTGCTTTCACACTTCATTATTACAACAACAAGTTCATCTCTCTCTCTGAAGTGGTGCGCACTTCTCTAGGAAGACAAGTGAAGAAGACAAGAAGCATAACTTTGGGGTTATCTTATTATCTTATCTCTCTCGAGGTTCTTGTGGAAGAAGAGCACATTCTTGTGTTAGGCTTAATCTTCATGATTGGTATTGTTCTTGTATTGGATTGATTATTTCTTCTACGAAAAGTTTGTTGGGTTTTCTACCGTTTGGGTTTCCCAGGGTAAAATATTTCTCTTGTGCATGGTTATCGTTCAGTGATCCTTGATTTTATTTCTGCTACTAATGAATGATGATATTATGCAATGATGAATGTGGGATGACAATAATTAAGAATTGAAAGAGATGAAAATTATACTGCTACATCATTAAAAATCTAACAATATTTAGCCATTTGGGTAGTGTTTATTTCCTCTCATATGTCGGTTTCACCTCATTGTTCATGACATCCCAAATCTGAAACTTTTGGTACAGCGAGTTCAATCTTGTGTTAGAGTCATTTTTTTATGCAATCCCAACTCTCATTTTCACCCCCGAACACATTTCTCATGCATATGCTAAGCTTGGCGTTATTATATTGACAGTGGATATTTTAACTCCAACACATAACCCACTTGGAATACTTCATATCATTCTGTTAGACATTATTAGTATGCTGGTCTGTTTCCTTGGAAGGTTTGATGTTTAGGACAGCCATTGTCAAAGCCTTGTTTAACTGTTATTAATTGCACCAAGTGGGTCCTTAACATCTCAAGTAACCTATGCATCCACTATACAATTATGTGTTGCTTGTTAAGTGCATTCTAGGCGTTGTTAGTATGTTTCCCATTACCATTTACTCTTAGAGAGAGATCCCCCCATGGTACCAAACCACCAAATTTGCTTAAACTCCATAGGTACCCTATCTCCTATCCAAATCGGTTCTGCAACTACTTTTGGAAAGCTCAGTTTACTCGGCAAGTACTTAGGAAAGCAGGACCAGAGACACCTCTCATGGCTAGTCTGTGTCTACCCTTGGTAGATCTGGGAAGACTAAAGAGAGAGGCTCTTGACCAGCATGACACATTAGGGAACGATATTGAGGTGTCACAGGTCTAGCAGTCACCATTATCTGCCATAACCAGAGACTACTACAATTCATGACAACAATAGTAAAAGGTGACCTTGAGTGTTTTTTATTTAGATAAATATAGATACTGGTGATCTATATTGTTGAAGTTTTTTCACTCAATCATGCCTTCAATGCCATGAGCATCATTGATTCATTATTACATCTGCCATAGGTTGGTGTTTTAGTCCATAGTGTTTGTGTCATGCATTACTTGTGTCCCCATGTTTTCTGTATTTTAGTGGTTAGTTTAAGTCCCTTGGGGGTCAAATATGTAATAATGTTAAGTTTTATGGTCAAAGGGGGGGGTCAAACACCCTAATGTACATCATACTGCATACACCTCTTTAGACCCTGTTATCACACCATAGTAGCAGGGCTACTATTCTTGCTTAGCAGATATCTGCACATTGCAGAGCTTGGATTATTCAGAGCTTGGCTATGATGAGTTTATATTTTGAGATCACTCATGATCAAAGCAGTGTATTATTCAGACTTATGTTAGACCTTGTGTCAAGGCTGAGCCTTGAGAGTTCAGATTTGATGACCGATATGACCCTTTATTCCATACAATTTCAGTTCAGTGCCTAGAGATGTTATTGCAGCAGTGTTTCAAATGATATATGATGATTATTCTTATGATGATGTTGTATGACCTATAGATTTCTGATCATTGACTGTGGATTATTATCTTGTTGCTTTAGTCATGTTCACCGCATTAGCTTGGTATATGATTCATTATGTGGCAAACTTTGTAAAACTTAAAATGGACTATCTTGATGATGAATTATAAAATGGACCATTTTTACTTGCACATTTAGGTTGTTTGACAAAACTCACTAGTTTACTACCTTGCATAGATATGGTCTTTCTTGACACCATTTGTCTGCTAGCTTAGGCTGCACTTTCACTTGACTCCATCCATCCATGACCTTCCTTATTTGGCTTTAACCCTTGACTTGTCTTGCTTGACTTGACTTGTCATCCTTAATCAAGATAACTTAGAGATAGATAGTTATGGTCAATCTTGTCCTCAGATTGTAAATATTAAACTTGATCAAAAGCTTGAAATCATTCCTAGAGTAAAGAGTGTTTTCTTCGGTCAAAATCCAAGGTCAAACTTGTTTATCCATTTGGGAGAATTTTCATACTTGCAATCCACCCTCCCTTCCCAACTCTTTCAATCATCTTTGCCTTGGTGCTCTAGTCAATTTTTTCCTTTGGAAATTTTCAATAGGAGGTATAAGCATGATTACATGTTTGGAGAAAAAGCACTTCATTTCCCTTTTCAGTCACTTTGGAACCATAATGCTTGTTGTCAAGTTATCAATCATTCTTGGTGGCTAGAAAAGGTGTTTAAAGATCAATTTCATATTTTCTCCATTTTTGAGCATCAAGTGGGTTTGATTTTGATTTTTCGCCTTCTAAGCTTTAAATTATCCCCATTTGGTTTTTATTTGATCATCAGTCCCAAGGAGAATCAAATTGAATATGTAAGAGAAGTAAATGAGGAAGTTATTTTTTGTGAAAAAGAATTGAGTCGCATGCCTTATATTTTTCCTCCATCAATCCTAAGCAATAACTTGCATGAATTTTATGATCCTATCATTTCTTGGATGGAGGATGTTGGCATCAGTCAGTCTTCTCCTAGGCATAATTTCATGTTGCACCATTCCAATCATTTTTCAATTTTTGAACAAGTCAGGAAGATTGTGTTATCAATTTCTCTAATCTTTAATCCAATCATGATTTGTTTTGTTAACAAAAATCAAAGAAGAATCATTAACCTTTTCGATGAATGGTTGCACTGGATTTATGATTTTACCTAGCATTTGTGCTAACTGGTTAGAGTAGGATAGGTAGGTCTTTGAATAAGCTCACTTGAGCAGTAGGATTTGTGTGCTTTTTCTTTTTCTGTGTACTGAGTACTGCCATTTCTTTTTGAAGTTGCCTGCTTGGGTTTGTCCTTTGCTGAGTTGTTGATTGAGTTGAGCCTTGCTCCTTCCTAAGCTTGTCTCACCTCCTGCATGCATCGAAGAGTGGTTAGTTTTCTGTTTTCTTTTTGGCTTCCTGTGCAAGTTTGTTCGTCTCATGGGTCACTTAGTGAAACATTAGATCTAGTAAGATCTAACCATCACACCCACTTGATCTTGAAGAGTCTCTTTGGTTTGCACCTTAGGTGTCCCGATCTACATTTTGATACCCTTTTGACTCCATTTGCCCATCCATTTCAAGGCACTAGTCCACCTAAGGCAAATCGCACTTCTTGGGATTTGTGTCAATTGCTAGATCCCATATGTGGGTATCTCTAATTTCATCTTAGATCCATAGCTCTATCCTTTGCATACCCCTTGGTATCATTTAATCTTTAACTTCACCTTGTGGGCCCCATTTGAACCATCTCCATATCCCAAGGCAGTGGGCCCCACTGGTGTATTTCATGGTACTAGATCTTGTAATTTGATTTCATCTTGTGGCCTAAATCATTCAATGCTTGAAACATAAGTCATCCCTTAAAGCCTCTTTCAACCATACTTAAACTTCTAGGTCCACCTAACCTTGCATTGGTTTCCGTAACTCATCTTTCACACTTCCCTAGAAACCATTGTTTGGATCCAATCTCCTTTGATTGGCTATAGGGTCTCCCCCTTGGTCTTGATTCATCTTGATCTAAAGTGAAGAGTTCCTCGGTTGACGTGACTCCCAGCTTGCATTGGGAACCGTGGCATCTCTTGGGTCACCTCTTTAGTTGTCCATCTCCTCTACCATCCTGGATGGGATACCACTAGGGACAACTACAAGTTGTGTGATAACATGTCCCACTTGGGTCATTGAGTGATGCATTTTGAATCTCAGATCTACCGAGATCTAGCCATTGGATGCCTTTGATCTTCAAAACCCACCTTGCTTTGTACCTTGACTACCCCGATCTACATTTTGGTGGACATCCGACTCCATTTGGCCCTTGATCTAAGGCACTAGTCTTCCTTGGGGCAATTCGCACTCCTTGGGGATTGTGTCTTTTCCTAGATCCCACAATTGGGTGCTCTTAAATCTTTGTCAATTCATAGATCCATGTCATAGAGCCCCTATAGTACCATCTCCCATTAATTTTGACCAAGTGGACCCATCTTGGACCATTTTCCCTATTTTAAGGAAGTGGGTCCCACTTGTGTATTTTATGGTACTAGATCTGTCTATGGATTCTCCTAGGTGGCCCAAATTATACATTGGTTGAAACACGTGTCACTTCTTAAGCCTCTTCAACCATATACTTAAACCCTTGGGTCCACCTAAGCTTGCATTGGTTTCCGTAACCCAACTTTCACACTTCCCTAGGAACCATTGCTTTGGCTAGTCTTCTGATGATTAGCTATAGGGTCTCCCACTTGATCTTATCCTATCTAGATCTAAAGTGAAGAGTGCCTTGGTTGTCGTGACTCCCAGCTTGCATTGGGAACCGTGGCATCTCTTGGGTCACCTCTTTAGTTGTCCATCTCCTCTACCATCCCGAATGGGATACCATTAGGGGCAACTACAAGTTGTGCGATAACAGACCCCTTACCACCTCTTATCATTGTGTGGCTCATTTTTGCTTATGGTTTTCATACAAAAGTAATATGTATCTAGTTTATTTTTGCTATGTTCTTCTACTTTTTAATTGACCAGTTGCTACCCAGTTGGATAAGAAACATACTAAGCCAAGTTTAGTATAGATCTTATTGCTTATTTACAGTTGAATCATATAATTTTTAGCATATTTACATTCTAGGAATATCCTATACTAATCCCTTCTATGTAGATTGCACCCAGAGAGGAAAAGTATAAGGAGGATTACCCTCTTTTGCAATTAATCATCTTCTTGCAAGTTCTCTCTTTCGATGACTCCATTGTTCCACCTTACACAAGCAAGGCCCTCATAGTTACTCTTTAGTGACTCCATTGTTCCACCTTGGCACAAGGCTCTACTTTCTTTTCTCTCAACCCTCCATCACAAAGAAAACTACACTTTTAATTACTTGTATTTGTTTCGATCTATTGCATTTAAAAGATTATCATTAAAATAGATTGCATGTCATATATCTATCATCATTTGAATATCATAAGTTAGATCTACTTTTTTGTAAACGAATTTGGGCTTGCATGACAAATATAGTCGTTCATAGTTCAAATTTTTCCTAATTCTACTATAAATCTCCATGTTTTATAGGGCAAAAGATCATCTTTAATAGCAGATCTGAAAGTGGTGTAATATCCCTTTTTCAAATTTTATTAAAATGCCAATTTTTCAACTTTTTCCCCAATTTCGACCTTTGACTAGTTTAACTGTTTTGACCTCCAAATCATCCCAAATGCTCCCAAATCTTCTGTATGAGTGTATTAATGGTATTTAGACTTGAATATCAGGTTCAGGGATGTTTTATGGACCTCCAAATACTGCTGCAAACTTGATTTGTATTCTGATCAATATAGGTAATTTTGACTAGTAATTTGTGCATCAAATCCCCCCCGGGTAACACTGAAAATGGCCTTCCAAATGCCTCCAAACTCCCACAAATTTATGAACAGAGGTATATAATGTGTTAAGTATGTTATTTAGGTCTCATATGCACCATTAATTGATTTTTACTACTGTTATAACTCTCTCACATTCAACAGCAAAAACCCCCAATTCGACCCTTGGGGAAATGGCACTATTTCATCTCCCAATACAACTAAACTGAGTAAAAAGGCTTCAAATGCTCAAGTACAGTACATGAAACTTGTAGAAGACATCCATGGCATTATATTTATCACAAATATATCAGAGAATCATCCATCCATTCGAAATAATCAACATTATAGTGTCATACATCAATGCATTGGGGAAATGGACATTGTTTGCTCATTAATCAATAGTTTTGCATACAACCAGTGGGTATTTCGACCTGAGACTTTCTGAATATGAATAACAGAGGATATGAAGCTATTACAATCATAAATATATAATGAGAAGCTCTCTCAAGAAGCACAAGTGCTCACCAAAAACGCCCTCCCTCAAGGAGCATGAATATGCCTTCAAAACTGGAAACGGTGGAGAGAAAGTGCTGCACTAAACCAAACCATGAGACTTCCTGTAGCTGATACCTGCAAATAAAAACTCCATTAAAGCACCATGAAAGACCTGAGTGGCCTCTCCAAACACCAACTTGGATGGGAATCTTTCACCCTCGAAATTGGCTAAGGCAAGAAACTAGTCATCCACTAGCTCTCTCTTCACAAATGCAATTTTTCTCAAATCATCAAAAGCCATTCTCATACTTGATTTCTACATTTTATAACCAACATTAGCCTTCAAGGGGTCGAAATCCTCTCAATAGATTCAATAATTTTCCATTTAGGAAATATTCCTCATTTGCCACTTGTCTCCTAGTTCCAACCTTCCATCTTCTCCCAAATTCGAATTTGAGTCTCTTTGGATTCCTCCAACTCCATGAGCACCTTCCTTGAGCCTATTTTTGGGGCTGACATGTCATAATGGTCAGGTGTAAGAAGTCAGGTCTGAATTTTGTCATAAATGTCATAGATGCTTCATTATTGTTGTCATAAAACTAGGGAATCTAGCCCAAGTGTCCACTAGTCTCCAATTTGACTCTTCCTCTCCCATGGAGGTTACTATTCCATCCCATTTCGACCTAAGATGCTCAATGCCATGTGTTATGACTTACCAACTCACCCAAGAGTGTTCACCTTCCCATGAATTCGAATTGGCAAGAGAGAGCTGCCATGTGTCATTGAAAAATCAAGCTAGTGTGGGTCCCACCACCTCCATATGTCTCCAAAACCACTTGCCACCTAGAATTTCTCTTGAATTTATTTATTCATCATATTTATTAAATACTTGAACCCTTCTAATGTCTAAATATCATTTATTAGCTTCCTTATTACCATCCCACATGTTCCCATCCAACCTAGGAAACTAGTAGGATTGATGGGATTGTCTTACTATGCACTTATTTGAATGGGGACATTACAGTCCTCCCCACCCAAGATTGCTTGTCCTCAAGCAATTTCAAATTTGGATGCTGTAAAATCTTCTCCTCTTCCCATGTGGCATCTTCATTTGGTAAGTCCTTCCATTGCACTAAATATTCTTTGATGATTCTACTCCTCAACCTTCTTTCCCGTGTCTTCAAAATCTTTTCCGGAACAAGTGTGAGCTGACCTTCATCATCCAAAGGAGGAAGTATTTCTGAAGTGATGATTTGCTGACCAATAGCTTTCTTAAGACAAGAAACATGAAATACATTGTGGATTTTACTCCCTTCCGGAAGTTCTAGTTCATATGCTACTTCTCCAACCTTCCGCACTACCTTGTATGGCCCATAGTACCTTGGTTTTAATTTTTCTGCTCCATTCTTTTTGAGAGATGTTTGTTTATAGGGCTGCAACCTTAAATATACTAAATCATTGACTTGAAAGTTTCTCTCTTCTCTATGTCTATCAGCATATTGTTTTTGCTGATTTTGAGCAACCTGCAAATTGTCTTTCAAGAGCTTTAAAATTTCTTGGCTCTCTTCCACCCAACCTTTAGCCTTTGGGGCTCTACTATCACCAAATATAATGTCAGCAAATGTAAGTGCATCATAACCATATAATGCTTTGAAAGGAGACATTCCTATTGACATATGATAAGTGGTGTTGTAGCAAAACTCACCCAAGTGTAGCCATTTTGCCCATGCTTTTTGCTGCCCTCCCACATAGTTTCTTAGGTATCCTTCTAACCATTGGTTTACCCTCTCTGTTTGTCCATCAGTTTGTGGATGATAGCTGGTACTTGGAGTCAATTGAGTGCCTACCAATCTAAAAATTTCTTTCCAAAAAGCACCCATGAATCTACTATCCCTATCACTGACAATGCTCTTGGGAAGCCCATGCAATCTGAAGATTTCTTTGAAAAAAATATCAGCCACTTGTGCAGCACTAAAAGATGATGTAACAGCAAAAAAATGAGCAAATTTTGTCAACCTATCAACTACCACATAGATACAATCCTTACCCAAGGATTTAGGCAATCCGGTGATGAAATCCATGGAAATACTGTCCCATTTTTGCTCCGGAATGGGCAATGGTTGTAATAGGCCGGCTGGACATGTAAGTTCTGATTTGTTTTGTTGACATGCTTTACATTCATTCACATACTTCTGAACATCTTCCTTCAACCCCTTCCAAAAAAATCTTTGCCTCAACTGTCTATAAGTTTTGAAGATCCCCGGATGGCCCGCTAGTGGGGAATCATGTGCTTCTTGCAAAATTCGGTACTTGAGCTTGGAGTTATGAACTAAATAAATTCTTCCCTTATAATATATCAGCCCATTCAAAATCCTATAATTATCATCCCCTTTGATTCCATCCAACACATCACAAGCAAATTTGTCTTTGGCATATTCAACTAGTAGCATGTTTTTCCAATCCTTGGCAATATCCATGAGAGAAAAAGAAGGCCTTCTTGACAAAGCATCTGCTACTATATTATTCTTTCCTTTGACATATTCAATATCAAAATCATAAGCTTGAATCTTGCTTACCCACTTTTGTTGCCTTTCATTTAGATCTTTTTGGGTGAGAAAGTGTCTTAGACTATTGTGGTCAGTTTTCACCACAAACTTGCTGCCTACCAAGTATTGTCTGAATTTGGCCAATGCATGCATAATGGCCAGCATTTCTTTATCATAAATGGAGTAAAGTTTTTCATGAGGCTGCAACTTTCTGCTCTCAAAGGCTATGGGGTGTTGGCCTTGCTTTAGGACAGCCCCTATTCCTCCACCTGAAGCATCACATTCCACAACAAAAGGTTTAGTAAAATCAGGAAGTGCAAGTATGGGACAACTACTCATTACCTCTTTCATTTTTTGGAAGGCCTTTTCAGCCTCTTCATCCCACTTGAAAGCATCCTTCTTAGTCAAATCAGTGAGTGGAGAAGTCAACTTGGAGAATCCTTTCACAAATTTTCTGTAGTAGGTGCATATGCCAATAAAGCCTCTCAATTCGGTAATATTTTTTGGTGATGGCCATTCCAAGATAGCCCTGATTTTTTCCATGTGTACCTTCACTCCTTCTTGCCCAATAATGTGCCCAAGATACAGTAGTTCTTTCATTCCAAATTCACATTTTGATAATTTAGCAAATAAGGACTCTTCTTGCAAGATTTTCAACACAATCTCTAACTGCTGCAAATGCTCTTCCCATGTTTTACTGTAAATGAGAATATCATCAAAGAAAACCAAAACAAACCTTCTTAGTTGCTTGCAAAATATCCTATTCATACATGCTTGAAAGGTGGCTGGAGCATTTGTTAACCCAAAAGGCATGACAAGAAATTCAAAGTGGCCAAAATGACATCGAAAAGCGGTCTTTTGCACATCTTCATCTTTCATTCGAATTTGGTGATACCCTGATCTAAGGTCAATTTTTGAGAAGTATTTGGCCCCATGCAGCTCATCCATGAGCTCATCAATCCTAGGAATAGGATACCTATTCTTTATAGTCTTTTTGTTCAAGGCTCTAAAATCTATGCACATTCTCAATGTTCCATCTTTTTTCTTCACTAGCACAACTGAAGAAGCATAAGGGCTAGAGCTTGGTCTAATGAGTCCCAACTCTAGGAGTTCTTGGATAGCTTTTTCAATCTCATCTCTAAACCTTTTAGGATGTCTATAAGGTGGTATCTGAATGGGTGAAGTACCCTCCTCCAAAACAATACTGTGCTCAACCCCCCTATCCGGTGGCCTACCATGTGGAAGGTCTCTAAAAACCTTTTCATATTTTTGCAAGAGTCTCTCTATCTCCTTTGGGTGTTTGACAATATTTATAGTTGGCTTGGGAGATGTAATATGACATTCAGCAGCCCATTCTATATCCCCATGCCTCAATATAGATCTCATGCTATTGCAAGTCACTACTTGATTTGGATAAGTGTGTTGCCCTCTCACAACTCTTTGTACTCCTTTTGAATCTTGGAATTTCATTTCGGGAATTTGATAATTTACTGTATGCTCTCCTATTGAATACAACCATTGCACTCCCAAAACCACATTAGTATCAGCAACATCAACCACATAAAAACTATCAACAAAAGTATAGTTACCTACGGTGACTTGCAGCTTTGGAACCCATGTTTTGCATTGCATTGTGTTGTGACCGGGAATGACAACTGTGAAGCCATCAAATGGTTCAATAGGTATCTTTCTTTTCTCTACCATCTCTGCATCAATGAAGTTATGAGTGGCTCCTCCATCTACCAAAACTGAAGTTCTTTGTCCTTGTACCACACCTTTGCAGCGGATAGTATGATAGCGAGGTACTGCTGAAAGCACTGCCATTCTTGCTTTGTCCGGTGAAGGCTGATTTTCTTCTTGTCTTTCCTCTTCTACTGCTGTCTCATATGCCTCTTCTTGATCTGAAATATGTCCATCTTCATCCATGCCCCCATCATACCCCTCATTATCAGAAAATACTTCTATGTATTGAGCCTTTCCTTTGGTACATTTGTGCCCCGGTGTCCATGGTTGGAAGCATGTGAAGCATAGTTTCTTTTTTCTAAGTTCATCCCTGTTTAGTCCCTCTTTTTTATTCCTCTCAAATGACTCTCTTTGCCAAGGTTTCTTATCATATCCATCCCTTTGCCAAGTTTTCTTTTCAAATTTATAGCTAGGCTTAGGAGGAAATCTCGTTCTAGGAAGCACATTCTGGAGATCCCTAGTCAAGCTCATTGCATCTTTTAATGTAGTTGGCTTGTGGGCTTTGACCAAACCTCTTAAGGGTTCAGCCAAACCTTCAGTGAATAGCAATACTAATCTTCCCATAGATACATCAGCCACCTTGACTGATAATTTTTGAAAGTCCAACATATATTCAGTAGGGGACCCAGTTTGCTTCAATTGAGCTAGTTCTTTGAAAGGCAATTCTGGATCTTTTTGTTCAAATCTTTCTAGTACCCTGTCAACAAATTCTCCATATGTTTTAACCTGATTATGACCCAAGGTTTTCAGCCCATGAAACCACCATTCATTGGCATCTCCTTCCAAATGCAAAATGGCCATTTTTAATGCATCCTCTTCCAACATAGGATTCAGCTGAAAATATACATCCAATTTTTGCACCCAAGTGTTAGCAGAATTTTGAGAAGAACCATCAAAAGTAGGAAGTGACATTTTTCCAATAGCACTATTTAATTCTTTGTTTTGGAATGGACTCCTATTGTCTCCCTTCCTATTAATCTTTTGCATAGCATCAATGTAGTCACTGAGTGGTACACCTCTTTTACACTCTTCATTCAAATCATTCCAATCATTTACTAGTTTCTTGTAATCCAATGCAAGATTGGGCTCTTCTTTGGGTGTGAGAAATTTAGGTGCAGTATGCCTTTGTGTGCTTTGAAATTCATCAGGTCTATTATGAGGTCCTGTACTTGAGAAAATATGCTCATTCCCTTTCATCTTTTCCCCTGAGTGTGAACCGCTATTATCTCCTATTATCCCTTTGCTTTGAAGCTGGCTAATCAACAATTCAAATCCTTGCAACAATTTATCACCTATCCTATCCATGTTTGCTGAAAGTTTAGAGAAACATGGATCTAAGGTTGCAATAAGTTCCTCCTTATGTTTTAATTTGTCATCCTCCTCTCTACCCATGGTTTCAGCAAAAGACTCCTCTTCTTCTACTACCTCTTCTTCAACAAAAACCTCTTCAACTACTGGTTCAAAGGGTGGTGGATTATTCTTTTGACTTCTTGTTAGGACCATCAGGTGCCAAGAACATGCTCTGATACCACTTGTAATATCCCTTTTTCAAATTTTATTAAAATGCCAATTTTTCAACTTTTTCCCCAATTTCGACCTTTGACTAGTTTAACTGTTTTGACCTCCAAATCATCCCAAATGCTCCCAAATCTTCTGTATGAGTGTATTAATGGTATTTAGACTTGAATATCAGGTTCAGGGATGTTTTATGGACCTCCAAATACTGCTGCAAACTTGATTTGTATTCTGATCAATATAGGTAATTTTGACTAGTAATTTGTGCATCAAATCCCCCCCGGGTAACACTGAAAATGGCCTTCCAAATGCCTCCAAACTCCCACAAATTTATGAACAGAGGTATATAATGTGTTAAGTATGTTATTTAGGTCTCATATGCACCATTAATTGATTTTTACTACTGTTATAACTCTCTCACATTCAACAGCAAAAACCCCCAATTCGACCCTTGGGGAAATGGCACTATTTCATCTCCCAATACAACTAAACTGAGTAAAAAGGCTTCAAATGCTCAAGTACAGTACATGAAACTTGTAGAAGACATCCATGGCATTATATTTATCACAAATATATCAGAGAATCATCCATCCATTCGAAATAATCAACATTATAGTGTCATACATCAATGCATTGGGGAAATGGACATTGTTTGCTCATTAATCAATAGTTTTGCATACAACCAGTGGGTATTTCGACCTGAGACTTTCTGAATATGAATAACAGAGGATATGAAGCTATTACAATCATAAATATATAATGAGAAGCTCTCTCAAGAAGCACAAGTGCTCACCAAAAACGCCCTCCCTCAAGGAGCATGAATATGCCTTCAAAACTGGAAACGGTGGAGAGAAAGTGCTGCACTAAACCAAACCATGAGACTTCCTGTAGCTGATACCTGCAAATAAAAACTCCATTAAAGCACCATGAAAGACCTGAGTGGCCTCTCCAAACACCAACTTGGATGGGAATCTTTCACCCTCGAAATTGGCTAAGGCAAGAAACTAGTCATCCACTAGCTCTCTCTTCACAAATGCAATTTTTCTCAAATCATCAAAAGCCATTCTCATACTTGATTTCTACATTTTATAACCAACATTAGCCTTCAAGGGGTCGAAATCCTCTCAATAGATTCAATAATTTTCCATTTAGGAAATATTCCTCATTTGCCACTTGTCTCCTAGTTCCAACCTTCCATCTTCTCCCAAATTCGAATTTGAGTCTCTTTGGATTCCTCCAACTCCATGAGCACCTTCCTTGAGCCTATTTTTGGGGCTGACATGTCATAATGGTCAGGTGTAAGAAGTCAGGTCTGAATTTTGTCATAAATGTCATAGATGCTTCATTATTGTTGTCATAAAACTAGGGAATCTAGCCCAAGTGTCCACTAGTCTCCAATTTGACTCTTCCTCTCCCATGGAGGTTACTATTCCATCCCATTTCGACCTAAGATGCTCAATGCCATGTGTTATGACTTACCAACTCACCCAAGAGTGTTCACCTTCCCATGAATTCGAATTGGCAAGAGAGAGCTGCCATGTGTCATTGAAAAATCAAGCTAGTGTGGGTCCCACCACCTCCATATGTCTCCAAAACCACTTGCCACCTAGAATTTCTCTTGAATTTATTTATTCATCATATTTATTAAATACTTGAACCCTTCTAATGTCTAAATATCATTTATTAGCTTCCTTATTACCATCCCACATGTTCCCATCCAACCTAGGAAACTAGTAGGATTGATGGGATTGTCTTACTATGCACTTATTTGAATGGGGACATTACAAGTGGGCAGCTGGGTATCTCAACTGCGAACACTTGCAAGTTGTCCCATAGGCCATTCCTTGCAATTTTTTACAATTTGTGCTTGCAGATTTTATAAACAAAGTGTAGGTTTGGAAAACCCTAAGGAAGCCCCAAAGGAGCAACCTCGTCTTCCAGAAGTTTGCAGTGAACTGACACACTTTCCGAGTCAATTTTTCATCTTTCTCCTACTTTTATAATTTTATTCCCTACTTGTAAGCTTACCTATATTCTTTCAAAACAAAGTGGCAAGCACTTTTCCCAAAGTCCTCAAGATGATTGTAAATAATTGGGAACAGTAATCAAGCCACTAGTCTCTCACATCCCCCCTCTCCCCTTGTCTCGCTTGCATAATGGTTTATTTCCGTGGTTTGATTTCTTTTACGATTAGTTGTTGCTTTATCTAGTTTTTGAACATCTAAAACATGTAATTATCAGCCCATCACAAATGGAAATCACTCAAAGCAACATTAGCTAAAATTTACCTTAACTAAAAGTTTCAAACTTTTCCAACGGAAAGAACCAAGCTCTACACCTTCATTGCGGCTAAGGCGTACCTTGTGTCTTGAGACCCCTGAGTCAATCGAACCCCAATTTTACTAGCTAGGCATCGACGGTTCTTAGTCTTTCCCGTGAGGCAGAAGTGTCTCTCTCTATCTAGTCTTCTGACTTCATCTAGCTTACGACTAATTACTAATCGCTTTTATATTTCTAAATTAGTCACTAATTCCTTTACATTCATAGATTTGACTTTTCTATAAAAAAATTCCATCCCTTACGTGGAAACCAACAATCTAGTCTAGGACTTTCATCATCTACAATCTAATCAGCGAAAAGGAACTACCAAGCATTTATTTCATTCAACATCTTTCAGGTATAGGCATGCAAGCAATCCTCATATTTCAAAGTTTCATAGATGCAATTTTCATGATATTATATATCTAAGCTTCCTTTTCATCAATTATCTTTGTAGCATAGATCCATTTAAAAACTGGTCTTCCTGAATAACTTACCTGCAGGGAATCTTATATGCTTGTCAAGTTGTAGATCTAAGTTCTTGTGTTATTGTGATATCTAGAATAGATCTGCCTTATGTGCTTTATTTCCTAAGTGTTTGGTTGTAATTACATTCAACTCCTATATTTTACTCATCCTTAGATTATTTTATTTAGGAGTTGGGCTTAAATAGAAAGGTTGAGTGTTGTGGTGACAATTGCACCCAACCTAAACTTGCCCCCAAGGCTACACCAAGCGAGTTAAGATTTTTCTCATGTTTCCTAAGTGCGGATTAGGCGGCAACATGCTCCTCTTTTGAGTGAAAAATAACATGTGTGTGAACAAACTACTCCAAAAGCTCACCCTCCCTTCATAATAGCCACCTAAAAGAAAACGTATATTTGTATATGGCCATTTTCTTCTTTTAATGCACTTTTTCATGCCTAAAATGAGGGTTGGGCTAATTATAGGAAGGAAACACTTGAAAATAGAAACGAGGCCTCCCACGTAGGTCGTACCTTGTACTGGACAAATATAGTAATTGCGGGCTCAACACAATGCAAAGAAACTTTGCTAGGTCATGTGCTCCTCATCTTAGTCAAAGTCAACTCCCCTCAAGCCAAATAAGCAGCTCTAGAGGGGTGTGCAGTTTTTTAGGCCTAACAAAACAGTAAATGTGGCTCAATGAAGAGGAATAAGAACTCATAAAGTAGGGCATGGTCCCTATGAAAAATAAACTAAGGCTTTTAATCTATAACAAAGAAAACGTCTGCTCTAGGAGTTAAAAGATGATGAGATGAAAAAAAAATAACAACTTAGCACTGCTTGAAAATTGAATCAATTAATTAACACTACACAAGATAGATAAGCATTCATGACATTCAAGATTTGAAACTTAAAACATGGAAAATTAAAAACCAGTGCTGAGAATGTGAAATGAGTGCAATTGCTGCTGTGTAGGGTTGCTTGTGTGGTCTCAGTGAAAGTATTGCAGTGTCTCAGTTGGTAAATTTTATGATTATTAAATGAGTGGATTAAGGAGTGGGTTAATTCTTGGTTTGGCCCAAAAGAAACCTAACCTTCGAACTGAGTGCTCTAGCAACCTTACCAAGTGTCCAACCAGGCGCGGATGAACCTACTTAAGAGCCTGTTGACTCTTTGGATTCAGTCCATGCAACCTCCCGAGTTCTTGGATTCGATTCTAATGGATTGTCCTATTAAAACTAAGTACCTTGCACCCGTTTCTGATTGAGCCAACTGTTTCGACTAAGTTGCAGTAATCAAGAGCATACTCCGGATTTGGGGCGTAGTTCGTTTTATTAAAATGTGTGAGTGGATGATTAATCTACACTAAACCCCGAGAATATACAGCAAGGGGGGTTACTTTTAAGATTAAATTTTAAGAACAGAAGTAATGGTTGAATAAAACACAAAAGCATATAACAAACTGATAAACGGGTCCTCGGAGCACGTGTGCTTGAGTGAGTTGATTAATTACTACTGCTCAAATGAAACTAATCCAAAACAAAAAATTAGAAAAAGTTAAGAAAAATTTTAAAAAAATGAAAAAAGGTGCGAATCCCCCCTGGGGGGATTGGGGTTAGGTGCTGGAATTGCCTGCTATGTTCTTTTTCTTCTTTCGATTACAACATGAAACTCAAGATGAAACATTGATTGCCCTTTATGCTCAGGGAACAAGACAGCTTACAAATTATTGCAAAACTAAAACAGTGCTTGGGCAACTGCTTCACAGGGTGGTTCTGGGAGCTTCAGGATGACTTTTCTACGAGTTTTTTAGCTCCAACCTGCCAAGAACATAAAACAGACCAGCGAGCTAAAGTTGATTAGGAATGATAATCAGAACACTTTAAGAGTGTTCTGACAATGCTACAAAATGCAAAAATTGAAAACTAATGCAACTAGTGTATAAAAACTTGTCTTCTGGGCAATTTTTGAGTCTTTAACTGACTTTAAATTAATTTCCTGATGTGCAGAACCAAAAAACCAGCGAGCTCTTTTTGTCATGTAATGCCCAAAAACACTCAGAAAGTGATTTGGCCACACTTGCGAAATATGCCCAAAACAAAACTATGAAAACTAATAACGAAAAACAAATAAAAATGAACCAAGAACACGAACTAGAAAGTTCGTTTCGTGGGATCTTGGCTTGCTCTTTTGGGGCAACCAATAGCAAGCTCTTAAAATAGCCAAATATACTTTTTAACCAAGACAAGACCTTCCTATCAAGAACTCTAGATTTTACGATTAAAACAAGCTTGAAAAGGAAAACTTGTGAACTTAGATCTACTTTCAGAAATTTATGCTTTGAAAGAACTATGATCTAACATAAGTAACAGTAACCGAAGATAGTTAAAGAAGATTGGATCAGAAGAATGGAACCCTTGGGGGTTGAGCATTTTGAAGAAAGAGTCAAGCTCCCTGATGCGCCGGTAGGACCAAGACTTTGTTCGAATTTTCTGAATGAAGATACGATCTAACATGTTCATGGACCTCTTTAGCTTAGGTTACCTGTAAACAGTTGCAAACAACTAGCAAGGGGATAAGAGCATATGTGTAAATGAACAACAGAAAACTTGAGAAATAATAGATTCAAACAAGAAATCATATTACTTCTAGCATTCTAATATCATCGACAAAAGTAAGCAACCTATAAAGCATTACTCACTATTCCTTATGAAAGATAACTTCCCTTTAAAAAGACATACAATCCTGACAATACTAACTATGCAACATGATACAGTTTACCTCAAATGTAACAAGCATAAAGATCCAACCAAACACAATCACCAGACTAGCCTCCAAAGCCTTCTTTATTAAACTCAGAAAAAATATTACAATGAACAAGCAGAGGTTCCACCTTTAGATCATTACAATGGAGCCAAGCTCCTCAATTTATAGCAAATGGCAAGCCATGGGGTGCCAAAACCCCAAGGAGCTAGATTGTGGAGCAAGGAAAGCTCTCATCCAATGGTGTGACACCATTCCATTTGGACAAAAACACTTCAAGAAGGAAATTGCTGAAAGCTGCCCACGCATGGAGATGAGGATGGCGAGTGGTTGAGTGATGTTTCCATATTGGGGAGCTTTATGCTGAAGACTTTGATTGGTTGTTGTAATTAGAAGGTCATCCATGTGGATGATGCCATATGAGGTGGCAACTCCACCAATTCGAACCATCTCTCAAACCAAAACCATACGGCCGTGAAGGAATTGGCCCATGTGAATGATGGAGCCGTGATGGGAAACTCGTTATCCTTTGACTTTGCAATATCTCATGAAATATATGCTTCAAACTTTAAAATGGCCAACCATAATAATATACCATGCCATGTCAAATGGCTCACGCTTGAGATGAAAGAATGGCCCATGTGAGGAAAATGGCCGTAAGGTCTTTTTTTTATATCACAAATGCCCAACCTTTAATAAACTTAGCATATGACTTTGAAATATATGCTTTGGTCTTTAGAACATTTGCCCATCCAAAATTAACTTATCCTCCATCAAAACGAAAATGGCCATGGAGAAGAGATGGCCCACGTGAAGGCTCTCTTACGTAGCACTACTTTCAAATATTGAAATTTTGACTTTTAAGCCAACATTTAAGATATGCTTTGAACCTTAGATGTAAACGCCTACCTCATGTGACTTATGCCATGTCATTTGGCATGTGCCAAATACCTCCTTTTTTAATAATTTAATTTTTGGCTATGGTGCATTTTGATGCTCTTTTAGCATTAAAGTGCCATTTTGTAGCTCTGATAGGCAAAACTGCTCCACAAGCGTTCTCGGTCGCCCGAAATGTAGGGAAACTGGGGTACCGGGGTAAAGAGGGTGCTTTGAGCTTGAAAATGAGCATCCTTGCGCCAAAATCAGACTCCGGATCACACTTTTATCAGCTTTTGAATTTTTTCAATTAAACCATTAAAAAATGGCTTAAAATGCGAAAAAATTATTTTTCTTGGAATCGACTGAAACTTCAGGGGGACCTAGTACATGACCAAACGATAAAATTCTAGCATCTAGCATGTTTATACATGTTACAAAATGGGCTCTAATAATCCCCTAAGGCCTAACCCCCACTTTGGGCATTCCAGCGTTGGAGGTGCAAGAGAAAAACTCACCGATTATACTCGGCTAAAGGCAAAGCATAATCGACAAGGGAAAAAAACTCCTTGGAATACCTTCTTTGGTTGTTAAGTCTTAGGGAACCGAGTCACTCAAAGACCACCATGCTAGCACACTGATTACAAACCCTGTGGGGCACGGTCATGTACTACAAAACATTAAAAAAGGGGCCTTGAACAGGCCAAACTTGGAACTTCTGAACTCTGATAAGCACAAGTGACTTGTGCAACACTGGCGGCTCACTGAAGTCCAACTAAAGTGCAACTTTAGGTGGTAATAGGCTTGAACTTTGGCACAGATGTTGTACACCATACTAGGTATCCAAAATTCTAGTCACCCTGCTAAAAATAGCACTACCTAAAGTAAACCAAAGTCCGTGCTCTTAGAATGAACTGAAACTCGAACCATAAGTGAACCTCCCAACTGGGTCCTAAAACATGTAATTACCCTATCAATCAAACAACTCTCAGAAACTACTAAAAATAGTTGCTGCTAAAAATAGAATTTGCTAAAAATAGGAGTTACTCAAATTTGCCTTAAATTTGAATTCCATACACGTCTCCCCAAAAAGTATCCAAAACTATGAACAAATCTTGAAAAAGATCATTCCTCAAAACCAACCCAACCATATCCTTTGGAGGTCTTCAACCTCCCATACCTTCTCTAAACACTGCATGGAACCTGCAAGTATAGGGCACCTACTATACTAAGAACTTTGTCCATTAGATGTACTTGTATATATGTGTGACATGCTCAAGAACCTATCCTACCATCAACCCTTGAAAACAAAAATTTATAACCATGTGCCAAGCTTGAAAAGGCATTCATGAACCGTCTATGCCACATTGATGGACCAACCAATCAATCCATCTCATAATGTACGGATTTTGAAGAAATGCAAATTTGAGTGCTAACAAAGAGCATGCCTCAAACCAAAATGAAGCCATGAGAACTATAGTCCCAAGTATGTACAAAAACTGGTGATCTCAATCTCTTCCCCTCTAAAAAAGAAAAGATGATCCGAAAGGATATTCTTACCCATTGAAAATCATAACCTCGGTTTTACCCATGTTGACCATTAGCTGCCAAAGGTCTCAGAAAAGAGCCAAATGTTGTATGCAGCATACTTATGAGAGTGGTAAATTTAGAGTTTTTTTGTGGTGTGTGGTAAGGCAATAAAACTCTAGGTATTCGCCACATATCTACTCCCTCACATTCTCACACATCATACACTCTTATCCTCTATGATTGCAAGTACTAAAAGAGGGCTGTAACAATTTATCTTTAGCATAATAAGGGATGAAAATTATATTCTTCAAGTAATATTTCTCTATAAAAGCAATTTATCTGAACTATTTTCTGTATAAAGACAAGTTATTAGAACTATTACTTATGATGTCAAAACAACTATTCTCATTCAACTTGCATTACCTCAGCAGATAGTGCACGGAGTTCTTGTTCACGAGCTGCTAATAGATGGACAACATCTACCTATACAGGAAAATGTTGAATCAGGGCACTAATTCTACATGATGATTCTTTTCCATTCAAACATCAACTAAAGTACCATAGCAACAAAAATCCTATCCAAAAAATGAAAAATAAAGATAAATGAAATGAAAATTGACATTTTAGACATTAAAATTTATTAAGATGCACATGGCTGCAACTAAATACTACTATTAAGGTACCTATGACATAAAATTGCAAAAACACAATTTAAGAAAGAATTTGAAGAAGCCAATAAGGCATACCACACAATACATTTCTATCAGTGTTCATTTACTATTTTATTTAGGTTTTTCTCTTCTGAAGTGAAAATGCTAACACATTCCAGCAATTCAGAGATAAAAATTAACATAAGAATGAAAGCAGGGATGCTAATTATTGACAAGAAAAAATAAAGTTGAATAGTTGCAATTCAGATAAGCAGTTTCTGTGGCAGGATTTCTGGTCCAATGATTTGTGAACATCAACCTTGGTGTTTGACTAATAGACTATCCCTATAGAAGATTCCGCTGCTTATGATTAGTATACATGACGAACTACCTGTACCAAAGGCTTTTAATTAAAGTGGTAAACACTTCCAATGGATTTCTTCAAGAGATTTCAAGAAATGGACGAAGATTTCTCCATCAAGCTTACTCACCTCCTATAGAAAATATTGTAAAAAATACAGTCATGAATGGGAGATCCTAGCAACTATGCTTGCTTTATAATCCTAACATTGGAGAAGCCTTCAATAAAGTCGTAATGGCTGAATTCAAGGCCCAATGCTTATGCATGTTTGGCTCTGCTAGATGTCTATCTTTTAGTAAATATGCTTTAGCCTCTTCTAAATAGATATTTGAGCTAACCAAGATATGCTACAAGCATCGTGAAAAAGCTAGGGTATGTTTGCAAACCAAAAGATTATACTATTGTGAGACAAAACCTTAGAAGCCAGAGACTATTGATTCTTGAAGATAGTATGGATAGTGAAACCAATAATTATAATGCAATTGAGATAGTTATTCCTAAGGATACACCTCCAAAGATCTTGAGGCATGAGTTACCAAGCGAATCTATTGAAGATACACTATGAATGTGTGCAAAAGTGAAAGATCAACCAACTCATTGTGTTTATCAATTCCAAAAGCACACACAACTGTATCAGTTTAATGAGGGACTAGGATCTGAATGTATTAACTCAATTGGAAAAATAATTCCAAGAGAAATTTGGCAAAGATATTCTTGCATCGTGCTCTAGAAAATGCCATAGATCCTCCTTGACAATGACTAATGGCATGCTAACATTTACATTCTTTGGTACAATTGTTGTTGGTGTCAATATCATATTAGGTCCATAGTGGTTGAAGATTCTCAGTACCTTTCAATACAAATTTGAAGATAAAATTCATAACCCTTAAGCCACATGGCTGTGAATCCAAACTTTAGCACATTAAGCACTTGTAGAGCAAAACTTGTTCCAAATCCCGATCTTCTAGATAAAGGAAAATATTCCTTCATTGAAAACAAAACTATGATGATCATTGATAATACACAATAAATATTGGTGTTTGTCTTCAAGAAGACATACATTCCATTAATTACAAATTTGAACTTATATATCTGACTGTTAATCTACAGTACATATTCATAGATATCATTCGGGGTGAGCTCAGTGTTACAAAGTTCACCATTCAGCATTAATGGTTCATGAGTACATTACGGAGTGGAATTATTAGTTGGTCCATTGACACAGTAGCGATGGTTCATGGAGCTCCTTCCAGACTTGGCACATGGTCATGTGCGTTTATTATTCAGGGATAGATGGTTGGACAAAGTTGGAATAGGTTATTTCTATACAGGTATAGGCAAAGGATACATCTTAAATATATATGGACAGGTGATATAGTGTAAAGTCCCCAACTAGATCTGAACTGATTTTTGAGTTAACTGCTTATGTATTTTGACTTGGGACTTTCATCAAACACTTTGACAACAATGCTCTGGTACCACTGGAATATCCCAGGCTTTCACTGGACTGATTTTTTGTTTAGTTTTACTGATGGTTTTGTAATAAGGAGCTATACTTGGTGTTTGATGGATTTTACATCAGTTTCTCACAACCCGCTAACAATAGAATTTGCATACAATAAGAGAGTTCTCTTTATTCATCATAGAAAGCAACCATGACAAAGTTTATAAATGACATCAAACTCAGACCAGCTGTAACAGCAGTGACTATATATTAAAGGTAAACTGAAATACTTCAATAATCAGACCTGTTACAATTGTATGTTCGCAGCTCGCTTCGGTAGTGAAACGGCCTCTATGAGATGCCATGATTTGCTTGATTCTAGTATTATGCAAGGCAAAGAACAACGATGAAGAAAGGCAGACTTTTAACCTTCAAAACCACGTTTCAGCAGCCCATATTACCCCGTAGTCAACAGTGACAGCAGCGCTGGTAGATAGCATGTGAATGACAATGGGTTGCGCCCTCCAACTAGCAGAATGCTCTCAGTTTGGAAGCCCACGACTTGACTGCTGTAACCTCCTGTAGAATGCAACCCACATCAAATATATTGCACCAGCAGTAAGAGATAACTCCTCAAAGAGTGGGATGTGCCCTCCACAAGCAACTCGAACTCCACCCAAACCCTCACGATTTGGCCTCTAATGGCTGTCCCTTCACTCAGCAATATATCCAAGGATAAATGCCAGCTCGGCCTTCCTAGCCACTCTGGATAGCAGAGAAATCAGTAAACAGAGATGGCTGAAAGTTGGCGTTCTCCACAACCACAAGCACCCTCCTTGACAAGTGCACCTTCCTCAAAGAAACGACTGAAACTCATTAAATCTTCACAAGTCGGCAAGATTAGCTTGGGTCTCTTCTTCGGCAATGAAGCACCATGAAAGATCTAAATGATCTTTCCTCTCAGGATCAGCTAGGGTGGATAGTTTTAGCACCGAAACCAATTTCTCTCTTAGGATTTTTTGTTAGCATTTGATAGCTCGGTGGCACTCCTGCATCAAGTGCCTAGGTGCAGGGGTCAATAACTTGAAGTCTCAAGTTATATTCTTAAAGTGACTTTAGTAATGTGTTTTTATTAAAGTACCTTTTTGATGTGACTTTATGATTTAAAAGTGAGTCGCACTTTATTATGTTTTTAAAGTGACTTTAAGTCATAAAGTGTACTTTTATAATATTTAGGGGAATATGACTTTTCAAAAGGAAAAATTTGTTCTAAAGTTCACTTAGGAGATTTAAGTGAGTGAGAGATTAGATCCCAGCCATAGATCTCTTGGCCAAGATCTAATCTCGTCCGTTGAATTTGAAAAGTCATGAGGGTAACCCTAATAGGGTAAATAAAAGTGCATGAAACTTCATTTTGGGCACATTCTTCAAGAGAGAATTCTTGGTGTGGCTCGATTTCCAAGGAGGAGCTTGGTGAGGAGTGTGTGAAGCACTTGAGCAAGAGAACATTGAAGAGCTTGAGCAAGAGAAGGGGAAAGAAGAGCTGCCCAGAGTGTGGGCTTGATTTTCAAGAGGGGGCTCGATTTTCCAGGAGGAGAGGGACGCACCAGCTGAGAGAATCAGCATGCTTTCCATAAAATAAGTGCAGGAAATTGCTTGCAGTCATTACCACTGAGTTTTAAGGAAGATTCAGCAGAGTTTTGAAGGCCGTACAGTAGAGAATGAGGGTGCCGTACAGCAAGTGATTTTCTGCTGTTGGCACACATTTCGAGGCACTGTAGCAGCCTGCTTGAATATACTGATTTCTGTGCACACAAACCAAGAGAGAACTGCTGCTTGTGAGTTTCATACAGTGAGGTCAGACAGTGCAGATTTCCTGTAGCTGACTATGTAGTTTCAGGCACACATTTCGAGGTAGATTTTGTGCACAAAAATCAAGGTTCAGATCTGTTTATTTAATGCTGAAATTAATGACTGTTGTACTCTCTGAAATTCTCTCTCAAGCTCAATAAAATTTCTCTTGCATGCTGGTTTTCCCCAGGGGTTGGGGGGGTTTTTCCAGGGTCAAATTTGACCAAAAATTCCTGTGTTAAACTATCATTACAGTCTGCTGTTTTTATTGATTTCCGCTGATTAAAAGTACTTTACAGACTGATTTTACCTACAGTCAAGTTTCATTTAATGCTTAATAAATGTGTATGACTTGTGTTTACTGTTGAGGTAAATTTCAGTGGTTTGCAAAGTGTTTGATAATAGTTCCTAGTGACTGTGCATGTACAGTGAGCAGAAATATTGTCATTTTTCAACATTTTTGTCCCAAGCCCCAAAAGCCACAAGAGCTCTCCAAAATTTCTTTTTCAAAAATATGCCATGAATGAATGAGAGAAAAGGTTGATTTCGTCTTTTATGCCGCTTTTCACCCTTTTCCAACCCTTTTACTGTTTACCGTTTACATATTTAATTAAAGTGACTATAAATTCAATGTCACTTTATAACACCCCTTTTTATTTAATTATTCAATGTCACATTTTAATGTTGCTTTTCTTATTTTGAATGACATTAAATAATCATTTAATTCCCTTTTTCACCAACTATAGCCTACGGGAATTAGATAGCCTAATAAGTCGTCTGCCTAGAGGGGTCATTTGGAAGGGGACATTACATATAGCAACAGTAAGTGTCCAATACTTACAAATTCAGTGCAGTATGCTGAGTTGGGGAGTTGTAGACCCATGCAAGGTGTGATCAAGCTAAGTTGTGTTATATTTTGCATGATCTAATCATATTTTTGAACACCCTCAGGGAGATATCCATGGAGTTGAGATTTTAGGCAAATTTGAGAAATTGCTATATTTAGTAAGTTAGTAACTTATATTTTTAGTGGCCACTATTTTTAGCAGTTTTTAGAGACTGGTCTGATTGAGAATATAAACTCATAGTTCAAGACCCGGTTGGAAGATTTGCCTATGTTTTGGGTTTCATCAGTTTATGAGGAGGATCCAGTTTAAGCAGGTCATTAGATATGTGGGGACATGGTACAGCAAGCAGCATCAACGTTCAATTTCAGGGCATTCTAAGTACTTTGAATTTCCAGAGACCGGTTGCATTTTGGCATGTTCTATATTTATCTCAATGGGCCCACATGGAGATATTGGTTATTATTAGATAGCATTGAGCCCTAGGGGGTTTGCATATGACCATGGTGGGTGCAACCTCCTTGATGAGCCTTCACTCAACCTAGTCTGACAAGGATTTCCCTTATGCCACTGTGAGATGATTTTCCTTGCTATTCTAGTCCTGTGAATAAGATAAGATAAGATAAGACAAGACTAGATGATTCACCTGTCCTATGGATAAGATAGGATAGGATAGGATAAGGTTAGATGATGCACCTTGCTTAAGGATGGGGTTTTCTATTTTTAGATACCGTATCCTTTCTTAAATAAAATTATCCACTTTCCTATTTTGGTGCCTTATCCTTTTCCCAAAAATAAGCTAATCCAAATTGCTATTTTAGAAGCCTAAAATCATGGCTCTAAATTAATCCTTACTTGAACTATTTTTGGAGTCCAACTTATCTTTAAACCATGCGCTTAATGAGGAAATAGTCTTCATATTTTTGAGTTCCTGATGAGTATAATTGGAAGCTTATCTCTTGGCCTAGTTTTAAGGGGTCGCATGAGCCATTCATTGAAATTGTTATGGGAGTTTCCAATCTCCAACTAGCATGTGGGATTAAAGTCCAAAAGAAGCAATACTAACCAAAGGGAAACCCAAGAGAAGAGGCCAATGTAACCACACCAACCCTCTTCACAGTCTTGGTTGGCTCTTCTCGAACTCAAGGGGGGCTTCCCTAAGATAGCATTACTAGGTCTATAAACAATGAAGTACAAGGTGATGTGATGGGTAGCTCTAGCAAAACGGTAGTATAGAAGATAAAAGAGGTGATGGGAGGACAAAATATATCACTCCAAGAACTACTACCAATCCAATCAAGGGCAAATTTAGTCAAATAATCACAAACTAAGATGGCCTTTCTAGATATGTCACCAAGAGACTAGAATTCCATGAGCTAACCCAAACCCTACTTGATGAAGTTGAAGGTGACTTAGGGTTTACAAGGGAAGGAGTCAAATGAAGAATCCCCTTCCTTTCAAGCTCTTAGGCTTGCACTCTATAAATAAAAGCTTAAGGTTGCACAATACGAATCAAGATAACGATACAACACATAACTCCCATATAAATAAACATGCAAAAAACGGATGAAATAGAGATTAAATTAAAGCAAAAGCATAGAAATGACAATGTAAACATCCAATACAACTTACAACCACGAATCTCCAAGCAAGATCAAAGTGCCACACATGAACAAGAAGGGAACCCTTACAACAAGATTTGCTCCAAGAAAAGATGTATAAATTAAGCTCAAGACAGCAATTGCTCCTGTTGGATTTTGTGCAACTTCGGAAGATATTATTCATTGTATTTTATTGTACTTTCATTGTACTTGATTGTACCTCCCAAGGGAGATGAACCTGATGTAATTACCTGTGTAAACACATGAAAGAACCAATGTAAACCTTGGGGTGCAAAAGAAGAAAAGAAAATTATTAAAAATAAATTATTTATTGCCCCCAGGTGAAGTCGGCCCAGTTAGGGTATTTTTCATATTTGCACTTGTATAAATAAGAGGCTAGTGCACCTCATTATTCTCATTCTCACACTTGACAATTGCGCATCACTTGGGAGAGAGCAGAATTTGCACAAGCTAGTGGAGGAAGCAGATTTGGGGTTTCTACTTGTGGAAGACATTTTCACATTTTCTCTTTTATTATTTGTACTCGGATCTTGGGATTATCATCTCTATACGAAGGTTGTTGGGTTTTATCCAATTGGGTTTCCTAGGATAAACTCTGTGTTATTGTTTTGTGCTTTGTCTTTCTTCTAGTGATCTTGGCTATGCATTTATGTTATTATGCTATGAATGTATGAATTCTAACATGGTATCAGAGTTGTTCTAGAAGAAGCCATTGCCAGAACATTGTCGGAACCCTGCCGGAACTGGGGTTTCATCTTGTGAAGTCTCCAACCATCATTTTGGACAAAAGGGGCTATAGGAATTTTGTTTTTGTCAAGGCGCATCATTTGGTGAAGACGGAATTCAATTCCGAGAATTTTCAATTTTTGACCTAACTTTGTGGCTGCAGCAGAATTAGGGTTTCAGTTTTAACTCATTTCTCTCCACAGATTTGGACCAGCCCACCCTCAATTCAACTCTCCTTGGCAAGGCGCATTTATCTGTGGTTTCAGTTTTTCAAACTATCAACTTTCATTTTTGACCTAGCTCCTGCTAGGGTTTCTGAACCAAATATGAAATCAAGATGATTGGTATGAAGGTTGAAGATCGTTTGGAAGGAGCTTCCAACTTTATCTCTTGGAAGTCTAGGGTTCTTCTACTCCTAGAAGAAAATGACCTCTTACTATACGTAAATGAGAAGGTTCCTGAACTAGAAGCCGAAGAAGATAAATCTCGATGGAGGAAGAATGATGCAAAAGCAAGAAGGATTCTTGTGGATTCAATAAGAGACCACTTGGTTCCACAAATCTCAGGAAAGAAGAATGCTAGGAAAATGATAGCCTCCATGTATCCATGACTTTGAGAAACCAACTCTCAAACATGAAGATAGCTAAGTCAGAATCCATTGCCTCATACTTTATGAGGATCACAGAACTCAGGGACAAGCTCAGCACCAGTGGAGATCCTATTAATGATAAGGAGCTTGTCCTCACCACTCTGGATGGTCTTCCACCATCTTGGGAGTCCTTTATCCAAAGCATAAGCGGTAGATCCAAACTACCAAAGTTTGACAAGCTTTGGGAAGATTGCACTCAGGAAGAGACCAGGATTGCAGCACGTCAAAGACTCCATGGCCATGGCACTCAACTTGAGGAGAACCAAGCTTTTGTTTCCCATGCCAAGAAGGGTAAGGGAAAAGGTAGGAAGTTCCATAAACACAAGCACCAAGATAGGAGATCTAGTCCTCGCCCAAATCAAAAGGAGAAGGAGGACATATCTCAAGTTCAATGCTATAGGTGCAGAAAATATGGACATTACACCAATAGCTGTCGAAGTTCAAGTAAAAGGAAGCATGAAGCCTCAACTGCTGATGTAGAAGAAGACTATCATCACAAGAAGCCAAAGGATGATGATCGTTCGGAGTTCTTCTTCTAGAAAATCCAGAATGCAAGAACAGAGATCTCGCATGGTTCCCATAAGAAGGCAGTGGCAGTGCACACACAAAAACAATAAGAGATAAGTATTTTGGTGTTATTGCTTACATAGATCTGTTTCACTTTATATGTCTTCATAACTGTTATATGCAGATCTAATGTGTTGAGCAGTTGATATAGTTTACCTTGTTATATTTATTATGCATATGAGCTACACAACATTACTTGAACACATGACGAAGCTAGTCTAGATGATATCTCCCTCTTGCATGTTTAGAGTAGTGCACACTCTTGACGACATGTCCTAGTGTAGATAGAAGACATCTAGATACTTCCCAGAAGTGTTTGGTAGACATGCTTATGACTATTGTGATAAAGTATTAGCTAAAGATGCCTGTGTAAACTATTGTCTTTACATTTGATTATACAATGTCACTGATCATCAGTCGGGATTTGACTTGTAGGGAAAAGACCATGTGATTTGGCCTACAAGAGAAGACTTGTTCCGATGGACACATGAATCCCGTTGATGTTCAGAAGGAAGCTTCCAGGAATACGACTCTCAGCCTAGAAGGATGACCTCGGAGGAAGCTCTCACCGAAATAAAACCAGAAGTGGGTCACCTTCAGATATTTGGCTATCCAGTCTACATACATGTGCCCAAGAAGAAAAGGACGAAGTTAGAACCTTCAGGCAAGAAGGGAACTTTCGTGGGATACAATGCGTCTTCAAAGGCATACAGAATCTACATCCCAGAATCTAGACAGTCTGAAGTCAGCAGGGATGTGACCTTTGAAGAAGAGATGATGTCAGGAAAGGCAAAGGATCAAACATGGAGATCGATGCTAGAATCAAAGGAGATGAGATCATCTCCCCCTCCAATTCAAGAGGGAGCTAGCAGAAGAGGATGAACCTATCGATTCCATTGATCCAGTTGATATCCCCAGAAATGTTGTAGATCGGAAAAGACCTAGATGGGCACAACAGACTTTGCAGAATGCAGAGGGTTCTCTCAAAAAGAGGGAGTCGACTATGATGAGATATTTCTTATGTGGTTCGATATACTTCCATCAGATCGATCATTGCTATTGATTCAGCTATGAGATGGAAGGTGCATCAGAATCATGGAGACCCCAACCTTTACTACAAGGTTATAGATGATGAGCCACTGATTTTGGTATTATATGTTGATGACTTGTTTCTCACAAGAAATGAGAAACTTATTGTATGGTGTAAGAAGAATCTCGCCTCTGAGTTTGAAATGAAAGATCTTGGATTGATGCATTACTTCTTGGGATTAGAAGTATGGCAGAGGCAGAAAGAGATTTTCCCAAGACAAGGAAAATACACCATTGATATATTGAAGAGATTCAAGATGTTGGACTGCAAGTCCATGGCTACTCTGATGGATGCAAATGGGAAGAAGTTGAGAGATTCTACTTCAGATTCTGATTTGATTGATCCCACCATGTTTCGCCAGTTGATTGGGTCATTGATGTATCTGACCAAAACAGATATATGTTTTGTTGTGAATACCCTCAGTCAGATCATGTGCGTACCGAGGCAGATTCACTGGATTGCTGCAAAACATGTGCTCAGATACTTACATGGCACTGTGGGATATGGATTGAAGTATGCTTCAAATTGTGACCTGAGATTGCAGGGGTTTACAGACTCAGATTGGGCCGAATGTGTTGCAGATCGGAAGAGTACTTCCAGATGCTGCTTCAGTTTGGGTTCTATAGTTATTTCTTGGTGCAGCAGGAAGCAGAACTCGGTAGCACTCAGTACTGCAAAGGTCGAGTACATGGCTTCTAGCACAGCAGCTCGAGAAGCAGTTTGGCTTCGTAAACTCCTGGCAGGGTTGTTTGGCCAGATTCTAGAGCCGACCGTGATTCATTGTGATAACCAGAGCTGTGTGTAGATGTTAGTGAATCCTGTATTTCACGACAGGTCGAAGCATATCGAGATTCGGTATCACTTCATTCACGATATGGTGCAGAAAGGTGCAATCGAGTTACAGTACGTGTCGACAGACGACGAGACTGCAGATGTTCTCACCAAGGCTCTTCCCAGGGTGAAGTTTGAATGCTTTCGCGGAAGACTTGGAGTCGAAGAGAACGTGTCCCTCCATGAGAGGGAAAGATGACATTGAGATGCTTGCTCTGCTTTGCCCAGGTGCCTCTGTAGTCCAGTTACTCAGCCAGATATGGGAGAAATCCCATATGCAGATGAGTAGGACAGTTAGCAGTTGGTCGGGCTCACCCAGGTACCTTCTGCAGTCCAGTTACTCAGCCAGATATGGGAGAAATCCCATAGGCAGATGAGTAGGACAGTCAACAGTTGGTCGGGTTCACACAGCTGCCTCTGCAGTCCAGTTACTTAGCCAGATATGGGAGAAATCCCATAGGCAGATGAATAGGACAGTCAGCAGTTGGCCGTGTGGTTGCACAGGTGCCTCTACAATACAGGTACTCAGCCAGATATGCGAAAAATCCCATAGGCCGATGAGTCAAGCAGTCAGTAGATGGTCGTGCACTTTTGCTCGTCTGAGATCTCAGCTAGGTATGGGAGGACCCCATCTGCAGATGAGACAGACAGGTAGCAAATGGTATAGCAGATATGGCACAGCTGATAATCTCAGATATCCAGGGTTGAGTGATTCTCCTTGATCCAGGATCAAGTGATTCTCCTAGACTCACCGAAGGACTAGTGAGGATGTCTCAGATATTCAGGATTGAGAGATTCTCCTAATCCAGGATCGAGTGATTCTACTGGACTCACTGAAGGACTGGTGAGGATGTCTCAGATATTCAGGATTGAGAGATTCTTCTGAATCCAAGATCGAGTGATTCTCCTGGACTCACCGAAGGACTGGTGAAGATGTATCAGATATTCAGGATTGAGAGATTCTCCTGAATCCAGGATTGAGTGATTCTCCTGGACTCACCGAAGGACTGGTGAATATGTCTCAGATATTCAGGATTGAGAGATTCTCCTGAATCCAGGATCGAGTGATTCTCGTGGACTCACCAAAGGACTGGTGAAGATCATGCATGACAACACTTCTCGATGGACTAAGACTATGTGGACAACCTTCAGTATGTATAGAGATGATGGAGACAAAATGGATGTACAAGATGAAACCCAGATGATCGTGATGCAAATGAAGGCCGAAGAATACCTTCCTCGTTGAGAGGGAGTGTTGGATTTTGTGCAACTTCGGAAGATATTATTCATTGTATTTTATTGTACTTTCATTGTACTTGATTGTACCTCCTAAGGGAGATGAACCTGATGTAATTACTTATGTAAACACATGAAAGAACCAATGTAAACCTTGGGGTGCAAAAGAAGAAAAGAAAATTATTAAAAATAAATTATTTATTGCCCCCAGGTGAAGTCGGCCCAGTTAGGGTATTTTTCATATTTGCACTTGTATAAATAAGAGGCTAGTGCACCTCATTATTCTCATTCTCACACTTGACAATTGCGCATCACTTGGGAGAGAGCAGAATTCGCACAAGCTAGTGGAGGAAGCAGATTTGGGGTCTCTACTTGTGGAAGACATTTTCACATTTTATCTTTTATTATTTGTACTATGATCTCGGGATTATCATCTCTATACGAAGGTTGCTAGGTTTTTTCCAATTGGGTTTCCCAGGATAAACTCTGTGTTATTGTTTTGTGCTTTGTCTTTCTTCTAGTGATCTTGGCTATGCATTTATGTTATTATGCTATGAATGTATGAATTCTAACAGCTCCAAACACCCAACCATGCATACAAATGAGGAAGAGGCTCTCCTATATAGAGATGAGCTCTAACTTCGTTTACAATAAAATAATAATAGATCTACCAAAACCCTAGGTCTATCCTTAGGAGGATTAAACAATTCAAAAATACTTCTCTAACCCCTAAAAAACTCTAACAAGATCCATAAAAATGATGGTCAAAACAACAAATACAATATCCAACCAAGATCAAGGCCCAAGAAGGAGGTTGCCTCCATTAAATGAGGAAAGATAGCAAGTAGAAGTCCCAAGTGTAGACGCCAAAGGCTCTCCAAAGGTAGTGCTCCAAGAAAAAGGCATCAAAAGGTGGGGCATTTCCTCAAATAAGGCAATCGTTCTCCATGAAAAGGCTCTAAAAGCACGTGCAGAAAAAATATGGTGCAACTCTTTAAACAACAGCTCTAGAAATGCTAATTTGCTCAATATTTAGGATTTTCTATTATAACCACTTTTCGGAAATCTCACCACCACTCTACATCTAATGCCATTGAGTCTACACAATTCTAGGCACACTACCAAAAGATATTGCTCCGTAAGCTAGGATGCCCCTCCAAAAATGTCCCATCAAAAATGGTCAACAAGAGTGTGTAAACAGCCCCCCAAAGGGTGGGCACTCATCAAGGGAAAACCAATGAATGCAAAACAAGTCAACAAGTGCAAGAGGTTGCTTCCATTATTCCATACATTAAGGGGTCAAACCCTCAATCATTAAATAGATCTGTGTCCAATACTCCATCAAGTGGGGAACAACCTCAACATATGTGCAATGAATAATCTCCACATAACAACCAATACCCAACCTCCATGCCAATTCAACAATCCATATCAAGGAGACCATCCACCAATAATAGCAGCTTCCAACTCAAGAACAAGTGTCCACAATAGCTAACTAATGCCTTGAATAAGGGAATAGCCCCATCCACAAGCAATGCTATGCCTTCTCATCAGCCAAGAGTAAGAAACTATGACAACGTTCAACCTATTACACCCTAGATTGTCTACAGTGTGTTATCCACTAAATTGCACTTAGTGCATTCTGAGTGAACTATTGAAGACTTGAACAATCCAATTGTTCATCATCAGTGTTCTGAGATCCATCAAGCCAAGTTTTGGCCCCTTTTTTAATAATTGCATGTTCATACCCCTTTGGGGGATTTTGTAAAAATGTGCTAGCATGACGATCTATGTAAAGAGTTTGGCTTCCTAGCACTTAGACATCAAATGTGAACATTCCATGGTGTTTCTTCCTTGTCAATTATGCACTGTTAAATAAGCGATCTATAATCAATGAGTTTTTCACCCGCTCCTCCAAAGCTGGAATGTCATCTTGGTGCTTAGGCCTTAGAAGGTTATTGTTATCACATATATAGTAGTTGGGCTACCATACATTCTTTTTCAGATTCCAGAGCACTATTCAGCCAGTTCCTTTGCATTTGAGATGCTGAGATGAGCATCTATTATGGATCATTATCAGATTATGGACAGCAGATATATTCCCCATGCCATGACTGAGTTTCAGGACACTCAGAGAGAGGACTGAGGTAGCCATTTAGACATTTATACAAAGAAGTCAGTAGTGCCTAGAGTTACAGCAACAGTTTCAGAGGGCAGATTTTGGTTCAAATGATGAGCATTCAGGTATATGACTCAGCAGGTATATTTTGGTGTTATGGTTATGTTGCTTTTATTTCCATCCTTTTGGCATGTCTTAGCATTTAGTATCATGATCTAGCGATCATATAGATATGTGGACCTGGTTGTATTATATATATATATATCATATTTGTCCTTACTCAGACTTAGAAGTTCTTGGCCTATACTCATTGGTTTTACCCTCCCTAGGGAGAATAGAGGTGATCATTCCCGCCATACTTTGGCTTGCTAGTGTCGGTTTCATTATTCACTGTCTTCATCCATCCATGGCTTACCCAATTGATTCATTACCTTGACTTACTACTTGACTAGTGGCATGGAGGACCTTCCCCCATTGTAGCCTCTATACTGGATAAGCTTCCCTGTTTATTGTGTCTCGGCTCTGAGTTGGTGACAAAACTTACCTTTGGTGAGTTGGATTTCCTTGTGAATTCCCCCTAGTCACTAAAGATGTTGTTGGCTAAACTTGAAGCTTTTAGTGCTGCCATGAATACAAATTATGGAAATGAAATGTTATATCTTGTAAGAAAAGCCCATTCATGCAATGTGTTTCTAAACACACATGAATGAAAGGCAAGCCAAATGAAAATGGCTATGAAATATCAAATGTTATATCTTTTGTGAAATGTAAATACCTAGGTAAACAAGTTGTTTGTGACATACCTAGAAGTGCTCAGGTAAACAAGTGCCTTAAAAACATACCTGCAGCAAGAAGCCTAAATAAATGTAAATCTATGCAATGTGTTTGTAAACACACATAGATCAAAGGCTATGGAAACTCTAGGCCCAAAAGGCAATGGAACTTAAATGCTATATCAAAAAGATTGTTGGCCTCATTTGTATTATGGATTGTGTGCATCTGTATTAGGTGAATAAACACTCTTTGAACAACTTATCCATTTGTGAGACACCGCCATTCCCTGTGTTGTTGCTTGTCCACTATATGTTATGGTGTGTATTCCCTTTTCCATTTCCAAAGTGTCACAGTGTTAAGTCAGTAAGTCATCCTTTGACCTAGCCAATTGTTTTTTTTTAGCCTTCACCCTTCAATAGCAAATTGATCACAACTATGAAGTGAGTATGACCTTGAAAGTCTTGTCTGAGTAATAAATAATAATTATGACTTATTATATTTGGATTTAGATCGCCAGTAATGCTTACTTCTTGTTATAATTGCTAATTGAATGGATTGTAAAGCATGTTTTAACCTTAGACACCTTGCAGCAGCTTGATGACAGTTTGAGTCATATTTTGGTCATGTTGACTTGGTCAAACCTCAGTTTGACCAAAAGTCAACCACAGGACATGAGGTGGCAGACCTCAGATGTTAAAGATAGATGATATATGGTCTGGTACAGGTCACCATGGCGGGCTTATGCAGTGGTTTCAAGCTTATGATGATGATTTGTGCTTTTCAGCACTTTTACAGATTATTATTATTTGGTCTGCCGGATATGATGAGTATTTATTTTGGACCATGCAGAGGTTTATATGGTGTATGAGTACACATCTTAGATGGATTTGGACCTTCTGGGTCCAATGAGACAGCCTGTTTTCAGTTCCGGGCAGTTACAGTGATATTTGAGCCTCAGTTGGCTATCCTAGTGCAATTTTGGCTTATCGGAGGTCCTGTCAGAGCAGAGCAGAGATATCATTGGTTCACTTAGAGCGCTATTTTTGGAAGGGGTGGTCTAGCCACTTCTTATTACCATACTACCCCCCTTCCAGACACTCTGGTGATTTTTATTTTTGGAGCCAGGCACTCCAGGTGGCATTTTGCGCGGTTTCACACATCCCGAGGCAGTCCAGAAATGGTGAAAATGGCTACTGAAGAATTCGATTTGGGCTACTGAGGCAAGGTTATGGCATGGGATGATCAGTGATGATGAGTGGGATGTCTTCCACACCTTCTCCAGCAATTTCAGCTTCATCGAGACCCACATCCATCACTTATGGTACTTTTTGATGATTTCTGGAGCTTCCTAAGGCTCACGACTTTCCCAGAGAGGCACGATTTGGTGTCTAGATCATTTATTCTTGGATATTGTGCCATGGGGATTGACCAAGGGTGTTAGAAATTACCCCTTGGAACCAACATGAGCTATTTTTTTATGTTTTATCATCATGATTTGGTGGGATCCCCTCTTCTAGGGCGAGTTTGTCCACATATTGTTATATTTTATTATTGATCAATGTATTGTATTGTTGAGTTCATCTCAACCATTGATTAGATCTTTTGATCTTTTAATCTTAGCCACTCATTCAAAAAGTGGTTAGGATTATGGCCTCTCTCCATCCTATTTAAAGGGGAGAGCTTCTCATTGTAAAATCATCTAGAGAATTTGGCTCTTGGCTCTTGGAATAAAATTTCTATCTTTTGGAGTACATGCTTGGGTTTGGAGTGGATGTTGGTTGCTTTGATTGTAAATGCTTTTGTCCATTGCACTGGAGGATCTATTGTAGCTATCTTGCATATTTTGCCATATCTTTTTACAGGTTAAGAGGACGTTTTTTACAAGTGCGAATTGGTGGGCAGGCTTGCCCTTCAAGCTTGGAGGAAGATGTTTTGGTTAAACAGGGAGTGGTTTTGTCTTTGTGCCAACTATTCTTTGCTTATCTCTCTCTTGCTTGTATCTACCTTCAACATGTTAAACTGATTGATGCTTTGCTCCTTGGTTTTGACAGGTTAGAGGGGCACATATGTGGCTTGGAAAAATCGATTTGGCAAGAGGGCTTCAAAAAATTTTCATTTGATCTTTGCAAAAGTAATCCTCATCTCAACTAGCATTCATCTCTTCATCCAGGTATGCTCCAAAGGTATGGTCTTCTTCTTCCTTGGCTTATCCATAACTTCTAGATCATAAAAACCCTAATTGATTAAAACCCTCATTTTTACTTTTTCTTAGATCTGCTTGGATCTACCCTAGCTTTTGGAAAGATATTGAAAACCCACCTCTATAGTATCCACGGAAAATTCGGATCTATAGTTTGGTGGTGATTGGGTTCCATTTGACACACTTTCCAAGGCACTAAGCCCTCCTTGAGCAAAATCGCACCACTTGGGAGAAGCTAGTTTGGTTGGTTCCAAGACATGGGTAGGTGAGATCCCACTTGATTCATGATCCTCATACTTGATAACCTACCCCTAGTGCTTCACCTTGTTGATTTTTTCCTTGTGGGCCCCATTCCTCATTTTGAGGGTTGTGCCCCACGTGGGTCAATTTGGTGATGCATTTTCAATCTCAGATCTATGGAGATCTAGCCATTGGATGCCCTTGATTTTCAAGATCCACATTGATACTTGCCTAAACTACTTAGATCTACAATTTGGTGGCGATTGGACTTGATTTGACACACCCTTCCATGCTTTTAACCCTCCTTGGGCAACGTCGCACTCCTTGGGTGCTTGAGTTTGCCCACTTGCTGGACATGGGTGGTTGATATCCCATTGGATTTGCAACAAGCACACCTTGAAACCTATACCTAGTATCTCACTTTGTGAAATTCTGCCTTGGGGGTATCATTCCTCATTTTGGGGATTGTTGTCCACTTGGGTCACATAGTGAAATATTAGATCTACCAAGATCCAACCATCACATCTTGAATAGCCCACTTGATTTGCATCTTAGGTGTCCCGATCTACAATTTGACATCTCTTTTGACTCCATTGACCCATCTATCAAGGCACTAGTCCACCTAAGGCAATTCGCACTCCTTGGGAGTTGTGTCATCTCCTAGATCCCATATGTGGGTATCTCTAATTTCAACTTAGATCCATAGATCTACTCATTACATACCCCTTAGTACCATTTTCACCCTTAACTTCACCTTGTGGGTCCCATTTGACCCATTTCCATATCCCAAGGAAGTGGGCCCCACCTGTATATTTCATGGTACTAGATCTTGTCATCTTATCTCATCATGTGGCCTAAATCTTTCATTGGTTGACACATAAGTCATTTCCTAAGCCCCTTTCAACCACATTTAAACTTCTAGGTCCACCTAACCTTGCATTGGTTTCCGTAACTTGTCTTTTACATATCCCTAGGAACCTTTGTTTGGGTCCAATCATCTTTGATTGGTTATAGGGTCTCCCCCTAGGTCTTGATTCTTCTTGATCTAAAGTAAAGAGTGCCTCAGTTGACGTGACTCCCAGCTTGCATTGGGAACCGTGGCATCTCTTGGGTCACCTCTTTAGTTGTCCATCTCCTCTACCATCCCGAATGGGATACCACTAGGGACAACTACAAGTTGTGTGATAACAGTTATTAAAGTTCAAGTGTCAATGTTTATGAGCATGCTAGACATCAAATTGAGCCATTATGGACATGCACTAGGTCCCCTAGGATTTTTAGTCAGTTCCAAGAAAATGATTTTTTCTCGTAAAACAGGCTCTCTTTTTTAATATTTTAATAAAAAATCCAAAAATGTAATAAAAGTGTGGTTAGGAGGCCAATTTGGCCATGGGGGTGCTCGTTTTCTAACTCAGAGCACCCACTTTCCTAAGTGTTTAAGTGATTTATTTTTCACTTAAATTACTTTTGCTCAAAAAAGTCAAAAAGTAAGTGAAAAAATAGAAAAATAATAAAGTTGTGAGAGAAAAATCAGATTCCTAAATTAGGGGAATTTGATCCCACTAAAGAGAGAGTTGAGTGGGCAATCACATCCCACAAATATCTCAATCAAATCAGCCTTGAATCAAGGCTTATGTTATGGCCCATTCATCTCTTCAATTTGAGAAATTCACCCCTCTTGCTCTCCCTTACCCTAATGCGCCCCTCTCCTCAATTTTTCTATTTAAGAAGGCATTGGGCTCTCATTTCTCTCATGGTTAGATAGGACCGAAAGGCTAGTAATTCTTGTACTGTATTTTGTAATATCTTTTGGAATAATAAAGGCTTTGGAGGCAAATCTGTGGTGTAGTGCTCTATGTGTGTGGATGCAAATGTCAATGGTTTATGAGGCAACCATAGCGTAGCTTAATTATTTGATGCATTTGTGGATGATCAAGGCCTTCAAAGGACTATTACTAGTTGGTAGGATTTATGATTCTAGTTTGATTTCATATATTGCTTGCTCATGTCCGCGGTATAGAAGTAGTATGTTATTACTAGTTTGTATGCTTACTCTTCTGATTTATGGCATGAGAAGCACCGGATTTGACACTTTGTGCAAGTATTTTTAGTTGTGCAGGTTGCCTAAGCTTGAATATGCAGATGATCTAGTTTGACTCTACTGCTCTTCAAGTACTTTCAGAATACAGTCCCTCCATTCTCCACCACCAAGCTCCATAGCTCAAATATTTCCCAGGATTCCAACATTCCTTCTATCTCTCTCTTTCCTTCATTTTAAATTTAAACTTTTATGGTTACGGTTACTTGCATGCTTAGTTAAATTAGTTTCATTTGGAAGGAATATTTTAAGAAGTTGATTTAAGTTAAGTATGTTACTAGATCTAGGATTTAAAGCTTATTTTTAGTAGATCTAGGTTGCTTAAGTACTTGTGCATAATTTTTATCTTTCGGTACTTAAAATTTGTATGCTTTTAACATTCATTTGGGCACATTTGGTGCATTTCAGGTGGCTGGTTTTACATTTTTACCGCCATAACGAGAGGAGGTGCTGCCGGAAAATCGAAGATCTAAAGCCATCCAAGGCTTCCCAGAGCAACACTCTTCTTTCTTCTTCATTTCTAAAAACCTGTAAGCCTTTGGATCCATATCTGTAAGGACCAAAGGCAGCCACCTTTTTCACTTGTAATATAATAATAATAATAAGAGCGAGTGGGCTTTCCAGTTTCCCGCACCCCATCCCCCCTGGGGGGATTCATGTCGCCTCCTTGATGGTTTGCTTTTCTGTATCATTATTTTTTGCTTTAGATTACTATGCTTTTTCTTGTTTTGGTTAGTTTAACTTTTCTTGCATGGTTTTTGTAAAGTAACGAACACTAACCTGGCATTGCTCTGCTGAACTACCCAGGAGAGCTTGCTCGATTGGGGAAAAGATACTCTTTGTCGTAGTAATTAGTCTCACATTTCATTTTTGCATTTCAGACTAAATTGGAATAAGCAATCCGCCCTTCCGTGTATGATCTTTCCCATCGCAGGTTCGCCCTAATCTTTGGGATAACCAAAAGCGGAAGTGTGCACTTTTTAACTTTACATATGTAATAAACAACTCACCTTAATAAAAACAACTTCCCCAATACATTACGAAAATCCGGCGTATCAATCTTTCATATTGTGTGGGCAAATTCTTCAAAGGAAGCGGGAACCTCTGGATAGTGATCATGGGATACCGTTAGACTGCACCCTCGATTGGTGTAGTGTTGAACACCTCCCACAGACTCTGATCCAGACCACATTTCCAAAGTTTTCTCCCTTGTGGTTTCCCCGAGAGAAATTTTGTGTTCTTTGTGTTTGTTGTGCTTGTCTTTCTTTCAGTGATCCTATTGTTTAATGTTATTATGCTAAACAAGTAAGAAAAACTAACATGGTATCAGAGCTAGCCTGAAAGAGAACATTATGTAGCTGTTTCCTAGGGTTTCCATTTCCGGAAACTAGTCATCTTGGCATTTTCACTATAAATCACTTTTGGCGAAGTTTCAGGATCTGAAACTTGGACAGGCCGAAGATGAAATATTCATGTACATTGTGTGCGAGTTTCAGCCTCAGATTCGTTGTACTTTAGGAGATCTGTTACATACAAATTAGGGTTTCAGCCTCCTCCAGAATTCAGTTTTAAAGAGGTGACCTAGGGAGAAATACTATATCTCGAGCTACGAAGATTTAAATTGAATTTCGTAAGATGTTCAGAAAGTGCACGGACTGTAGTTTCTCTAGTGTAAGTTTCAGAACACGAAGATGAAACAGTGACACGTGGAAGTCCGTACAAGTTCGCTATATTGAAACAGTCCATAAACAGGTCATCTTGGGAAACATAGCATAAGTTCCATTTGGTGAATCCAATCCTGCTCTAACCTGTGGGGTTGGATAGAAGACTGATCAGACTATCACAGGACAAAGTTTCAGACATTGAGCAGAAATTTCAGAGATACATCAGAATTAAGACTCGACAAATCTACAGTAGAAATTGAAGAAACTAGGGCTTCTTATTCCGGGAGCTCTCTCCACAGATTAGCTCAAAAAGAGGATGCATCTAATTCGCCTCAGTAGGGAGCATCTTTATGTCTTAACAGAATTCAATTCTGAGAATTTTCATTTTTGGGTCCACAGCTGCAGCCCAGAGAAATAGGGCATCAAGTTTTTGAAAGATCTGCTCACAGATTTGGGAGAAGGAGTACTTTGCTCAACTCGCCTTGAGAAGAGGCATCATTTCATCCAGTCAATTCTTCAAAATCTCGAAGTTGGAAAATTAGGGTTTCTCTGTCAAACCCTAGGTCAAGGAAGAAGCAATCTCCAGAAGGAAAACTTTTACTAGTAAGTCCTACATCTATTCTATTTCAATTTTGAGGTTCTCATTTTATCAAAATGTCAAGCAATACCAAGCTTGATGAGAAGCTTGAGGGAGCTGAGAACTTCAGCGCATGGAAGTATAGAGTCATGCTCATTCTTGAAGAACATGACCTAGAAGTCTTTATAAAGGAAGGACTTACAGAACCAAAAGGAGATGAAGCCAAAGCAAGGCATAAGAAGAATATGGTCAAGGCAAAGAGGATCATAGTTGATTCTATAAAGGATCACTCGATCCCTCAAGTGTCTTCAAAGAAGACTCCAAAAGAAATGTTCAATGTCTTGACTAACCTATTTGAAGGGAAGAACATTTATAGAAAGATGACCTTGAGAAATCAACTCAAGGGTGTGAAGATCCAAAAGTCTGAGACTATGCACTCATACTTCTCTAGAGTGTCCCAAATCAAAGAACAATTAGAAGCTATTGGAGACATGGTAGAAGATGTTGAAGATAGTGAATATGATGATGAAGTCAAAACCAGAGAAGACGAAGAACAATATGTACTTTAATCCAAACCAGGAAGATGGAAGAACCTCTTATCTATGTCAGCATTAGATAAGTTGGATCATCATCAAAGTTGGATCATCATCAACATTGGATCATCATTGTCACTGCTGCTACTATCTCGACCATCAGTCTCCAATCTACTCGTCATAAGAAGTTCTACAGAGCCAACACTTTTTCATGTTGGATGTAGGCCTAGCCTCCAGTAGGTCTTCATCATCTCTGTGAGCAAGCCATAAAGTAGGTACATCTCAGGACTCATTATATGCCTTTGCAAAACCTGCAAGATCTCCCAGGACTAATTATATGCCTCTGCAAAACCTGAAGGAGCATCCCAGGACTGATTATATGCCACTGCAAAACATGCAAGATCTCCCAGGACTGATTATATGCCTCTGCAAAACCTGTGTACTCTATTGTCACCTCATCATCTTCAGATCATCTCATCGTCACACGGAGCACAACCCAAATGCACATCACACAGCACTTACATCCACCGTCATGGGAGGACCAACCTACCACCATCCGCGAAAGGCTCAGCAATTACATCAACGACCATGGGAGGACCAACCTACCACCATGTCGGAAAAGCTCAACAGTTAGTAATTACATCAATGACCATGGGAGGACCAACCTACCACCATGTCAGAAAAGCTCGGCAATTACATCAACGACCATGGGAGGACAAACCTACCACCATGTCGGAAAAGCCCATGTGCATTTGCGTCTTCCGGACTCATCACTTCCCCTTGGAAGGAACCTCGATCTGAAGTACACCAAGCTTCTCTCTGAAGTATTCAAACTTCACTCTGGCCAACGGCTTGGTCACTAAATCGGCTATCTGCTCGTCTGTCGCAACATACTGGAGCTTCACTGCTCCTCTCTGCACCATATCCCTGATATAGTGGTACTTGATCTCAATGTGTTTCGACTTGTCATGGAACACTGGGTCCTCAGACAACTTCACACAACTCTGGTTGTCGCAATATATACAAGTCGCGTCCAACTGGAGATCAAACAAATTAGACAGTAGCTTCCTCAGCCATACTACCTCACAACTAGTCGAACAAGCTGCAACATACTCTGCTCCGGCTGTACTCAGTGCCACGCAAGATTGCTTCCTGCTAAACCAAGAGATCACACCTGATCCCATACTGAAGCAGCACCCCGAAGTGCTCTTCCTATCAATGGCACTGCCTGCCCAATCCGAATCAACATAACCCTCTAGGTTAATTTTCTGATTCGCATCATACTTGAGCCCATAATCAACCATACCCTTCAGGTACCTCAGAATATGCTTTGCAGCAATCAAGTGAACATGTCTTGGATCCGTCAGGAACTGGCTCAATGTGTTCACAGCAAAGCAGATATCTGGTCTCGTATTCATCAGGTACATCAAGGATCCAATCATCTAACGATACATCGTGGCATCAACCGACTATGATGAAGCATCACTTAATAGCTTCAGGTTTGATGCCATAGGTGTGGCCATGGCCTTGCAGTCCAGCATCCCGAACCTCTTCAGGATCTCTACTGCATACTTCCCTTGTCCAAGGAAGATTCCATCTGCACTCTGCCACACCTCCATGCCTAGAAAATAGTACATCATACCCAAGTCCATCTCGAACTCGACAGCAAGCTTACTCTTCGTGTCAGCAATCAACCCATCCTCACCTGTCACAAACAGGTCATCTACATACAGTAGGAGTATCACTAGGTTCCCTTCCTCAACCTTGTAGTAAAGGTTGGAATCCGTTTACTCTTGGTAAAGCCCAAACTAGTCAAGAAGCTATTTATCCTGCCGTACCACGTCCTGGGTGCCTGTTTCAATCCATACAAGGCTTTCTTCAATTTGCACACATGAGTCTCCCTATCATGTGTCTCAAATCCAAGTGGCTACTCCACATACACTTCCTCCTCTACTACACCATTCAAGAACGTTGTCTTGACATCCATCTGGTGTACCTTCCACTTCATCACTGCAGCCAGAGCAAGTACTGATCTGATGGAAGTGTATCTAGCTACAGGTGCAAATGTCTCTTCATAGTCTATCCCTTCCTTCTGGGAGAAGCCACATGCCACAAATCTCGCTTTGTGTTTCCTTATGTTGCCATCTACAGCATTATTGATCTTGTAGATCCACATGGAAGTCACAACAGACTTCCCTACTGGTCTTGGGACCACATCCCAGACATCATTCTTCATGATTGACTGGTACTCCTCGATCATGGCATCCTTCCATTCTTTCTTCTCAATTGCTTCCTCATAGTTGGAAGGTTCTTTGTCAATGATGTCACACAGCAGGGCTACATAGCTAGAGTATGGCCTCGGTCTCTTGCTTTCTCTGTGCATTCCTTCTGGAGCGCCATATCTCTCTACATCCTTAATTGCCTCTCGTACCCATGTTGGTTTCCTCTTGTGAGAGTTCTTCTCACGTGGTGGATCTACAGGTTCCTGTGGGTCTTCCATCTCGCATTCTTCATGATCTTCTGGATTTGCTTCATCCATTGTTGTATCTCGGATCCTGGTTGCTTTAGGTTCTTCAATATCTTCAATAGGTAGTTTTTTGATGTATGTTGATTCTTCGTTGCTTGTTCTTCGAAACAAGTCTCTCTTGTAGGTGATGGTATACGATCTTTCCTACAAGTCAAGTTCAATTGCATGATTAGAAACATTTCATAGTTTTCAGATTAAATTCTTACGCATAAAGACATAGGTCATACAGTCATGCAATTATCTTAGCCAATGCTTCAATACAACATTTATCCATATCCCGTAACTTTCTAGATGCCTTACATCTCTACTAGAACATTGTTAAGAGTGTGCACTGCTCCAACATGTCAGCAAAGAGGTTTCAACCTAGATAAGTAGCAATGGAGTGTTGTACAGTACCATAGTCCACTTACCCATTACTTGAATATTAGTAGTATCCTGTTCATTATTGCAACTTTTCTGACATGCATAATATACATCCTAAATCTAGGAACATAAGTATGTACATGACTGAACAACATCATTTAAGTAATCATATATACAAGAAATGACAATTCAAATACTTATCTTTGTTTGGTTGTTGGGTGGACTCCCTCTCAATCTTGCTTCCTTGCAGGAACTACTGGAGTGTGAACTTTAACTAATGCTGAAAATGGATGACAGGTTCTTCCATAGATTATTGATCTTTATTTGTTTTCCGGAGTCCGACTCTGTAGTAGCTTCTTCTACTCCTTTCATGTAATACTGAAAGTCATCTCTGGCTTCACCTTATGAGGTGGAACCTTCTAAATAAACCCTTGTAGCTGGTTACCTTCATTATAATACATATTCTTCATCACTTGAAGAATCTTCACTGTCTTCTTTGGTTCTCTTCCTTGGAGGTTCATCATCCTCTGCAGTGTGAGCATGATGTCTTTTCTTGTTGTTCTTCTTCTTATGGGAGTTGCTTTTGTTCCTGGGACAATCTCTGGAATAGTGCCCCTTTTCATCACAAGTATAACATCGAATGTGAAAAAGATCTCTCCTGGATCCTCCAAGGTTCTCCCTCTGATTCTAGTGGTGGTGTTTACCCTTCTTGTGATGAGGATGCTCCCTCTTGTTGTTGTTCTTCCTGGTGTGTGTTGTGAGAGCCTGGTCTTCATTACCCATCTTTTCTTCTCGAGCTACAATTCGAGCTTCTTTCTGTGAGCACTCCTCCCACAACCTAATGAAGGTGATCAAATTTCTTCTTGCACGGATTCCTTGAATAAAGGAATCCCATGACCTAGGAAGACCATTCAAGGTGGTCATCACTATTTCTCCATTCTCTATATCTTCTCCCACAGCTTCAAGTTGTTCTTTTATCTGAGAGACCCTTGTAAAGAAGGATTGCAGGTCTCTGCATTTTGTATCTTGACATTCTTCAATTGGTTCCTCAATGTCATCTTCCTATTTATATTCCTCACCTCAAATAAGGTCGTCAAGGGATCAAACATCTCTTTAGGTGTCTTCAAAGATGACACATGTGGTATGAGATGGTCCTTAATAGAATCTGCAATGATTCTCTTAGCCTTAACCAGGTTCTTCTTGTGCAAGGCTTTAGCCTCATCTCCCTCTAGAACTGGAACCTCTTCATTCACATAGGTGTCCAATTCATTCTCTTCTAGGACAAGCCCAATCCTATACTTCCATGCTCGGAAGTTATCAACCCCTTCAAGCTTACCCTCAAGCTTGGTGTGGTGAGACATCTTTAATGAGAAACACAAATAGAAATAGAAAGGCATTAGGTCTTACCACTTGATTTGTTGAAACTGGATCTGGAGCTAGCTGGCCTAGGGTTTGTCAGAGAAACACTAATTTTCCAAAGTTGGAATTTGGAACTTTTGGTTGGACAGATAGATGTGCCTCCTCAAGGGGAGTTGTCCAATGTACTCACTTCCATAAATCAATGAACAGAAACCCAAAATATATGATGCCCTAGTTTTCCTCCGGCAGTAATGACGAGTCGAAAAATGAAACTTCTCGAAATTGAATTCTGCTTTCACAGGAAGATTCTCCTGGATGAGGCAAGTATGTTGGTGCACTTGGTTTTTGAAGATTCCAAAAATTCACCCTTGAAAATTGACTTGCGAATTTTGGATCTGCAGTTTCTAGCCTTTTCCGATTTTCTGGTCCAAAGTCAAATTAGGGTTTGACTTTTCTCGAGGTTCCACCCACTTAAAAACTTCGATCTTGGTCTCTAAATTTCGATTTTGATGAGGAGCATCTCCCTATGCTGAAAGCACTCCAAAATTCCACTTCTGTGAAAAGCCCTAATTTCCCGCAGTAGTGACAGGCCAAAAATTGAAAATGCTCAGAATCAATTTTTGTTTCGACAGAAAGATGTGCCTTCCTTAAGTGAGTTAGCCTAGCCTCGTTTTGTTGATGATCTGTGGAGAGAAACCCAAAAAATTAAGAAGACCTAGCTTCTACAGCTGCAAAATGTCTTCTTCTCAGGTTAGCTCTGATACCATGTTAGATTTTCACTATTTAATTCAATATGATCTAGGATCTTATATGAGAGAATAGCATGCACAGCAAATCAAACACAAGAGACAAGAGACGCAAAGAGTTTCACCGGGGAAACCATAAAGGAGAAAACCCCGCAACTTCCTCAAAGATAGAATGAGCAATAATACAAAACCCCAAAAGATAGAAATGGTCTCTAGCAGATTCTCTCTTCTTCACTTGTGCGAACTTCTCCTCTCTCTCACTAATGCGCAAAGAGTGAGTGAGTGAATGATCAAATCGAGAGGATCACCCTCTCTATTTATACTTTACTTTCACTTGACTTTTACCCTAACTGGGCCGAATTCTCCTAGGAGAGTCTAATAACCCCTTACAACTTAACTCGGGGCCAACCCCTCTAGGGGAGTTTAATAACCCTATCAAATACAATAATAACTTTCCCGATCGGAGGAATAAAACCTCTCTGTCGGAAGTACAATAACATATGAATACAATATAAAATATACAAGTGAATATCTTTCGAAATTACAAATACATTACCAGAATGAAACCTCTTTGCTGACATATTGGGAGTAGTGCACACTCTTAATAATGTTCTGGTAGAGATGGAAGGCATCTACAAAGTTACCGTATGAATACGGGATATGGATGAATGTTGTGTTGAAGCATTGGCTAAGATAGTTGCATGACTGTGTGAACTATGCATAAGAATTTGAAATTATTAATATGATTTGGAAACTATGAAATGTTTCTAACCATGCAACTAAATTTGACTTGTAGGAAATATCATGAACACCTACAAATGAAGAATGATGAGATTCGTTTCGAAGAACAAGACTTATGAAGACTTACTACAGAAGTACAAAGCAAGGGTTATCTCAGAAAGAGGGAGTCGACTATGACGAGATGTTGCTCTAGTGGCCAGACACACTTCCTCAATTGTGGATATTACACTAGATAAATGGTTACCAGTCACTTCAGTGAAGAATGTACCAATACAGGGATATAAGATGCAGAGGGAGGATAGTGCTCAGGAAAGCTCTGCTTCAAAGGGAGTGATTGCTACATGTACAGCTTGTAGCGAAGCAGTATGGCTTTGCAAGATGTTGGCAGGATTGTTCGATGCAGAGATTGATGCTACGGACATACTCTGTTACAACCAGAGTTGCATCAAGATGACGGAGAATCCTATGTTCCATGATATATCGAAGCACATCGAGATCAAGTTCCATTGTATCCGAGATATAGTGCAGAAGGGAACTATAAAGCTCTAGTATGTTCCTACAGAGGAACAAGTTGTTGACGTGCTGACTAAGCCTCTGTCTCACGTAAAGTTGGAATACTTTCGAGACAAGCTTGGTGTGGTCTAGAGGGACCTCTCTCGAAAGAGAGAATGATAGAATTCCTAGGGGCTGAAGATCAGTACTGGCTGACTGATAGAGTTCCTATCCTTAGTGATGGATGCCTTCCCTAGGGGTGGAAGATCACTACTGGCTGACTGATAGAGTTCTTATCCTTAGGGATGGATGCCTGCCCTAGGGGTGGAAGATCAGTACTGGCTGACTGATAGAGTTCTTATCCTTAGGGATGGATGCCTGCCCTGGGGGTGGAAGATCAGTACTGGCTGACTGATAGAGTTCCTATCCTTAAGGATGGATGCCTGCCCTGGGGGCGGAAGATCAGTACTTGTTGACTGATAGAGTTCCTATCCTTAGGGATGGATGCTTGTCCTGGGGACGGAATATCAGTACTTGCTGACTGATAGAGATGCCAGTCCTTGGTGACTGAAGATCAGTACTTGCTGATTGATAGAGATGCCAGTCCTTGGTGACTGAAGATCAATGCTTGCTGACTGATAGTGTTGTTCTAGTATTTATTTATCGATGATTGTTGTTATTGTTCCAGTATTTAGTTACTGATGATTGTTGTTGTTGTTCCAGTATTCACTTACTGATGATGTTCCAGCAGATGACATTGTTGATGATGATGTACCAGCAGAGGATATTGTCGATGATGATGATGTTCCAGCAGAGGATTTTGCTGATGATGTTCCAACAGAGGATTTTGATGATGATGATGTACCAGCTAAGGATATTGTTGATGATGATGTTCCAGCAGAGGATTTTGCTGATGATGTTCCAGCAGAGGATTTTTGCTAATGATGTTCCAGCAGAGGATTTTGGTGATCATGATCCAGCAGAGGATGTTGATGATGAAGACGATGATGATGTTGCTGATGATGTTCCAGCAGACGATGATGATGCTGATGATGATGTTCCAACAAACGATGATGATGCTGACGATGATTTTCCAACATGTGATGTGATACCCCAGACATATGATGATCCAAAACTTCCGACGACATATAGAGATTCACAAGTCAATTGGACAGTTGTTCATGTTGTTGATGTTGCCCACAGAATACCTTCCTAGTTAAGAGAGAGTGTTAAAGAAATGTAACTGCGGAAGATATTCTAAATGTATTTGTCCATTGTATTATTGTATTCCTCCTTCGGGAGATATCATTGATGTAATTAATAATGTAAGTCATTGAAAGAGTCAATGTAAAACCCTAATTGATTAGGTCGGCCTGGAAAGATCTACAAAGAATATTTTATTGTAAAAGTACAAGTCGGCCCAGTTAGGTGAGTCAAGCCGACCTAATTAGTAAAAAGGTCAAGTCACTTGTAAAGTATAAATAGAAGGTTGAGTTGCTCATTTGCAACACTCACCTCACTCACTCAAGGTCGCATAGGAGAGAGAGGAGTTCGCACAAGTGAAGAAGAGAAGTTGTTTTGTCTTGGGGTTTTATCTTGTACTTGGTGAATTCTATATTGAGGAAGTTTTGCCGGGGTTTTCTCCCTTGTGGTTTCCCCGAGAGAAATTTTGTGTTCTTTGTGTTTGTTGTGCTTGTCTTTCTTTCAATGATCCTATTGTTAAATGTTATTATGCTAAACAAGTAAGAAAAACTAACACAAGGCTCACAGATCCAGTAACACAGGCATATGGCATAAACCCTTCAACACTCATAATACATCCCTGGACTTAGTGAAAATAGAGAAGAAACCCTTGTGTTGGTAATTAGCCATCCTAAAGTACAGGAAGACGGTGGTAAGGTGACAGTGGTAACTCTACCAAGTTTCATTTGATGTTTCACTAGGTGAGGAATTTGCACCTTAGGTGAGACTTTAAGTGGTAACACACTTAACAATTGATTAGAGTCAATCTGCCCAAGACTCCAGAGACAAGAGAGACCCAAAAAGGAGAGAAACAGCAATCCAGGATAAATAATAACATGGTCACCACAATCATGAACATTGCAATGTGAGTAAGAAAACAAAGCAATAATTGAAGATGGGAAGAAACTGATCTCTTAGCAGGGACTGCTCAGATGAGTCAAATGAAGAAAAGTAGTTCTAAATCACAGCCTTTCTCTCAGACAATAATGAAGGTAGCTCAACTAGACAAAATTAGTTATGCTCAACGGCAGTGCAAACAAACAATTTTACTAACTAGGTGCTTAGATAACACAATGAAGCTTTTACCCAGGATATACAAGCAATAATTGACAAACAGAGTATCTGCATTGACAGGATCAACAACTCAACTACCTTACATAATGTTTTCTTACAGCCTGTTTTGGCTCACAATTTGCTCCTCAAGAACAATTTTAACATTTCCTTCACTCACATCTACAAGGAACACAACAGCATGGCAGATAAGTAAGCTGTGCCTACAGGAAGTTATTTTGGAGTTAACACTGAACAGAGCACAGCCAAGAGGGTATTTTTCCTCTCGCACCCCAACTGTTCAACAGCTAATGTTCGTTTTAGCAGATGCTTCAGGACATGATGGTTTTCTTTATCATTTTATGTATAAAGTTTGGACTGTGGCCTGATGGATTTTTTTATATAAATGGCTGGGATATTTGACCAGCCTTTTTATATTTTAGAAGTTATGGATAAAGTATCAGAGTAGGACTAGTCTCTGGACTACTCTGAACAGTTTACCGGTCTATTATTTGGACCTAATTTTCAGTACAATACATTGAGATGCTCTATCTTATGGTTAAAATTTGACTTGGTCTGAATGACCCTATGCCTTTGCACTTGTAAAATGTAATAGTTTTCTCACCTTGAATAAAAATTACAATTTTTTCCTTGGGAAAAAAAGTGACAAACAGAGTAAGAAAACCCTGAGACTAAAAGAAGCCATTTAAATTAGTTCTTTTTTCAAATAGAGGAAAGGCATACGAAAATAGTCCCTTCCCAGTTTCTCCCTGTGTGGGTGTGTGCACAATCCTTTTCCCTAAATTTTCTCTCCTTTATTTTCTTTTAAAAGGCATATGAGAATGGCAATCTATTCAGTTATTAATAGCATTTCTAAAATGCTATAGTACCTGTGGAGTATTTCCATTCTCAGAACGCTCATATTTACTCAAGGATTCCTGCAGACGGAGAATCTGGACCAAACAAACAACAAACAGAAATGATTTGCCTGGTACTAACAATGACAGAATACAAGGTGTACATGAAAACTATATTCTTCAATAGCAAGCAAAACCGTTTGTCTATTCAAGGACACTTGCAATTTTGCTTAAAAGAATATTCATTCAATCGCATTATAGTATTTATATTCCATTAGAATGACAATAGACTTTACATTCTTAAAATATGATGGCATGAACAATGTACTACCTCAAAGCATTGCAGCAACATCAATATCAAATTAACCTGATACAATGCCAAACTATACCTCCTCACTTAGATAATGTAGATTCTCCCGCTGATATTGTAACAAAGCGGTTTGCTGTTCTACTAGTCTTCCAGTATCACCAGATCTGCAAAGTCAAGTGGGTCCTCATAAATCTCTCATCATATGACGCTTGAGCACATCTGCTAGCATGGTCCCAAATTTTATAGGAAAATTGCAATGAAATTATATTAGGAGACAGACTCATAAAACCATGTGCAATAAGAAAATTCCAGAAAGAAGAGAGCAAAGTTACCAAACTTGGAATAGGGAAAAACTCGGCGAGGCAGAGAGGCCAAGAGTTTGACTTGGATCAGGAAAATATTGGGAAAATGTCAGCAAGTACAAAATTATAAAGATATACACATATTTTGACCAAAAAAAATACTTATTGGTATTCAATAAAGCCATATTAATACAATGCATAATATCAATATATGTCCAAAACTTCATGTATCAACCAGTATCTCCTATATGATGAGTCCAAAAATTATCAAAACCAGGACCTGGAAGCATCGTTTAATAACTTTATAATATCTATAAATTTAACTAAATAGTCATCCTGCATAAGGTTTCTATTGGAGACCAAGACAGATTGGACAAGGACTTCTTGAAAGAGGAGCCTATTGTGGCCCTTAGTTTTATGAAGAAAGGCAAGTCATCAAGATTGGATGGTCTTCCTTGTGAGTTCTACTAGGCCATATGGAACACAGAAGGCAATGATTTCTATCATTTGGTAGTTGAAGCCTTTTCTTCTAAAGTGTTAACCAAATATCTTAACCAAGGACCTATCAAACTTTTTGAAGAATGTGGCTAGGCATACCATTGGGGTTGGAGGCCTATTACCTTGCTCAGTGTTGCTTACAAAATAAGGGCTAAAGTAGTGGCTCTTTGTATCCACTTAGTAGCCAGGAAGACCATTCAACGACAACAAACAAGTTTTGGGCAGGGTCAATTTATTCTAGACATAGTGATATTGGCATGGGAAGCCATGGTCTGGGCAGAAAGGTTGGCCAACAGTATTATTTTCCCAAAAATAGACTTTGACAAGGCTTGTGATCAAATTGACAGGTCCTTCATCACAAAGATGTTAAGTTGTTTGGGTTTGGACCACAATGTGTGGCCATGCTAAACACTCTCTTCTCTATTGAAGAGTGTAGGTTCTCACAGTTAATTATCATCATAGTAATTTTCTGGAGCAAACTGCGTTAAAGCAGTGAAATATTCCCAATGCTTCGGGTGGACTCTCCACCCATCATTGGGGGATAACTCTTGAATAGCAATCCCCTGATGATGGGTGGAGAGTCATGTTGATGTTGGTTGCATCGGATAGGTACTTGCGCACAGGTCTAAGTGTCTAGACATGTAGAAGTTGTCCAAGACCTTCATCCCTAGCAATTTACTTTAATTAAAGGAATTATTAAAGTGCTTTTTATAAGAAAAGTGAGTTTAATCTAATGAAATGCTAACATTAATTACAGAAGTAAATTAGATGAATCGTAACCATTGATCTCAAGTGAAGTGAGATTTAATCTCAACCATCAATCACTTTGGAGATTAGGGGTATGGATTCGGTCGACAACTCAAGCTTATAAAAGCAAGGCTAAGTGAAGGAGAAAGATATAGAAGAACTCCATGAGTGTTGAGACACGAAGGTGTTACACCTTAGAGTGTATGAAGTGTTCCTTCCAGATGTACCAGAGTAAGGAGTTTTTTTTTCTTTTGTAAAGGCCAAGTTTTTGGGGCTATATTATGTAGAGTGTTGATTTTGGGGCTAAATACCCCTCATTAGGTCATGGAAGGTCCCCTCGGTTTCCACCTCAAGGAGGTGTTGTCCTTGTGGCTCTGCAAACTACCTTTTGGGTGGGTGTCGGATGCCCTTGAGGCAAATCAGTGGGACACATGGCCACACTCATATTTTTCTTTGTAGAGGATATTGCGCGTATAAGGGTTATCATACCCAGTTTAGCACACCTTATTTTTCCCACTTGGACCTATTGTTTTGATGCAAAACCCCTCCTCCTGGTCTCCAAACCCATGACATCCTTTCTTAAAGAAGAAGCCTACATTGTTAAAAAGGAAGGCGTTGAGTGACAAGCATCTATTGGGGTTAATTGGAGCATGACGCCCTCCTTCTGGCTCACCTTGCACTTGGTGGAGCCTTATTGCACATTTTTATTCTTATTTTATGTCATTGTAAGGTTTAGTCCCGAGTTTGTGGGTGCACTAACCTTAAATTTTATAATTTGTCATTAACTTTGTCGGCTCAAATTTGTAAAAGGTTGAGAGTTGTCTCATATAAATAAGACAACCTCACCTCATTTGTAAATCATGGACAAAGGTTCAATGTCAAAGATAGTGGTATCTCGGGATGTCCTCCGTGATTCAGATGCCTTGCATGGAGGTACATCAGCAATATAGGCATCAATGTGGAGTAGAGGGTGAGATACACTCTATACTCAATGGCATGAATCCATTGGCGAATGCATGTGGACCTTCCGGTGTATTTTTCCTCCTGCATGCATGAGATTTGCATGTACAGTCATTAATTAAAAGATGCATGCAAAAGTAACTTTTTGCATGCACAGATATTAGGTTTTTGGTAAACCTAATTCATCAATGAGATTATATATAGAGGCAGGAGGTCCCCGAACGAGGTAGCTCAGTTGAGTAATCTGAGAGAGATCGGTCAAGAGTGAGGAGGGTGCATTAGTGCATGCAGGGCGACTTTCTGAGAGAGAGAGGAGCTCCTGCAGGAGGCAGAGTGGTGTGATCTGAGTTGGATTAGACACCACTTGTCCAAAGGCACTTGGTGCCCAATTCTGTGGACTAAGATAGTTCATCAAAGTGGTTACTGCAGAGATCGTGGAGGATGTCTTCCAGAGAGGGAGAGGGGCGCATTACCAAAGGGGAGAAGAGCTTATTCTGGATTCGATTGGCCGATTGAGCAGCTGAGACTTTCAGAGTATCCTTGCCTCAATGTTTGAGGAAGGACTGTGATGATCAGAGCTTAGATCTGTCAAGATCTGATTCTGTATGAGCATTTATCATCCAGAAGGAAGGCACACTTTTCCATGCAGAGGAAGGGCACAATCATCAGATAGAGCAGTTGGCTTTCTTCTGTAGCAGAGCAGATTAGAGCAGTGGAGTAGGAGAGACAGTGCAGATAGAGCTACCTGCAAACAAATCCATATCCAGTTGACAGATTAGGGCACATTTCCTCTATGCATGCATCAGTTGTTGCATGCAGATCTAGGGTTTTTACCTAGTCAGGTTTGGAGTTCCATCTAAGGTAACATTGTGTGTATTTGTACTCTTCTTATCCTTCTCTGGGCTCGAGATAGAAGAAAGCCCCACAGATTGTTGGTTTTCCCCGTTTGGGGTTTCCAGGGTACATCCGATGTTGTGTGTGATTGATTGAGTTTTTCAATGTATAAGTGTTAAGAGATCTATAGCATTTGATTCTTAAATCTTTAGAGTATTATTGGTTTATAGAGACTCAAACCGCTTGAGATCTCAGAGCTATCCAGAGGGACTAGTGATCTCTAGATAAAATTAACATGGTATCAGAGCCCTAGTAAGGGTCCAGGAGAACAATCACACTCAGATCTGTGGTGTTGTGTAGCATAAATCAATCTATAAACACAACATGTTTTTTGATAATATATGAGTAAAAGAATAATATAAAGATGATGTTTTACAATATAGTGTGAGTCTTTAAATATGACTCCCGTACACCCCTTAAATCGAAACGGTGTGTCTTTTAGTTTAAATATTTTTAATTTAATCCCTTTACTTTATCATTATTTTTATTTTTTTTTATTCTTATATTATTATTTGTTTTTTCTATATATATGTTTATTACATTGCCCACCCCTTAGGAATTGCTTTGTCCTCAAAGCAAGGGTAGAGAAGGATGTTGTTGAAGAAAACTTTCGGATTCCCAATATGAGTCTTCTTCTGGCAAGTTCTTCCACTTAATAAGGTATTCTTTAATGCTCCTAGAGCGAAGCTTCCTCTCTTTAATAGATAGTATGCCTTCAAGTTCCAAAATAATTCGACCTTCCTCGTCCAAAATAGGTAGTTCGGATTGTGCTACTTGGCATTGTCCTAACATTTTCTTGAGGCTTGACACATGAAATACGTTATGAATGCGACAGTTTTCTGGTAATTTTAACCCATATGCTACTGGACTGATTTTTTTATTAATCTGATATGGTCCATAGAATTTTGGAGCTAATTTATTTTTTCCTTGTTGTTTAAGTGACAGTTGCTTGTATGGTTGGAGTCGTACGAACACCCAATCACCAACTTCAAACTCTCGTTCGGATCTTCGTAAATCCGCTTGTTGCTTCATTCTATTGCGAGCATTTGTTAAGTTTTCTTTTAATATTTGGATGGTCTTTGGGTCTTCCTCTAATTGATTCCTCACTGCTGGTACCTTAGAGTTAAATAATACATACTCCTTCCATTTAGATGGCTCATAACCATACAAGGCTTGGAAAGGGGTCATTCTAGCTGAAGTATGATAAGTTGAGTTATACCACCATTCAGCCAAATGTAACAATTGGGACCACTTGTTCTACTTATCAAACAACTCATCAAACACCTACTAGCCAAATGATATCACCATCTCTAAGCTGGTCACATGTACCCCTTATCCATTAAATGATCCAAGAATGTCATCTCGTAAGCTTGATCCTTGTGACAAAAATCAAAGTGCTAGCCTCATAAAATATGAAGGGAAACAGGCACCCTTGACAAGAGTCATCACCTCATAAATGTAACCCATAGTTGGTTTGTGGCCATCAACAATCCTAAAAGTTTCAACGCCAATTGTCAAACATTTGATTTTTCAAATAAATGAAAATTGAAATGAAATGAAGCTTGAACATTGAAAAAGTTTATTCCCTGCACACTTTTTCTCCATCAAAACAATAATATCTTCAACATCTTTCTAGGAACCATCATTAAACACAAGAGCAATAATTTCGACGCCTTCAACATTTTTTCTCTGTCTAGATGCCATTCACTCAGGTCTTAAAACATCATCCTGAGATTAATCTTTTGGTCAAGCACAAATTGCGAAGAGATCAAGCTCGTTGCAAATCTCGCAATTGCGGGATGAACAAGTTCTTTGCCTTTAGTGTATATTTTCATAGTGCTAAGAACATTTTTTAAAGTACTTAACAAAATGTCGTCTCCCTTTATACAATGATCCCATAGATGAAGCGGTGAAGGTCAATGAAGGCCTAACCGACCCAGAAACAGTAGGGCTGGTTGAGCTATGCCTCGGATCAACCTTTTTCAGTTTTCAAGGGATTCTTTATGAACAAACCTGTGGAGTGGCAATGGGGTCTCCACTCTCCCCAGCCATAGCCAATCTATTCATGGAGCATTTTGAACAAAAAGCTCTAAACTCAGCCCTTAAACAGCCCAATTTATGGGTAAGATCAGTTGATAACACTTATGTAAAATGGGGGCATGGCAGTGATGAGTTGGAAATATTTGTGGCACATCTTAATAGTCAATCAGACCACATTAAATTCACAATGGAACAAGAAGAAAATCATTGCCTTGCTTTCCTTGATGTGATGGTTATTAGACAAAACAATGGCACTATGTCTCACAAAGTTTATAGGAAGAAAACCCACACAGACCAATAACTACATGCAAATTCACATCATCATCCCAGCCAGAAAAGAGGTGTTCTCAACATTTAAGGTTTATTTTCACATTAAACTAATTATTAAACTTATTAAAATTTAATATTTATTAAAAGAATAATTTTAAACTAATTAAATTACCACATCCTAGGGTTTCCGTGTCATGACTTGGCAAACTTAAAAGCTAGTCAGCTGCTTCACTCTTGTTCATCAACTATTTATGTGCTTTCCCTACCTAATTCTGGCTTCGACAATCGTCTTTGTCCTGATGATGAGCCTCAGTGTAGGGCTCGAAACGTTGACTGTTTTGTTATTCCATCGCAGTGTAAACTCCAATGTCCAACAACATGTTCACTTGTGAATTCTCAGCTGACACTATGTACACTTTTGTTTTTGTACTTCTGCAATATTTTTGGGGGAAATGCTTCTTATATTTATTTTTAAAAAGGAAAATATGTACAAGAAAAAAAGCGATGTACAAATAAACATTTACAAGAAAATAAACCAAAGTCAAGCATCTTTTTCATTGCCACAAGGTCTGAGATGAGGTCTGAATATGCAAGGACTGAGACAAGATCTGAATATGCATCCCTGATCAATAAATAACCTTTGGCTAGTCACTGAGAACATACCTCTTCCCACCACATTCTAAGGAAAGAGTGAATAGAGCTCTCACAGTTATCAAAAATGCACTTACATCTCATTCTGCATAATCTAAATCACTATATAGTAATTGTTGCGGAGATGCTTTGATGACTCCCAATGTTCACTTATACTGTTGTAGCTTTTGCAGTATCATTGGCCGATTTTGACCACTAGTGGACATAATATCTAAGTTTCAATCCATATCTATCAATTTATCTTGACCTCCTTCTACCTTGCACTCTCCGTTTTCTTCTTTAATAAGGTGACTGAATATCTTGTGGATTCTTCATCAAGATGCAAAGGTTCATTAGTAAATCATGTAAGGTAAAGGTCAAGTTGAAGACACTTGACCCAACTTCAATGCATTAAAAAGGACTTCATATTATCTGATAAGTTTATTTTAGGTAGAACTTTAAACTATATTATTTTGAAAATGCTATCCTAATAGAGAATCACTATCAAAATTCAAGTCATAATTTCCAGATTATGATCGAAGGTCAACCACATCATAAAATCATATTGCTATCACATATGCTTATTGAAGGTCGAGTTTGTTATAAAAAAATGATGAACTTTACTATAAGTATATCAATTTTGATGTTATATGATGTACCCATTATGTAGACAGCATCACATTTTGTCTCCACATAATCCATTTTAACAAAAAAGATATCCAACATAATTTGTAATAGAGAATGTTTCCTCCTGATTACCAAAAATAAAGAAAATGACAAAAATTGTTACTTTCAATATTTCATTTAAAGAACCTGCAATAGGATTTTATGACTGCTATATTCATTTTCCCATCAGTAAACTATTTGCTAATGAAAACTAAAAGTAAAAACTAGTAAACAACAACAATACAATCAAAACTCAAATTGATTCTTTAACCCAGTTGTACAGAAGTATGACACATTAAATGTAAAAATAAACCTTAATTCTTCTAGTGAGTCAAATGGTTGCAGAGCAGAATATAGTGAGTTTGCAACATCTGGTTGGATATCCATTGAGTTGTGCCGATGCATACACCCTGCAAACAAAATTATGGGAATATAAAATTTCTATATATATGGTATTTGGTTCAGACCAATAAAAGTTTTATCACCATTACAAGGGATTTTATTTTCAGTATCTGCATTGTATTAAGTCCCCAAAAATTAGGTTTAGGTTTTTCCAAATTAAGCCATCACAAGCATTCCATCTAAATTTATGCTTGGCATACATCTTATCTTACATGGCAGACACTTTGATGAGCATCTATCAAGATTCTAGCAAGGATGAAATACAAAAATACATCTTGAAACAAGAACTGAACAAGCCTCTCTCCGCATATTGCTTGCACTATAAAACAACTATCTAATTTGAGTTGTTAAACATGAGAAAAACGCCATGACCTAACATAAAATGTTGTCCTACGAATCTCCAAGGGATTCCTTGCAGCTTTCATACTACAGTGATATCCTCCCTACCCATATCATGATCAAACAATTTAACCATCCTCAATACTTACCACCCATTACCCCTCATGTTGTATGAGAATTATAAATGTGATTTCATCACATCATTTGTGATTTTTACCACAAGGATAGCGCTTGTAGGGTGATTCATTGGATGGACTGGGGTACATTTGAGCTTTGGCTTAGAAATGTTGCTCACAATTGATAGATTTGTTGCTTGGGTGGTGTTGCCGCCTAAAACACACTTGGACATGGGTAAGTCTCCCAACCGTTGTGTGTGTTCCAAAGGGAAACTATGAGTTATGAACCCAATGTCACCTCGGTCCTAAACTCCTCCGTTTAGACCACAAGTCCTAAAGGTCAAGGGGGGTAGTCCCTAAATACTAAGTTTCTTTATGTTTTTTGGAGTTATAAGTTATGAAAATGAAAATGACAAGCAAACGTGCAGATATCCAACAGTTCAATGACAAGAAAAACCTTTTAGACTAAGCCAAATAAGATGCAAGAGAGAAACAATTAATCAATCAAAAGACCAGTGCCGTCACTACTCGGGCTATGGAGTCACAATAACAACTTAAACAAGTACTTTTTCAAAGTATTAATTCATTCACTAATCTAGATATATCATGAAATCACAACTTATTAAACGAACAAGTAAATGAAATGCTTGCCACAAGATGATCAATATACCACATAAGCATTTAAAATGAGAACATGAACAACTTAATTGAACAAGGATATACGTGACAATATTAAGCTGAAAAGCACTTGAAGCAAATGTTGTGAACAAGAAAGCAATGTGAAATGCTTGCGAAAAAGTAAAGAGATTGTAACACTGTTGTACAAGTGGTCCTGTAAATTTTAGTAAATTTAATGTCTCTCTTTGACTTAGGGGATTAAGGTGTTTGTTGTAGAGAAATGAACTAATTTAGATGTCTACCCCAAAAGACTATCTCCTTCTATTAGAGAGAGAATGTCGGGTGCTCAATTTGAGGACACAAGGTCCCCAACTAGCTCCACGAGTCAATCTCGAAACTTGCTGAGTGCTCAACTGGAGGACACAAAGTGCCACGGACCCCCCACGGTCTCTACTTCACTAGCTCCACAACTCAAGCCTCATTTTCTCCGTTCTAATGAAGATACGTAACTAGGTGCCTATTAAACCAGCCAACACAAATCTTTGCCCTTTCTTGTCACCCAAGTTCGGTCGAACCAGCGAGGGGAGAGGATACGGGGCAAAAACAGGGCTTAGGTTAAATTTTATTTCTTTAAGCAAAACTAAACTTAAAACAATGTAAGCCAAGCATGATATCACAGGAGTGGTAGAGCCACTCATGTATGAGGTGCGGGCGAAATGAAATTACTTGAAAATAAAAATTACATAAGTAAAATGTAAGCCAGGCGCGATATCACTGGAGTGGCAGAGCCACTTCACTAGTCAGGTGCGGGCAAAAAATAAAAATACTTAAAAAAAATTACTGAAAGATAAAAATGCAAGCCAAGCGCGATATCACTGGAGTGGCAAAGCCACTTCACTAGTGAGGTGCGGAAAAAACAATAAAAATACTTAAAGCAAATTACTGAAAGATAAAAATGCAAGCCGAGCGCAATATCACTGGAGTGGCAGAGCCACTTCACTAGTGAAGTGCAGGCCAAACAAAAATGCTTGAAGTAAAAAAAACAACTAGTAAGCAAAACTACTTAACAAAACCATACAAGGATGGGCAGAACCTCTTCCTTTGCATGCAACTAAGAGTAAACTAATCTAGGAAGTAAATGCTTGAAACAAAACACAATAAACTCAAGCCCTGTTGCCGCCTGGTTTCACACCTGGGAAAACACAGCAGAAGTCTTCAAGCCGCCGGTGTGGCCTTGGGGGCAAGCCAGAGTCAAGTGTTGTCACTTGAAACTCGACTCCGTCTAGGCTTTCTCCTAGCAAAGCCAACGGGGGTGGACCCTAAAAAGTAAAAATAAAACTAAGGTGTCTAATCTATGAAAAACAACTAATCTAGGAGTTAGAGATTTTTTGTAAACACAAGAGCAACGCACTATATATAATAAGAAATATCATTCATTCATCATGATTATCATTTGAAAATATAAAACATCCATCATTATTGAAAAATAAATAAGTCGACCAGTGTTGATAAATGGAGTCAGAAATAAAGTGCTTGAGACTAAAATGACAATGTTGTGCAATTGTTCTTGGTTAATTTTATTATTAATGTGGTAATGGATCTTTTTATTAAGGTTGCGGGATTCCCGATATACCAAAAGGTCCAGGGAATATGTCCGAAATTCAACTCACTCAGACATGTGGGATGGATCGGAGTCTCAGGGAGATGTTCAACACTATACCAAACGAGGGTATAGTCCAATGGTTTCCAAGAGGTCGCTACCCAGGGGTTTCGCATCCTTTGAGAAATTTGCCAACCACAGAAGAATAATCGATTGTGCCGGATTTTCACAAGTAGGTGGTTTATTGGGGTGTGTTAGATCGTATTACTAGTCACTTATCCCTTTCTGATGTGTGCCAGCATGTTCAGACTACGCTGCAGTGACCACAGAGCATACAGGGAAAAGCCTTGAAAATTTTAAGTATTTTAGAACACAAATTTTACTTTTTTAGAGCCCCAAGAGTCTCTTTTCGGGCCAGTACTCGGGCAAGCCCTTATCCTGAAACCTTACTTCGGGAAAGCAAGGGGGTGTTTTGGATTGTAAAAAAAAAAGTGAAAAATTGTAAAAAAAGTTAGAAAACTATGTTCTGAGTGAACTCGTGGCCCGCTAATGGAACGGACCAACGAGGATAATTTTAAGCCCTAGTTGATTTTATTTAATTGCCGAAAAGAAAAAAACTAAACTAAAAAAATCACACCACGAAAATGAGTCGACACGGTTCCCCCCTGGGGGGATGGGGTGTGGGCGTTGGTTAGCCCACTTGCTCTCGTTTAATATTTCGTTACAATACAATATAGAAGTGCCCAAGCCTTTTAAAATGACTCGGTGGCTTACAATGACAGAAGGAAAAAGTATCCGGTTTGAGAAAATAAAGTTCTAGGTGCTCCGGATGGACTGAATCTTCAAAATTTTGCCAGCATTTCCTCCTACCTGTTCATCAATTTCTGCAAACCAGCAAGCAAACATTAGTAAAAGATGCCCAAAAACACTTTAAGAGTGTATTTGGGACACCTGCTAAAACCCAAAAAAAAAAAATCAAAGTAAAAATGCAAAAAATAACTAAGTGAGACAAGCTATGAGGCTTGTCTCCTTAGGATCTTTGCAGACTTAAGGAGCTGCAAATTTTTAGCTCTTTTAATCAGCTAAGTAAACCTTTTAAGTTCAAATCTAGCTTCCTACTCAAGCTTGTAAAAAAAATTCAATGAACTTGACTTTTTTGTATGGAACTAGAAGAATAGATCTACACAATAGATGAGAACTCTTAAAATTGAGCTAAGTCTATTCTTTTATGCAAATAAATTAGATCTACTTATGATCAGAAAATTGTAAAAAATCTAAGAAATATTTGCTACTTTTTAAGAAACCAAGTAAACAAAAGAGTTTAGAAAATTTTAATTGTTGAGAAGGAGAAGAGAAACAGAATGGCCCTTGAAACCAGAAAACTTTGAAGGCTTGGAAGTGGGACACCGAGGGCAAGATCCACCAAAGCATGCATAGGTGAGGAAAATGAGAGCAAACAAGCTACCTTCTTCTTCAACCTGTCAACCTGTAGCTAACAGAAACACTCACAAAGCACCCATCAAACTAGAAATGCACATGGTTAAAAATCAAAATAACATGAACATAAACAAATGAAACATATGTATTTTAGATCTCTAAACAAGATGAAAAATAAGAGAACTAATTAAAACAAGCAAGATTAATTAGTCTTCCTCACAAAATCGTTACCAATCCTTCAAGCGAGCTAGTAGATGGCTAAAAATTACTTGCACGGAAATTGCCTTAGCTACAAATCACCTTATGCCATGAGATCATGAAGCCACTCACAAAGCATCACACATGTAGACCTCCAAAGTCTTCTTTATTCACAATACCAAAATAATACAAGTACAAGATGATCTGCTCCAACACCAACTAGAGAAAAATGGAGTGGGCAACTATGCTTAAATAGCCAAAGATGGAGAGGAATGGGTGGCATGAGTGGCATAACTCATGGAGAAAATGGGATTGTCCACTCCCATGTATTGGGCTGCCAAAATCAGGCCCAAATCAGCTAGAAATCAGCCATGTGACAGCCCATAAACATAACTGCAAATTCCATGATTGAAGGGGCCCAATTTTGGGAAATGCGCCCCCCTCAAATGGGGAAGTAATCCCACTAATATATTTGTCTAGAATCTTTCCAAAATCAGCTCTTACAACTCCTAAAACATAGCTGAAATAATTCTGACTTCCAATCCCCCAAAAATTGGAATTTAATTTTTTATGACTTTTTGACTTTTTTTAATTTTTTCTCCACTTTTTCACTTTTTTTTATTTTTTGAGCATAAGTGAAAAATAAATGACTAAGACTATGGAAAGTCGGTTTTTGGGTATGGTGGGTGCTCTGAGTTAGAAAACAAGTACCCCCGTGGCAAAAAAGACCCCTAGACCACACTTTTACACCATTTACAAAATTTTATATTAATCCATTAAAAATTGGCTCAATTACGAAAAGAAAAAAAAAAATCGCCGAAACATAAAAAAAACCTAGGGGGACTTAGCACATGTCCATACGACTCCAAAATAATGTCTAGCATGTTCATATACATTAACCCATGGACTTTAATAACCCCCTAAGGCCCATTAACCTCACCAGGCATTCCAGTTTTGGAGGAGCAGGAGAAAAACTCAAAAATTATGTTATACACGAATGCAAGACATAATTAATAAGTGAAAAAACTCCTTGTAATACCCAACTTAGTCAAAAAGTCCTAGGGAACCAAGTCCTTTACAAAAATACCATGCTAGTACATTTTATTACAAACCCCACTGGGCTTGGACATGTGAAGAAAAAAATAAAAAAGGGGCCCCTATAAAGGCCTGCTGGACATCAAATCATCGAAAATAAACATGTAACATGTTCAACTTTGCCCGCTCACTTGATAGTCCAACTAAATACAACTTAGCTGGCAACAAGCCCAAGAGACTCTCTTAGGCTTGTTACAATGATTCAGATTTCAACACTTATTATTATGAAGGAAAGAGAGAGAAATAGTGATTTTTAACCATTTTTGGGTGAAGGACTTGAAATGGGCCTTCTTGGGTGTTGTTGGTGCTTGCTAATGGCTGAATTTGGGCATTCCCTCTCCCTGTAAGATCAAAAACCTGCACAAAATAGCAAACAATTATGGTACAAATGTGATAGAAATAAGTCTTAAATGAACTCGAAATTTTGCATGTAAAAACTTGAAAAATGATGATGTAGATTGCAAAAGAAAGGCTTGTAAAAATCTGCAATAAGAGAGAAAGTTAGTATTGAGATGCCAAGTCCTTTGAAGATGTTGAACAATGGGGTATTCCACCCGGATATCCCACTCTTCAAACTTGGGCAACATGTGCCACACAAGTTCAACAATGCAAAATGGGGTGAGAGATTCACAAAGACTTGAGAAACAAAAATATCTAAACTAAATATTTATTAACTTCTCAACTATGTTGCAGGAAACGTCACCTTAACTGCCGTACCGGTACCAGAAACACCCCAAAACACGGGTACTGGTATGAAATGCCGTCGGCCATACCGTACGGCATTTCACGATTTGGAAACGCCGTACGATACGGCCGACAGCGTTTCCAAACCCGTACAACGCGTTTCCTTTCTTTTTTTGGCTCGTGTGGGGTCCAGCGTACATTTGTTTTTTTTAATTAATTTTTAATTAACTTAAAATCTATCTAGAAGGTCCCTAAACCCTAAACTAAACTCTATATAATAGCATTCATCCAATAAACTATTGCACAAATGCAAGAGATGAACTCAAGTTAGGGCCTGACCCCTAGACAATCTTCAAAAGAGCGGCGACCCCACCAACATGTGCAAAATTAATCTTATAAAAAATCTTCCATGACAAAGAAAGGGCCTTGTTACACATGCAACCAATCTTTCACAGGCTGAATATACTTACTGCTGGTCCATACAGCAAAGATACTCCTAGATTACTCATACTACAGGCCGTACACAGGAGAACTCTCCCTTTCAAGACTACCTCTCAGCCAGTAATGATAGACAAAGTCGTCTAAAGATGCCAACAAGGAAACTCTGCCAATGATGCTACTTTATTACAGTGTTTAGACCAACAGGAATGAACCCGATTGCATCAGAAATGGTTTAAAGGCACCATATCATAACAGGCCTGGACTACCCCTAAGACACCTCTTGCTCGGATGTGGAAATTTTGATACTGTTAGGGAGTTAAGACTACCTTCAAATTACTAAATTCTGCACAAAGTATGGCACAGATGACTGGTTTAGGGCAGCAGCCACCTCCATTGGGCAAGACAAGAGTGCTAGCAGGGCTGACTGATGCAAAACGTCACTCTATAGACTTATTACTGAACTACTCTTCACCTTTAAATGTAATGGAAGACTCATCAAAGACTGTGGTTATAAGAGATTACCTCAAAAATGAACCCACTTACCCCTTTCACTACTGTTTGTGCTTCTTGACTGCCCAACATTGCTTTTTTAAGGTTGTTAGAAGGTGAAACATGCCCAAAAATTTTCAAAACAGCACCCATATTTGCTTGCTTACTGTTGTTTAAGGCTTCCATATGCACAGAATTCATTTTGCAGCTGATAAAAGGTAGAGCCATACTTTAGACTTGCCCAGATTTACCCAGAGATGTCTCTTAGTGTTGTCCAAGGGCCATAACAGTGCTAATTGCTGCTATTTTAGGGCTGGAGTATGCCCAGAACTTGCCCAGGTCTGACAGACTTGAAGAATTAGGCCATTTACTCCTGTAGGGATGCTCAGAAACGCCCAGAATTGGGCCAGATCCAACATTTAAGGTTGTTTCATGCTGCTTAAGGGTTCAACCATACTGAGACATGCCCATAATTTTGGTGAATGGGCCATGACAAAACAATGAGGTATTTCAAAATAATATATAAATAAATATATTTTTGTTGTATTTTATATATATGACGTTTCCCCTGGCGTACCCATTTTGGGGGGGTCACGTTTCTAGGCATCCCCGTTTCGGAAACTCAGAAACTTTTCCACGTTTCGTGCAACTTAGCTTTTCAAGTACTAAGAAAACAACCCACATAGCATGCAACAAAACTGAAACAATGTTATTCTCAAGCAAAAAACTTTGCTTGAGATCCAAAGTACAAAATGGAACAATGAGAAGAACAAAATCACCTCAAACACATAGAATGGACAGTACTTCCTCCAAAGATTTCTTCATTAACACCAAAACTTGAAAGTACAATGGCTTCTCTTGGACAAGAATGGAGCAAGAGAGCAAGAATGGAGCAATGAGAACATTAGAGAGCAAGAGAGCATGAGCAAAATGAAAGAGAAGAATAGAGTGAGTGAAGCTAACCCAAATGAGGAGGAATGACCTCCTTAAGTAGCACAAGGAGGGAAGGAGGCCCCTCTTGCATGCTTTACAAGTGGAAAATGGGAGAGAGGGGGGACCAAAAGAGGGGGGCACACTTCCTCAAGGAGGGCACACATGCTAGGAGAAAGGCAAATAATGAGGGGGGGAAACCATGCTTTAAACCTTCAAACCATGTCCAAAGGGGGGGAAGCCACCTAAGTAGGACCCCATCCTTTGACTTTCCATCACCCCACACACTTCATGAGGAGGAGGGCGCATTCCCTTAGGGGACAACTCCAAGCAAGTGAAACATCACCATGGGGGGGGGCAAAATGCTTTAGATTTCATGTTGGGTACATAACATAGGCTTTAGAACCTTTACTTGGCCACACCAAGTCACTATAGTCACTTTCACAAAATTTGGCTCTCTATTTAAATGCCCAATTTCCTTATTTACTTGACTGACTTGGGAAAAAGCAACCAAAACCATAGTAATACTTGTCTGAATGACTTCAAACGTGGCCCAAGGATGTAGGAGGTCTCATTCCATTTACTTTGAGTACCCATACCCCTATACAACATAAAAATGGACCTAGTAACCCTCTTTTACATTACAACAAATTGTTTTGAGTGACAATTTTTAATGACCAAAAATTAAAAAATCCTATGCAAAACTTAATGAAATTCCGCAAGACTCTAGAAGATGTCTAGCAAGGTAATATAGAACATTCCTAGTCCCCAATCACCCCATGGAATTGATCACTAGAACACCTTTCACCACTTTGGAGGTATTTTTTGAGTGAAAAACTCAAATAATTAAAACCTCTAAAAAGAAATTTTAATTATCCAAGTGAAAAAACACTCGATAAAAGGACTTCCCTAATGACAAAGTCCTAAGTGATTAAGTTACAAAAAACTAGACCTTCATGCTGACATATCCTTACAAAATCCCCCGCAGGGGTGCGGAAATTTCATGGGAAGAGAAAAAGAAGAAGAGTTGCCTCGCTTGATATAATCATTAAGAACTTCATCTTTGTCTTCAAGGCACATTCAACATGTGCACGGTACACCGTTTCCCACAGTCGGTTTTGGTGGTCAACAGGTGGTTGCTAGGAGTTGACGGATGACATGTGTTCAAGTTATAATGATGGATCACGTGTGTTCAAGTTATAATGGTGGGCTAGTGGATGAGTTAGCATGTGCCTAGTGATTAAAATTTTAAATTCTTCATGATGTGGTGTGCTCTTATTTGACAGTATGGCATGGTTGGAAGCTCTACTACGGGGGAGCACCCCCCACACCCTCGCTCCCACTCCTGAAGCTCGCTCCCAAAATGCTCCCAGTTTTGGGAGCATGTGCTCAAAGCACTCCCAAGACACTCCCTACCTCTCCTATCTAAAAGCTCCTATACTAGGTTGATCATTTGATGACAATGTTATGGTACCTCCTTTCTTTGCCAAGCTCCTATAAACGATGTTATGGTTGATCATTTCATGACAACGTTATAAGTTACAACTACTAGATGATTGATGTTATATGGTTTAATCCATGTTTTCTATAGCTAATTCAACATCCTACATGTTTTTTAGATATAAATCCATCAAAATATATTAAAATATATACTATATAAAAAATTCTCCTGAAACAGTCCCAAAACGAGAGCTTTTGAAAATTTCGCTTTTCGCTTCGCTCTCGCTCCCTACTCCCAATGGCATAAGGTTGGAAGGCTTGTGGCTTAGAATTGATACAATTATCTATTGGATTTTGTACAACTTCGGAAGATATTATTCATTATATTTTATTGTAGACTCATTGTACTTGTTTGTACCTCCTAAGGGAGATGAACTTTATGTAATCAATTATGTAATCACATGAAAGAATCGATGTAATCCTTGGGGTGCAAAAGAAACAAATAAAAATATTAAATTTAAATTATTTTTTGCCCCCAGGTGAAGTCGGCCTAGTTAGGGAATTTTCCAGTTTTGCACTTGTATAAATAGGAGGCTAGTGCACCTCATTATCTTATTCACTCACTTAGCAAGTGCGCATCACTTGGAGGAGGCAAATTTCGCATCACGTGAAGGAGGAAGCTTATTTGGGGCATCTACTTGTGAAAGATACTTTCACATTCATTCTCTTTCTTTATTTGTACTCTAATCTCGGAATTATCATCTCTCTGGGAAGGTTGCTGGGTTTTCTCCCATTTGGGTTTCTCAGGTCAAACTCTGTGTTGTTGTTTTGTGCTTTGTCTTGCGTCTAGTGATCTTGGTAATGCATTTATGTTTAATGCTATGAATGTATGAAATTTAACATGGTATCAGAGCCATTCTAGAAGAAGCCATTGTCGAAGCATTGTCGGAACTGTGCCGGAACTAGGGTTTCATCTTGTGAAGTCTCCAACCATTATTTTGGAGAAAAGAAGCTATAGGAATTTGGTTTTTGTCAAGGCGCATCTATTGGTGAAAACGGAATTCAATTCCGAGAACTTTCAATTTTTGACCTAACTCTATGGCTGAAACAGAATTAGGGTTTCAGTTTTAACACATCTCTCTCTACAGATTTGGACCAACCCACCCTCTATTCAACTCTCCTTGGCAAGGCGAATTTATCTGTGGGTTCCGTTTTTCAAATTATTAACTCACAATTTTGACCTAGCTCCTGCTAGGGTTTCTGAACTAGATATGCAATCAAGATGATTGGGATGAAGGTTGAAGATCGTTTGGAAGGAGCCTCAAACTTCATCTCCTAGAAGTCTAGGGTTCTTCTACTCCTAGAATAAAATGATCTCTTGCTATATGTAAATGAGAAGGTTCCTAAACGAGAAGTTGAAGAAGATAAATCCCGATGGAGGAAGAATGATGCTAAAGCAAGAAGGATTCTTGTGGATTCAGTGAGAGACCATTTGGTTCCTCAAATCTCAAGAAAGAAGAATGCTAGGAAAATGTTCAAGACCATTATGAAGCTGTTTAACCACACTAGCCTAAATGTATCCATGACTTTGAGAAACCAGCTCTCAAATATGAAGATAGCAAAGTTAGAATCCATTGCCTCATACTTCATGAGGATCACAGAACTCCGAGACAAGCTCAGCACCAGTGGAGATCCTATTAGCGATAAGGAGCTTGTCCTACACACTTTAAATGGTCTTCCACCATCATGGGAGTCCTTTATCCAAAGCATAAGTGGTAGATCCAAACTACCAAAGTTTGACAAGCTTTGGGTAGATTGCTCTCAGGAGGAGACCAGGATTGCAGCACGTCAAAGACTCCATGGCTCTCAACCTGAAGAGACTCAAGCATTTGTTTCCCATGCCAAGAAAGGTAAGGGAAAAAGAAAGAAGTTCCATAAACACCAACACCAAGAAAGGAGATCAAGTCCCCGCCAAGAACAAAAGAAGAAGAAGGATGTATCTCGAGTTCAATGCTATAGGTGCAGAAAGTATGGACATTACGCCAGTAGCTGTCAAAATCAAATCAAAAGGAAGCATGAAGCATCCACTGCTGATGTAGAAGAAGATCATCATCACAAGAAGCAAAAGAATGAAGATCACACACAATTTCTATTCATATCAACACTATCAGGTACTATTGCTACCACTAGTGACACTTGGCTCATAGATAGTGGTGCATCTAGACACATGACAGGTTATAGAGAGAATCTTTCAGAATTAATTGAGAAAGATTCACATATCCGTGTTGTACTTGGAGATGATGCAAATTACACTGCGAAGGGGTCTGGAGCCACCACCCTTCAATTGGAATCAAATGATACATTATGCCTAAGTGATGTACTCTATGTACCTGATATGAAAAGAAATCTTGTCTCCATCTCAGCATTGGAGGACAAGGGATATAAAGTAGCTTTCTCAGAAGGGAAAGTCCTTGCTTGGCACAAGAACTCAAGCATGAGCACAGCCAAAGTTATTGGCATAAGAGAAGAGAGCTTGTATAGACTAAACACTTCTCTAATCCAAGCCCTAATACATGATGCTGCAAGTATGGGCAAGTTATGGCATAGATGGTTAGCTCATCTGAACTATCGAGCTCTCCCAGTTCTGAAGAATATTGTGACAGGTTTGCCAGGGCTCCAGGTAAACCATGATGGAACTTGTAGAGGATGTGCACTTGGCAAGAATGCCAAGAAGTCCTTTCCAAACAGCGAGAGTAGATCCAAAGGGATTTTGGATCTAATACACTCTTACTTGTGCGGGCCCATGACAGTTGTGTCATTAGGTGGTTATCATTACTATATCACCTTTATTGATGATTACTCACGGAAGACTTGGATTTACTTTCTCAAGTCAAAATAATCTGAGGAAGTGCTCAGCAAGTTCAAAGAGTTTAAAGCACAAGTTGAGAATCTGTCAGGAAAGAGGATCAAGATTTTGAGATCCGATAATGGTGGAGAATATACCTCTACAGAATTCAATGATTTCTGCAAGGAAGAAGGAATTAAGAGGGAGCTCACAATTCCCTACAACCCTCAACAAAATGGGGTTGCAGAAAGAAAGAATCGTACAATTGTGGAGGCAGCCAAAGCTATGATACATGACCAGAGTCTTCAAATGTTCTTATGGGCAGAAGCATCCCGAACCGTTGTTTATGTATAGAAAAGATGTCCATATAAGATATTGAAGAACATGACTCCGGAAGAAGCGTTCACAAGTGTGAAGCCAAAAGTGGGCCATCTCCGGATTTTTGGCTGTCCAGTCTACATGTGTGCCCAAAGAGAAAAGATCTAAGTTAGAACCTTCAGGAAAGAAGGGTACCTTTGTGGGATACAGTGAGTCTTCAAAGGCTTACAGAATTTAGATTCCAAGATCCAGACAGATTGAGGTTAGTAGGGATGTGACCTTTGAAGAAGAAATGGCTGTCAGGAAAGGTAGAGGATCAGATATGGAGATCGATGATGAAGAAATGGCAGAACCTAAGGAGATGAGATCATCTCCCCCTCTAGTTAAAAGGGAGACAGCAGAAAAGGATGAACCTATCGATCCCATAGATCCAGTTGATATCCCCAGAGATGTTGCAGGTCGGAAAAGACCTAGATGGGCACAACAGACACTGCAAGATGCAGAGGGGCATGAAGCTCCACATTGCACTTTCAGAGAAAGCAAAAGACCTCAGAGGTTCTCTAGTTATGTGGCACTGATGAGCAACATTATTGATTCAGAACCCACTACTTACGAAGAAACATCCAAAAATCAAGTTTGGAAGGATGCCATGATGGAAGAATATCAATCCATCATGAAGAATGATGTGTGGGAAGTTGTGCCGAGACCTGAGGAGAAGTCAGTAGTGACTTCTAAATGGCTATACAAGATCAAGCATGGAGCAGATGGCAGTGTTGAGAAATACAAGGCCAGATTTGTAGCCAGAGGATTCTCTCAGAAAGAGGGAGTCGATTATGATGAGATTTTTGCAACTGTGGCCCGATATACTTCCATTAGATCCTTTATCGTGATTGCTTCAGCTATGGGATGGAAGTTGCATCAGATGGATGTGAAGACAGCCTTTCTCAATGGTGTTATTGAGGAAGAAGTTTACATCGAACAGCCAAATGGGTTTATTGTCCAAGGAAAGGAGTCTCATGTATGCAGACTGAAAAACGCATTGTATGGCCTCAAGCAAGCACCCCGTGCCTGGTATGGACGAATAGACGGATTCCTGGTGAGCTTGGGATTTTCCAAGAGTGATGCAGACCCCAACCTTTACTACAAGGTTGTAGATGATGAGCCACTGATTTTGGTATTATATGTTGATGACTTGTTTCTCACAGGAAATGAGAAACTCATTGTATGGTGTAAGAAGAATCTCGCCTCTAAGTTTGAAATGAAAGATCTTGGATTGATGCATTACTTCTTGGGATTAGAAGTATGGCAGAGGCAGAAAGAGATTTTCCTAGGACAAGGAAAATACACCATTGATGTATTGAAGAGATTCGGGATGTTGGACTGCAAGTCCATGACTACTCCGATGGATGCGAATTGGAAGAAGTTGAGAGATTCTACTTAAGATTTTGATTTGTTTGATCCCACCATTTATCGCCAATTGATTGGGTCATTGATGTATCTGACCAACACCAGACCAGATATATGTTTTGCTGTGAATGCCCTCAGTCAGTTCATGTGCGAACCGAGGCACTAGATTGTTGCAAAACATGTGCTCAGATACTTACGTGGCACTATGGGATATGGATTGAAGTATGCTTCAAATGGTGACCTGATATTGCAGGGGTTTACAGACTCAGATTGGGACGGATGTGTTGTAGATCGGAAGAGCACTTCTGGATGTTGCTTCAGTTTGGGTTCTGCAGTTATTTCCTGGTGCAGCAGGAAGCAGAACTCGGTAGCACTCAGTACTGCAGAGGCTGAGTACATGGCTGCTAGCACAGCAGCTCGAGAAGCAGTTTGGCTTCGTAAACTCCTGGCAGGATTGTTCAGCCAGATTCCAGAGCCGGTCGTGATTCACTGTGATAACTAGAGCTGTGTGCAGATGTCAATGAATCCTGTATTTCACGACAGGTCGAAGCATATCAAGATTCGATATCACTTCATTCGTGATATGGTGAAAAAGGTGCAGTCAAGTTACAGTACGTGCCGACAGACGACCATACTGCAGATGTTCTCACCAAGGCTCTTCCCAGGGTGAAGTTAGAATACTTTCGCGGATGACTTGGATTCGAAGAGAACGTATCCCTCCTTGAGAGAGAAAGATGACATTGAGATGCTTGCCCTGCTTTGCCTAGGTGCCTCTACAGTCCAGTTACTCGGCCAGATATGGGAGAAATCCCATAGACAGATGAGTAGGACAGTCAGTAGTTGGCCGGGCTCACCCAGGTACCTCCTGCAGTCCAGTTACTCAGCCAGATATGGGAGAAATCCCATAAGAAGATGAGTAGGACAGTCAGCAGTTGGTTGGGTTCACACTGGTGCCTCTGCAATCCGGTTACTCAGCCAAATATGGGAGAAATCCCATAGGCAGATGAGTAGGACAGTCAGCAGTTGGCTGTGTGGTTGCATAGGTGCCTCTACAGTCCAGGTACTCAGCCAGATATGGGAGAAATCCCATAGGCAGAAGAGTCGGACAGTCAGTAGATGGTCGTGCCCTTTTGCTCGTCTGAGATCTCAGCCAGGTATGGGAGGACCCCATTGGCAGATGAGACAGACAGGTAGCAAATTGTATAGCAGAGATGGTACAGTTGATAATCTCAAATATCCAGGATTGAGTGATTCTCCTGGATCCAGGATCAAGTGATTCTCCTGGACTCACCGAAGGACTGGTGAAGATGATGCACAGAGACTGTGTGGACAACCTTCAGTATGCATAGAGATGATGGAGACAGTGTAGAGTACAAGATGAAACCCAGATGATCATGATGCAGATGAAGACCGAATAATACCTTCCTCGTTGAGAGGGAGTGTTGGATTTTGTACAACTTCGGAAGATATTATTCATTATATTTTTTTGTACCCTCATTGTACCTGTTTGTACCTCCTAAGGTAGATAAACTTTATGTAATCAAGTAAGCACATGAAAGAATCAATGTAAGCCTTGGGGTGCAAAAGAAACAAATAAAAATATTAAATTTAAATTATTTATTGCCCCCAGGTGAAGTCGGCCCAGTTAGTGAATTTTCCAGTTTTGCACTTGTATAAATAGGAGGCTAGTGCACCTCATTATCTTATTCACTCACTTAGCAAGTGCGCATCACTTGGAGGAGGCTGATTTCGCATCACTTGAAGGAGGAAGCTTATTTGGGGCATCTACTTGTGAAAGATACTTTCACATTCTTTCTCTTTCTTTCTTTGTACTCTGATCTCGGAATTATCATCTCTCTCCGAAGGTTGTTGGGTTTTCTCCCATTTGGGTTTCCCAAGTCAAACTTTGTGTTGTTGTTTTGTGCTTTGTCTTGCTTCTAGTGATCTTGGTAATGCATTTATGTTTTATGCTATGAATGTATGAAATTTAACATTATCTACCACTTAGTGCATTGCATGGAGTGGGAACACATCAACTTAGGGTCTTCCTAAGTATTAACCGTTAATAATCATGCTTTGATGAGATAATCAAATTAAGGGAGCTTTAACATGGTTTTCTAAAGGTTCCATTGAGCTAAATTAAAGTGGAGCGCCCTAGCAATTTTGAAAGTCAAATTTCCCTTGGTTTTCACTTTGAAATTATTGGACATTATTCTCGATGGGGGTGTTTAACATAGTTGCTCCTTATTCACAATGAATAGTGATTATATTCTGGATTGAATGAATTTTAAACCCTCCTTGGTTGAGCAACCTAGGTGATGAAAGGGTATTGCACACTTGAGCCACCTTGTTATGACATGTCTAGCACCTTCGAGTTGAGCAGTCCTCTATGACACACTTTTCGAGGGTGATTTGGAGTCATTTGACCTTGCTTTGACCGCTTGGAGGCATATTGAGGGAGTTCCCTTGCATGGTTTCATAATGGATGTGGGGTTATTTTGATGAATTCTATTGCTTGAGACAACAGTACACATCCCTAGGGCACACCTCATTGTGCCAAAATTCATGGTGTATGTAAGCTAAAATTCACAATATTATCTCCTTGGCACTATTTATCTAAGGTGCACTATTCTTGGAGAATAAAATATTATTTATTCAAGGAATATCTAACATCCCCAGCACATTCTCTGAGGACATATTCCTCAAGTTAATTATCGATGTTACCCCTCAATTTGCACGAGGGTTAATGCAAGGATTGAAAATGATGATGAACTAAGGCCCTATACTTGTGAGGCTTCATCAAGCAAATTTTGAAAGTCAAACAGTCATCAATCAGTCATCATTGTGTTAGTTTGTCCGTGGTTATGTTGTAAAATATTTTTAAAAGTGAGATAGCACATAAAATTGTTTATAAAAGACCAATATGTGATATATAATAAGCCCACCTATGACTGTTGTCTTCGACAAGTGTCTCATGAGTGTTTTTTTACTAAGAAGGATTTAGATCCTTATAGTCTAAAATCGTTCAAAGTCCCAGTACAATTTTGCTAGTCATGTGCTGATAAGTGTAGCTCAAGCAAGAGCTTCTTAAATAGGTTAGGTGTGAACGTGATGTTAAAATTTTATTATAGCAATATAATTTTCATCTCTTTCAACTTATAAACAATATAGGATCATTGAAAGAACAACTATGCATAGAAGCAATAGACACAATAGTTTATCCTGGGAAAACCCAAACTCGAGAAAAACCCAGCAACCCTTTCTTACTCGGAGATTCAGTACAATAAAGATAAAAGTACAAGAAGAATAGATGCCCAAAGAAATCAGCTCCAAATGTCTTCTGCTACCCAAAAATTCAAACTTCTTCACATGAGCAAACTTGCTTGAGATGAGTGTGTAAATGAGAGGAGCGGCACTTCTATTTATACATTACTTTTTGGTAAATTCCTAACTGGGTCGACTTGACAGTTTCATTGGGGTCGGCTTGACAGTTTCACAGGGGCCGACTTGTCATTTTGAATTATAAAGATACATTTATTATTTGTTTTATTTTGTAGGTCGGCTAGACTAGTGAGGAGACCTCACGTAGCTACATCATCAACACTTCCTATTCGCTAGAGAGGTATCATCACTCTGGAACACATCTGGGCATCATCTGGTCATCACAACAGGACTTGAACATTTGAACATCATCTGAACGTCATGGTTGCACTCGTACATCTGGACATCATCTGATCATCACAGTTGGACTCATACATCTCGTCATTATAAGAAAGGGTCAACACCGTCCATACAGGACAACATCCCACACAGGGATTCAAGTATACTCTACACAAGAGTCCTCACCACACAGGAGAATGTTCCTCATAGGAACAATAGTCCTCACTGGACTAAGCTCATATCGGTATACACAGGACCGCCTCTCCTACCTGGAATGAGCTCATTATCGGTCTACAAGGACCACCTGCCCTACCTGGACTGAGCTCATTATCGATCTACAAGGACTGCCTGTCCTACCTGGACTAAGCTCATTATCAGTCTACAAGGACCACCTGTCCTGCCTGGACTAAGAGCACTCCCTTTCCCTGATGGAAGCATTCTCCAATACTCCAAGTCTTTCACGAAAGTATGCAAACTTCACTCTGCAAAGAGGCTTGGTGAGAATGTCTACAATCTGATCGTCAGTCGAGATATACTAGAGTTGAACTGCTCCTCTCTGTACCATATCTCTGATATAGTGGTACTTGATCTCCACATGCTTCGATCTGTCATGAGATACAAGATTCACTGAAAGCTTCATACAGCTTTGATTATCACAGTGAATCATGGTAGGCTCAAATGTTTTTCCGGACAATCCTGCAAAGAGCTTCCGAAGCCGTACTGCTTCTCGTGTTGCAACGCTTGCAGCAATATACTCTGCTTCAGCAGTGCTCAATGCTATTGAGGGTTGCTTCCTGCTGCACCAGGAAATCACTGTAGAGCCCAAACTGAAGCAACACCCGGAGGTGCTCTTCCTGTCCTCAGCACTTCCTGCCCAATCGGTATCTATGTATCTGTTATCACATATATAGTAGCCGGGCTACCATACACTATTTTTATGATTCCATTACACTTTTCAGCCAGTTCCCTTACATTGAGATGCTGAGATGAACATCTATTATGGATCATGATTATATTATGGACAGCAGTTTTGTTCCCCATGCCAGGACTGAGTTTCAGGACACTTAGAGAGATGACCGATGGAGCCATTCAACCATTTATACAGAGCAGTCAGTATTGCCCAGAGTTACAGCAGCAATTTCAGAGGACAGATGTTGGTTCAGATTATGTGCATTCAGGTCTATGACTCAGCAGGTATATTCTTGTATTATGGTTATATTGCTTTTATATTCATTCTTGTAGCATGTCTTAGCATTTAGTATCATGATCTGGCGATCGTATAGATATGTGGACCTGGTTGTATCTTTATATATATTATATTGTCCCCACTTAGACTTAGAAGTTCACTATCCATACTCATTGGTTTTACCCTCCCTAGGGAGAATAGAGGTGATCATCCCTACCATACTTTAGCTTGTTAGTGTTGATCTCATTATTCACTATCTTCACCAATCCATTACCTACCAGTTTGTTTATTACCCTGACTTACTACTTGACTAGTGGCATGGAGGACCTTCCCCCACCTTAGCCTCTGTGTTGGATGAGCTTCCTTGTTTATTGTGTCTCGGCTCTGAGTTGGTGACAAAACTTGCCTTTTGGTGAGTTGGATTGTAGTCCTAAATCATTCTGGTCGGTTGTCCCGATGTTTGGCACTGGTACAAAGTCCCCCTAGTCACTTAAGATGTGTTGGCTAAAACTGAAAGCTCATGTACTACTTATGGAAACTTATGTAAATTCGCCCATGGAAATTGTAAACTCTAGAATGTGTTTCTCAACACACGTGAGTAAAGGGCAAGAGCAATGAAAAGCTATAAATACTCCTTGAAGGCTTGAAGAGTATAAGAAAGGTCCAAAAAGCAATGGTTCTTAAACTCTATATCTAAACAATTGCTGACCTTATGTATATGTATAAACATGCCCTGGATGCAAGCTGCAATTAGTTGTGCTTCTTAGCACACCTGAGATCCGAAGGGTTATGTAGGCCAAAAAGGCCATAAAGTGAAATCAATGGATCCTAATGAAGTTGGATCATCTTAAAAAAGTAGACATGATGCCTAAGTTGAATAAGCACTCTTTAAACAACTTACCCATTTGTGAGACACTGCCATCCCCCTTGGTACTGCTTGTTCAGCATATGCTAGAGTGTGTATTCCCTTTCCATTTCCAAAGTGTCACAATGTTAAGTCAGTAGCCATCCCTTAGCCTAGCCTTTTAATTTTTAGCCCTCACCCTTCACTAACAAATTAATCACAACTATGAAGTGAGTATGGTCTTGAAAGTCTGGTCTAAGTCATAATAATAATTAAAAGCCTTATATATTTGTTGGTAGATCGCCAGTGAAATGATTACTTCTTGTTGTAATTGTTACTTGAATGAATTGTAGAGCATGCTTTAACCTTTGACACTTGCAGCAGTTTGATGATAGCATGAGTTATATTATTGGTCATGTTGACTTGGTCAAACCTAGTTTGACCAAAAGTCAACCACAGGACATGAGGTGGCAGACATCAGATGATGCAGAGATATGATATATGCTCTAGTACAGGTCACCAGATGGTTCTATGCAGTGGTTTCAGCCTTATGATGATGATTAGTGTTTTTCAACACTTTTACAGATTATTATTATTTGGTCTGTCGAGTATATTGGATATTTTATATGATCATGCAAAGATCCATAGGGTGTATGAGTACACACCTTAGATTGGGCTCTCTGAGTCCAATGAGACAGTCTGTTTTCAGTTCCGGGCAGTTACAGTGATGATTTAGCCTCAGTTGGCTATCCTAGTGCAGTTTTGGCCTGTCAGATGCCCTATCAAAGCAGAGGTGAGTTTTGATTGGTTCACCTACGGCGTTGTGCATGGAGGGGGTGGTCCAGCCACTTGTTATTACCATATTACCCCCCTCCCAGAGATCCTGGTGGGCTCACCTTGACAGCACAGGCACTCCAAGAGGCAGTTTGGGCAGTTTCACACTTCCCAAGGCAGATTAAAAATGGTGAAAATGGCTACTGAAGGATTCGATTTGAGCTACTGAGGCAAGGGATTGGCATGGGATGATTTTTGATGATGAGTGGGATGTCTTCCACACCTTCTCCAATAGTTTCAGCTTTCAGTGGGGCCCACACTCATCTCTCCGACACTTTTTATGGTTTTCTGGAGCCTCCTAAGGCTCACAACTTTCCCAGATATGCACGATTTGGTGTCTAGCTTGGTTATTTTATGTTATTGTGCCATGGGGACACACTAGGGAGGCAAGTCATGACCCCCTAGACACACCATGAGCTAGATCTTATGTTTTATCATTGACATTTGGTGGGACCCCGTCTCCTAGGGCGATTTGGTCCATTGATGTATTATGTTGTTATATTGATCCATGTACTTTATGTTGAGCTCATCTCAACCATTGATTAGATCACTTTGATCTTTTAATCTTAGCCATCCATTCAAAAGGTGGTTAGGGTTTTGGTGTCTCTCCATCCTATTTAAAGGGGAGAGCTCCTCATTGTAAAGGGACTTGTTATCACATATATAGTAGCCGGGCTACCATACATTATTTTTCTGATGCCAGTGCACTATTCAGCCAGTTCCCTTGCATTTGAGACGCCGAGATGAGCATTTACATGGGATCACTATCAGATTGTGGACAGCAGTTATATTCCCCATGCCATGACTGAGTTTCAGGACACTCAGAGAGATGCCCGATCTAGCCATTATGCCATTGGTACAGAGCAGACAGTAGTGACCAGAGTTACAGCAGCAGTCTCAGAGGACAGATGATGGTACAGGTTGATGAGCTTTCAGGTATATGACTCAGCAGGTATACTATTGTGTTATGGTTAGATTGCTTTTATACTTATTCTTATAGCATGTCTTAGCACTTAGTGTCATGATCTGGCGATCATATAGATATGTGGACCTGGTTGACCTATTATATATATATTACTGTCCCTACTCAGACTTAGAAGTTCACTATTCATACTCATTGGTACATACCCTCCTTAGGGAGAATAGAGGTGATCATTACACCATACTATGGCTTGCTAGTGTTGGCTTCATCTTTTCATTGTCTTCATCCATCCGTGGCCTACCTTTTAGATTATTACCTTGATTTGCTACTTGACTAGTGACATGGAGGACCTTTCCCCACTGTAGCCTCTGTACTGGATGAGCTTCCTTGTTTATTGTGTCTCGGCTCTGAGTTGGTGACAAAACTTACCTATGGTGAGTTGGAGTTCCTTGAGAATTCCCCCTAGTCACTAAAGTTGTGTTGGCTAAACCTGAAACTTTTAGTGCTGCCATCAATACAAAATCTGGAAAAAATCAAATGCTATATCTTGTATATGAAAGAAATGCCAAATGAAAATGGCCATGAAAAATAAAATGTTATATCTTTTGGAAAAATAAATACCTAGGTAAACAAGCTGTCCATGACACACCTAGAAGTGCTCAGGTAAACAAGTGCCTTAAAAACACACCTGCAGCAGAAAGCCTAAAAATAAATGTAAATCTATGCAATGTGTTTGTAAACACACATAGATCAAGGCTATGGAAAACTCAGGCCCAAAAAGCAATGGAACTTAAATGTTATATCTAAACAATTGCTGGCCTTGCTTGTATTATGGATTGTGCGCATCTGTGAAGGTGAATAAACCCTCTTTAAACAACTCATCCATTTGTGAGACACCGCCATTCCCTGTGTTATTGCTCATTCAGTATATACTATGGTGTGTACTCCCTTTCCCTTGCCAAAGTGTCACAAAGTCAAGATAGTCAAGTCATCCCTTAGCCTAGCCATTTATGTCAGCCCTCACCCTTCACTAGCAAATTGATCACAACTATGAAGTGAGTATGATCCTGAAAGTCTAGTCTGAGTAATAATAATAACTAACGACACTATATATTTGGATTTAGATCGCCAGTCATGATTACTCTGTGTTATAGAAGCTATTTGAATAAATTGTAAAGCATGTATTAACCTTGACACCTTGCAGCAGCTATTGATGATAGTCTGAGTTGTATTTGGTCTTGGTTAGACCTAGTTTGACCATGGAGGACCATGGGACATGAGATGTTGGACCTTATGATGATATGGATAGATGATATATGGTCTATGTACACATACAGGATGATTCTATGCAGCAGCTACAGGGTATGATGATGATTCTGGGGTTACAGCAGTGTTTGTATATATACAGCGCATTATTATTGGCCCTGTTCCGGTATATTGGATATTTATTTTGATCATGCAGAGACTCATATGGTGTATGAGTACACATCTTGGATAGATTTGGACCTTCTGAGTCCAATGGGACAGTTTGTTTTCAGTTCCGGGCACTTACAGTGATGATTTAGCCTCAGTAGGCTGTCCTAGTGCAGTTTTGGCCTGTTGGAGGCCCTGTCGGAGCAGAGATGACTTTTATCCGGATGACCTAGGGCGCTGATGATGGAGGGGGTGGTCCAGCCACTTGTTTTTACCATATTACCCCCCTCCCGGACACATTGGCACCCTCACCTTGACAGCGCCATCACTCCAGGAGGCAGTTTGGGCAGTTTCACGTTTCCCGAGGCATTTCAGGATTGGTAGAAATGGCTATTGAGGAAATCGATTTGGGCTACTGAGGCAAAGTTATGGCATGGGATGATCAGTGATGATAGATCGGGACCTTCCACACCTCCTCCTGCAGTTTCAGCTTCATCGGGGCCCGCATCCATCACTTATGGCACTTTCTGTGGATTTTTTGAGGTCTTTGAGGACCACGACTTCACCTTGGAGATACACTACTTCACCTTGGAGGCACGATTTGGTACTTTCATGATTGTTTATTGGTTATTGTGCCATGGGGATTGACCAAGGAGGGATAAAATTACCCCTTGGACCCACCATGAGCCTCTTATGATATTTTGTCATCATGATTTGGTGGGATTCCCCTCTCCTAGGGCGACTTTGTCCACTTATGTTATATTTTATGTGTGATCCATGTATTATGTTGTTGAGCTCATCTCAACCATTGATTAGACATTTGTATCTTTTAATCTTAGCCACTCATTCAAAAAGTGGTTAGGGTTTTGGTGCCTCTCCTTCCTATTTAAAGGAGAGAGCCTCTCATTGTAAAGGGACTTTGGCTCTTGGATTATTGGTATAGAAAAATATTCTTGTGGAAATTCTTGTGGTCTCCTTTGCATCTGGTGTTCTTAGATGGTGATTGGAAAGTCTATTGCAACCTAGCATTTGGAAATTGTGGTAAGATCTATCTTTTTTTGGAAATCATTGTTTGTCTACAGGAGGGCGACTTCAACAAGGGCGATTTTGCAAGGCTTCTTCAAATCGACTTTCTTGGCATTCGCTTGTATCAGGGGGTTATCATTAGTATCATTGTGATCTATGCTATCTTTCTGTTACTTCTTTTGTGGCATTAGTCTTATCTCTTGATGCATCAAATCTGATATTGTTGACGTTTGTTGTGCAGGAGAGAGGGCGCATTGGCTTCTTGGACAAAATCGATTTGCATAGAAACTACCTCAAAGCTTCCAAATTGATCGGGATTGCATAGATCATCATCATCAAGGCATCTACAAGGTTATCCAGGTAAGATCCACAGGTTTGTTTCTCTTTCCTTTATCCAATCCATTGACATAATTCATAAATTGTTAAAACCCTAAATACTTCAAAACCCCTATTTTACATTTTGTCAGATCTACCAAGATCTAGTGGGTTGTTGGGCATGATATTGAAAACCCACCTCTATAGCATCCACGGCATCCCGGATCTATAGTTTGGTGTGGATTGGCTCCCGTTTGATCCCTCTCCCAAGCCAACCTAGCTTCTCCCAAGGAAGGCGCACTTCACCATTTGAGCAGGTTGACCTAGATCTAAGCGATGGGTGTTTGAGATTTCACTTGATTTGACATCTACACATCAAATAACATACACCCAGGTTGTCCCTTTCTTGAAAATCACCTTGTGGGCCCCATTCCACATTTTAAGGGATTTAATCCCCATTTTGGACCACTTGGAACACTAAAACTCAGATCTACAAAGATCTAACCGGTGGATTGCCACAAAATTATAGATCCATATCCCTACTTGACTGATCTATCCGGATCTAAAGTTTGGATGCCATCCGACATGATTTGACCCACCTAAACCCCGATTCAAGCCTCCTTAGGGAAAATCGCACCACCTTGGAGAAGTGAGTTCACTCACTTCGAGGAACTGGGTACTTGAGATTTTTGCAGATCCGGATTCAGAATAATTCAAAACCTAGGTCTAGACTGTCACTTTGTCAAATCTTGCCTTGGGGATTGCATTCCTTGTTTTTAGGGATTGTGGTCCACTTGGGTCAAACCTAGATCTAGACACATTTATCCATCAAGGCCTATACTGTCCACTTATCTCATGTTGTAGGAGTCCTAAACCATAAAGTCAACCCTACTTTGACTCCACTTCCCAATTCCCAAGGCACTGGTTTATCTCCAAGTCAACCCACTCTCCTAGATTGTTGGATTGACTTGTGGTTTGACTTTTGCATGGTGAACTATACCTTTGAAGACATCATGGACTTTGGTCAAGATTGTCTCATGTACTAGTTAGCCCCAGTCTGACCCCTAAACAACCCTGCATTGGACACGGTTCCCAAGGCAGTGGATCTTTTGACATTGACCTAGTACACTAGCCCTAGATCTCACTTTAAACATTGTAAGTCACTCTCACATCAACTATGAACCAAAGCTACATCTATTGAACCCCTCACTTGACTTGTGACTTAATCCTTAGGTCTAGGATAAACCATACACCTAACTTCACTTGGAAATACCCTGATTTGGTGTCTTGGTTTTGATCTCTCCTGTCGGGAGTAGATCGGGTCTCCCCCTTTGTTGTCTGGGCTAGATAACATAAAGTGAAGGTTGCCTCGACTGGCGTGACAACCATATACATTGGAGGTCGAGGTGATCGTGGTTGCACCTTTCAAGTTGCCCTTCCCTATTGCCATCCATGACTGGATCCTTCCATAAGGGTAACTACAGCTTAGGTGATAACATTTTGGCGCCGTTGCCGGGGAAGGCATAGGCTTACCCTGGTTCGATATATTACTTTTGTTAAAGCTCTCCTCCCCTTTCTCTTTGCCTAACATTTTGGCGCCGTTGCCGGGGAGGCAATAGCTTGCCCTAGTCCTTCCCGCATATACAAACGACACATATCTTGGTAGAAGAGTTAAATCTACCTGGCGACTCCCAATCGTGACTCCGCTGAGGAGCGAGCTCATTTACATCCCTATAACACTAGAATTTAGACAGATCTTATCATTATCTAGAATCCATGGGGTGCATCATTTTGTTTTCAGGTTCTTGAATTTAAAAATAAATATAAAAATATAAAAAATATAAAAAATATAAAATATAAAAAATTATTATCCATGGCTGCTTCTGAGCGACCTAGAACTTTCGGTCGTTTAAAAGTTTTTGACTTTTCAAAAATTGTTGGGTATCCTCATCATATTCCTCATCAAGCATGTGCAAGGTTGCCTATTTTCGATGGAAGTTATGAAATATCTGCTAGAAGGCACCTTGAACTTTTTAGGGAAATTATTAAAGAGTTATCCATAACCCATGAGGATGTGTGTATGAGACTATTGGCTTCATCTTTCAAAGAAAGAGCTGGACTCTGGCTTTCGAATTTGAAACCCAATAGCATTTCTGGTTATGACATGTTTGAAAATAAATTCCTAGAAGAATGGGGAAGTGAATTCGATGATATGTATCTTTCAAATCAAATCCAAGATCAAAACCTTCCTCTTTCCGATCATATTGTGGAATCATTTAACAATCAAATATCAAGTGATTTGTCAGCATCCGGAGATGACCTTTCCTGCCCAATTTCTTCTGATGATAAGTCTTCTACTTTTGAGTCAATCGAAAGTCAAATCTTTAATCATTGTACAAACCATAAATTTTCAAATTGCTTTTTAGGTAGCCCTAGTCCTGATCCTGAGGGAATTTCTGAGGATGAGCTTTTAGTTAACAAGTCTACTGACGTTCCTCTCTCAGAGAAACTCATGAGTCATTCTATTTTTAGTGATCATTCAATTCCTTATCAACTTACTGAAGAAGAAGAAAGTAGGGACACAGATCAAGATCCTCTAGTGGTGATTTCAAGTGATCATTGTGCAAATAATCAGGATATGTTAAATGAAATTATTAATCTCACCCCTGATCAATTAAATGAAAATGATCTCTTATCCTCTTATAATTTTAATGATGAATTAATAAAAGATCAATATCAAGATGAGGAAGAGTTAATAAATCATACTAGGTGTTCTAATCTTTGTTCCACTTCTTACAATGAATCTTTAAATTTTCCTTTTTTCATCTTTAATCAAGATAACTTAGAGTTAGATAGTTATGGTCAATCTTGTTCTCAAGTTGTAAATGTTAAATTTGATCAAAAGCTTGAAATTATTCCTAGAATAAAGAATATTTTCTATTATCAAAATCCAAGGTCAAACTTGTCTATCCATTTGGGAGAAATTTCATATTTGCAATCCACCCTCCTTTCCCAATTCTTTCAATCATCTTTGGGTTGGGGCTCTAGTCAATCTTTTGCCTTGGAAATTTTTAATAGGAAGTATAAGCATGATTACATGTTTGGAGGAAAAGCACTTCATGTCCCTTTTCAGTCACCTTGGAACCATAATGTATGTTGTCAAGCTATCAATCATTCTTGGTGGCTAGGAAAGGTGTTTAAAGATCAATTCCATATTTTCTCCATTTTTGAGCATCAAGTGGGTCTGACTTTGATTTTCCGTCTTTTAAACTTTAATTTATCCCCACTTGAATTTTTGATCATCAATCCCAAGGAGAATCAAATTGAGTATGTGAGAGAAGTAAATGAAAAAGTTAATTTGTGTGAAAATGAATCGAATCACATGTCTTGTGTCCTTCCTCTATCCATCTCTGAGTTTAACTTGCATAAATTTTATGATCCTATCAGTTCTTTGATGGAGGATGTTTGCATCAGTCAGTGTTCCCCTTGGCATAATTTCATATTGCATCATTCAAACCATTCTTCAATTTATGAACAAATCAAGAAGACTGTGCCCTTAAATTTGTTGATCTTTAGCCCAATCTTGACTTGTTCTATTATCAAAAATCAAATAAGAATCATTAACCTATTTGATGAATGGTTGCACTGGATTTATGATTTTACCTAACATTTGTGATGACTGGTTAGATTAGGGTAGGTAGGAAACCAAATAAGCCTACTTAGGCAGTAGTTAGTCTTTTCAGCCATTGAGTCTGGCACCTTTTTAGTCTCTAAGCTCCGTTGTAAGCTCCTAGTTTAACTGAGTACCTGTCACTTTTTCTTTTCCTGCACAATAAAACTCAAATTTTGCAAATTATGTTAATTTACTTTCTGCATTTATATTTTATGCATTTATATTCCTGACATAGAGTAGATTTTATTTCAGTTGATTTTATTATTTTTCCCACACATGCGGCATGAGGTATTTTGTTTAGATGTTTGTGAATGCAGAAAATAGGTTGCAAAAATAAAAGCTGGAAATAAAATGGTAGAGTGCCGGATCGTGGACTCGAGTAGCAGAGTTCGAGGACCAGAGATTCTGAGGTTCTCAAGCGCTCACTTCAGCCGAGCACTTGTCCCAGCCGGAGCCAGATGTTATCACATATATAGTAGCCGGGCTACCATACATTATTTTTCTGATGCCAGTGCACTATTCAGCCAGTTCCCTTGCATTTGAGACGCCGAGATGAGCATTTACATGGGATCACTATCAGATTGTGGACAGCAGTTATATTCCCCATGCCATGACTGAGTTTCAGGACACTCAGAGAGATGCCCGATCTAGCCATTATGCCATTGGTACAGAGCAGACAGTAGTGACCAGAGTTACAGCAGCAGTCTCAGAGGACAGATGATGGTACAGGTTGATGAGCTTTCAGGTATATGACTCAGCAGGTATACTATTGTGTTATGGTTAGATTGCTTTTATACTTATTCTTATAGCATGTCTTAGCACTTAGTGTCATGATCTGGCGATCATATAGATATGTGGACCTGGTTGACCTATTATATATATATTACTGTCCCTACTCAGACTTAGAAGTTCACTATTCATACTCATTGGTACATACCCTCCTTAGGGAGAATAGAGGTGATCATTACACCATACTATGGCTTGCTAGTGTTGGCTTCATCTTTTCATTGTCTTCATCCATCCGTGGCCTACCTTTTAGATTATTACCTTGATTTGCTACTTGACTAGTGACATGGAGGACCTTTCCCCACTGTAGCCTCTGTACTGGATGAGCTTCCTTGTTTATTGTGTCTCGGCTCTGAGTTGGTGACAAAACTTACCTATGGTGAGTTGGAGTTCCTTGAGAATTCCCCCTAGTCACTAAAGTTGTGTTGGCTAAACCTGAAACTTTTAGTGCTGCCATCAATACAAAATCTGGAAAAAATCAAATGCTATATCTTGTATATGAAAGAAATGCCAAATGAAAATGGCCATGAAAAATAAAATGTTATATCTTTTGGAAAAATAAATACCTAGGTAAACAAGCTGTCCATGACACACCTAGAAGTGCTCAGGTAAACAAGTGCCTTAAAAACACACCTGCAGCAGAAAGCCTAAAAATAAATGTAAATCTATGCAATGTGTTTGTAAACACACATAGATCAAGGCTATGGAAAACTCAGGCCCAAAAAGCAATGGAACTTAAATGTTATATCTAAACAATTGCTGGCCTTGCTTGTATTATGGATTGTGCGCATCTGTGAAGGTGAATAAACCCTCTTTAAACAACTCATCCATTTGTGAGACACCGCCATTCCCTGTGTTATTGCTCATTCAGTATATACTATGGTGTGTACTCCCTTTCCCTTGCCAAAGTGTCACAAAGTCAAGATAGTCAAGTCATCCCTTAGCCTAGCCATTTATGTCAGCCCTCACCCTTCACTAGCAAATTGATCACAACTATGAAGTGAGTATGATCCTGAAAGTCTAGTCTGAGTAATAATAATAACTAACGACACTATATATTTGGATTTAGATCGCCAGTCATGATTACTCTGTGTTATAGAAGCTATTTGAATAAATTGTAAAGCATGTATTAACCTTGACACCTTGCAGCAGCTATTGATGATAGTCTGAGTTGTATTTGGTCTTGGTTAGACCTAGTTTGACCATGGAGGACCATGGGACATGAGATGTTGGACCTTATGATGATATGGATAGATGATATATGGTCTATGTACACATACAGGATGATTCTATGCAGCAGCTACAGGGTATGATGATGATTCTGGGGTTACAGCAGTGTTTGTATATATACAGCGCATTATTATTGGCCCTGTTCCGGTATATTGGATATTTATTTTGATCATGCAGAGACTCATATGGTGTATGAGTACACATCTTGGATAGATTTGGACCTTCTGAGTCCAATGGGACAGTTTGTTTTCAGTTCCGGGCACTTACAGTGATGATTTAGCCTCAGTAGGCTGTCCTAGTGCAGTTTTGGCCTGTTGGAGGCCCTGTCGGAGCAGAGATGACTTTTATCCGGATGACCTAGGGCGCTGATGATGGAGGGGGTGGTCCAGCCACTTGTTTTTACCATATTACCCCCCTCCCGGACACATTGGCACCCTCACCTTGACAGCGCCATCACTCCAGGAGGCAGTTTGGGCAGTTTCACGTTTCCCGAGGCATTTCAGGATTGGTAGAAATGGCTATTGAGGAAATCGATTTGGGCTACTGAGGCAAAGTTATGGCATGGGATGATCAGTGATGATAGATCGGGACCTTCCACACCTCCTCCTGCAGTTTCAGCTTCATCGGGGCCCGCATCCATCACTTATGGCACTTTCTGTGGATTTTTTGAGGTCTTTGAGGACCACGACTTCACCTTGGAGATACACTACTTCACCTTGGAGGCACGATTTGGTACTTTCATGATTGTTTATTGGTTATTGTGCCATGGGGATTGACCAAGGAGGGATAAAATTACCCCTTGGACCCACCATGAGCCTCTTATGATATTTTGTCATCATGATTTGGTGGGATTCCCCTCTCCTAGGGCGACTTTGTCCACTTATGTTATATTTTATGTGTGATCCATGTATTATGTTGTTGAGCTCATCTCAACCATTGATTAGACATTTGTATCTTTTAATCTTAGCCACTCATTCAAAAAGTGGTTAGGGTTTTGGTGCCTCTCCTTCCTATTTAAAGGAGAGAGCCTCTCATTGTAAAGGGACTTTGGCTCTTGGATTATTGGTATAGAAAAATATTCTTGTGGAAATTCTTGTGGTCTCCTTTGCATCTGGTGTTCTTAGATGGTGATTGGAAAGTCTATTGCAACCTAGCATTTGGAAATTGTGGTAAGATCTATCTTTTTTTGGAAATCATTGTTTGTCTACAGGAGGGCGACTTCAACAAGGGCGATTTTGCAAGGCTTCTTCAAATCGACTTTCTTGGCATTCGCTTGTATCAGGGGGTTATCATTAGTATCATTGTGATCTATGCTATCTTTCTGTTACTTCTTTTGTGGCATTAGTCTTATCTCTTGATGCATCAAATCTGATATTGTTGACGTTTGTTGTGCAGGAGAGAGGGCGCATTGGCTTCTTGGACAAAATCGATTTGCATAGAAACTACCTCAAAGCTTCCAAATTGATCGGGATTGCATAGATCATCATCATCAAGGCATCTACAAGGTTATCCAGGTAAGATCCACAGGTTTGTTTCTCTTTCCTTTATCCAATCCATTGACATAATTCATAAATTGTTAAAACCCTAAATACTTCAAAACCCCTATTTTACATTTTGTCAGATCTACCAAGATCTAGTGGGTTGTTGGGCATGATATTGAAAACCCACCTCTATAGCATCCACGGCATCCCGGATCTATAGTTTGGTGTGGATTGGCTCCCGTTTGATCCCTCTCCCAAGCCAACCTAGCTTCTCCCAAGGAAGGCGCACTTCACCATTTGAGCAGGTTGACCTAGATCTAAGCGATGGGTGTTTGAGATTTCACTTGATTTGACATCTACACATCAAATAACATACACCCAGGTTGTCCCTTTCTTGAAAATCACCTTGTGGGCCCCATTCCACATTTTAAGGGATTTAATCCCCATTTTGGACCACTTGGAACACTAAAACTCAGATCTACAAAGATCTAACCGGTGGATTGCCACAAAATTATAGATCCATATCCCTACTTGACTGATCTATCCGGATCTAAAGTTTGGATGCCATCCGACATGATTTGACCCACCTAAACCCCGATTCAAGCCTCCTTAGGGAAAATCGCACCACCTTGGAGAAGTGAGTTCACTCACTTCGAGGAACTGGGTACTTGAGATTTTTGCAGATCCGGATTCAGAATAATTCAAAACCTAGGTCTAGACTGTCACTTTGTCAAATCTTGCCTTGGGGATTGCATTCCTTGTTTTTAGGGATTGTGGTCCACTTGGGTCAAACCTAGATCTAGACACATTTATCCATCAAGGCCTATACTGTCCACTTATCTCATGTTGTAGGAGTCCTAAACCATAAAGTCAACCCTACTTTGACTCCACTTCCCAATTCCCAAGGCACTGGTTTATCTCCAAGTCAACCCACTCTCCTAGATTGTTGGATTGACTTGTGGTTTGACTTTTGCATGGTGAACTATACCTTTGAAGACATCATGGACTTTGGTCAAGATTGTCTCATGTACTAGTTAGCCCCAGTCTGACCCCTAAACAACCCTGCATTGGACACGGTTCCCAAGGCAGTGGATCTTTTGACATTGACCTAGTACACTAGCCCTAGATCTCACTTTAAACATTGTAAGTCACTCTCACATCAACTATGAACCAAAGCTACATCTATTGAACCCCTCACTTGACTTGTGACTTAATCCTTAGGTCTAGGATAAACCATACACCTAACTTCACTTGGAAATACCCTGATTTGGTGTCTTGGTTTTGATCTCTCCTGTCGGGAGTAGATCGGGTCTCCCCCTTTGTTGTCTGGGCTAGATAACATAAAGTGAAGGTTGCCTCGACTGGCGTGACAACCATATACATTGGAGGTCGAGGTGATCGTGGTTGCACCTTTCAAGTTGCCCTTCCCTATTGCCATCCATGACTGGATCCTTCCATAAGGGTAACTACAGCTTAGGTGATAACATTTTGGCGCCGTTGCCGGGGAAGGCATAGGCTTACCCTGGTTCGATATATTACTTTTGTTAAAGCTCTCCTCCCCTTTCTCTTTGCCTAACATTTTGGCGCCGTTGCCGGGGAGGCAATAGCTTGCCCTAGTCCTTCCCGCATATACAAACGACACATATCTTGGTAGAAGAGTTAAATCTACCTGGCGACTCCCAATCGTGACTCCGCTGAGGAGCGAGCTCATTTACATCCCTATAACACTAGAATTTAGACAGATCTTATCATTATCTAGAATCCATGGGGTGCATCATTTTGTTTTCAGGTTCTTGAATTTAAAAATAAATATAAAAATATAAAAAATATAAAAAATATAAAATATAAAAAATTATTATCCATGGCTGCTTCTGAGCGACCTAGAACTTTCGGTCGTTTAAAAGTTTTTGACTTTTCAAAAATTGTTGGGTATCCTCATCATATTCCTCATCAAGCATGTGCAAGGTTGCCTATTTTCGATGGAAGTTATGAAATATCTGCTAGAAGGCACCTTGAACTTTTTAGGGAAATTATTAAAGAGTTATCCATAACCCATGAGGATGTGTGTATGAGACTATTGGCTTCATCTTTCAAAGAAAGAGCTGGACTCTGGCTTTCGAATTTGAAACCCAATAGCATTTCTGGTTATGACATGTTTGAAAATAAATTCCTAGAAGAATGGGGAAGTGAATTCGATGATATGTATCTTTCAAATCAAATCCAAGATCAAAACCTTCCTCTTTCCGATCATATTGTGGAATCATTTAACAATCAAATATCAAGTGATTTGTCAGCATCCGGAGATGACCTTTCCTGCCCAATTTCTTCTGATGATAAGTCTTCTACTTTTGAGTCAATCGAAAGTCAAATCTTTAATCATTGTACAAACCATAAATTTTCAAATTGCTTTTTAGGTAGCCCTAGTCCTGATCCTGAGGGAATTTCTGAGGATGAGCTTTTAGTTAACAAGTCTACTGACGTTCCTCTCTCAGAGAAACTCATGAGTCATTCTATTTTTAGTGATCATTCAATTCCTTATCAACTTACTGAAGAAGAAGAAAGTAGGGACACAGATCAAGATCCTCTAGTGGTGATTTCAAGTGATCATTGTGCAAATAATCAGGATATGTTAAATGAAATTATTAATCTCACCCCTGATCAATTAAATGAAAATGATCTCTTATCCTCTTATAATTTTAATGATGAATTAATAAAAGATCAATATCAAGATGAGGAAGAGTTAATAAATCATACTAGGTGTTCTAATCTTTGTTCCACTTCTTACAATGAATCTTTAAATTTTCCTTTTTTCATCTTTAATCAAGATAACTTAGAGTTAGATAGTTATGGTCAATCTTGTTCTCAAGTTGTAAATGTTAAATTTGATCAAAAGCTTGAAATTATTCCTAGAATAAAGAATATTTTCTATTATCAAAATCCAAGGTCAAACTTGTCTATCCATTTGGGAGAAATTTCATATTTGCAATCCACCCTCCTTTCCCAATTCTTTCAATCATCTTTGGGTTGGGGCTCTAGTCAATCTTTTGCCTTGGAAATTTTTAATAGGAAGTATAAGCATGATTACATGTTTGGAGGAAAAGCACTTCATGTCCCTTTTCAGTCACCTTGGAACCATAATGTATGTTGTCAAGCTATCAATCATTCTTGGTGGCTAGGAAAGGTGTTTAAAGATCAATTCCATATTTTCTCCATTTTTGAGCATCAAGTGGGTCTGACTTTGATTTTCCGTCTTTTAAACTTTAATTTATCCCCACTTGAATTTTTGATCATCAATCCCAAGGAGAATCAAATTGAGTATGTGAGAGAAGTAAATGAAAAAGTTAATTTGTGTGAAAATGAATCGAATCACATGTCTTGTGTCCTTCCTCTATCCATCTCTGAGTTTAACTTGCATAAATTTTATGATCCTATCAGTTCTTTGATGGAGGATGTTTGCATCAGTCAGTGTTCCCCTTGGCATAATTTCATATTGCATCATTCAAACCATTCTTCAATTTATGAACAAATCAAGAAGACTGTGCCCTTAAATTTGTTGATCTTTAGCCCAATCTTGACTTGTTCTATTATCAAAAATCAAATAAGAATCATTAACCTATTTGATGAATGGTTGCACTGGATTTATGATTTTACCTAACATTTGTGATGACTGGTTAGATTAGGGTAGGTAGGAAACCAAATAAGCCTACTTAGGCAGTAGTTAGTCTTTTCAGCCATTGAGTCTGGCACCTTTTTAGTCTCTAAGCTCCGTTGTAAGCTCCTAGTTTAACTGAGTACCTGTCACTTTTTCTTTTCCTGCACAATAAAACTCAAATTTTGCAAATTATGTTAATTTACTTTCTGCATTTATATTTTATGCATTTATATTCCTGACATAGAGTAGATTTTATTTCAGTTGATTTTATTATTTTTCCCACACATGCGGCATGAGGTATTTTGTTTAGATGTTTGTGAATGCAGAAAATAGGTTGCAAAAATAAAAGCTGGAAATAAAATGGTAGAGTGCCGGATCGTGGACTCGAGTACCAGAGTTCGAGGACCAGAGATTCTGAGGTTCTCAAGCGCTCACTTCAGCCGAGCACTTGTCCCAGCCGGAGCCAGATGTTATCACATATATAGTAGCCGGGCTACCATACATTATTTTTCTGATGCCAGTGCACTATTCAGCCAGTTCCCTTGCATTTGAGACGCCGAGATGAGCATTTACATGGGATCACTATCAGATTGTGGACAGCAGTTATATTCCCCATGCCATGACTGAGTTTCAGGACACTCAGAGAGATGCCCGATCTAGCCATTATGCCATTGGTACAGAGCAGACAGTAGTGACCAGAGTTACAGCAGCAGTCTCAGAGGACAGATGATGGTACAGGTTGATGAGCTTTCAGGTATATGACTCAGCAGGTATACTATTGTGTTATGGTTAGATTGCTTTTATACTTATTCTTATAGCATGTCTTAGCACTTAGTGTCATGATCTGGCGATCATATAGATATGTGGACCTGGTTGACCTATTATATATATATTACTGTCCCTACTCAGACTTAGAAGTTCACTATTCATACTCATTGGTACATACCCTCCTTAGGGAGAATAGAGGTGATCATTACACCATACTATGGCTTGCTAGTGTTGGCTTCATCTTTTCATTGTCTTCATCCATCCGTGGCCTACCTTTTAGATTATTACCTTGATTTGCTACTTGACTAGTGACATGGAGGACCTTTCCCCACTGTAGCCTCTGTACTGGATGAGCTTCCTTGTTTATTGTGTCTCGGCTCTGAGTTGGTGACAAAACTTACCTATGGTGAGTTGGAGTTCCTTGAGAATTCCCCCTAGTCACTAAAGTTGTGTTGGCTAAACCTGAAACTTTTAGTGCTGCCATCAATACAAAATCTGGAAAAAATCAAATGCTATATCTTGTATATGAAAGAAATGCCAAATGAAAATGGCCATGAAAAATAAAATGTTATATCTTTTGGAAAAATAAATACCTAGGTAAACAAGCTGTCCATGACACACCTAGAAGTGCTCAGGTAAACAAGTGCCTTAAAAACACACCTGCAGCAGAAAGCCTAAAAATAAATGTAAATCTATGCAATGTGTTTGTAAACACACATAGATCAAGGCTATGGAAAACTCAGGCCCAAAAAGCAATGGAACTTAAATGTTATATCTAAACAATTGCTGGCCTTGCTTGTATTATGGATTGTGCGCATCTGTGAAGGTGAATAAACCCTCTTTAAACAACTCATCCATTTGTGAGACACCGCCATTCCCTGTGTTATTGCTCATTCAGTATATACTATGGTGTGTACTCCCTTTCCCTTGCCAAAGTGTCACAAAGTCAAGATAGTCAAGTCATCCCTTAGCCTAGCCATTTATGTCAGCCCTCACCCTTCACTAGCAAATTGATCACAACTATGAAGTGAGTATGATCCTGAAAGTCTAGTCTGAGTAATAATAATAACTAACGACACTATATATTTGGATTTAGATCGCCAGTCATGATTACTCTGTGTTATAGAAGCTATTTGAATAAATTGTAAAGCATGTATTAACCTTGACACCTTGCAGCAGCTATTGATGATAGTCTGAGTTGTATTTGGTCTTGGTTAGACCTAGTTTGACCATGGAGGACCATGGGACATGAGATGTTGGACCTTATGATGATATGGATAGATGATATATGGTCTATGTACACATACAGGATGATTCTATGCAGCAGCTACAGGGTATGATGATGATTCTGGGGTTACAGCAGTGTTTGTATATATACAGCGCATTATTATTGGCCCTGTTCCGGTATATTGGATATTTATTTTGATCATGCAGAGACTCATATGGTGTATGAGTACACATCTTGGATAGATTTGGACCTTCTGAGTCCAATGGGACAGTTTGTTTTCAGTTCCGGGCACTTACAGTGATGATTTAGCCTCAGTAGGCTGTCCTAGTGCAGTTTTGGCCTGTTGGAGGCCCTGTCGGAGCAGAGATGACTTTTATCCGGATGACCTAGGGCGCTGATGATGGAGGGGGTGGTCCAGCCACTTGTTTTTACCATATTACCCCCCTCCCGGACACATTGGCACCCTCACCTTGACAGCGCCATCACTCCAGGAGGCAGTTTGGGCAGTTTCACGTTTCCCGAGGCATTTCAGGATTGGTAGAAATGGCTATTGAGGAAATCGATTTGGGCTACTGAGGCAAAGTTATGGCATGGGATGATCAGTGATGATAGATCGGGACCTTCCACACCTCCTCCTGCAGTTTCAGCTTCATCGGGGCCCGCATCCATCACTTATGGCACTTTCTGTGGATTTTTTGAGGTCTTTGAGGACCACGACTTCACCTTGGAGATACACTACTTCACCTTGGAGGCACGATTTGGTACTTTCATGATTGTTTATTGGTTATTGTGCCATGGGGATTGACCAAGGAGGGATAAAATTACCCCTTGGACCCACCATGAGCCTCTTATGATATTTTGTCATCATGATTTGGTGGGATTCCCCTCTCCTAGGGCGACTTTGTCCACTTATGTTATATTTTATGTGTGATCCATGTATTATGTTGTTGAGCTCATCTCAACCATTGATTAGACATTTGTATCTTTTAATCTTAGCCACTCATTCAAAAAGTGGTTAGGGTTTTGGTGCCTCTCCTTCCTATTTAAAGGAGAGAGCCTCTCATTGTAAAGGGACTTTGGCTCTTGGATTATTGGTATAGAAAAATATTCTTGTGGAAATTCTTGTGGTCTCCTTTGCATCTGGTGTTCTTAGATGGTGATTGGAAAGTCTATTGCAACCTAGCATTTGGAAATTGTGGTAAGATCTATCTTTTTTTGGAAATCATTGTTTGTCTACAGGAGGGCGACTTCAACAAGGGCGATTTTGCAAGGCTTCTTCAAATCGACTTTCTTGGCATTCGCTTGTATCAGGGGGTTATCATTAGTATCATTGTGATCTATGCTATCTTTCTGTTACTTCTTTTGTGGCATTAGTCTTATCTCTTGATGCATCAAATCTGATATTGTTGACGTTTGTTGTGCAGGAGAGAGGGCGCATTGGCTTCTTGGACAAAATCGATTTGCATAGAAACTACCTCAAAGCTTCCAAATTGATCGGGATTGCATAGATCATCATCATCAAGGCATCTACAAGGTTATCCAGGTAAGATCCACAGGTTTGTTTCTCTTTCCTTTATCCAATCCATTGACATAATTCATAAATTGTTAAAACCCTAAATACTTCAAAACCCCTATTTTACATTTTGTCAGATCTACCAAGATCTAGTGGGTTGTTGGGCATGATATTGAAAACCCACCTCTATAGCATCCACGGCATCCCGGATCTATAGTTTGGTGTGGATTGGCTCCCGTTTGATCCCTCTCCCAAGCCAACCTAGCTTCTCCCAAGGAAGGCGCACTTCACCATTTGAGCAGGTTGACCTAGATCTAAGCGATGGGTGTTTGAGATTTCACTTGATTTGACATCTACACATCAAATAACATACACCCAGGTTGTCCCTTTCTTGAAAATCACCTTGTGGGCCCCATTCCACATTTTAAGGGATTTAATCCCCATTTTGGACCACTTGGAACACTAAAACTCAGATCTACAAAGATCTAACCGGTGGATTGCCACAAAATTATAGATCCATATCCCTACTTGACTGATCTATCCGGATCTAAAGTTTGGATGCCATCCGACATGATTTGACCCACCTAAACCCCGATTCAAGCCTCCTTAGGGAAAATCGCACCACCTTGGAGAAGTGAGTTCACTCACTTCGAGGAACTGGGTACTTGAGATTTTTGCAGATCCGGATTCAGAATAATTCAAAACCTAGGTCTAGACTGTCACTTTGTCAAATCTTGCCTTGGGGATTGCATTCCTTGTTTTTAGGGATTGTGGTCCACTTGGGTCAAACCTAGATCTAGACACATTTATCCATCAAGGCCTATACTGTCCACTTATCTCATGTTGTAGGAGTCCTAAACCATAAAGTCAACCCTACTTTGACTCCACTTCCCAATTCCCAAGGCACTGGTTTATCTCCAAGTCAACCCACTCTCCTAGATTGTTGGATTGACTTGTGGTTTGACTTTTGCATGGTGAACTATACCTTTGAAGACATCATGGACTTTGGTCAAGATTGTCTCATGTACTAGTTAGCCCCAGTCTGACCCCTAAACAACCCTGCATTGGACACGGTTCCCAAGGCAGTGGATCTTTTGACATTGACCTAGTACACTAGCCCTAGATCTCACTTTAAACATTGTAAGTCACTCTCACATCAACTATGAACCAAAGCTACATCTATTGAACCCCTCACTTGACTTGTGACTTAATCCTTAGGTCTAGGATAAACCATACACCTAACTTCACTTGGAAATACCCTGATTTGGTGTCTTGGTTTTGATCTCTCCTGTCGGGAGTAGATCGGGTCTCCCCCTTTGTTGTCTGGGCTAGATAACATAAAGTGAAGGTTGCCTCGACTGGCGTGACAACCATATACATTGGAGGTCGAGGTGATCGTGGTTGCACCTTTCAAGTTGCCCTTCCCTATTGCCATCCATGACTGGATCCTTCCATAAGGGTAACTACAGCTTAGGTGATAACAGGACTTTTGGCTTTGGATTATTGGAATAGAAAATTATTATTGCATCTACTTGTCTTATGGTTGTAAATGCTATTAGAGTTCAACTGTTTGTTCTTCCTTTGCACTGGGTTATTGGAGATTATCTTGCTATCATTTTGTTCCACGTTTTTATCATCTACATGTGAAGGCCGAATTGGTTCAAGGAGGACGCATTGGTAGGGGACTCTCCCTGCCTCTTCTTTGGGGTCTCTTCGTCGGTAACAGGGAGTATTACTGTCTTAGTACCTTCTACTTCATGTTGCTATTGTTATTTGCTTGTATTTCCTCCATTCTTGATCTCACTGATTGAATCGACTTTCCTTGGTTTGACAGGAAGAGGAGGACGCACGTGTGGACTTGGGCATCTCATTATGGCAAGAAAAATCAGCAATCTCTCATTTGATCTCTGCGGGAACATTCATCAACAACATGGCAAGCACTTCCATCACTCAGGTATGATCTCAAGGTAAGTTTCTCATTCCATTAGTTTATCTATCTGTCATTTAATTCAAAACCCTCATTTAAAATCAACTAAAATCCTCCTAAAAATTCTATTGATCAAACCCCTTGATCATTTGGCAAATCCTTTCTGGGTATTGTAGATCAGGCAAATCTAAGTGAATCCAAGCATAATCATCCAAGCCCTAGGAGAAGAAATGCCCCATTCAACCTGTAAATCAAACTACAAAATGTTAGATTTGATCCACAAATCAAAGAGATCAAAGCATGTCATATCAAAGAAGCAATCAATAGACAAAGCACAATTGAAAAACTCCCTCAAGAAAAAGACGTCTTGCCCAAAGGGGATGTGGGCAACCCCTACAATCTTCCCTTCAAGCAATTCACACAGCTAGCTTCAATCAATTCGGCCTCCTTCAGTAGATGTCGATTTCACCTGTTACAAGCAAAGATGTCTAAAAGCAAAGATGCATAATCATGTACAAGAGCAACCCAATCAAAGCCAAGAAGTAGATCTCCAAAATAGTATTTTATTCCAAGTTTTCTAGAGACCAAAGGTGCTTTTACAATGAGGGGTTCTCCTCCTTTTATAGGATGAGGAAGACCAAAACCCTAAACCACTTTTGAAAACTAGTGGCTGAGATCAAAAGATATTCATATAACAATATAATCAATGGCTAAGATAAGCCAACGCAACATAAGACATGGATCACTCAAATAGAGGATGACGTCATGGCTAAAAAGCCTCTAAGAGGGGTGACGTCATACATGGGGGTGGCCTAAAACAAGTGTGCCACAACACAATGACATGGACAAGTGACTAGGAGCACATGGTGGGGCTAGGAGGTATTACTTCCCTTCACTGGCGTGTCCCCATGGCACAATAATATAAAATATGACTCAATGACATGTCCAAGATACAAATGATCAAATCCTATCCCCATAATCAAAGAGAGATGTGCAATAAAATTCCTCCTGTAGCCCATGTGGACCCCACTGACTGGTGCAAACTGATCTAGAAGAAGGGGAATACACCATGGATGACCTCTGAGCAGACCAAGTGCCAAAACATTGCATCGATTGCCCAAATCGAATTCCTCAATGACATTTTTATTCCATTTTTTAATTTGCTAAAAAACCCCGAAAGTGCCCAAAACTGCCTCTCAGGTGCCTGCGTTGTCAATCTGAGTGTGCCATCATGTCCAAAAGGGGGGTAAGATGGTAAAAACAAGTGGTTGAACCACCCCCTTCCTCTATAGCGCCCTAGGCAACGACTAGCCTCCAAGGATACTGCTGGACAGGCCACATCAACATGGCCAATCTGGTCAACAGGTGGAAAACTGCTAGTATAATGCCCAAGAGTGCCTAAAACTGAAAGATAAGTGTCTCAATGGATCCAGAAGACACAAATCCACTAGAGATGAGTACTCATACACCTCATGATAATCTGTAGGATCATCTGTAGCGTGCACCATACCTGAACAAGTGAAAAATATGATGATCTGTAAATAATAACAATACATAAAACTGCATCAACCATCATCTGAAGCATATGTCCAACATATGGAATCATCAATAGGTATATGTAGAACCATAGATCAACATCACATAGCACAAGTGGTCCATCTCATCACAAATCCCAATGATGACCATGGTCAAACTATGTTTGACTAGGTCAAAATACAACCAAAGACAAGACTATAACAAATGGCTAAGACATGTTTCTTTAACCATATTGACAGCTTAACTTAAAGTATAAACATCAATCAAGTGGCAGTTAATACATAGATATTCAATGGTATTTATAATTCACTTGCACCAAAGCTTCAAAGACTTACTCATCAATGGACATGGCCTAACTGATAGCAAAGGGTGAAGGCTAAGGACAAGACTAGGAAAAAAGGATGACTTGACCAACTTAACTAAGTAATACTTTGGATAAGGGAAAGGGTGCTACACACTCAAGCATGTGTTGGATATGATAATAAAGGGAATGGCAGTGCCTCACAAATGGATAAGTTGTTTAGAGAGTGCTTCTTCAACCTTGGCATAATGTCTACATCAAGTTGATCCAAGTTCATTAGGATCATTCATTTCATTTCCATGGCCAGCAGTCTTTAGATGTAGCATTTATTTAACCACTGCTTTTTAGGCCTATATGACCCCTCTGGGATTTTACATGCGCTTAAAAGCACAACTAATCGCAGCTTGCATCCGGGGTATATTTACATTTATGAGGTCAGCAATTTTTAGATTTGGCATTTATTTAGCCATTGCTTTTTAGACCTTTTTGGACCCTTCATGGGTTGCTTTAGCCTTTAATTCATTGTGTGTTTAGAAACACATTCTAGAATTTAATTTCCATAAGCTTTCATAAAAGAGATTTCCAATAATTCCCATAAGTAGTACATGCGCTTCAAGTTTTAGCCAACAACATCTCGTGTGACTAGAGGGAATTCCGCGCTAAGCCACACATCGGGCCTACTGACTAGAATGATCTAGGCATAAAATCCAACTCACCATAGGCAAGTTCTGTCACCAACTAAGAGCTGAGACACAAAACAAACATGGGTGCTATCCAACACAGAGGCAAGAGCGGGGAAGTCCTCCATATCAAAAGTCAAGAAGGCAAGTCAAGGATAAAGCCAAAATAAGGAAGGCCATGGATGGATGGAGTCAAATCAATGTGATGCCTAGGCTAGCAAACTTAAATGTCAAGAAAGACCATGTCCATGCTCATAAGAGGGCAAGTGAAACCAACGAGTATAGTCAATAAACCTTAACGTGCAAGTAATACATCCAATTTATTATTAAGTTCAACCAAGATATTTCATTTTGACCATTAAATAATACTGCCACATCATGAGTTATATACCAAGTTAATGTTATCAAGATGACTAAAACAACAAGATAATGATCAAGTGCTAACAATCACAAGTCTAATGGTCATATCACTACATATCATCAACTAGAATCAACTGAAACATTGCTGCAATAATAAGTTATAACATCTGGAACTCTAGGCACTGAACTGAAACTGTATGGAACAAAAAGGTCATATCGGTCATCAAATCTAGGCTCTCAAGGCTCAGCCTTGGCACAAGGTCTACTCAATGTCTGATATATATACTGCTCTGATCTGTAAGTGACCTCAAATAATGTTGCTCATCATAACTGATCTCTTAAAAGCAAAGCTCTGAAAAGTGCAGATATCTGCTCAGCAAATATAGTAGCCCAGCTACTATGGTGTGATAACAAGGATCTTTGAAGGGATGCGCACTCCTTGATGAAGGTTATTTTGCAAGTTTGAAGCATTTCTTGGAAGTTTTACTATTGTTCATGCCATTGCTAAGGTGAGGCTAGAGTTGTTTGCTTAACACATGCACTTAGAGGTATCTATACTTTTCGTTTGATGTATCTGTCAATTTGTATGAAAGTAATGCTTATTAGGGTTGAATGGAAGCCATTGTTGCTTCAGTTTGTCTTGATTTGCATTTCATTTTTGTTATTGGTCACCATTGCACTCAAGCTTGATTCTGATTCCCGAGCGCATCCTAGAGGTGCAAGAGCAGAAACTGAGGAACAGGATCATCAGAGACTACTTGGTTCAGTGGAGAGATCTACATATAGAAGAGGCCACTTGGGAAGGAGAAAAGGTATTACAGCACTCGGCTTTACAGTTGCTTGAGGACAAGCAAATTCGAGCAGGGAGGACTGTAATGTCCTCTTATGCTTAAGCACTGAGGACCATCCCGCTAACCTATATGATTCCCATAGGTTCGAGCGGGCACTGACATTCAGGGAATCAACTGAGGATTGATGCCATATGCAATCTCTGGCATAGGTATTATATCATCAGTAGGTAAACTGAGGCCACCAAAGCCGAAGGCCACCTGCATGCATGACATCCGAGCATTATTTCATGATGCATGCACCTGATTGAGTCTCCAGACACCTATATGCAAGTCAACTGCAAATTAGAAGGTAAATTGACCTAATTAGGTCAAAAGTTAGGTTTGACAAGTGAAAGCTATAAAAGAAAGGTAAAGCTAATGGAGAAGACATGCTTATATGATTATTGATTTGAGGATTCGAATTGGAGAGCTCAGCGAGCTAAGTTGGGGTTGAGTGCATGCACTCAGCTAACTGGTGTATTTCGACAACGAAATCTATTTGCCCTAGTCACCATCAAGTTGGATCATTCAGATTCAGCATTGCTTCATCATCAGGTTCTATTCATCAGTTGCTTCAGGAGTTGAGTTATTTACTAGATAGGAGGATTCGCCCTCCTTGTATGGGTGCATTACTCAAAGACATAGCTATTCGCATATCAATCTACAGGGAGCAGAACTTCTGCATGTTGCTTCCATTCTTCTTAGAGCAGCACTATTACCTTTCCTCTGGAAGAAGGCCCATTCAGCTTGACTCTCCAACTATTTGTCAACATACCTCTCCTCAAGAAGATGCCTTCTCTACATGGGCGACTTTCCTAAGGAGGCTACTCACATTTTAGGTTGTTGAGCCATCAGTCCTTCTGCATGCGGCTTCCATCTTCTTCAGAAGGGCACTATAACCCTAGTACACCTCATCGGGAGCTTCATCTGCGGAGTATTATTTATTGAGGAGCATTCATAGCTTTAAGGAGGGCGCATTATTCATTTGGAGCAGGTCCTACCTTATTTCCCTATTCCTCCGGCACAACTTCCGCATGTTGGGATCATCTCGATCTACATCAGCCGATCTACATACTGGTATGTACATGCATTGATTCCTCCTATTTTATAGCATTTCAATTTATCTGGGTTATAGATCTGCATGCAGAGGTCAGTACACACCTTCATACTTATTTGAGATATCAGCCTACTAGCCAACACAAAAAAAGAAAAAAATATCAGTCTGGGATATTACAATGGTATCAAAGCAATTTCCTTGCCAGTTGTGGGAGCATGCAATTGTAAACAGTAAATGAATTCAGAGGACCCACACAACATTACTTACCGGAGACAGAGGTTTAGAAACAGTGATAGAGGAGAAGAAGAATTAGAGGATATAGAGCTGCGGGATAGAGAGTATCAGTTTGAAAAAAGTAAAGGCAAAGAAACAATGGCCGAGGATGATAAGACAACTTTCAATAGTCTCATTTCAGCTATAAAATATCACACTACTGGACAAAAAGAAATGATGAGTGCCTTTAGGCAAATGACAGAGAAAAATGGGCCCACCCCACATAGTCCATTATTTCCCAACAGTGATAGGGTATCCACCAGTAGTAGTGGGGAACATTTACATACCAACATGCAGAGCCATCCCCATATATACAACAATCCCTCCCGACCTACCATGCCTTAATTCTTAGATAGCCCAGGTGCCGTACCTCTAGCACAGGCAGAGCCAGAAGAGTCCATGAGTGCCTATTTGAGAGATTACCGAGCATTAGGAGATCACTTCCATTCAGCCATGACCTTCACTGACTTTTTCCACTTTAAAAGTAAAAACAAACCCAGAGCATACAATAGGCCATTCACCCAGAACTATGAGTTACAGCGCACAGTAGGGAAACTGACTATCCCTACCTTTGAGGGTACCCGGGGTGGCCCAGCACGGAATTGGGTACAGAAGTTGGATACATACTTCCAGCTCAACCCCATGATTGTGACAGATGCCATTAAATTGGCTACCTTGCATTTGGATGGAGAGGCCCATGAGTGGTGGTACCACAGGTTGGTGACATTGGGTCACAACACCATCACCTCATACTCAGATTTTACACAGAGGCTCATTGAGCGATTTGACAGGAAGGACCCTGAGGTGCATTTTAGAGAGTTGGCACAGCTCAAGCAGACAGATAGTGTAGATGCTTTCATTTCAAAGTTCCAGAGGGTAGCAGTGATGGTGACAGATATTTCAGAGAGCAGGTTTATTATGTTGCTTACAGAGGCCCTCATTGAACCCTTACGTGGATGGGTCAAGTCCTATAGACCAACCACCCTAGCCGATGCCATCAGTCGGACTAGAGATCTGCAAGATACAGTACCCAAAAATAGATTTCCTCCCATAACTAATTTCCCTATTAAAGAAAAAGAGAGGAAACCCTTCCAGAAAGAGTGGCCCAAGAAAGAATGGATGGATAAAGATACCCACCAGGACCTTAGAAGAAAAAAGTTATGTTTCACTTGTCATGAACCATGGGAACCAGGTCACAGATGTTCAGGGAAGGGAAAGGCCTACTACATAGAGGCCTATTCCGACAATGGGGAGGATGAGGATTATTAGGATCAGGAGCAGGGAGAGACACCTAAGACAGCAGATGAGGAACAGCCACCAGGAGGTACCATTGCTACCATGTCAGGGGTCCCTAGATTCCACACTCTCTAGATCAGAGGTGTCGTACAGGGCCACAGAGTGGGAGTGTTGATAGATGGTGGGGCATCCCACAACTTTATTGATGCTGCATAGGTTAAAAGGAAAGGCATTCATTGCTACCATGTCAGGGGTCCCTAGATTCCACACTCTCTGGATCAGAGGTGTCGTACAGGGCCATAGAGTGGGAGTGTTGATAGATGGTGGGGCATCCCACAACTTTATTGATGCTGCATAGGTTAAAAGGAAAGGCATTCAGACTGAGAGTTTTGATGGGTTTTCAATAGCTGCAGCAGGTCATACCATGGAGTGTAGTCAGAGGATTCCAAAATTGAAAGTAACACTGGGAAATTATACAGTGATAGAAACATTCTATGTGGTAGATGTACCTAACATGAATGTGGTATTGGGAGTTCAATGGCTTTATTCCATAGGGAAGTATTCCACGAACTACCAGACCATGGAGATGGAGTTCACAGGAGCAGAGGGATAGAAGGTAGTATTGAGAGGGATGAATACCTACCCTCCCATAGCAGTGACATCACACAGGATGGAGGCAGTACTCCGACAGGGAGATATTGAGTGGGCTGCAGAGTGCTTGGTTACCTTCGGGAAACCACCAAATAAAGCCACACAGCATCTAGCAGATATAGAGGCTTTACTGCAGAAGCACAAAGCAGTATTTGGAGACCTTCCAGCAGGTCAACCTCCAGATAGGGGATTTGAGCACATTATTGAGTTAGAGGAGGGGACTCAAGCAGTTATCACCACTCCTTACAGACATCCCAAGAGGTACAAAGATGAGATAAAGAATACAATCAAGGAACTACTCAAACTAGGGTACATTAAACCTAGCTCCAATCCATTTGCATCCTCAGTAGTGCTAGTGAAGAAAAAGGATGGAACCTTACGCATGTGCATCGATTACAGGGCACTCAACAAGAACACTATAAAAAACAGGTATCCAATCCCCAGGATTTATGAGTTGATGGATGAACTACAGGGGGCAAAGTACTTTTCCAAGATTGACCTCCGCTCAGGTTACCATCAGATTCGGGTTAGGGAACAGGATGTTCCAAAGACCGCCTTCCATTGCCACTACGGACATTATGAGTTTCTAGTGATGCCATTTGGGCTCACTAATGCACCAGCTACTTTCCAGTCATGCATTGAACAATATCTTCAAGGCTCAGTTACGTAAGCATCTTCTGGTATTCTTCGACAACATATTGATATATAGTAAAACTTGGGAAGAACATTTGAGACATCTAGACGAAGTACTTGGCATTTTATAGGAGCAGTCGCTATATGCCAAAATGTCCAAGTGTGAGTTCGGCATGCAAGAGATGTTATATTTAGGGCATGTGATAGGGGCCAACGGGGTCCAGGTGCACCTAGAGAAGATTCGGGCCATATTGGATTGGCCTACACGTAAAAATGTGACAGAACTGAAGGGCTTTTTGGGCCTTTGCACCTACTATAGGAGGTATGTCAGTGGATTCTCACAGATGACCGCACCCCTCACCGATCTTACCAAGAAGGGGGCATTCAGTTGGTCGGAGATAGCACGGCAGACATTTGAGAAAATGAAAAAGGTAATGAGTTCATGCCCAGTATTAGCTCTACCAGACTTCACTCAACCCTTCGTGTTAGAGTGTGATGCTTCAAGAGAGGGAATTGGGGCAGTATTGATGCAGAACAATCACCCCATTGCATTTGAGAGGAGGAAGCTCAAAGACTATGAGCACCACTATTCGATATATGACAAAGAAATGTTAGCCATTCTCCATGCGCTAACCAAGTTTAGGCAATACTTAGTGGGTGGCAGATTCAAGATTAAGATAGATCACAACAGCTTGAAATACTTCCTAGAGCAGAAAGAGCTAAACAAGAGGCAGCAGAAATGGGTGAGCAAAATTCAGGCCTATGACTTCGAGATTGAATACATAAAGGGAAAGAACAATGTGGTGGCCGATGCACTTTCTAGACGACCAGCTACTTTGTCCCTTATGAGCATCTCATCAGATTGGAGATCTCATCTTTTGGTTGAGTATTCCAAAGATAAATTTGCTTGTGAGCTATTGGATGGACAGATTCAAGATGAGAGGTACCGGGTAATTGATGACATCATATACTACAAGAACAGAATCTTCTTAGTTCCAGAGTCTTCCCTCAAGAAGAAGATTTTACAGGCATCGCATGATTCACCATTTGCAGGGCACCAGGGGTTTCACAAGACCTACAGACAGATTAGAGAGAGGTTCTCATGGAAGGGCCTCAAGAATGATGTGATACAACATGTGAGAGAGTGCAGCTTGTGCCAACAGAACAAAATAGAGCACACCCACCCGACTGGTTTACTACAACCCTTGCCTATTCCCGAGCAGAAGTGGGAGAGCATCTCCATGGACTTCATTACAGGGCTGCCTAAGGTTCAGGGCGGAGACTGCTTGTACGTAGTGGTGGACAGATTAACCAAGTTCGCTCACTTCTTTTCCATTCCTTCAGATTATTCAGCAGCACAGGTAGCAAAACTATTTTTCAGAGAGGTATTCAGACTCCACGAGTTACCCAAGACCATTGTTAGTGATAGGGATAGCAAATTCACTAGAGCCTTTTGGCAAGAGCTCTTTAGGTTGGTGGGAACCGAATTATCTATGAGCACTAGTTATCGTCCACAGAGCGATGGACAAACTGAGATAGTTAACAAGTGGATTGAGGGGTACTTGAGGAATTACGTAGCAGGCCAGCAGAGGACATGGATCAGATGGCTACACTTAGGTGAGCATTGCTACAATACCACCCATCATATGACCATTGGGATGACTCCCTTCAGAGCTCTATACGGATACGACGCCCTAACTTTTGCAGCTCTGATATTTGGTGATAGCAGGGCCCCCAAGGCCAAAGAGTGGATTCAAGAGAGTCAAGACATCCTTAGCATACTCAGAAAGAACATACAGGCTGCTCAGAATCAGCAGAAGATATATGCAAACAAGCACAGGATTGAGCACAGTTTTGACATAGGGTACTTGGTTTACTTACGCTTGCAATCTTACCGACAGTCTTCCATTAAAAAGAAAGGAGCATAGAAGCTAAAGCCTCGCTTCTATGGTCCCTACAAATAATCTGAAAGGTCGGAGAGGTAGCATATGAGCTAGAACTACCCTAGAGAGCAAGATTCACAATGTATTTCACGTGTCCAACCTTAAGAAGGCAGTAGGTCAGCATATCGTTACATCATCCGAGCTGCCCCCCCTTGATGACGAGGGGCAATTGATTCTGATTCTCGAGCGCATCCTAGAGGTGCAAGAGCGGAAACTGAGGAACGGGATCATCAGAGACTACTTGGTTCAGTGGAGATATCTACCTATAGAGGAGGCCACTTGGGAAGCAGAACAGGTATTACAGCACTCGGCTTTATAGTTGCTTGAGGACAAGCAAATTCGAGCGAGGAGGACTGTAATGTCCTCTTTTGCTTAAGCACTGAGGACTATCCCGCTAACCTATATGATTCCCATAGGTTTGAGCGGGCACTGAAATTCAGGGAATCATCTGAGGATTGATGCCATATGCAATCTCTGGCATAGGTATTATATCATCAATAGGTAAACAGGGGCCACCAGAGCCGAAGGCCACCTGCATGCATGACATCCGAGCATTATTTCATGATGCATGCACCTGATTGAGTCTCCAGACACCTGCATGCAAGTCAACTGCGAATTAGAAGGTAAAGTGACCTAATTAGGTCAAAAGTTAGGTTTGACAGGTGAAAGCTATAAAAGAAAGGTAAAGCTAATGGAGAAGACAGGCTTATATGATTATTGATTTGAGGGATTCGAATTGGAGAGCTCAGCGAGCTAAGTTGGGGTTGAGTGCATGCACTCAGCTAACTGGTGTATTTCGGCAACGAAATCTATCTACCCTAGTCACCATCAGGGTGGATCATTCAGATTCAGCATTGCTTCATCATCAAGTTCTATTCATCAGTTGCTTCAAGAGTTGAGTTATTTACTGGATAGGGGGATTCGCCCTCCTTGCATGGGCGCATTGCTCAAAGACATACCTATTCACATATCACACTACAGGGAGCAGAACTTCTGCATGCTGCTTCCATTCTTCTCAAAGCAGCACTATTACCCTTCCTCTGGAAGAAGGTCCATTCAGCTTGACTCTCCAGATATTTGTCAGCATACCTCTCCTCAAGAAGACGCCTTCTCTGCATGGGCGACTTTCCTAAGGAGGCTACTCACGTTTTAGGCTGTTGAGCCATCAGTCCTTCTCCATGCTGCTTCCATCTTCTTCAGAAGGGCACTATAACCCTAGTACATCTCATCGGGAGCTTCATCTACGGAGTATTATTTATTGAGGAGCATTCATAGCTTTGAGGAGGGTGCATTATTCATCTGGAGCACGTCCTACCTTATTTCCCTATTCCTCCGGCACAACTTTCGCATGCTGGGATCATCTCGATCTACATCAGCCGATCTACATACTGGTATGTACATGCATTGATTCCTCCTATTTTATAGCATTTCAGTTTATCTGGGTTATAGATCTGCATGCATGCAGAGGTCAGTACACCTTCATACTTATTTGAGATATCAGCCTACTAGCCAACACAAAAAATGAAAAAAATATCAGTTTGGGATATTACATTCTTCATCGTTCTTCGTTCCACTGCTGCTCCCTTTCTTCCTTCCTACAGCAGCCCTAACTCATCCTTTCTCATCCTTCACGGCCCTCTCCATCTATTTCCCTTGCTCCCTGCTCCTTCCTAGCCTATTCGCTGCCTTTTCCTTCCCTAATCCTTTACACAGGCCTGCTCTTTGGGCAGCCCTTGTGTGCCCGATCTTTGCCCTTATCTGCATACATCAAAACAGAAAACAAAATAAGTTAGTGTTTAGTTTAGTTATTGATAGTTTATTTCCTTGTTAATTAAGCACTTTCTCAAATAATTTACTGTGCAAGTTCATCTCAGAAATCTCACACAGTTGTATTTATTGGAATCAATTAGTTAATGCTGATTATTGGTAATTGATGTTTCTTGCATGATATTCTGGTATTATACCGTGATTGACATTTATTTAATAACTCCACATGTACAGAAGTGTGTTTTATTATATTCTTATTTGATAGGTGATCTGATTTATATGCCAGTTACATATTTATTTGACTGTGTAAATCTAAGTTTTATTTTGACCTGCAGCAGATCTGGATCTATCCAAAAATTGAAGCTTATTTGGTGGCAATGGTGAATGATGGTTATTAACAAAAGATGCTTCTGAGTGCCAAGGGATCGTAATTCTCATTGGATACATTTTCAGCTATAGCATTATCATCTTGGACCAATTCTTAATCACCATAATATTGGGTTCACTTGCCTTCTTTTCATGGATATAGTGCATGGGTCTGAGAGTTGTCTTTGATCCTTGTATTCCAAACCCCAGTCTACCTTGATCCACCATTTATTCTCAACCATATAATCAAACCCTCTTTCAAGATGTGCTAGACATGTTCTCTTGCAGTCAGAGTGCATCTTTTAGCACTAACATAAAGTATAGCAAAGTTTTCCCATAGGTATAATAACTATACCAAATACTCTGAGAACAATGAGAATTCTTGTATTTGAACCCTGCACCTATCAAATGTAGCAAATATCCAATATATGAAATCAAATGTGCAGGGAAGCACAAGTGGCTAGTTGAGGTTGCAAATATTTACCAGTTCAGCAGATGAAAAGTGCCTACTTGAGAATGTCAAATTTAAAATATCATTATATTCAAAACACATCTACAAGTTCACAAAAATATCATATGCTGGCATGTCAAGCATCTTTCTAGTTTCTTCTTATAAGAAATCTTATTCCGAAGTATGCGTTTATCCTCATAGTAAACAGTACCATTATAAAAAAAAATGTATAAAGTAAATAGTTGAATTCCAAACTCACAAATGTACAAACTAACTGAAGCTCCAGCCCAAACAATTTCCACAAATATCACGATCCTACAAAATAAATACTCGCATCAGTAATCTTACAGTTACCTATAATACATCAATTACTGGAAAATAACGAGATCTAATTTCCCTATTATAATTAGGCATCACCAAATGTTTTGAGGGCAACCCAAATTATATATTCTCCTCTATAGTTATAACCAAAAAAATCCATATTTTAATAGTCATAATGATAGGTTATCTTGACCCTGTAAACAACCATATAAAAGTTTAAAACAAAGCAAAATTCTGTGCATTTAAATGTTTATAAACACCATCTCCAGTTTCCTTCATTGTTAAACACTTTCATAATCACCTCCTTGCAATTTAACACACCATAAAATGCTTAAGGACACAAGAATGGCACAACATACAACAATATATCCCAATGACAAAAGCATCCAGTCCCTAGAAATCTGCTGAAAAAATCTATCTATTTATATTATTTTTAAAATTCTAAACATGATATAAATGCATTCTTTTATCCAGGGAAAATCTTCAAAATACTTCCCCAACAATGCCACCATCCCAGTCTTAGTAAATTGAATAGCAGCATAAAATATTAAAAACCATAATGTCCAGCTCTTTTTTCCCAAAATATGTTTAACAGATATCAATGCCCACTAGTGGCCATACATGCCCAATGGAACTATAAGAGGTACAAAGATGAATGAACATTGAGAGGGCTAAAGCATCTTCCTGCAAACTGCAAAAGAATAAGCGTATGTAGTAAGTACCAAAAAAGATACAAATGAGCACTAGAAAACCTAAAAAACCAAAATGGTCAAGGGTCCAAAGGGCATCAAAGAAGAAGCCCTAACTGAGCAAAGTTTTCAACAGCTAGCTCTCCTAAAATCCAAGGCCAAGAAGAAAAGTGTAATAATATTTTTCTCTTCCATTGACTGTACCAAAAGAAGAATGAACATTGGGAGGGCTAAAGCATCTTCGTGAGAACTGCAAAAAAAAAATATATAGTGAGTACAAGAGAGATACAATTGAACACTGAAAAGCCTAGAAGGCCAAAATGGGCAAGGGTCTGTAGGGAATCAAAAGAAGAAGCCCCAACTGAGCAAAGTTGTCAACAGCTAGCTCTCCTAAAATCCAGGTCCAAGAAGAAGTGTGTGATGTTATTCCTTTTGTCCATTGATTGAAGGTACAAAAATGAATGAACATTGGCAGGGCTAAAGCATTTTCGTGAGAACTGCAAAAAATAAGAGTGCATACTACATAGTGAGTACCAAAGAGATACAACTGAAGACTAGAAAACCTAGGAGGTTAAAATGGGAAAGGGTCTGAAGGGCATTCAAAGAAGCCTAACTGAGCAAAGTTGTCAAAAGCTAGCTCTCCTAAAATCCAAGGCCAAGAAGAAGTGTGTAAGGATATTTCTTTTGTTCAATGATTTTGTGCCCTAGAGTCTGTGCTGCCAGACTAACATGGTATTGGAGAATTGCTCGTGATGCCTCTTGTGACGGGGACCATCTAGAGGCCGGAAGTAAGAGATGGTGACCTTAGAGTAAGTAATGCACCAAGATACTTCTACGAGAGTTTTCTGTTGAAAGTAATGCATCTCCCGAAGGAGTAGGGTGATACATCTTTAGTACTAGTACTATGAAAAATCCTAAATGAGTCACGAGAATCCCTAAATACGAAATGACAACAACCACGAATATCGTAATAGAAAAGGCATTTGAGGATGAAATGGTCATCAGACTCTACAAGTGTTAGTTTTGTACCTAGGGAAGTGTTCCCCAAGTGACATTTGCCTAATGTCACTTAGAAGGGGGAAAAAGGTGACCCTCACATTAAATGACATTAATGAGACTTTATAACATTAAAGTCACTTTTTGCTAAAGTTAAGTGGGTGAGTGAAATATTTATTTAAGTGATTTAAATAAAGTGATTTTTACTCTCATTGATTCTTATCCATTGGATTGGATCTTTCTCCACCGTCGGATTAGATTCTCACTTAGGGTTAGACAAAAAGGGTTGAGGGAGGCATTTGGCTTCATTATTCTTGAGATTGAGAAAGAGAGAAGAGAGAAGAAGAGCTTGGAGACTAGCACGCACTTCGAAGCAGCCATTACACATTGGCACAGAAATCAAGGCATGAGTTGGGCATTTAATGCACAGTATGGTCTTCTAGTTATTTTCCTTTAGCAGGCACATATCCCAAGGCAGCCATTATTGCACTGAAATCGAGGTTTAGTACAGCAGCAGTTATTGCAGGCCGTACAGCACAAAACCCGATGCATTTAGTTTGGCTCAGAAATCGAGGAGGCACACATCCCGAGGTGAAGGTACAGCAGCCATTTATTGGCTCGAGTTTTAAGAGAATCTGGGCACGAGTTTCAATAGAATCTGGGCACAAAGTTTGAGACAAGTTGCATGCAGCCCAAGGCAGATTCTGGGCACATCTCTCGAGGTCTTCAGCACGAGTTTCGAGGAGATATGATGTACACAGAATTCAAGACTGCTGCACATTTCCCAAGACAGATTTAAGGGCTCGGTTTTTGAGACATGCTTGCACAGTTTTCGAGGAGGACCGTACAGTACAGTCACTGTACTTTCAGCACAGAGTTCGAGGCAGTCTTGCACAGAAATCGAGGCTGCTGGTTTTGGCACAGATTTCAAGAAAAGTGCTGGGTGAAATTTATTGGTGAAGATAAGTAAATTTTCTGCTGTATAAATTTATGTACTAAGATTTGCTGAAGAAATAAAATCTCTCTCTTACTGGTTTTCCCCATGGGGGTTTTTCCAGGGCACAGTTGCCGAAAAATCTGAGTGTCTACTTTTTATGGTGTGCATGTGTTAAATATTTATTTTCAGCCTGTTATAGTGTTTTTCCTGCGTGTTTAATTGTTACAGTAATTTTCATAAGTAACCTTCAGCCTATGCAAAACCGGCTGAAGGTGAAAACCACTAAAAAGTTGACATAAACCAGCAAGCAGTAAAACCCAGAAAAATCTACAACAAGTATGATGTTCCTTTTGAAGATGATGATCTATCTCTAGGCCTGGATGACAGAACAAACTTGAACCTTAGTTGGAGGAACTCTCAAGGTAGAAGCACCAAGGTTTTTGGTTTTTAGGTTAGAGACTTACCTCTTGCTTTTTATAGGAGCCACCTTGGTGCTCCCACTTTGTATTGACATCATTGTACCTCACAGTCTCATTGACCTACTTTTGCGGTCATTTGTTGGGCATTAATAAAATTATGATTATCTTATCTTATCTTATCTGGTACCGCCTGTAATAAACCAAAAGCTCAATAAAGAATCATCCATAGCGAATAGGGAGAAGCCCATTAAGGAATTTTCCTGGGGACAGAAAACATATTTAATAATATGATAAAACAATAAAAGCTATGACTCTGGGTGGTGGGTAGTCAAGAAGACTCCTTTATATGCTAGCCAAGAAACTTTTAAGAGACTCAACCTTACACTAAATCAATATAACTAATGCAATGAAATATACCATCATGGCAAAACAATAACAGTTGGGCCTGATGTTGAAAATATATATAGATTAACATGTAACAAATGTATAAGGTCAACCGCTGAGCAGGCCTGAAAATGCCAATGTGGCAAGAGATTAGACCAACGTGGCAGCATAATAGAGTAGGGCCAACATGAGCTCACAAAACAATAATCTTTTTCTGGAGAAGTGAACTCCAAAGAGATGATTGAATCACTTGCCCTATTTCCCATGTATGTAAAGAGCGTTGGGAACTTCAAAAGGAACCTCAGTGTGGAGGCAAGCTCCAAGAAAGAAAACCAGAATGAAAGTCATTAACCACTCTCTGATACCACTAATACATGCATACAACAGAAGCAAGAAATTTGGAAATGAGATAAGTTTAGTACAAATAAGCAAATGAATTTGTATTGCTCACCATGCTTGTTGCCTAAGCTGGAATTTCTATAACCATCTCAATAGTTCCTTCTTGCCTCCCGGCTATTCACTTTCATGGATCAAAACTGCTTTTTACCTCCCCTTCTATTTTATTAGTTAAATTTTAAGGACATTCTTCTAAAGGTTGGACTTTCACCTTATAGATATTAAAATAGTTACTCACATTTTGTGGGCAATCACGTGCAGTATGGCATTGTATGGCACCATCCACACAACAAACCTCTTTTTCTTCTTGAATTTCTTCTTCAATGCTTTTATCATTCTTATCATGTCCTGACATAATGCTATGATTGATGACAATTCATTGCTGTGACATTTGTCTGTGCTCGGGTACTTAATTCAAGCTTTATCCCATTTCAATTCAATTGGCTGCTTGTTTATTGATGATGATGATTATGCCCAGTGAATCTGTTGATATTAGAGCTTGATCCAATATGTTGATTTCACAAATGAAACACCAAATACAGCCAGAATTGTTGAGTATTAACAGCATTACCTTTGGCAGGAAAGATACATTTATTGCAAGTGCAACCTATGTTCCACATAGTCATGTTTACTTGCAAATATATGATTTTTAGAATAATGAAATGAAAATGCGAAGACTTCTGATAACAATGTTTTTTATTACTTTTAATTCCATTTCTCATTAATTAATCAATCAAACATATATGTAGCAATTTAGGAATCCAATCCAATCTTTACTGCAATGATTATTTTTCCATGTATACAGCCCTACAAATATTCAACATGCTATAACCACATTATACAATCAAAATCTCGAATGCCAGAAGGCTGAGAATACCTGAGCAAAGTAAAAACCGATAATCCAGCAACCTGCAGTATAGGGTGCCATGCCATGATCAACAAAATTATTGCAGTTCCTGCAAATATGCACAAACAGTGTTTCCTCGTGAGACTGCATATGCCATCCACCTTAACTAACAAGAGCTTCTAACCTGATAGAAATAAAATAGTCACCAAGTTGCATGCATATTCTTGCCATAAATAAGATGGTGCCAGGACCAATAGAATTGACGCAGACAAATGCCATGTAATAAAAACCAGCTAAAGTACAAATAACCTATACAGTTTTATCAAGGATCAATGTTTTAAAACTAGGACTTAGACTCAGAATCTGCCGAGGGTCAACTCAGAATCTGCCGAGGGTCAACTTGGACTCAGACTTGGAATCAAAATCGGCCGAGGGTCAACTCCGACTTGGACTCGGACTCGAGCATGATTCGGACCGGTTTGAATTTAATGACCCAGTTTACTAAAAAATACATAAAAATATTAAATTTTAATGGAAAAAAATTGATTTAAAGATTCCAAACCATTAGAGACAAAATATGCAAAGTTTACTCATGTATATACCATGTAAGGGTGAATATATCAAAATGGCACCAAGTGCAATACATATGTGAAACAAAATACACAAGGTTACACGAACCGTGGGTGCGATCGGAATCGGCTGAAGAATCCGATACGGGTGTGGCACTCACCCCAAAATTAGGAATCGAGGATTTGGAACCCTAGCCCTAATTAACCCTAATTATCCTACATTTATCCTACATAAACAGCTTTGGATTTGTCAAAATGAGGTGGAAGAATCCGAGAATCCGATTCGGAAGAATCCGATTCGGGTGCAGTTAGGCCTAAGGCCGAATCTGGTAACTATGAAAATACATAATCAACAAAGCTTTAAATGGCCTCTAGAATCCAAATCACAACATGCTACAAGGTACCAGCATGAAACCTATCACCACTGTTGGAAATGGGATCCTCGGCATGAGCTACAGGACCATCTTCTAGCATGCCTATTTTTTAACAGGTCTAGATTTTACAGGTGGCATGTGATCAGCACTTTTAGCCCTTTGATAGGTCCCGGTACATACTTATTGGGGCGGGGGATCATCTTTCATAGTTTTCATTAGGCAAGTCATAAATCAAAGCATGCAAGCATAATATTGCAAGTAATTATTTTAAAATAAATATCCTGGCTGTCCTAAGCCCGATAACCATTCTGACGACGCACGACTTTGCACAACCCTACCTACAAATTCTAATACGACAAAACAGGGGATGTTCTTTGTGTAAACTGCTAGTTCTGCTGAATTTTGGATGGGCTGTGAAATTCTATTTCCATCAAATGAGGTCCAATGAGGATAGAACCCCACCCAAAAATCCTGAAACAATTAATGATAATGCAAAAAAAATTAAGTAAAAGGGTATAAAGGGAAAAATTGAAGTTTTTGAGTCTTTTCCCTTTCTACCCTTTTACTTTAAGAATTCTATATTATCATTCCAAATTAGCTTGCGTCACTGTCAAGCAAGTTGTTTTTTACCCCAATAGTGCTACGATCTGTAGGAATCCTACAAGGCAGGATGACTCAGCAATGAAGCAGGTTTAGAGTATTAGGGTTTAGATTTTTAGGTGAGTGTCAAGTGTGCAGCCTGTCTGGTTCCATATTGACTCAGCCGAGTTAGTACAGACTCAACCGAGTTAACCAGTTTGATACCAAACCAGCCGAGTTGGACATTGACTCAGCCGGTTCAGTAACAAACCTGTCGCTAGAACCAGTTTAATGGCCAACTCAATACAGCCCCCAGTCAACTTGGTCAACTCATACGAGTGTGAGTCTGAGTTGACCGATTTTCCAAACACTGTCAAGGATATATCATGGAAAACACCATTAAAGCATAGAAATCAAAAAGCCCTGCATCAGGATCATAACACCACTCAGTTAATCTTGATGAAGATTCCCCAAAACAGGGCCCAGGACAAGCACGGTACAGAATTCATTGTGACCATGAAAGACAGCAAATTCTACACTATCTTGTTTTAGGTCCAGCCTTTGATTACAAAGCTGAATTTCTTGCACGAGTGCTACAAGAGGACAATTAAAGAGCAATTGTTACTTTTCGTTTATTTCCTTTTCTTACTCCTTTGTCTTCGGCTGAGTATATAGTAATTATAGTCACATTAATAATCAATGATTAATAATTTACATAAATAAAAAAAGTCATTTCCTTTCAATCTTGCAGAAACAAATATATCAAATTCTTAGAGACAACTACTCCCTCGTTGAATTGAAATAAGAGTCACAATAACAATGCAAGTTTACACAGTAACTTTATATATTGACATGTTCAAATAAACTGAAAGATAGAAATGAAGAGAAACTCACCATATGAGATAACCGCAAATGGAAGATGGACCATTGGTTTCAATTTCTGGCTGAAAATATAAAATCCCTACAGCCATAGCAACTCTTTGATGTAAACTGTCTTAATCAATGTACTAATTCCACAAGAAAAAATAAGAAATACCATAGTCACCAGGTATGAGATGCCCCGGATAGATGTCAGAAAAAGAAATGCAGGAAAATAAAACAAAATATTGGACCATGAGAAGCTTGGAAACATTTACAATATAATGCAAAGAAAAGACAAAAGAAAAAAGATTCTTTAAATAGGAGGTTGGAATAGAAATAATACAAAGAGAAATGAATATATAAAGATATAAATTATAGTTACAAGATATGTAAAACAGAAATATAGAGGAAGAAAATGTCATTGCAATACAAGAAAATATTCCATATGCAAATTCAGAAAACAGAGGAAAAAGAAATTGTTTAACATTTTATTAACATGGATGGAAGCAAAAAAGATATGCAATATTACAAAAAAATATGAAAATGTGCCTATTTCACAATTATTGTCATTCATAGGCCATGTACCAAAAACATTGCCAAGGCCAAAAGAAAATTGCATGCGTTTTTTATATAGTCATATTCAGAAACAATGAAAAATAATGATCTTGGCTCCTTAACTCATTCAAGTAACCTTAACACAAATAAATACCATTTGGCAGGAAATTTTGCAGAAGTAAGAAGCTAGGATGAGGCATGTAAAGACTGGGATCTATATCTGAATAATTCTCCCATGAATAGCGCAAGACCTCTCTGGTTGAGGTAGTGGAAAAAAGCGGAAAGGGAGTTCTGCAAGTCGATGGGCATAAGAGGAGGGCTACAAATGCAAGGAGAATGGAGGTCTGGACACATGAGCAGGTGTGTGTGATAGTATGGGCATTCACACAGGAGGACAGGGTACAGGTATGGATGGCCATACAGATGCGTGTTCAGCAGTATTTGCTAGTACAATCACAGGTTGAGCTTGAATAGTGACAGAGGCAGCTATGGGTGGGGGATTAAAGGTGGATTGGGCATCCACAGAGAACAGAGCAGGTACGGCCTACTTAGAGAAGGTATGGGTTGATGCTACATCTGGACAAGATGGCCATATGACTGGCTTCATTTTCTCAATTGGGAAAATTAATGGTGGTGATGATAAGATGAGATACAATAAGATAATTTTATCAATGTCCAACTAATGACCACAAAAGTAGGTCAATGGGACTGCCGAATACAATGATGTTGTTACAAAGCGTGAGTACCAAAAGGTCTCCTATAAAAGGCAATACACAGAAAAGAAAGTAAAGTAGAGAAGTGAAGAGAGGAGAAATCTATGTTGAGGCATGGAAATCCCTCAACCTCGAGTATAGGAGGCCACACGGGGGTGGAGAAATAAAGGGGGAAAGAGTCCAAGAGCAAAGAAATCCAAAAGAAATGAGGTAGGTCTATCAAGGGTTAGACCCATCTCTCCTAACATCTAAGGCCGAATGAAGGAAACTAATAATAGTATGTTGTCTTGAGGAAGAACTAGTGGAAGGACTAGGCCGCCCTCTATGCTACTATCTGGAGGAGGTAGCTCATCGTTGAGGCCAAGGGATTCTCTTCTATCTCCTGGGGTGAGGTTTGGTCTAGTCATTCCACTGAGATCTCAAGGGACAGGGGAAGTCCCTCGGACCCACACGGATCTAAATTCTGAAGTTACCCAGATGTCAGTCTATTTCTAATGCCCCTCCTTGAGGGTAGCACCATGAAAAAGGAAGTGATTCACTTGGTAGAATTTGGCCTAGTAGGAGGTGTTGTCGCCTGGATCACACCTGGGAAAACGCGGCAAAAATCTTCAAGCTGCTAGTGTGGCCTTGGGGGCAAGCCAGAGTCAAGTGTTGTCACCTAAAACTCAACTCCTCCGTCTAGGCTTACTCCTAGCGAAGCCAAGGGGGTGGACCCTAAAAAGAAAGAAAATCTAAGGTGTTTAATCTATGAAAGATAAAACAACTAATCTAGGAGTTAGAAAATTTGATTACAAGAACAAAGCAATATAAAATATAACATCATTCATTGTCCCACATCATTATTATCATTTGAAACATAAGTATCCATCATCATGAAATATCCAATAATAAGACCAGTGCTGATAAATGGAGTCAAAAATAAAGTGCTCGAAATGACAATGTTTTGCAATTGTTCTTGGCAAATTTTATTACTTTGTGGTAATGAGTTTTTATTAGGGATGGGGATTTCCAATATACCGTGAGGTACTGGAAATATGTCCGGAATTTGACAAGGTGGCTCCTCACTTGGACATGTGGGCTAGATCGGAGTCTCTGGAAGGTGTTCAACACTACACCAAACGAGGGTGTAGTCTAATGGTATCCCAAGGTCACTACCCAATGGTTCCCGCTTCATTTGAGGAATTTCCCCACCAGTATCAATAATCTTCTTACGCCGGATTTTCGTAAGGGGAGGTTAATTGGGAAATGTTAAACTAATTACTAGTCACTAAGTCATTTTCTGGTTGATCAGCATGTTCAGACAAAGCTGCAGTGATCCAGAGCATACGGGGACAAAGCCTTGTTAATTTTTACATATTTTTGAACAATGTTTTTTTATTTTTAGTACCCCATTCCCCAAGAATCTCTTTTCAGGCCAGTACTCGGGCAAGCCCTTATCCTGAAACCGTATTTCAGGAAAGCAAGGGGCTTGTTTTGAAAGTAAAAGGAAATGAAAAATTGTTAAAAAATGTACAAAACTAGGTCCTGAGTGAACTCGTGGCCCACCAATGGAACGGTCCAACAAGGTTAATTTTATCCTTAGTTAATTTTAAAGTGTTGGAAATGAAAATCTAAACTAAAAATGCAAATCACAAAATTTTGAGTCGACACGGATTCCCCCCTGGGGGGATGGGGTGTGGACGTTGGGTAGCCCACTTGCTCTCGTTTAATATTTTGTTTACAATGCGGAAAGAAGTGCCCCGGTCATGCAAAATTGACTCAAAGGCTTACAAATATAGATGGAAAGAGTTTCCGGATGAAAAAGGTATGGTTCTGGGTGCTCTGGATGGCCCGATCTACCAAAATTCGGGCAAAGTCTCCTCCTATCTGTTCGTAAAGTGCTGCAAAACAGCAAGCTAATGTCAGTAAGATGTGCCCAAAAATACTTAGAAAGTAAGTTTGGGTCACTATAAAAATTACTGGAAAAAATAGCTAAGTTAATCTATATGATAAAATGACAAAAATAACCAAGGAAAGCAAGCTTTCCTTGGGATCTTAGCTTGTTTGTTTAAGGAAGCCAATGAAATGCACTTTTAACTTGCAAGATAAACTTTTAAAATCAACCACTAGTTCCCTACTCAAGCTTTTAAAAAATTTCAATAAAAATGACCTTTTTTGTATGAAACTAGCAAAATAGATCTAGAAAACTAGATAAATCTTTAACAACTTTAACTAAATCTATTTTTTGCAAACAAAAACCAGATCTACTTATGATTAATCTTTTGTAAATAGATCTAAGAAATATTTGCTCTTTTCAAGAAACCCAAGTAACCAAGAAAGTTGAAATTTTTTTATATGTTGAGAAAGAGAAAAGGAAGCAGAATGGCCTATGACCTCAAAAAGTTTTGAAGGTTTGGAAGTGGGACACCAAGGGCAAGATCCACCAAAGCAAGTGCAGATGGAGAAAATGAGAGCAAGCAAGCTATCTTCTTCTTCAATCCTGTCAACCTGTAGCTAAAGACACTCACAAAAAACCCATCAAATCTAGAAATGCATATGATTAGAAATTTAAAACAATATGAGCATAAACAAATGAAACATATACGTCTTGAATCTCTAATCAAAATGACAAATAAAAGAACCAACTAATACAAACAAGTTTAGTTAATCTTTCTTACAAAATTGATACCAATCATTCAAGTAAGCTAGAAAATGGTTGAAAATACTTGCACAGAAATTGACTTAGCTACAAGTTAACTCATGCCATGAAATCATTCAGGCACTCACAAAGCATCACACATGTATGACCTCTGTTATCACCTATTTTGTACAAATAGCTGATTTTCTTGTGAGCCGACAATTTATTGAACATGATCCATGTTCATCGTCAGTGTTCCGAAGTTCAGAAAGCATTTTCAAGGCAATTTTTCCCCATTTGTAATAACTATATGTTCATACCCCCATGGGGAAAATGTAAAAAGTTGGTCTAAACGGGGTCCTTTTATAAAAGACTCAGCTATCCGTAGGTTTAGCCATTTGGGGGATACTCTAGAGTGTTTTTTCCTTAGGAATTATACGCTACTCATCGGTGGCGTATAATCCCTGAGTTTTTCACTCAAACCTCCAAAGTTGGAGTATTCTCCATGATGGTCAAAACCTAAGGTGGTTATTAGAGTGTTGTGTCTAGGATGGTTTACATGTTAGCTATCTCAATTGAGTCGTATGAACATGCACTAGGTCCCCTAGGAGTTTTGTTGGATTCCGAGAAGAATAAATTTTTTCATAAATTAGACCATTTTTTAATGGTTTAATTAAAAAATTTCAGAAAATGATAAAAACCTCATCCGGAGGCGGAATTGGGCATGGGGAGGCTCATTTTGACGCTCGGAGCATCCTCTTCACCTTGGCACCTTCATTCTTCAGTTTCCGGGTAGTTACGTCACCCCAGGAGCAGTTTTGGCTAAAAATGCACCATTTTGGCATTTAATTGCTTAAAAATGATAAATTGCACTAAAGGACAAAGTTGAAAAAGGACAAAAATGATTAAAATAATCATTGGAAATGTTTTGGAATGGTTTAATAAGTTTATACGACCCACTCAAGAGATTAAATCACATGTCATATTATACTTTGGATAAACATCTTCATGAGAAAGAGATGACGTGAGCCATTTCTGTACGGCTCCTTCATGTGCAATTACGATTTTGTGATGTGGCAATTGGTTGATGGTTTGTTGGGAATGCATTAGTGGCTATGGTAGGCGCCCTCCTAAATAAATGGGCCACATAACAAGTTAACACCTACAAGCTCGAGTTATCATTGGTGTGAACTCCAATCATTATCCCCATGTGGCATTCACGCCCTCCTCAACTCCTCACGTCAATCCAAGATGGAAGGTGCTCATTCGCTTGAAGGAGGTTCCAAGGAAGGGATGGGAGGTGCCTTTCCAAGGTGGAGGCCACCTCCCCGTCTCATTTACTCTAATTCGAGTTAGCTTGTGGAGCTTCACTCCAAGCTTGGTGTTAACTAGATTTTGATTGGAATTTGTCTCCTCCATGTGGCAATTCGTTTTAGACTAAGGTTGGCTTCTAATTTTATATATAATGAGGTGCTTGGCTCCTCATTCTCCATGGAGAGTTTGGCATAGAAACTCTGGTGGAATTTGTAAGCTTCTATTTGTTAATAAAATTATTGAGACTTTGGAGGTCATTTGATGGGCTTTTGGCATTGTGCCTTCATCATACATGAAGTAATATCTCTTTCACCCTACCCTTGTATTGCAAATTTGACTATTATGCTTATTGAAGACTAACAATCTAGTACTTAGGCTTCTAATCTTTTTGCATTGAGTGTTTGTGTCTTCAGGGAATTCATCTATTAGGAGCTCTCGGCATCTAATACCTTCACCATTCAAGTGTTTCAATTTTTCTAAGTATTTTGTTTGCAGGGTTGCGAGCTATTCCAGTTCTTTCTTGCCTTCTCCAACAAAGCTTTTTTTTTTTTAAACTCCTTTGGTTACCTAGATCTAAGAGCTGCCCTCTTCTAGCTCTCATTTTTCTCCTTGCCTCTAGTCCTAGTCTCATCTTGTTTCCCTTTACTGCTGCTGCCTTTCTTTTGCTGCTGTTGTTCCTTGTTTTCTGCTGCTATCTTCTTACTGCTGCTACCTTTCTTTTGCTGCTGCTTATCTTTGTTTTCTGCTGCCATCTTCTTGCTGCTGCCATCTTTGTTTTATGCTGCTGCTATCTTCTTCTTTTTCCCCTCATTCTACTCCAGCTTCATCCCTTTCGTCTATCTCCAAAAAAGAGCCCTAAAATAACAAAAAACACATCAAAAAACAATAAAAGTTTTGGTTACTAGTTAGTGGTTCCAAAAGCTAGTAGTTGCCTTTTCATTTCATTATTTTTTGCATTTGAAGTTTCAGTGTTAGATCTCATTTTGTTTAGTATTTTTATGTAGGATCTAGTCCATTCTTCATGTTTATTTCAATAACTAGATCTTGCATTTCACTTCTCATATTTTGCACTTGCATTGTTTGAAAGTTAGTTTCTTTATCAAGTTAGTTTTTACTTGCATTTGTCAAATCTCATAATCTCATAAAGTTTAAAAAAAAGCTTGCATTCAAAAAAGATTTGTCATTTAGCTATTTTTTTCCATTTATTAGTTTAGATCCTCGATTAATTGATTTATTTGCTAATAGCTAATGGGTGCTTGAGTGGATTGGACTTTTGTTTGTTGTAGGTTTTGAAGAGAAGGGAAACAAGCCCAAGGAGGAACCAAGGAAGAGACTTAAAGAACAATTTTCAAAGAATATCAAATCTAGAAACCAAGGAGAAGACTTAACCAAGAAGACAAAATTATACACATTCTCCTTTGTAAAAGCCCTTAAGGGCTTCTAGTTTTGATTTTTTATTTTCAGTTTCAAAAAGTCCTTACAAGGGTTTCATTCCCAAAGGCATTTGTACTCTCTTAATAAAAAGGCTAGGTGGGATAAGGCCTCCCACACTTTGTTTCTCCTTCCCCATTTGGGGAAGATTGTCTCATGTGTGCTTTAGTTAGATTTATTTCAAGTTTTCTAGATCAAAGTTTATTTTTGTACTTAGATTAACTCTCTTCCAAATTTTGACTTGAGCTAGCAACCTTGGGATTTCATCCCGAGGGCCACATTATTTTGTGGTAGCTTCTCTATCCCCATTAGACTCCTTGTCGAAGTTCAACTAGCTAGAATGTCTCAAGGACTGGTGGTTCTAGTGGTTGCCTTGTTCAGAGGTTGATCCCACCTTCTTGTTTATTTCTTAGTTAGTTGTTAAATTTGGCCTTAGAAAGATTGCACATGTTATTTTCTTTCATTAGTTGCTTCTATTCTAATAAAGAACAAAGCCTCTTGAACTTGAAATAACCCAAGTCAAGAGCACTCTCTGTCGGAGAGCATATTAAGTTTGCATTCCCCCTGCATTAGGCATATAGATTAAATAAGTCTCTTGAACCTTGTCATAAGACAAAGTCAAGAGCACTCTCTATCGGAGAGCTGAACTGTGTGCTTCAATAATCCTAAAACATTTCAACTCACACCCCCATTAATAATTTACCTTGGTTGCTATCCGACACCCGTATGCTCTGCCAACCTGAAAAGGTTGGGCTAGTACTCAGAAAGGTGTCAGATTTGATAAATTTCTATAACATAATAAAATTTTCACCCCACAACCAACGAACCGGCGTTGCTTTCGATAAATACTTAAAGTGCTATTCTGGGAGGTGGAGCCGGAGTGCCGTTGTTTAGACTTCGAGGGTGGTTTAAACATTGGACACTTACCCTCTTGATAACTGGACGATCCGTCAACTCATCGTGAATAACCACTAAAAGTATTTCTTCCGGTTGGACGTTTTATCCTTGTTTCTTGCCAACCTAATAATCAAGATGATTTAAAACTTTCAAATAAACCAAGATAATTTGCAAAATGATCTCACAAACATATCTTTCGAACTCTTGTATCAAGCAACCCAAGCACTCAGGCATTTTTTGACTCCATAAGGCACTGGTCCTTGATATCATATTTTTATTTGCTTATTATCTATCTGGAGTACTTATTGTTAATTTTCCATATGTGAGTGACTTGTACTTAAAGTTCTTCAAGTGGTTGTGCATCAAGTTATCTCGTATCTTGCATTGCAACGTGGATTTCTCATTTATCTTGTGTTTATTTTCGAATTACAAAGTTGTGATCTTTTCATCATTTAAAAAACTCCTAAACAACACCCATCCGCATCACCATACATCTTAAAACATTAAAACACATTGAGCCATAGTAAACTCTTTGTAGGGACTACCCCCCTTGGCTTCGTTAGGAGTTAGCCTAAACGGAGGAGCTGGGATTCAGGTGACAGTACCTGGCTCATTGCGTGCCCCCAAGGCCACACCTTCCCCACTTGTAGTGAGGGAACAGCTTTCGAAATATTTTTGCTACCGGTGTGCATCTCGGTAGACAACATCTTTGGCGCCGTTGCCGGGGACAAAGTTCAGTTCCCGAAACTTGAAGATTATGCTTCATTGACGACATCTGTGGGAGATTATATTGCAAATTCTTCTTCTCACATGGCAACTCCACGAAGGGACAGAGCCCTTGTCCTTTTGCAGATTTGAAGATCCTATTGGGTGTAGAGGTGAGCACACTCATTGGAAGGCTTTCAAGCTCACCTTGGCGACTCCACAGTTTGGTACGAGGTATGACTATATGTATGTTTCAGATTTAGTACCTCATTATTTGAATTTATGGATGATGATAAGGAGAAACCGCGTAATCTTCTGCACGAAGCTTTTGCCCCGCTAGATTTCTCAAATATCCGTGGATTTCCTAATGAATGCTACGACCATGAGAAGGTGCGTGACATTCTCCCAGAATTCCATGGAAATAGTGATGTTTCAGCCATCCATCACATTGCCTCTTACTGCAAATTGGTGGTTGATTTTAATGTTTATCATGAGGATGACCTTATGGTCGTTTTTGCTTTCACTTTGGAAGAGGATGCATTGAATTGGTTCTATGGTCTTTTGGATGAGTCCATAGACTCAGTGGCCAAGTTTATCGAGAGATTTCTCCTTCGCTGGCATGATGGAACTGTTGATGAGATTGAGAAACTTGCTAGAGAGTATGATGCCCTCATCCCTAGGGTCCATCTTGAGTTAGAAGAAAATATTGAAGATCTCATTGAAGAAAAAACACAAGTTTCTGAGCAGCTTCATGATGAAAAGTTAGAGCTGTCCCAAGTTCATGAACAGTCTTATTGTGAAGATTCAGACCTGCCTCAAGTCTATGCCACCAAAGATATTCATAAGCAGCTTTATGATGAAGATCAGCTCGATGGAAGATCAGCTTTATGATGAAGATCAGCTTGTCTCTCAAAATTGGCATGCGTGTGTTGAAGCCCAAAATGCAAACACACCAGCTGGATGACAACTCTCAGGAGAGAGGCCAATGTCACCACACTCCTCTCCTCTTCGCTTCAGGTTAGCTCTTCTCCAACTCTAGGGGGGTATCCCTAAGGTAGGATCGCTAAGGCAGGTGCAACGAAGGGCAAGGTGAATGAAGAGGCTGCCTTAGAGAAACAATAGTAACAAAAAGGGTTTTTTACTTGGGTGATGGGAAAGATGGGAGGATCAATGCTCGAGGAGAAGGCCAGTGCCAGTATATCAGAGGGGCGAATGGAGTCAAAAGAGGGTTTAAAGGGGCCTTGTGTCATATGTGACTGAGGGGGAATCCATGCTCAGTCTAGTGTTTGACAGACGAGAAAGAATACTTCTTCCTCTCTAAGTGCGGGAGGTGCACCATGCAAACCAAACATCAATATTGCACAATCAAATTGAATACAAAGATCAATACCTAAATTTACATGCTCACAAAGGGAAAGAGAAAGCAAATGCTAAGAGTTCTTCGCCAAAGGGAAAAAGAAAGTTGGCTGCTAAGAATCCTTCACCTTCCAACGTGGTGGATTGTCACCCTTCTATGGCCTCTTACACAATGAAAAGAAAATGCAGAATCTGGAAATGTATTCACACTTATCTAAAAACTCACAAGAAGCTGCCAAGATAACGCTCAGTTTCCCAAAGAGGCCCATAATATTTTTCATTAAAGGTCACAGGGAGAAAAGGTCCCAAGTTTTTCCATGCGGTTACAATGAAGGAGGCGGCTTTTATAGGCAAAAAACCTCTTATGAAAAGAAAAAATAATAAAATATGAGGAAAAGGTGAAATTCACTTTTTTCTCCACTAAAGTCGACTACATGACTGAAAACACTTTATTAATGCAACTGTCACTTAGGTAATCGTTGCATATCCATGAAACTACTCGCCCACCGTAAGAGTTGCCTTCTTTTTCGAAATTGAAGCTCTCCGATGGGCCATGCAAGAAGCAATCTTTAGATCTGCTGGTCGTTGAAACCCTGCGAAACCGTGAACACCTACAGCAAGAGCCGGACCTCCGAGTAACAGCTACCAAGATGATACACCGGTCATAGGTAGACAGCTCATCAAAATGGAAACCTTTATGGATCTTTAGCCAAGTGTAAGTGTTGTATTCGGCTATCAATAGCGTGAAGCGCCCAGCTCAGACTTATGGCTGCCAGGCAGAAAGCCTCCAATGCGGATTAAAAAAAAGGAGCTGCTCCAAAACAAATAAACTCCACGTAATTGCTATCAGACACTGAGACCACCAATGCAAACGGTTGCCACGGGAGATGCCCTTATCTACCATAAAACGCGACTTCTGGCCAGTTCTAACTTCGGTTTGCTTGTTAAAGAAATTGCCGAATCTCTCGATTTAGGGCAAACACGATACAAAATATCAATCGGCCCCAAAAAGAAAACACGTTACTTCACGCCAATTAGCTGTAACTTCTGTCGTGCTAATGAATTGATGAAGCCCCGAGCTTTTAAATCCTCGATCGGTTGTCAATAAACTCGGTGAGCTAGTGAATGAGTGACGCTGCGAGTTTAATCTCCATGCAATTGGCGACCAAAACGATACGTGGCCCGTGAACTGCTCCAAAACCCCCAATCAGTGATCGGCTGCCAATAGTTCAATTATGCCTGCCTCTGCCGAATCGGCTGTTAATGGCGTGAATGCAAACTGCGGGTACACACTGTCTTCGTAGAGATCACCCCGTCAGACATGACATACTCAGTAAATCGCGTCTGGAGGGCCACTAAATTTTGACACATCTTCAAGGAAAGAAGTGGTGGACCTTTTAAAGATAGCTTGGCAAACTGAACATAATCACCCAGTTTGCCTAACTCGGTTGTTTGCTAAGAACCTGTTGAAACCCGAGCTTTTCTTCTTTGTCGATAAAAGAAATCGTGTTGGCTGCCAACCACATGTGGGTCATAACCTCCGGTGACAAATTCATTGAATCTTCGGGCCTTGGCGTGATTTTAACCTTGCCTCAATCGACTGGATGCCAATGGAGACAGGTGACATGCAATCGGTGATCACGGCTAGAAATCGTATTAACACCATGATATTTTAGCGCGTGATGGTGACGATCATGCTGAGACTGGAAACTGAGCATATCCGATTGCCTTTTGCAGCTTTAAATTTCCATGTAAAAAAAAATTGGGGGCCATGATTTCATCAATGCATCTCTGCCCCGTTTCTGCATTCACCAATCCATCTCAATGTCTAGGAAGAAGAACATTCAGAATCTGAAGCAGGAGGCATAAACTGAAATTTCTTTCTGAAAATAACTCTTGGCCTTTTCAATTTGTCTTTGTCTGCAGGCAAAGAAAATCTCTGTTAATGAGAGAGGGAAGCAATTTGGGTCTCTGTAATGTCTAGTTTCAGCATCTGCTCCTGTTTCTCATGTTGCAACTCTTTGCTGGCCCTTCTTAACTCCACCATTTCTACTTCCAATTCTCTTAAAGTCTGCAGTTCCTTCTCGATCTCAAATTTATTTTCAGAAAACTCTTTCTCAGCATCTTGAAGAACTGTAACTTGTTGTCTAAGCATGACAAGTTGCTCCTCTGCCTGCATAAATTCTGGACCAGAACATCAATTTGCTGCTAAATAAGGCACCACATTCAAAGTTTTATTTGACAAAATGAACACGATCCTGAATTTCATTTTCCTTGACAAAATTCCGTAGCTGCGTTTCTAAATTTGTGCATTTAACTCATTACAATCTTCACAATACACAACACCAATACAGTGTCCCCACTGATCTGTCACAGGTACAACATTCTCTCTGAAAAAACGTATTACAACTTTGCACTGCAGGCTCGCAGGTGATGGATTTGCTTCCAGGTATGGTAGCATTATTTTCTCTACAGGATCCTCAAGTGAAACCCTTTCTAGAAAATATGGACTAAGGCGGTTATCAGTAAATCCAAGGATGGCCTGAAGGTGCACAACAGCCTGCCAATCAGAAATTTGATCTTGGATGTTTGTCTTCAAGTGACCACCCATGTAAAAACAGGAGGTAACAACCTACAAAGTCTTCTTTATTCACAATTGCAAGATAAAACAAATACAAGATAGGTCTGCTCCAAACTCCAACTAGAGAAAATAGGAGTGGGAAGCCGTGCTTTTATTGAGTATGAGGGAGAGGAGGGCGCACTAGCTTGAGTAGAGGAGGGCGAAATTTAGGAGTGAGTGGTGCCATGAGTGAAGACATGAAAGGGGCTGCCTCCTCTATTTGGGCTGTCCAAAATGCAGCCCAAGTAGTGCCATAAAATCAGCTGCAATATCCATGATGTAAGGGACCCTCTCCCTTGGGAAATGCGCCCCCCTCATGGGGAAATGCACCCCCCTAAGTGGGGAGATGAGCCCACTTATATAGCTGCCCAAAATTCTTTCTATATGCTCTCTTACACTTCCACTATTATAGCTGATCCAAAACTAACCTCAAATCCCACCAATTTTGGATTTTGATTTTTCATAATTTTTCATTTTTTTTTTTTGGCTATAAGTGAAAAATAGATGACCCAACTACTTAGGAAAGTGGGTTTGGGGGTATAGTGGGCGCTCTAAGCTTTAAAATGAGCACCCCCATGGCAAAAAAGACACCTAGACCACACTTTTACATGATTTTCAATTTTTTTAATTAAACCATTAAAAAATGGCTTAGATTTATGGAAAAATATGTTTTTCTCGGAATTAATAAAAAACTTAGGGGGACCTAGCACATGTCCATACGACTCAAAATTAATGTCTAGCATGTTCATATACATTGACCCATGGACTTTAATAACCCCCTAGGCCTATCCACCTCACCAGGCATTCCAGCTTTGGAGGAGCAGGAGAAAAACTCAAAAATTATGTTATGCAAAAATTCAAGACATAATTAATATGTGAAAAAACTCCTTGGAATACCCGACTTGATCGACAAGTCCTAGGAATCCAAGTCCTTTACAAAAATACCATGCTAGCACATTTTATTACAAACCCCGCAGGGCATGGACATGTGAAGAAAAAATAAAAAAGGGCCCTTATAAAGGCCTGATGGACTTCAAAACACTGCTAATGAACATGAAACATGTTCAACATTGCCCGCTCACTTGATAGTCCAACTAAGTACAACTTAGCTGGTAACAGGAGGTTGAAAAATATGGCTTCAGAACTTAAGGGCATCCTACATGTATAAGGCCAAGCATCTCCAATTGGGATATCTGAAGAAGCTAGTGAGGGTCTAGGTCCCTCAAATCTCATAGTATATGGGGCCGCAAAAGATGAAGTGCTCCTTGATCTCGACCTCCTGGAGCTGGCATGGCTGGCAGGTCCTGTCAAATCAATCAACTTGGTGGTTTGGCACTACCCAAAGCCTAAGAAAGCCCACTCTAAACTGTCCTAAGGGAATGCGAAGAGGGTGCATCCAGTGGTGGATAGTATACTGAGGTTGAACAATGAGTCTATCACTCAGCTCCATGAAGTGCTCAGTGTCGAATGCCATATTTGGGCATCACCCATCCTGAGGGTTAACCCAAGTGATCTAGATAAACTATCTGTAGATGTCATTCCTAATGATCTTGTTCAACTCTTGTCTGAGCGGTAGAAGGTTTCCAGGTGCACCTGTTACCAACTATTTTGTACCCTAGTTGGACTTCTTGTGAGCCACCAGTTTCATGAACATGTCGAGTGTTCATCATCAGTGTTCAGAAGTTCAAAAGACTTTTTCAAGGCCAATTATGGCCCCTTTTGTAATAACTACATGTCCAAACCCCCATGGGGGAATTGTAATAAGTTGGTCTAAGCATGGTCATTTTGTAAAAGGCTTGGCCTACCTTAGGTTTAGCTATCAAGGGGATACTCTAGAGTGTTTTTTTCGTTATGAATTATGCGTTGTGCTTCAGTGGCGTATAATTCCTGAGTTTTTCACTCATACCTCCAAAGCTGGAGTATTTACTATGGTAGTCGAACCTAGGGTGGTTATTAAAGTCTATGTGTCTATGTATTTTTCATATGCTAGACATCAAAATTGAGTCATATGGACATGCACTAGGTCCCTTAGGATTTTCTGACATTTCCAATAAAAATATTTTTTCCCATTTAACGGGGTTTTTTAATGATTTAATTAAAAAAATCAAAAAGTGATAAAAGTGTGGTTAGGAGGTTGTTTTTGCCATGGGGTGGCTCGTTTTCTAACCTAGAGCACCCACAAAACCCCTAAACCCACTTTTACTAAGTTTTGAGTGAATATTATTCACTTTAATAAAAATTCTCTCGAAAATCATTACGGAGAATTATTTAATTAAAATAATAAAGTTTGAAGAAAAATCAAATTCTCTAAAATTGAGGGATTTGAGTCAAATAAAGGCCCAGTCCAGTTGGAAATCACTATCGAAGGCTAATCCAATCGACTCAGATCAGTATTGGAGCACTGCGAGCTATCTCTCCTTGGGATTTGTGCCCTCCTTCATAGCTTGGGCAACTTTCCTTGTTGGCTCATTGTTATTCGTTGGGAGTGGTTTACTATGCTAAGAGGGGCGCCCTCATGTGATGTGGCTGCCACCTCTTCATATTAGCGCCTACCTTATGCTAGTTAGGTGCTAGTTTAAGATTTGATCACTCCTCCTTTCATGGATGCGCCCCCCCTCAAGCCCTAGATTCCTTCTAGAACTCGCCCTCTTCTCTTCTTTCTCTATAAAAGCAAGGCCGAGCTCCATTGTTGAGTGTGGATTAGCATCAAACCTTTGCTCATGTAATACATGATATTTTGTAATAAGATTTTGTTGGTACTTTGGAGGTCAATGAGGTGTGCAAGATCCATCATTGTGAAGCATGTCTTTGGTTGAGGTATAATTTTGTTTAGCTTTCATATACTTACTGCTTTGAATTTGTGGATTTATTTAGCTGAGAAGGCTTCTGAGCCCATAGAAGCATACATTCATAGTCTTTGAGTTGTTTGCTTTTAACATGTTAGTGAAAAGATAGGGAGTAGTATGCGTAATCAGTTCTACAATTACTCTTCATAATTTTTCATTACTCCATGTGTTCTAGATTTAATCCATTTGTTCTTGTAAGTGTATGAGAGTTTTTGCAGGATTCAAGTTGATTTGGAAGCGATCCTAAGTTGGATTTTCTTCCTCTCCAACAACAAGAACACATTGATACACATGCTAACAAGTTGGTTTTGCAGATATTCATAAGCCTTCATAATCCTCAAGCTTGGGATTGGTTCCACTTTTCTCACCATTTAAAGTCAAATCAAACTCTTTTTCCCTATTTTTGTTTACAAAAAGCAAGTAGATTTGAATTTAAAAGCTTCATTTCTAGAATTTATTTGTTTTATTACTAGATCTAAAAAGAGCTTCAAGATATTCATAAGTTAGATCTATTTCATACTAAGTAAATGTAGCAATTTTATTGAACATTTTTTCAAGTACTAGAGTGAAAAAAAAAATTATGTATATATATGTACTAATACATTAACAATTTTTTAGTGTTTGCTGGTTTTTCATGTTTATCTTACAGGAAAGCGAGGAAAAGAAGCTTTCTCGAAGCATAAACTCATAAAAAATCCCTTTTCTTCAACCCTTTGCTCTCCCTCAGCTTTTCCTAAAGCTTAAAGTCTCTTGAATCTCGCAACTTTTGTGGATCAAGAGTGTTCTCTATCGAAAATTTAACTAAATTGTAAATTATTAATAAAAGAAGCAAGTGGGATTACGGCTCCCACACCCCTCTTCCCCCATTTGGGGGAAGCCTGTATCTATCCCTTATTTGCTTACAGTTTCACATATTACATAGTTAGATCAATAGCATGTTAGATTAGTTTCTATTTTGCAAAAGAAAATCAATTGAAGTTACTTGAAAGTTTCCCTTTTTTTTCAAAATTGCAAAAAGTTTGAATTTTCCAAAATTTTCATTTTACATGATTAGTTAGTGTCAAGTTTTATTAATTTAAATCTTTACATATTTTTGTTTTTTGTTAAGTTATTAAGTATCATCAAAATCTCTTGAATCTCGCCATTTGCGGATCAAGAGTGCTCTCTGTCGGAGAGTCTTTTCTTTTTTTGCTTAAAATCTCTTGAATATCGCTCTTAGCGGATCAAGAGTGTTCTCTATCGAAGAGTCTAACTTAACTTTAAAAATCTCTTGAATCTCGCCATTTTCAAATCAAAAGTGCTCTCTGTCGGAGAGTCCAAACTAGAACGAACATTTCGCCCACTCTATGTATGCTCTACCCATCGCAGGCTAGTCTGAGCTTTGGGATATCAAAAGCGGTAGTGTTGCAATTATCAAATTTTTCACATTAAGCTAATTCATTCACACTAATAAAAACAAATCCCCTTTAACCAACGAAAATCCGACGTTGCCTCGTTAGTGATCGAAAATGGGGAAATTTTGACTAAGGAAGCGGGAACAACTGGGAGGAAACCTCAGAGCACAGTTAGGCTACACCCTTGTTGGTGTAGTGTTGATCACCACTCTCGAGAATCCATTCCAGCCCACATGTACTTTTGTACAAAGCCACTTAGATCACATTCCGGACATATTCCCTGTACCGCAAGGTATATCGAGAATCCCCTCATCCCACAAGTAATCAACTCATGCCATAAAATACATAATAAAATAAACCAAGAGCATTCGCACAATAGTTCTTTCAACACTTTAAAACAGACAGTGACTCCATTAGCACTAGTCTTTCATCAACAACAATATTTTGCAAGTCTTTTGCTTTTTATCTATCTTAAATTGTTGTTCATTTTATGATATCATGTTGTGGATGTTATCTTGATTAAATTGGCGAGTGAACTTGGTTTAAATTTGCATCAATTCAAAAAACTCTTAAAACAACATCCATTCCAATCACTTGAACATTAACTAAAAGCCTAGAAACCTTTTCTTTTAGTAGGGTCTACCCCCGTTGGCTTCGTTAGGAGTTTGCCTAAACAAAGGAGTCGGGATCAAGTGACAACACCTGACTCTTTGCTTGCCCCCAAGGCCACACCGAGCAGCTTCGAAAGATTTATGCTGCGCTTACCCCCCAAGTGTGCATCTCGATGGCAACAGCACCTAAGCAATATCTTAATGGAGGGAGTCAATTCATATGAATGCCCACTGACTCCAAAAGATCTGAGACCCCCGCAAACAATCCTTGAGCCCGACCAAAGGGGATGGATGATGCTAAAGTCTCTGAAGACCAATATGCGAAGCATGGGTATCGGTCCTGTTATCAACTGATTTGTACAATAGTTGAAACCTTATTGAGCCGCCAGTGTTGGAACACATCAGTGTTCACTTCCAGAGTATCTGGGTTTCATTGTATTTGGGTATAGCCAGTTTTGGCTAGCCAGTTTTGTTTTTCGAGTCGACATGACCATGGCCCCATGGGGGTTTGTATCAAAGTGTGCTAGTAGGGTCTGAGTGGCTCGGTCTCCCATGACTGGATTAAACAACTAAGGTATTCCAGGGAGTTTTTTCACCGTCAGATTATACTTTGCTTCAGGCGAAATATAATCTCTTGGTTTTTTTCCCGCTTCCTCCAAAGCTGGAATGCCCGATTTTGGAAATTTGGCCATGGGGGGTTATTAGGGTCCAACTATAATGTATAAACCTACTAGACACTATTAGAATAGGTTTTGGTCATGTCCTAGGTCTCTAGGACCCCCAGAAAAAATTTCGAAAAAATTTTACCGGACGCGTCGAAATTGGGGTTTTTAATTATTTAATTATTTTTAAATTTTAATTAAATTTCTCTATAGTTTAAATAGAGAAATTTGAGTCTGTAATATGTCAGTCATCCGGGGTCCGTTTTCAGTGTTTGATGGCTCGTTTCATAAGCCAAAAATCACACATGACCCATGGAGCAGCTAAACCCAACTTTCGGATGTCAATTCCGCCCCGTAATTAATATTTTCTCTGAAAAGTCATTTACAGAGAAATTATTAATTAAAATAATAAAATTGATTATTTTGGAGATAATCCAAATCTCTCCAAAATTAATCAATTTGATTAAAATAAAGGGCTAAATGACATGGCAATGAGCATTTAGGAAGATTCCAATCAACTCCAAGCCCATCCAGTCACCCATCCAGTCACCAGCAAAGAATCTCCTCAAGCTAGTTCGCCCTCCTTCATGGGAAAATCGATTTAGTGATGTGTCAGTCATTGTTTGGGTTAATGGTTTGCATTTAAGACATGAGATGGGCGCCCTCATGACTCACACCATCCACCATAGCTTGGCTCCTTCACAATTCGAGTTTTACCTACCAGACTACCACATGTCTCCACCATGCTAACTCGCCATCTCCAAAGCCCTCACGTCATCCCTATTTCCTCTCACGTGAACCTTAGTTGGATCCTTGTTATTGGTTAATGCAAACACGAGTTAGCTTGGCTCTCATCTAGATTCGAGTTAGCACCTACCTTACCACGTGTTCTCTCACAAACAACTCGCAATCCTTACCTAGCTCACGTCAATCTCATGTAGATCCACGCCTTTCCTTGTTGTTGCTTGTTCATTGGTTAGTAGATATGTTGATTGGCTTGGCTTTGGATCAAAAGCGAGTTAGTACCTACCTCTACAACGTGCCATCCAATGAACTAGCAACCAACTCGCATTTACCCTAATTCCTCACGACTTCCCTCATGCAAACTCGTGTTTATCCTTGTTGTAGCTCGTTGGTTGGTTGTTGATACTCCCTATGCTTCCATTAGAGTCGAGTCTTGCCACATATGCCTTCAACCTACCACCAAACTCGACTTTGATTATTCCTTAGCATGCCAAGCCCTCCCTTGATTGGAATTCGACCTATGCAATTGCCAAATTCGACCTAGGGTTTAGGTGTTTAGTTTTAGTATAAAGAGAGGCTCATTAGGAGCTATTATCGCATGGTCTTTTATGCAAAGAAACTCTGAGCAAATGTATCTGGAATTATATTTAATAAAGTTGTGACTTTGGAGGTCAATTTCTTGGGGGCTCTTGGTGGCCATGCTTCATTGCATTTCTTGAGGTGATATTGTGGCATCTTTTCATATGTTTATGGCTATTTAGTTTTGATTTATATGCTTAGAAGGCTAACAATCTAGCACATGCATGTATATCTTTTCTATTCACTTAAATCATATGTTGTTTGCAAGTATTGCTAATGGTTTTGTGAGCTTTTGCAGGTTCTCCTTCACTCCATTTTTTGGCCAAAGATCTCTACTTGTTAAGCATTAGCAAAGGAAGAGTCTCTTGTTTCACCATCAACCACTTTCAAAAGCAAATATCTTGGTTTTAAGCTTATATCTTCAAGCCCATACTCACTAGATTAGCCTTTCTCACCCACTCGTTTTGTCCATCCTCATCTTCTGCAAACCATCATCCACTTCCTTGCCCTAGGTTTCCTCCTCCTTTCGTTTTGCTCCTTCTCATCCTAGTTTCCATCTCCCCTTCATTCCCCTCGTCTCTCCCTCCTTGTCTCCCTTTGTCCAAGCCCCTTTGGATCCTCTTTTTTCTCCTACAATCCATTCGTCCACCTCCAAAGTGCCCTAAAAACACACAAGAAAACCAAAAACGAATTGTCAAGTTGATCAATAATTTCATTCTTAGTTTGCAAAAGTTAATGGTTAGAGTTGTTTTGTTTTGAAAGGGAGTTATTTAGTTAGATCTTATGCATTGAAAAGATAGTTTTAAAAGGCATCCTAGATCTCAATCAAACACACTAGTATAGCTTGCATCGTTTTAGTCTTAGTTTCCATTTCAAAGATAGAAAAAATTTCATAAAATCTCATAAATTTTTTACATCTTAGATCTCATTTCTAGCATATTTAGGACACTTTTTGTTCGCTGGTCCGTTTCCCCATATAAACATTTTCGAACAAAATTTCATGCTTTCACATGTTAGAGCTTAGTTTTCATTACTAGACTTGGTAGCATTTCAATTTTATTTGATTTCTAATCTCTAATGGGTGCTTGTTGAGTGCTTTTTCTAAGCTTTTGTAGGTCCATTTTTTGAAAGAGAAGACGAAATTTGTGAAGCATATTCGAAGAAGAGCATGCACATGCAAGGAGAAGATCCAAACCAAGCAAGAAACCAAAACACAATCTCCTTTTTGTACTAGCCTTCAAAGGCTTCCAGGTTTTATTGGCAATTAGTTTGTTTATCTTAAATCTCTTAAAAAGACCTTTCAAAGGATTTTCCCTTGAGGCACTTGTAATTATCTAATAAGACTTTCAAGTGGAGGAGGCCTCCACTTTTTGGGTCTTCTTCCCCATTTGGGGAAGGGTGTTGGGTCTTTTGGTTGGTTTTAGCTTAGATTTATATTTTCATGCTTTTAGTTTAAATTTTGTTTCACATAAGTTATCTTGCTTCTCTTCCAATCCTTGACCAGAGAATAGCTAACTTTGGGATCGTATCCCAAAGGCCACATAGTCTTGTGGTAGCTTCTCGCTCCCCCATCAACTTCTTGTGGACATCCAGCTAGCTGGAAGGTTTCCAGGATTGGTGGCTTCTAGTGGTTGGTCTTGTTCGGAGATCAATCCCACCTAGTAGTTTAGAACTTGTGTGGTAGAACACTAGATTTCTTTATCTTACAAGCATTATTGTTAGTAGAAATTTTTATCTTGTCGATCAATACTATTGTTCAAATCTGCTCCAAGTTAAATATACTGCTATTACAGTTTTTGCTTCTTAAAATAAACCAAAGTCTCTTGAACTTGGCCAAATCCAAGTCAAGAGCACCCTCTGTCGGAGGGCATTTTAGTTTCTTGCATTTCCCTGCATTAGGCATTGTTAATCTAGCAAGTCTCTTGAACTGCGGTCATAAGATCGAGTCAAGAGCGCTCTCTGTCGGAGAGTTGAACAGGGCTTTCTAATAATAAAAACTTTCCACTCACACACCCCTAATTAATTTATCTTGGTTTGTCCTACACCCGTATGCTCTGCCAACCGGAAACAGTTGGGCTAGTACTCAGAAAGGTGGAAGACTTGATAATAACGATCGATAAATTTAACTAAAATTTTTACCCACAACCTCAACCAAGGCAAAATACTGTTCTTCCCGCGAGGGGTGGCGCCGGATTCCCACTGTCAGACTCAGGGGCGGTTCAAACATTGGACACCAATCCTTATCGAATCTGTGTGCTTCCGACATGTCATTCAGGGTTGCCAGTATCTTTCTTGGGTAGGGTTCTACCATCTCTTGATACCTTTGGTTTTAGCCTTAATAAACAAGACAATTAAAACTTTTAATTTACCAAGATAAGCTGCATAACGTTCTCACAAATTTTCCATTTCAAGCACTTGTGTCAAGTTTACAATCGCTTTTATTTTCTGACTCCATAAGGCACTGGTCCTTTATCCTATATTTTGTTTGCCTAAATATCAAACATTGGAGTATTTGCTTATATTTACATAAAGTGATCTGTTTATTGCCCCAGTGTATCTTTCATCTTGTATGTGCAACGTGGATTGCGTTATCTTGTCTCATTTTTTAATTTTCATAATTGTCTATCATTCAAAGAAAACTCCTAAACAACACCCATCCGCATCACTACATCCAAAACACATTAAAAAACACATAAAGAGCCTTAGACAACTCTTTAAATAGGGACTACCCCCCTTGGCTTCGTTAGGAGTTTTGCCTAAACGGAGGAGCTGGGATTCAGGTGACAGCACCTGGCTCATTGCTTGCCCCCAAGGCCACACCTCTCCCCACTTTCCAGTGAGGGAGACAGCTTTTAAAAGGTTTCTGCTGCTGGTGTGCATATTGGCGGACAACAGGTCCCACCATTTCGCCGAGTCAGCAAAGCTCCAAATGCAGTGCACAAAAGAGACCAGATTGAAAATCGTCTCAACTCGAAAGGGTCGGGCTCCAAACTCTGCTAGGATGATGTCATAAGTAATTGTCTACTTGCATCTAATGATGTGTCAAAGGAGAAGCATCTAAACTCTCTCTGTTGAGGACCAATCTGACTAAAGCAATCCAAGTCCCCAAATCTAAGAACCATAGATAAGGTAAGGTCAAGATAATTTTATTAATGTCCAACCAATGAACACAAAAGTAGCTCAATGGGACTAAAGGATACATCCAGTATGAGTACAATGTGCGAGTGCAAACACAGCTCCTAGAAAATGCCCAAACTAAGATAAAATAAAATAAAGAAAGATACAAGCAGTAGTACAGCCTCATAAACATGTATATATCCATGTCAAAGGTACGGAATGCAAAATACAAAGTGAGTTTGTCCAAGACTGGACGACTCAAACAACTGAAGATCCTCAAGATCCTATCAAGAGAGAAAGATCGCATGAGAGAGCTGAAGAAGAGTCCAGTGATGTTAAGATCTCTTGGGTCTGATGATCGAGGGCAAGGGGGGGAGAACAAGGAGTCAACTCGCTATCGGAGCTCTCCGGAGCCGTCGAGGTGTCTGACTGTATGACCCTAGGGGGGATGTAGAAGTGAGGAATACTCCTAGCATCCAAGGCTTACGGAAAGAAACTCCGAATAGATCGTTCACTAGTCCATTCAGGCTATGAGGGAATTTGACGGGAGGGAGGCGCCCCGCTCTGGATTCATCTGAGCTTAATCCCTCTTACACTCTGAAAATGAATGGACTAATGTATCTCGATAAAATCAATCAGTCTCCCAAAGGGGGAGGTTGGGGGAGACTCGAGGTCTCACCACTCTACTGTTGGAGGTACTTTGGGGCTTTGCCTACCGCTTATTGGTCTGATTTGACGGATCAACACTAAAATAAGAGATGATATGGGGAACCTCCAGCAATTAAATGATGAAAATGCACGATATATCAGAAATAGCAGAACATAGAAGGGATTTATTGATCGCAGGCCACTTCGAGGGGGCAACCTCCTTTGAGCAAGCTCAATACAAATAACTTGTAGATGTCTTCATTTGACTCAACATGTACTTATATACTAAGTCTAAGCTAAACAACTATTACTCCCTATGAATGTGGGATAGTACAATATACTCACGGGACGACTTACAAAGCATATGCGTCCAACAACAATATACTAACAACGTGGGATAATACAATATACTCACGGTACGACTTACAAAGCATATGCGTCCAACAACAATATACTAACAAAGTAAAGAGAAGGGTTGACACGGGTTCCTAACATCCCCTCCCCCTTAGAAAAAGCTTTGTCCTCAAAGCTTTAGATGTGGAAATTGTTGTTGAATCTGAAGGAGTGGTTCCCATGTAGCATCCTCTGGTTGCATTCCGTGCCACTGAATTAATACCTCTGTGATGGATCGAGAGCGAAGCTGATGAGTGCGCCTATTGAGGATGGCCTCCGGCTCCAAAATGATGGATCCTTCATTATCCAGTTCTGGTAAAACAGTTCGTGCTCTAATGTTGGTGCCAAGAATTTTCTTTAGACAAGAGACATGAAAAAATATTGGATGAATGCGGGAAGGAGGAAGTTCCAATTTATAAGCAACGGATCTTCTGAAGAACCTTATATGGCCCATAGAACTTTGGAGCCGGTTTATGACGCCCTTTGAGTTTCAGGGAGGATTACTTGTAAGGTTGTAGACGAAGAAAAACCATATCATCTACTTGAAAAGTGCACTCAGAACGGTGTTGATCGGCTTGTTGTTTCATTCAATTTCTTGCCATGTGAAGATTGTTCTGCAAAATGCGAAGAATATGATCTCGGGTTCGAAGAACCGTGTCAACTGCCTAAACTGGTGAACTGCTAGGGATGTATGGAAGAAGAATTGGCGGTTCCTAACCATAGACTGCTTCATATGTAGTCATTTTAGATGCAGTGTGGTAGGAGGTATTGTACCACCATTCAGCGAGAGGGAGCCACTTTTCCCACTGATGTTGTTGTTCGGAGGTGAAGCAACGAAGATAAGTTTCCAAACATTTGTTGATAACTTCAGTCTGACCATCTGTTTGTGGGTGATACCCTAAACTCATCTTCAATTTGGTGCCAGTGTGGCGAAATAGTTCTGTCCAAAAATGACTAGTGAAAGTTGCATCGCAATCTGAGACAATGGAAGAAGGGATTCCATGAAGACGGAAGATCTGGTCCAGGAAAATCTGTGCAACTGAGGAAGCGGTATAGGGATGTCTGAGGGCACAAAAATGACTATATTTGGAGAAGCAATCAACCACAACCAAAATCACTGTCTTCCCTCCAGATTTAGGGAGCCCTTCAATGAAATCCATAGAAATATCTGTCCAATTCCGTGTAGGGATGGGTAAGGGTTCGAAAAATCCCGAAAGGAGTGTCGTTTCACCCTTGTTGCGCTGGCATGTATCACATTTAGCCACCATCTATTGAATTGTCCTTTTCATTCCCTTCCAAAAGAAGTTACGTCGTGTCCACTCATACGTTTTGAGGAATCCAGAGTGCCCTGTCGATAGAGAAGCATGGAGTTCATAGAAGACAGCCTGTTGAAGATCCGTGCCCTGGGGAAGCACCAAACGACCCTTGTATCTCAGGGAAGCACCATCCCAAGAGTAATGCGGTACAGCAAAAGGGTTGTTGGCCAACCGTTGGATGATTTGAGATAATGAGGAGTCATTGACATAGCTCTGCTGAATAGATTGCAACCAATTTGGAATAGGAATAGAAATAGCTGAAAGAGAAACTTGGTCATCAAATGTGCGAGAAAGAGCATCCGCCATAAGATTGTCCTAACCCTTCTTGTAAGTGATCTCATAGTCATAACCTAAGAGACAGGACACGTCCCAGGGGGTCCCCGTGTCTCGTGGGCCACGTTTGGGCGCGGACACGCTGGCCCCACGTGGGGGACACGTAAATTTTCGTGTCCTGAAATCGGGACACGCGTGTCCGAATTCTGCGCGACGTGGGGAATTTCCAGGACACGTTTTTAGCGAAAAAGTGCGCCCGCGTCTCCATAAAACCGACTTTTTTGTTATTGTTTTGTCATTTGCTAATTGATGGGAGTGTGAGGGAGAGCTAGAGTGAGCCCAAAGTCAGTTTTTTTGCAGGTGAAGGAGATTCAAGAGTGTTTTCTTGCAGGTGGAGGAGATTCAAGTGTGATTTCACCATCAAGATTGAAGGAAAATGTCTCAACCAGCTAGGGCAGCAGGTAGAGGGCAAAGGAAAGGGAAGAATGCCCCATCTATTCCCTCTCGTCCTATTCATCCTCCAAGCACATCCCCTTCTGCTCCTAGTAGTGCTCCAACCGGTTCTAGTGAAGCTCATCCTCATTATAGCCATGCTTTGGCAAAACAACAAGCACAAGAGAAGAAATACCCTTTGTGGAAGTATGTGACTGTTGGAGCGAAGCTTGGTGGGGGAGGCAATGTGTGTTGGACTTGCAATTTTTGCAAGCATGAATTCAAGAGCACCTATTACCGGGTTAAAGGCCATTTGTTGGCCCTCCCTTGTGGGATTTCTTCATGCAAAGCTGTGAGTGTTAACCAAAGGAGGGAGATGGAAAGAGAAGACCATGTTGGGGTAGGGAAGGTGGCTGCAGCAAGCAAGACATTTCATCGTGAGGATCCTCTTCCATTCTTGAGGAAACCCTCTAGCACTAGGAGTGGGGTTGATGCTATTGCTTATCCAACAAGAAAGAGGCCAAGTTCAAAAGGTCCAATGGATAGGATTTTCCAACATGAGGCACGAGAAGAGGTAGACCTCTCCATTGCATTTTTCTTCTACCTCAACTTCATCTCATTCAATGTTGCACGGTCACCATTGTACTTTGAGATGTGTCGATCTATAATGGAACGAGCTCCAAATGGTTATGTGCCTCCTAGTTCAGAAAAACTTAGAACCACATTGTTGGTTAAGGCAAAGAAGGAGGTGGATAAAATTATTGATCCAATTAAATCAAAATGGTCCACATGGGGTGTTAGTATTGTTTCTGATGGATGGACGGATCCAGCACGCCATCCACTCATCAATTTCATGGTGTCTTCCACAAATGGACCGGTGTTCTTGAAAGCGGTAGATGCTCTTGGGAAATACAAGGATGCACAATATATGGGTGATTTGTTCATCAAAACCATTGAAGAAGTAGGTGTTGATTCTTGTGTACAAATCATCACGGACAATGCACCTGTTTGCAAGGCTGCTGGCATGATTGTGGAAGCTAAACATCCACAGGTATGTGATTGTTAATTTACTCATTTATTTGAAATTTTGAGCTGTTAGTAACTTAGTAGTTAGTAGTTAGTTGTAGTCTTGTAGAGTCTAGGAGTCTAGACTCAATGACTCATTTATACTTTCTTTTATTGATCTTACAGGTATTTTGGACACCTTGCATTGTCCATTCTTTGAATTTAGCACTGAAATCTATTGCTTCAGATGTGCCATGGATTGGCAAACTTATTGAGGATGCACGCCATATCCGCAACTTTGTACAAAACCACACCAATGCCCTCACAATCTACAAAGAGTACACAAATCTTTCATTGTTGAAGGTTGCAGATACTCGGTTTGCTTCCTCATTCATCATGCTCAAGAGATTGAGAGAGGTAAAAACCGCTCTTGGGTCCATGGTGATTTCAGAGTTTTGGGCTTTTTGGAGAAAGTCGGATCAGAATGCTTCACAAAAGGTGAAGGACACAGTATTAGATGATGGTTGGTGGGATAGGGTAGTCCTTAGCATCAAGATCATGGAGCCAATCATTTCTTTGTTGCGGTTTGCAGACACGGACCAGCCCATCCTAGGAGATGTTTATGAGGGGTGGGATTCCATGATTGAGTCCATGAGGACCATTGTTATGGAGAATGAGTGTGCTGAGTATGAGACATCGGCAGAGAACTTATGGTCCATCATACAGGGCATTCTTATCTCCAGGTGGGATAAGAATTGCACACCTTTGCATTGCTTGGCCCACTCATTGAACCCTAGGTTCTACGCTCAGGATTGGCTCAGTGGTGGGTCGGGGCACTCATCCAGAGTCCCTCCTCACATGGATGGAGAGATCTCAGAGGGGAGGAAGATAGCATTTAGACGGCTACTTCAGGATAGAGACCACCTTGAGGTGGTGGAGGAGGAATTTTATGAGTTTTCTAGTGGCACCGGGAGATTTGGAGGATATGAGGTGATTAGAGACATGGGGGTTAAGAAACCCCTTGTTTGGTGGACAACTCATGGAGCAACATGCCCTATTCTACAAAAGATAGCCTTGAGGGTCCTCTCTCAAGTTACTTCATCCTCTTGTTGTGAGAGGAATTGGAGCACATATGGGAACTTGTACAGTGTGAAGAAGAGCAGACTTGAGCAGTCCAGGGCAGAGACGATGGTGTATGTGCACTCCAACCTTCGTCTTATTTACAGGAAGAGGGAGGAGTGGGTGAAGGGAAAGACACGGATGTGGGATGTCTTTCCTGATGAGATGGGTTTGGACAGCAGTACTGAGTTGGCATTAGCCAACATGGATCTTAATGATCCAGTGCTAGAGCCGGTCACTTTTGATGAGGGTGATCGTATGGAGGGGTCATCCTCCACACCAGCAGATGCAGTTAGTCAGCTTGGCAGAGAGGAGGAGGAGGAGGAGGAGGATCAGGGCAGTGATGAGTTTGTTGATTCAGGCATGGAGGAGGACTATTGAGTCATTGATAGATGGGATTCTTCCATCTTGATCCACCCCTTTTTTGTATTTACTATTAGACTATTAGTCTAGACTCTATTTGGCATTTGCTAGTGCCCAGTGGCATTCCGACATCTATGTAATACATTTTGATTTTGATGACTTAATGAGAAATATGGTTCCGAGTCTCTGACATGCATCTATGTGTCTCAATGTCTCATTGTGATTTGTGATTGTGAATGACAAATGTGTTGTGATTTGTAAATGATCTAATTTCTATTGAATATTTCATATTTGTAATTGTAAATGTAATTTCTATTGAATATTTGTAATTGTAAATGTTAAATTTTATTGGATCTATATGTCTATATTTTTAAATTGTAATATATTTTTAAAAAATATATATGTATATAAAACGTGTCCTACGTGTCCTGATTCCGGGGGTCACCGTGTCCCGTGGGGACACTCGTATTTTGGGGACACTCGTGTCCCGTGTCCTCGTGTCATGTGACTTAGGTCATAACCCATGAGTTTGCTAACCCATTTTTGTTGTGCTGGGGAGGAGACCCGTTGTTCCAGGAAATATTTCAGACTTTGGTGATCAGTCTTGATGCAAAAATGATTCCCTAATAGGTATGGTCGCCATTTATGTACTACATGCAAAATAGCCATCATTTCCTTCTCATATGCGGAGGCGACTAAATTCTTGCCGGAAAGGGCTTTGCTGGTGAACACAATGGGATGTTCATCTTGAAGGAGAACCGCGCCGAGTCTATTTTCGCAAGCATCACTCTCAATAGTGAAGGGCTTGGAAAAATCGGGCATAGCTAGAACAGGTGTAGTACACATAGCTTGTTTCAGTTTGTCAAATGCACACTCAGTAGCATGTGTCCACATAAAAGCATCATTTTTCAATACAGCAGTTAATGGGGCTACAATCTTCCCATAATCCTTGACAAACTTGCGGTAGTAGCCAGTCAATCCCAGAAAAACACAAAGGCTCTTGAGTGTCTGAGGATGCGGCCAATTTTTCATGGCATCTATTTTGGCAGGATCCACGCGAACCCCTTGTGCTGAAATAATATGCCCGAGATACTCTACTTCCTCCTGTCCAAAAACACATTTAGACTGTTTGGCATGGAGATGATGATCAGAGAAAAGTTGCAGTACAAGATCCAGATGCTGGAGATGCTCATCCCGTGTTTTACTATAGATGAGGATATCATCAAAGAATACCAGAATAAATTTCCGCAAGTAGGGCCGGAATATTTTATTCATCAATGCCTGGAATTTGGAAGGAGCAATAGTGAGGCCAAAGGGCATGACCAAAAACTCATAGTGGCCATCATGTGTGCAAAAAGTTGTTTTAGGGATATCATCCTCATGTACCCGAATTTGGTGATACCCAGAACGAAGATCCAACTTGGAGAAAAAATGAGCACCATGAAGCTCATCAACAACAGGAATTGGAACCTTATCCTTGATTGTGAGGTGATTAAGTGCTCAGAAGTCAATGCAGAGGCGCCATGACCCATCTTTTTTTCGGACAAGAAGAACTGGTGAAGAATTGGAACTAGTACTAGGGCGAAGAATACCTTGCTTCAGTAAGTCCCAAACGAGCATCTCAATCTCTGTCTTTTGGTGAAATGGGTAGCAATATGGCCTGATGTTGGGAGGAACGCTTCCAAGAAGGAGCGGAATACGATGGTCCTCTGGTCTTGAAGGTGGCAATCCCACTGGTTCTTTAAAGACACATGCATATCTATCCAAAATTTGTTGTAGATCCAAAGGAGTAGTGGAGACCGCTGATGGTGCATCTGAATGGAATGGAGCTGAGTGATGACACCATGTGAATTCTTCTTAAGGAGCTTTTCCATGCGATGTGAACTGATGATGCTGAGAGACCCTGGTTGTAAGCCCTTCAATGTGTGTTTTTGCCCATTGACTGAAAACTGCATCCAAAGTTCAGCAAAATCCCATAAGATGGGGCCAAGTGTGCGTAACCATTGAGCACCCAAAACCACATCACATCCACCTAAGGGCAAGGCAAACATGTCGGAGCGCAGGTTATAATCTCCAATAGAGATACGCACATTGTGACACTTCCCCTTGCAAGGTAAGGTGCCCCCATTGGCAATCATGACTTCAAAGTTGGAGCACGGATGGACAAAACAATCAACCTGTTTAGCGATCCGAGGGTCGTTGCTACCAGAATCAATGAGTATTGTAAGAGGGATCTTCTTGAAGTAACCCTTGACCTGCATTATTTGTGGGGTGGTGACTCCAGCTAAAGCATGGAGAGATATCTCTGGGTGGTCGTCCTGAGAAGGAGGGTCAACAAGTGGTTGTTGAATGTTGACCGGATCATCTACTTACTGTATCCTGAGCTTCTTCACAAATTTCAGTTGCAGGCAGAGAATCCACATCCAAGAGATAGAGCTTTTGCTCACATTTATGTCCCCGAGTGAATTTCTCATCACAATTATAAGAAAGCCCTTTTTCTCTACGTGCCCGCATCTCTGCTTCAGACAAATGCTTGATAGGAATTGCTCTATGAGTTGGCGTGATGGGAGGTCGTTGGGAAACCATATTTCTGAATGGAACAAAAGTGGATTTGGAGCGTTGTTGGGCTGTAATCTTGTCCTCCGACAACTTAGCCAACCCTAGGGCTTCCATCATTGTGTTGGGACAGAACATTTTAACCTCAGATCGGATTGCATCCTTCAAACCACTGACAAATCAACTCCTAAAGAATTCATCAGGCAATTCTTCTGTGTGATAGGCCAATTTCTCAAATTCTGTCTGATACTCTCTCACAGTGCCAATTTGGCGAAGTTTAGTGAGTGCTCCTGTGAAGTCATCAAAAGCACTAGGGCCAAATAGTTGCAAAAGGAGTTGGCAAAAATTGGTCCATTTTGGCTCTTCATGAGCCTTGATGTACCAACGGAACCACTGAAAGGCTTCATGTTCCAAATGAAAGGATGTAAGTGGAACTTTGTTGACATCAAAAGTATTATGCAGACTGAAATATTGTTCTGCCCAGTATCTCAATCCAGTCGGATCATCACCATTGAAACGAGGAAAATCAAGCTTCGGCCTACGAAAATTGTTGGAGAAGAGAACCCAATGTTTGCAGAATACTCGGGCTGTCGTCTATTGTTCATGGCTGAATGTTGAAGATGGAGGCCAAGAATTTTTTCATCTAGATCTTGGAGTTTGGTCTTGAGGGCTGTAAGTTCTTCCTCCATGTTTTTTGCTCCTACGCGAGTGACAACCATAACCAAGATTTTTTTATTTTTTTATTTTTAAGGGGAGAATGAGTAGAAAAACAAAAATAGAAACTTCTTTAGTAAAGGAAAATTTGGATTTGGGAAAAACTTTGATGGGTAATTGGAGTGAAAGAATAGGAAAATTTGTCCAAGAGAGACAAAGAAGCAGAAATAGGAAATGAACACTGTGGCAAATTTTGAAGGCGATTGGGTGAAAATCGAAGAAGTTATGGCAAACCCTAAAAATAGACAGATGTGGGATTTCTGGCTTTGGGAAGTGGAATTTGGGATAGGGTCCTCAGGAAAGAAATATGCAGAATGGAAGTGCGGGGGTTCCAATGAATTTTCAAGGGAAACAGAGCTAAAGCAAAGAAGATATGGCAAAAAACAATAAATAATAATTTTATTTTTATTTTTTTGGAATTGATCTGCAATCTGCTATTTATCAGCTGGCAATAGATATGGACCCCAGGTATGCTCGGCCTCCTAAAGGTTCAGGGGATTCACTCGGCTATCAATGTTGTCTAACGGCTTGCGTATTGGGGCAATACCCCTCACTCCACGGCTCAGGTAAAACTAATAACCGCTTTGCCACAAACGACAGCTCTTGGTTTACCTCAGGGGTGGGAACTAGTCAATCAGGTACGGGTCGTTGCCCTTTTCGTTGGCAAGTCCTCTCAATGGGCCAGCTACTTCAGGGTTCCTGTCGTACTCCTCAGAATGAGTTTTAGGGCTATGCCCAGGTACTTCCCACAATTAAGTGGATAGGGATTATTCCCGGATCCAAACCTGCAATTGAAAGGAACAATACAGATGCAAAGAAAAAGAACTACTGCAATAATCACAGCGTCTAGAAACCACTGCAAAAAAAATTGGCAAAAATTCCACCCAGCGAGCCCAAGAAAGTGCTTTGATACCAGATGTTGGGAACCTCCAACAATTAAATGATGAAAATGCACGATATATCAGAAATAGCAAAACACAGAAGGGATTTATTGATCACAGGCCACTTTGAGCAAGCTCAATACAAATAACTCGTGGATGCCTTCATTGGCCTCAACACGTATTTATATACTAAGTCTAAGCTAAACAGCTATTACTCCCCATGAATGTGGGATAATACAATATACTCACGGGACGACTTACAAAGCATATGCGTCCAACAACAATATACTAACAATGTGGGATAATACAATATACTCACGGGACGACTTACAAAGAATATGCGTCCAACAACAATATACTAACAAAGTAAAGGGAAGGGTTGACACGAGTTCCTAACAGGTGATCATCCTGGTCCTCCCAAGGCGAGGTAGGATGTGTAGGATCTGTGACCTGTGGCTGAATATCTCCCTGATGAAGAGGGTGAGGCATCTCTGGTCCTAATACCAGAAGAAGGTGGAGAGGGATCCCCCTGAGTCCCTATAGAGGTAGTGATATTGTCCTATGATCTCATAATATAAAGGGAACCTAAAAATAAGGTGCATCTTTGTCTCTGGCTCCTGTAGGTAGCACAACTAGCAAATTCTATCAGATAATGGTAGATGATGGTCAGTATCCACTTGGAGTTGATGAGAACCGACCCAAAGTTGTCCCAAGGTAATCCTAACTGACTGCATCCAATGCCTACATGTGTATGGGGGAGTCCATGAGGAACATCTTGGATGAAATGTCTTCAAAATGGTGTCCGAAGCACTATCTCTCGAGGATTAAGGATCCGTAGCCCTTGTTGACCCAAGGTTGAAGGGCCTATCGCAAACTAAAGAGGGGTCCTGAGAATTGCACCCCCAAGTATGTGTAGGTGTTGGTCATCTCAATCTCCTCCCCACTGAAGAAGGAATGAGGGTCTGAGGAAGTCTTCTTCATCCCATTGAAGATCATAACCCTGGTTTTACTCAGGTTGATTGTCAATTGTCGAAGATCGCATAAAAGAGCTAAGGCATCCAACTGTCCCTGTAACCTCTCTGGAGATGAGGCCAAGAGGACCACGTCGTCGACAAAGAGTAGGATGGACATCAGAACCTGGCGGAGGAGGCACCCATCGTTGTCCTAGATATGCACATGAAGGAAGGCCTCCAACTCATCAATATAAATCCCAAACAAGGTGGGGGGCAAGGACACCCCTGTTTAACCTTGATTGTACTCCTGATGAAATCAGACACCGTGTGAGCTGTGCGGAGCTGACCAAGGACTGAATTGTATAGATGCATGATAGCAATCAGTAGGGTCTCAAGGATGTTGATGTCTCGGAGCCTCTGGAGCAGGGCCTCTCGAAGGACAAAGACAAAAGCTTTTCAAAAATCTACAAAGTAGCAGTAGACTTTCCAAGAGCGATGTCGCGCTTCCTCAACGATGGCTCGGAGGGTAAAGATGTGATCAATGGTCTGATGAATGGGTCAGAACCCATCCTACCCTCTAGCTCCCGTGTGTCTCCTCTCAAGCTCGCCCAAAAGCTTCATACGGAAGATTGTAGCATAGAGATTCAAGAACGTGTGCCTCACCATGATCATCCTATCGTTGTTGGGATATGAACTAGGACCCAATTTGTGTATCGAGGGAATGATGTGATGTGACCATGCCGATGGAAATCCTGTAAGGACAACATGGTTGAAGAGATCAGCCAAGTGATTATCCAAAACATGAAGACAATGCTTGAAAAACTATTCCTGGGAACCTTCCTCATCCACTGCTTTACTAGTGTTAATCACCCAAACAGCCTTTCTAATGTCTTAGTGAGAGAATGAGTAGCATGAAGGTGGCGGAGACATGATTAGGATATCTGGTTGCCCAAGGACATCATAGAGAGTGGAGGTATGAGAGAACATGGATTTGAGGTTAAGATCAGATGGGAGTTAGGGGTAGGGAAAGATGGTGCGCCAAAAGTTTTGGGGAGAGTGGATGAGGGAGGCACAAAACTCTTGTCTCCTCTAAGAGATAACGAGGCATTTTTTGCGACAAAGGAGGCAATGATAGGAAGTTGTAAGGTTGGGTTATGAGGGGTGAGCATGGGTGAATGCGTGTTGAAGTTGGCAATGCAGGGCTTCGCACTCCTCGTCATACCATTGATTCATGGGGCAAGACCTAGATTTAGGGGCTCAAATTTCCCTAAAATTTGGGGGTGGTCTCCACACGTACCCAATGTGCATTTCCCCAACTCCCGCGGTCCTCCATCCCGGAAACTTGGGGGAACATTGGAGAAAACCCTTGTATAGGTTTTATCTCAACTTCATAGTACAATAAACAAGCAATTACATTCCTAGATCCATTAGTTATCCAAGGAATACAATGAAATATTGCATTCCTAAACTCCTCAACAAACTCCTTGCTAAAAGGAGCAATGAGTTGTTGAGATCTACTTATTTTCCTAGAAGAAACAATAAAATAATCATCCTCATCTCAAGAAAAACAATATAATAATATTCTCATGTAACTAACTCCATGAGAAAATTCAACAATAATAAAATAAGGGAGTTAGTAACAACCTCTACAATTGAACAACAAACAACTCCCAATGGCATGTGTGGCTCATCTAACAAAAGCACACCCTCCAAGTGGCATTTGTGGTCAAAATGCGAGCGGGGTTTTAAATGACAATTTTGAAATCGCCAACTTCCTCAATACTTATCGGATTTTCTATTTGTTGATGATGTAGCTACGTGAGGTCTCCTCACTAGTATAGCCGACCTAATAAAAAAAACAAATAATAAATGTATCTTTATAATTCAAAATGACAAGTCGACCCTAGTGAAACTATCAAGTCGGCCCAGTTAGGAATTTACCAAAAAGTATGTATAAATAGAAGTGTTTCTCCTCTCATTTACACACTCTCTCAAGCAAGTTCGCTCAAGTGAAGAAGTTCGACTTTTTGCGTAGCAGAAGACATTTGGAGCTGATTTCTTTGGCATCTATTCTTCTTGTACTTTTATATTTATTGTACTGAATCTCTGAGTAAGAAAGGGTTGTTGGGTTTTTCCCGAGTTTGTGTTTTCCCAGGATAAACTATTGTGTCTATTGTTTCTATGCATAGTTGTTCTTCCAGTGATCATATGTTGTTTATAAGTTGAATAGGATGAAAATTATATTGCTATAATAAAATTATAACATGGTATCAGAGCAGTACTGAAGGAGACTATTGCCGGAACTAAGGTTTGTTATTTCTTCAGTTTTCATCCACTAAATTGGTTTGCCCATAGCATCATTGAGATCGCCCTAGGAAGGCGTACTTTCCTGTGCAAGCAAACTTCCATTCTAAATATTTTCAAATTTTGACCTAATTACTGCAGCAAGTCAAGAATTAGGGTTTGTTGGTTCTCAGTATTATGACCACAAATTAAGAAAAGAAGGCTAACTCAACTCACCTTAGAAGGGCGAACTCATCTGTGGAAGTGGTTTTCCAAGAATCCAAAGTTCATTTTTGACCTAGCTCCTGCTAGGGTTTCTGATCCAAGCTACAGTTCTGCTTCTCAGTCAAAATGTCAAGATAGGCTTGATGGAGCTTCAAATTTCCATTCATGGAAGTCTAGAGTGCTTATTGCTCTAGAAGAAAATGATCTACTAAATTTTGTTGTTATACGAGAAGCAATAAGATAATTGCCCAATGCGATAATAAACCAGAAAAATATAAATGTATAAGATATGAAGAATTGAATAATAGATGATGTTTTACAAGAGTGAAGGCCCACACAAATATTCGAAGAAGGGTTGACTTGGTACCCTTTGATGAAAAGCTATGAGTTTTCAATTATTATTAATTTCTTTTATTATGTTATTATTTTACCATTGTTCTTTTATTATGTTATCCTATGATTTTGAAAATGGCACTGTCCTGATAGATAGACAAGTATTGTACACTCCAAGTAATTTAAAATATATAAAATACAAAAGAGTATAAATAGGCACAAACACCACATTGAAATCAAAAGGGAAAATGTTTGATACCCATTAAAAGACGTTAACTTCCAACGTCCTTGATATGAAAGATGGCTTACATACAGATTGACATACCTTCATCTGTTCTTTCTTAACTTGGTAAAGCAAGTAATGTTGCAGAAAACCTATTAGAAACCATATAATGTATTAGTACAAGGAAAACACAACGGCCAAAGAATACTTCTGCAAGTAAAAGAACTGAGTTACAAGAAACCTAGAGCTTCAAACAGAAAGCAGAATCATCTCGATTTCTTAGCCATTGAAAAGTGCATTTTTTCCAAAATATTGTTCATCTAGAAATCATGTGGTTCTCCATATAGGTCATCTAACAAGAATTTCAAACCTTCAATTGAAATCCTTTACAACGTGGCATTTTTATTTACTACTTTTAAATGACCAACATTGTTCCGTTGTTATATTCAACATGATAACAGCTAAGATGACAAAATTGTGATTGAAAATATGAGTATTTAGAAGTTCCTAGGCAATAACAATGCCTTAAATATAAATAGTTTAAAGGCAAAGTGACACATATGCCTGTTGACTCCTTTATTTGGAATATTGAACGAACAAGAGCAAAGGCACTGACTATGACGTAGACCTCAAAAAAAGGAAATTTAGGCACATATCCTTCATAATAATCGCTTGGATAAGGTCATGGAATAGTATAAAACAGGTCGAAGTACTTATTTGCAAATACTGATATTTATTGTTTCCATGTTTATGAACCATGTTCTATTGTAAAACAAAGGTGTCATACTGGATTAGAAATTGACTGTTATGCATATACAATTGTTAATAATAAAATATATATACCTAGACTATAGGACCTGGGACATTAATGTAATTATTAAAAGGTGCATTCGTAAAGACATAACTTTATATGAATGGTCACCATAAGGCCTATAAATGCAAGGCCATTCTTCATTGTAAGTCATCATTCATTCTTTTATACGTTCAATATTTACATTCCATGGTATGTCAAATTGAAAACTTTAAATCAATTTTAGCTTTTGCTCCAGTTGGTATCGGAGCTAAATTCGTAGCCAATTCATGGATTAATCCCTCGAACCACCATAGTCTTCCAACAATTAACCCAACTGCCATCATAGTTCCTAAATGGAGGAAATGTATATGAAAAGGAGGGAAGATATAAATGAAATTTGAAGTTTGGTAAAACAATTAAGGAATTTTGGCATAATAATAAAAGATAATGTCTATCGGGAAGGTGAAGAAGATAGTCATGAGGAGATTGAGGAAAATCAAGCTCACTGATTCTCTAATGAAGAAAATAAAATGACAAAACCAAAGCTGAAAAAAAAATCCGACTCAAATTTCCTATCCAACTCAGAGTATGAAATTGACAGAAAACACATTGAACTAAAGTAGCTCAAGGAAGAGAGGGAACCTACTCCTATAACGGATGAAAGATAAATAACCCCTCTCAAGGAAGAGTATTTTGAACCCATGAAAGATGACCAAAATGCCTTCAAAAGTTCAATGGATCTTAGCTGTGTTGATAATGGATTTATTGAAAAGGAAAAATGATCAGATTTCAAGGAAAGATGATCAGATTTGGTCACTCTCAACTCCATATCTTGGCTCAACCATCCCAATGGATATGGATGAGGATGGTATTGCAATTCCAATCCAAGCTTCTCAACTAACTAGGTTGAAATCAAATTTGCCTGAGATTTTCGGTCAAAGAGATAATCCATCTTTGACTGGTTCTACTGGATCTTGATGTGAAAGAGTTCAATCATCTCTATTTCCTCCTTTGGACTTAGACTACTCAAAATCAACTCTCATCGAACTGATGTGTGAGTAACCTTACCATCAATGTTGGAGTTGTTGTCCATCTTTTGTTCAACATCAAAAGCAAGCAAACTCTTCTTCTTTTGTTTTTGTTTGTACAATTCAAGACACATTTCTGGATGCAAGTTCCAGCAATTCTTTTTGTGTGACCATCGATATTGCAATCCTTACAATGGTTAGTAGGGGCATTGCATTCATGTGTAATTCTGGTTGTCTTAACACCATTTTCTTTCCCTTTCTTCCTACTATTTTGTGCTCCAACTTCTTTGTGCACTTGGATCCACTGAATAATCCCTTCTTCTTATCCCCCTCAATATTCTAGACTTCAATGCAATTTGGTTTGAAAAGCACCATTTGTCTTCAAATATGGGCAAATATTCCTCCCAAACATTTAATGAAAACACCAAGGTGAATGGCAGATATACCTAACTGTACAGCCCATTTCTAAAACTCAATGGTATACTCTTGCACGATTTCACCTTGTCTTTGTCGTTAGAACTGGCATTGTGTCTCTTGTTCTTTCTCATTTGCAATGGAGTAGAACTGCAGTTTAAAAAGGTTCTTAAATGTTTCTCATTGACTCACTAATAGCCCCTATTGAAGTCACCTAGCAATAACATAACTTTCCCATCAAGTCAATGCATGGACTTCTAACTTCAACCAATCAAAAGAGATTCTTTGCTCTTCACCAATTTCATGCACACTGAAATAGACTTCTAGTTGCTGTCACTCTTGATTTAATCTAAGGGAACAATCTCGCCTACAAAAGACTTGATGTTAAACTTTGCTTTAACTTTGAAGGGTGTCTAGACTTTGTTGGTGGTTCCCTTCCCAACATTGTTATGCACCAAATTCCAAAAAGAGCATAAAATAAGGAGAGTAATCCAACGCCTTTTGAATGAAGTAAAGAGATGAATAAGAAGCCTCTTCGAGGGTGCAACCTCCTTTTACAATGTATCAAATACACAAGACAATATCAAATGATCCTAAAGCTAGGTCTCCATGGTATATATATAGGAAACAAAGGGTACAATTACAATTCTAGCCGACCATACAATTACAATTAAGGTCTTGTTATCACACAACTTGTAGTTTCCCCTTTGGAATGATCCTATTCAGGATGGTAGAGGAGTCAGGCAACTAAAGAGGTGAACCTAGAGAATCTCGATCCCCGGTATGGACCGTTTGTCACGCCGATCAAGACTCTCTTCACTTTATGCCACTGAAGAGCCAAGTGACAAAGGGGGAGACCATGATCTAGCCTAGAAGGAAATACCTAAAGCTAAAGCACCAGATCAAACTAAGTGAATAGAATACGTAAGGTGAGTCGCTGATGAAACCCTAGATCTAAATGGTAAAGCCACTAGATGAATATTGCTCGAGTTGGGAGGCTTATGATTATGAAATAAACAACCCAATATGTTTATTTTAGTGACTTTAAGGTTTAGTAAAAGATTCAGGATCTAAGTGTTAGTTTCAGTGATCAATACCACTACCCTGGGGGATTAAAGATGGAAGTTAATGACATACCTAGAATGGTGAATTGAGAAAGGATTAGGCTTACTAACACTTGATTATGATAGCTTGAGAAAGGATATGGCAATGTCTAAGCTCACAAGCAAAACCGGATCACAAAACCAAAGAAAAATGGACAAACCCTAGGAGGGAAAATGGCCAAAAAATGAGTGCCTTTCGGATTAGACAGATGGAGTCCCCTAATGATGAAGCCTTAGAGAAATCCTGTAGCTTTGGGGGGAAGTAAAACAACCCAGAAAGGATTTGCCGTAAATCCAAATTAAGTGACCCAGAGAATTTTTATAAATTTTTACTTAGGGTTTTGATGAAGATTTTATAGATGACAGATGGATAGAAAAATAAAATGGAATAAAATCACTTGTAAACACTTACCCGATGATTGTAGATGTATGTCGTATGATGAGGATTACTCCCGACAAGATCAAGTGAAAGATTTGTTGAACCCTCGTCTAGATGCAACAGCCAGAGACCCTAACACGCCCCTCCTTCTTGCCAAACCAAGGAAAACTCAATCAGTAATGCAAGAAAGATGAGCAATCACAAGCGAAAGACAAATAATGAAAGAGTAAATGGTGCTAAGACAAAGATACTCGTTAAACCCAAAATTTGAGAGAGAGAAGCAAGGCGTGTCTCCTCCACAAGTACACCCCTCCTCAAATCGATCTTCCTATTTGCAATTAAAAATGGATCCCAAAATATACAAGAGCTATCACAAAGATCTTTCAATGCATGTGAAAGGTAGTTTCAATCATCATATCTCACATTCATCCACAAAGACACAAGTATTGAAGCACAAAATATTTCTTCTATTCCAAAATTCCAGAGCCAAAAGTCCCTCTATAATGGTGGAGGCATCTCTCTTAAATAGATTGAGAGTGATGTCCACATTCTAACCAACTTTCATTTGAGGGTTGAGATTAAAATATCATCAACGGTGGATATTTATATTTACATTAATGCATAGATCACTCATAATAGAGGGGGCGCACTTTTGCCCAAGGATGCCTTCAGAAAGGAAAAATACATCATAATGAAATAATATAACAATGTGGTACATGATGGGGGTCACCTTAGGGGCTCAATTCACCCTATGAACCAACTTTAATACATAACATCAAGATATAATATGAGAATAAATCAAATGCCAAGGTGAGGGGCACCCCTCATGGGGACGTCTTCCCTAGATGAACCAAAATAATAAATGTGGACCCCATGCTGAGAAATAATGATAGAGAATGATCCGGGTCGAGAGATCTAGCGGGGGAAGAAGCAGTCGATTCAGCAAGGGAAGATCGGAACACGCTCTGAGAGGGTAAACAAGAGCGACGGGAAGGTTTTTTCAGCATGGCATCGTTAGGAGGGGATGGATCCCCCTCCTACTCGCAACACGGGCAGGAAGGGGCAAGGGAAACAACAAAGAACCATCCGGAGATTGAAATAGAGGGAGAAAGGAGAAAGGATTTTGAGCGAAAAAAGACTCAAGGGGGTTGTTTACCCAGATCTGCAGAAAACCCATCTTTGCAGATTACTCCAGAGAAATTGAGGGAGCGAGTGGAACAATGGAAGGACAAAGCCCTTATAGGCAAATTCATTGGTATATGGCCAAAGGAGAAGGACCTGCTAAGGTGGATCAAGGTGACCTGGAACCCTAAACGACATTACGATCTACATTTGGGGGCTAAAGGTTTTTTCACCATCACCTTTTTCAACCAGGAAGATAGAGATCGGATACTGTTGGGTGGGCCATATTTTTTCTATCCAGCTGGATTATTTCTACACCCATGGAAAGAGAGGTTCAATCTTGATACTGAGGATATGAGTATAGCCCCAATCTGGATCAGGCTTTATTCTTTGCATTGTGAATATTGGGAACCAAAAATTCTAGAGGCCATAGGAAATACCCTGGGAAAATTTGTGAAGGTCTCGAACCAAACAAAACAGCAGAGCTACACAACCTTCGCCAGGATGTGTGTCTATATGAACTTATCGCAAGAACTACCGGAAGCAATCAATCTTACTTGGGAAGATGAAGACTGGGTACAGCCTATCGATTATGAACAGCTACCTTTCAGATGCAGACAATGCCATGAGTATGGGCACCTAGGAAGGGATTTCCCAACTATCCACCCCAAAACAAGCCTGAGCCAGGAGAGCAAAGAAAAAGAAATGGACAGCGAAGGTTTACACAGGTACCGAATTGGAAGAAACAGTGACGCAGAACTAACAATCAACCCCAGCCCAAGCAAAATACTGAGAAGAAAAACAGATGGCGAACAGGTTTGAAACTCTGGGTCAAGTGGAGGACGATGAGGAAGAAATCAATAAGGATAAAAACCGCTCACCCAACATGGAAGGGAAGAAAACCCCAACCATTCCAGAGAAAATGCAGATAGAAGATCAGCGTGAAGTTATGGAGGGGATATAATGGAGGAAGTGGAGGACACGGATTTAGGGGAATTAGATCTAGACGAAATTGAGAAGGAATGTAGCAAAAAAGGAAAAGGGTACATTTCCAAGAGGCAATTCGAACTCCTGCCGCAAGCTATCCTCCAAACAAAGGCTTCTCCTCAACTGGGTATAGATAGAGATCCGGTGAAGGGGACCAAACGGAAACAACCTATGGAAGGGGAGAAATGAGGGAGAAAAACAAATCGGCAGAGAATAGCAGAGGTTGGAACCAAACTGGTGGAGTCAGGCCAATACCGAACAATCAAAGTGGCCTTCTCAGAAGTTAATAGAACTTCTCAATGAAGATTATAACTTAGAACATCCGAGGGGTAAATAACCCACGGAAAATAAAGACTCTAAGAAGTAAGCTAAGGATGGAAAAACCAGCAATGATATTCTTACAAGAAACAAAATGCAGCTCTGAAAGTATTCAGGAGATAGGGAGGAAAGTATGGAGAGGTAGTAAGGTGATAGCAACTGATGCAATGGGTGCCGCAAGTGGATTGGTTATAATCTGGAAACCAGAGGAGCTACACCTAAGCAACTTCCAAGCAACAAGGTTTTCAATATGTCCAGACTTTCAAATCTGCAACTCAGAGGTTAAAGGAATCCTTACCAATGTCTATGGGCCAAGCATGATGGCTCAAAAACCGGCGTTTCTTTCTTTCTTGAAGACGGAAGCAAGAGAGATTGGCAACCAGGTATGGTTTTGGGGTGGAGATTTCAATATGATCACTTCTCTAGAGGAAAAGAAGGGTGGAAGACGAATACTAGACGCAACAAACGCCGCTTTCAAAGAGTTCATAAATGAAAATGGACTCCTAGACGTAGAAACAGGAAATGGGTAGTTCACCTGGAACAATCGTAGAGGGGGAGAACACCATGTAGCATCTCGTTTAGACAGATTTATTCTCTCTGAAGCAATGATTAGCGGGGAAAGGAATGTGACAGCTATGGTCCTTCCCTCTGCATGCTCTGATCATTGGCCGGTAAGCCTGATATGGGATGGTGGTGGTCCCACAATCAGGAGACCATTCCGGTTTGAACAGTTTTGGCTGGAACACAAGGACTTCAAATATTTAATCAGACAATGATGGGAGGAGATGGAACCCCCAAGAGGAACATTGATCTACCAATTTCAACAAAAATTAAGGACGCTAAAAGCCAAAATCCGTACTTGGAACAAGGAGGAGTTCAGGATCATATTACAAGATAAGAAGCTTCTTAGTGCCCGATTGGAAGAAATACAGCAGGAAGGGATGAATTACGGGTACACTGAGGCACTGAAACATAGAGAACAAGAAACCCTAGATTAGCTCAATGCTCGGGAATGACAGGAAGAGATTTACTGGAAACAGAAATCTAGAAACCAATGGCTTCAAGAGGGGGAGAGAAACACTAAACAATTTCACCATTCGGTGATCCAGAATCGACAAAAAGCAAAACTTATGAGGCTAAACAAAGAGGATGGCCAATATGTGGAAACAAGAGAGGAAATGGAGATGAAATTCGTAAAGTACTTTGAGACAATCTTGGTAAAGTACTTTGAGACAATCCTGAAGCAAGACAGACGAGACAGAGCTAAGCATATAAGGAAAATTACAAGACATATCCCCGGGCAGGTATCAATAAACCAAAATGAAATCTTGATGAAACCAGTTGAGCTTCAGGAAGTTGAGGAAGTTGTAAATCAAATGGTTGATGGAAAAGCACCCAATCCGGATGGTTTTACAACCAATTTCTTCCACCATTTTTGGGACCTAATCAAGGAGGAGGTGTGGAAAATTGTGGAAGACTCTCGTGTGGACAAAGGCGTGTTGAAAGCCTTCAATTCCACCTTCCTTACCCTCATACCTAAAGAGGAAGGGACAGACTCACCAAGTAAATTCGGAGCCATAGCCCTATGTAATGTGATCTATAAGATTATTACCAAAGTCCTTAGCAAACAGGTTGAAACCCCTCCTCCCAAATATGGTAGCCCCCAGAGCAATCAGGATTTGTGGAAGGAAGACAAATCTTGGATGGAGTTATCCTGGTCCACGAGGTTATCCATTCTTTGAAAGTCACGAAAAAGCCGAGTATGATGCTGAAACTGGACATCTCAAAAGCTTATGATAAAATAAGCTGGCAATTCATGAGAGAAATGCTTGAAGCATATGGGTTTCACTCAGATTGGATAAAATGGATAATGAATCTGACAGTGATCGCTTTCTTTTCCATTCTCTTAAATGGAGCACCCACAAGAACTTTTCAGCCATCAAGGGGCATCAGACAAGGTGACCCTCTATCTCCCTTTTTGTTCATCCTAATGGCTGAAGGACTGAGTAGAGTGATCAAAGCCAAGGTAGAAAATGGAAAGCTCAGAGGCTTAAATCTTCATGCCGGTACTGAAACCATCTCACACCAGCAGTTTGTTGATGATACAATGATGATACAATACTGATGGATCATTCCTCGATCCACAAACCTAGGGCTCTGAAGAAATGTTTGAATCTGTTCTCAAAGGCTTCAGGGTTGGAAGTAAATAATGAGAAATCTCAAGTCTTCCTCTTCAACACCCCTAAGATTTCCCAAAGGAATATTCTTCGCATTCTAAGGTTCCAAGGAAGCTCCCTTCCGTCCAAATATTTAGGAGCACCTCTAGCAGATGGAGTAGTTAGGAAAATACCTTGGGAAGATCTTTTGGATAGGATGAGAAGGAAATTAGATCATTGGGCTTACAGACCCCTTAATATGGCAAGTAGAGTAGTGTTAGTTAAAGTCGTGCTTCAAGCTATGCCCATCTATCTCTTCTCAACTTTGGCAGCTCCAAAGGCGGTCTTGAAACAAATTAGGACAATCCAAAGACGGTTTCTGTGGGGTTGTAACCAGGACAAACACAGATGGGTTTTGGTGGGTTGGGAGAAAGTCTGCAAACCAAAGATTCAAGGAGGCCTTGGCCTGGGGGACTTGGAAAAAAAATAGCAAAGTCCTGGGTGCTAAAATCTAGTGGCACTGGGTTTCACACAAAGAGGAACCTTGGGCAAAATTATGGCACAATAAGTATGCTCAAGGAAAGCAGAAACAGGACCTCATAAGGTTCAAGGAAGACACCCAAGGATCACACATATAGAAATATGCCTTTGAAAACAGGATTATAATCCAGGACCACAATTTCTAGGAAGTTAGGGAAGGGAAGGATGCAAATTTTTGGAACGACTCTTGGCAGCAAATGCCAAAGATTACCCCCCAATTAAATCTTGAAGTAAGCCTAACCAGGGTTAGGGAAATGGGACTGACCAAGATTAAACAATTCTGGAGAGAAGAGACTAATAATGCAAACTTCCATGAGTGGCATCCCCCGGAATGGTGGAGCCAGAGATTTCCAGCTGAAGATTTACCTAAGACTCAGGAAATCCTTCATGAGAGACGCATTAGATTTCAAAGGGGACCAAATAAATGAAGATGGGGTTATAAACTGAAAGGGCTCTACAATACTAAAGAGGCTTCTGACCTAAGTTTTGATCAAGATGGACTGCAGAACAATGAGGCCTGGCAGGCGATATGGAGTTTCAATCCCTGGTCCAAGGTGGCAACATTCATATGATTAGTCTCGTACAGACAAATTCTTACAAGTGAAAACTTGATGAAGAGCGGTGTGAATGGACCTTTTCATTGTATCCTGTGTGAACGGGAGGAGGAAACCATGAATCACTTGCTAGATTCTTGTTCTTTCGCGTCATCCTTATGGGACATTGGAGCAGAGATTTTTAGGAGGACAAACAGAGTTAGGGAACAACCGCATCAAACGATCAAAAGCTGGGATAAGAATGCTTTTAAGAATCCAGTCATCCTCAAAATTTGGCTCATGTTTCCAAGGCTCCTGATGTGGGAAATATGGAAAGAAAGGAATAGCAGAATCTTTGAAGGGAGAAAAAATTCGTACCAGCAAGTGTCGACTCGAGTGAACAAACATGTACAAGAAACAATAAAGATCACTCAATGGAACGAAAAGGATTGGGAGATGGATGATAGTGAGAAGAGAATTATGGCGGGTTGGGGTCTAGATTGTTCATCACAGGGATGGAGAAAGACCAAGCCCAAGCGGATGGTTCCCGGAAGCTCGTCTCTATGGTATCCTCCGTCACAGGACCACTTCAATTTGAATTTTGACGGTGCCTCCAAAGGTAATTCGGGCTCGGCGGACTTTGGATGGGTAATCAGAAATGAGGAAGGTAACACTCTTTGGATCTATCATGGCTACCTAGGTCACGACACGAACAATGTCGCGGAGCTTGAAGGCCTTCTTTAAGGCCTCAGACTGTCAACAATCAACGGATGGGAACCAATGGTAATTGAGGGTGACTCGCACATCATCATTAAGATGGCAAAAAAACTCTAAGGTGGACAAAGAGTTTCCTAGGTGGCTAACAGTTGGCGCATTATGTGTAGGGTGGAAAAGTTGGAAGACTACATTAGAGGGAAACATGCATGGATCTTCAACCATGTCAAACGCGAAGGGAATAAAGTGGCAGACTTCCTTGCTAACGTAGGGGAAAGGAGCAAGGAAAGGATAGTGGAGGGACAGCTATCAAACATAGGGGATGACGAATGGCCTAATGAATGCATACATTTGGCAGCCCAGGACCTTAAACATTATAGGAACATGACAACGGACACGAGGCATGGGGTGAATTACTTGGACGGTGCACACGCGGCGGTACTATCAGACACTTGGAACCATAATTTCTAGCCTCCTCCAGCAGATGCTGGTACAACCATATTTACTCCAAATATGAGTGCGCTTTGAAATCCCCCGTATTCTAATAAGGAGGAATGGTTATGGCAAGGACCATCGAACAGAGGACAAAGTACAACGAACTAATGAGGAAAGTAGGAAGATCTAAAGACAGTACCATGTGGACAGAGAGTAAGTACAGAGCATTCAATGGGGTTAACCGAATATGGATTGGAAAGCCGGCTATAAATCTGGCGGACAATTACCAATTCACCGACATATTGCAGTTTCAAATCATGTTATCGGCTTCTGTGAGAGATTACTACCGATATTGGCAAGAGCTTTTCTCCCTAGCATCGATTCCAATGGCTCCAAAGCGAAAAGAGATGCGGGGTAAGAGGAATGGGGGAAGACATCAGAAGAAGGTTACCCGGGAGCTCGAAAAAGCAGGGCAGGCCGCTCATTTCTTTAGGGAACAAATCCCCCCATGATCAGAGAAGAAATAGACCGAGTAGAGCAAGAATTATGGAACCGGGTGAAGGACGTGAATATTGAGCAAGTAAAGGAAGAAGTCGAGGACTGGGTTAGCGACCCAGGTACGACGGCTGGTAGGCTTTCTGCCTATGACCATCTGATTACTACCTATTCGGTCACGAAAGGGCTGCTGGCTCATGTCCTAATGGACAGGGAAAACAAGGCGAGGGGCGACACTGAACCAGTCAAGGCCTGGAAGGAGCATTACTATGATAATAGGCTTATGCATAAAAAAGTTGACCTCATTGCCATGAAGCTGGGGATTACGCTCCACCTTCTGGAGAATGATGGTTCGGAAGTTGGACCTTCTGCGAGGAAAAGTCAGGGACACTGCCCTGTCCATGGTATGAAGCGTCAGTCGGAAGCCGAGGAAGCTGGTGACCGTGGCGATGTGCGATCGGGGACCATGCATCACCTACACCAACCACCGGTAGCAAAATGATCAATTGGAGTAAGAGTCTGTCTGTGGGGATCTTTCTGTGGGTTTTTATATGCTATGTTTTACGATTTATAGTTATGCCGGTAGTCAATAGTTTCTATCTTTATAGTATGTCGGTTTTTAGCAATTTTGGGGTAGCAGGAGGTGATATGAAGATCTCTATATGTAATGGGAGGGGAAAGAGAAGTAATGTAACAGTAGGGGGAAGATGTTTGATGGGGATAGTAGGTGGAAATTACAGAACTGTGAAAAGACCTATCTAGTAGCCTTGCAGAAGTTTTTAAGCAGGCTAGGCCATTAATCTTTTGATATCTATGTCCTGAAGGCTCTATCGTAATATAATTTTCTTGCTTATAAAAAAATGATAGATAATGATCAATAGAGCCAAGATACATCATAATACATTGTCCCATACCATTCCCTAGCCATGAATTAGCCAAATCGATTTCTGAGGTAGCCATGGTCACTTGGTCATTTATAATTAATTGCCTGAAAATGCTCCGTAAATATTTAATATGCCCATAACTTCATTTTCCGCTGCTCAGAATAAAAGTCTGACTCCACCAAAAATTCCAAAAAATAGCAATCTGGTAATACTCATTACTCATACCCCAAAAAAGCTTTTGGTGAAAGGCCCTCAAATAATGTTTTCAAAATTTGATAAAATTTGGTTAATTTCATTAAAAATTCACCCAATTACTGTATTGAACCAATTTTTGCAATTATTAAACACTAGAATAGTCTAAATGACCTCAAAAGGCATCAAAACATAACAATATTATAACTGTAACCATATCCATCTCGTGACTTGTGTTGACCAAGTCAAAAAATAACAAATCTGCTGCCTGAACTATAATCTGATCAATCCAATATGTATGAGGGGTGAAAGATAACTCTCTTATTCATATTATTAACCAACTATAATAAAAGTAACACGATAATGGTGATAATTCAATAGATCCAATAAAGATAAGACTTACGTTAGAGTAAATAAATGATTTTTCATGAAGTCCTTTATACATGCTCACTTACAAACTTAACCAAATTGCTATGATGGGTGAGGTGAAAGAAACAAGGCTAGGACAAGGGGAATTGACCTTTGACTTTGACATAGTGACCTCTCGAAGGATAAAGGACAATATGGGATCCACAGTGACATGCATAAGATAGATGACAGTAAGGGAAGGAGTTGTCTTACAAATGGAATAAGTTGATTGAGAAGTGTCCCTTCAGAAGTGTCCCTTCAACTTTAACAAGTGTCCTATAGCTCGCATCCAAGCCTAATGCAGGCTCTGTGAGGATCTTTTCTAGAACCACTGTGTTGGGTGCACAGTCAACCGTAACTCTAAGGTTCTAGGGGACACTTAAAATTAGTTGTCACTTGCTCCATCCCACATCCAAACCCTTGGGTTCCATGGGGAATAATCATTACATTAAATTCAAGGCCAGCAGTCATTTAGATTTTCAATAATTGTGCATATGCTTTTATTTGGTCGATTTCACATATGAACCTTCGGATTTTACATGTGCTTAAAAGCACAACTAATTGCAGCTTTCATCCAGGGCACTTTGCATTTCACTTCATTTGCATTTCTTTGGATATAGCAAGATATACTAATGCATGTAATGATCAAAGGATCACTTGCTTCAAGTCTATCTAACACAAGTCGAGCAACTAGCCAGTCTTAGCTCAAGTCACAACACCAACAGGTACTCCTGGCCCAGAAGTGAAGCATGGGTTCTGTTACCAGCTAAGTTGTACTTAGTTGGACTTTCAAGTGAGCGGGCAAAGTATGAACACGTTACATGTTCTTTATCCATGTTCTGAGGTCTATCAAGCCTTTTTCAGGGCCATTTTTTATCTTTTTCTTAACATGTTCATGCCCTGTGGGGTTTGTAATAAAGTGTACTAGCATGATATTTTTATGTAAAGGACCTGGCTTGCTAGGACTTGTCAATCAAGTCAAGTATTCCAAGGAGTTTTTTCACTTATTAATTATGTTTTGCGTTTTAACATGACATAATTTTTGAGTTTTTTCTCCTGCTCCTCCAAAGCTGGAATGCCTGACGTGGTGGTTAGGCCTTAATAGGTTATTAAAGTCCATGTGTCAATGTATATGAACATGTTAGACACTAGAATTGAGTCGTATGGACATGTGCTAGGTCCCCCTAGATTTTTTTTTATGTTTCGGAAAAATAAAATTTTCCTGTAAAATTAAGCCATTTTTTAATGGTTTAAAAAAAAATCATAAATGTTGTAAAATTGTGGTCTAGGGCCAATTCTGCAGTGGGGTTGCTCATTTTCAAGCTCAGAGCACCTACTTTACCCCAAGACCCACTTTCCTAAGTGGTTGAGTACTTTATTTTTCGTTTATTTTACTTTTACCCAAAAAAGTCAAAAAAGTGAGAAAAAATGCCAAAAATATTAAAAATGAGAAAATTGGGGATAAGTCAAATCCTAAGTTAGTGGGATTTGGAGGAAGTCAAGGTTAGATCTGATTTGGAAATGTTTTTAGAGGATATTAGGCGTGTTTTGGGCAGCAATAAATGAGGGAATCAATTCCCCACAAAGAGGGGGGCGCACTCCTCTTAAAGGGGGGCGCATTCCACAAAGAGGGGGGCGCATTCTTTAAGGGATGTGCAGCTGAAATCATGGCTGCGTTTTGGCTGATTTATGGCAGCTAGAAAAGAGGATTCAGCCCCCTCCATCAAGCCACGGATCATGGCTTAATTTTCTCCATTGGTGCGCCCTCCCTCTCCATGACAAAGTGCGCCCTCCTCTCTTGCTTTTTCTATTTAAGCATGCCCCTTCTCCATTGTTTGGCATGAGAAGGTGGAACCTCTACTCTCAAACATTTTATATCTTTTGTAAGGAATTTTTGTTTATGAATAAAGGCTTTGGAGGCAAATCGGTGTGTGGATCTATGGTGTGTAGATAATCATGTTCTAATTTCTGCATGAGGTAATATGTTTCTTTACATTTTTATTCGCATTTGATTGTTGATCAAAGGCTGGCTTTTGAAGGAGATTTACATCTTAGTAAGGTGAAGTAGTGTGATTGCATCCATTATTTCTCTGTTAGGTTATTATAGAGATACTAGGTTTACAAAGTCATTTTTGTTTAAATGCTTGTCTCTAAATCTCTATATTGGTCTACACCATATGCTCTTGATCTTTCTTGTGTGAGTTCTTTTTTGTGATTACAGGTTGTCAATCTGAGGATTTTGTGGAGCTTGTTTGCGTCCATTTTATTTCAGAATAGATCTATGAAGAACTAGTCTCTCTGATCCCCACTCTCGAGGACCCCATTGCCCAAGTTCGAAGGCGTTTTATTCTTTCTTCTCGTCACGAAACTTCAAACTTTTCTTGGTTACCTTGGTTTGCGAATCTCAGATCTACTCCCTTTTGCAATATTATAAATAGATCTGATTTATTTTCACTAGATCTTAGTTATTTTCAAAGTATAAATCTCAAATCTAGATCTAGTGTAAGCATCTTTTGTTACAAGTTGATTTCTGCATATTTCAAGGCTTGAACAAGTAGTATGTTTAGATCAGTTTAAAGTTTATTTGGCTGCTATAAGAGCTTTTAATTTGCTGCTCTTTGAGTATGCAAAGATCCTAAGGAGACAAACTTTATAGCTTGTCCCACTTAGTTCATTTTTTACATTTTTACTTAGATTTTCTTTTAGGAATTTTTTAGATTTCTTTTGGTAAGTCCCAAGACACTTTTAAAGTGTTTTTGGGCATAAGTTACTAACATTTGCTTGCTGTTTTGCAGCATTTCATGAACATATAGGAGGAAAATTTGGCCAATTTTCGGTAGATTGAGCCATCTAGAGCACCCTAGGACCATTCCCCTTCAACCGGAAACTTGTTCTATGAATTTTGTAAGCCTGAGTCCATTTTCAAGGACCAAGGCACTTGTCTTTGCATTGTAAAAGAAAATTAAATGAGAGCAAGTGGGCTTCCCAACGCCCACACCCCATCCCCCTTGGGGGGAAGTATGTCGACTCCATTTTTGTGGTTTGTGATTTTAGTTTAGATTTTCTTTTTTGCAACTAATATAAAATCAAACTAGGAATAAAATTTACCTTGTTGGTCCATTTCAACGGCGGGCCACAAGTTCACTCAAGACCTAGCTTTTTACATTTTTTTAAACAATTTTCAGTTTTTAGTAACTTTATCCTTGTTTTCCCGAAGTATGGTGCCACAAAAGAGCTTGCTCGAGTAATGGAATTCGGTCGGAAAAGAGACTCTTGGAATTAGATTAACTACATAGAAAATCCTAAGTTCTTTTAAAATAAATCAACGCTTATCTTCCGGTATGCTCTGGACCGCTGCAGCATAGTTGGATCAATTGGTCAACTAGAAAGGAAGGTAAGCATTAGACTAATAGGAAAATCCACATAAGCTTAATTTCAAAAACTCGGGAGGTCGCAGAGGGTGACTACCACAGAGTCAGGGGGATACTCATTAATGAGGTTCGTCCTCTCCTCGTTGGACACTTGGTAAAGTTGCTTATGTGCTCAGTCTGAGAATGAAAGCTTAAGTGGGCCAAACAAGAAAAAACCCACTAATCACCATCACCCATAATAATAAAATTTACCAAGAACACTTGCAAAACATTGTCTTTTTTTATTCAAGCATTTCTTTTCGGCACTGGTCTTGTCATTAAATATTTTATGATGTCCGTATGCAGCCAATGGAGAAACCGGCCCACGTGAAGGTGGAGGGCGCACATGCTTGAATGCAAAGCTTCCATGCCATGTTGGATGGTGGGGTTGGATGCCTGATTTAATTAGAAGCTGCACCATACGTGGGTGGTGCCACCTCACAAGAGGTAGGCACCCACCCCTTCGAAATTATCCACACCCAATCTGTACGGTCGACCCACGTGAAGGTTGAGCGCATCACTTCTTTGACATATTCACATTTGACTTTAATTCAACATTTAACATATGCTTTTCCCTTTTACTATAGTCCCCCATCATAAGTGATGTCATGCCATGTCATTTGGCATGTGATAAATGCCAAATTTTTAATATTTTAATTTTGGCATGGTGCAATTTGTTGCACTTTTAGCATTTAAAGTGCCACTTTGTAGCTCTGATAGGCAAAACTGCTCCACAAGACGTTTTGGTCGCCCGAAACATAGGAAGACCGAGTACCAAGGTAAAGAGGATGCTCTGAGCTTGAAAACGAGCATCCCTGCGCCAAATTCCGACTCCGGATCACACTTTTATCACCATTTGAATTTTTTCATTTAAACCATTAAAAAATGGCTTAAAATGCGAATAAATTATTTTTCTCGGAATTGACTAAAACTTCTGGGGGACCTAGTACATGACCAAACGATAAAAATTTAGCGTTTAGCATGTTTATAAATGTTACAAAATGGGCTCTAATAAGCCCCTAAGGCCTAACCACCACTTTGGGCATTCCAGCTTTGGAGGTGCAAGAGAAAAACTCATCGATTATACTTGGCTAAAGGCAAAGCATAATCGACAAGGGAAAAAACTCCTCGGAATACCTTCTTTGGTTGTCAAGTCCTAGGGAACTGAGTCACTCAAAGACCACCATGCTAGCACACTTTATTACAAACCCCGTGGAGCATGGTCATGCACTACAAAAATTAAAAAAGGGGCCCTAAACAGGCCAACTTGGAACTATTGAACTCTGAAAGAGCACAAGTAATTGTGCAATACTGGCAGCTCACTGAAGTCCAACTAAAGTGCAACTTTAGGTGGTAACAAGCTACTTTGACAAACACTAAGAAAAAAGAGAATGAGACTATGGAAGAATTTAACAAAAAATTCAACGAGATAGTTGCTAGACTCCATGTTGATATTGTTACCAGCTATTTTGTAGAATAGCTGAATTTCTTGTGAGCCGCCAGTTTCATGAACATGTTCAATGTTCATCGTCAGTGTTCAGAAGTTTAGAAGTCATTTTCAGGGCAATTTTGTCCCATTTGTAATAACTGCATGTTCATACCCCCATGGGGAAATTGTAAAAAGTTGGTCTAAACAGGGTCTTTTTATAAAAGACTCGACTATCCTTAGGTTTAACTGACAAGAAGATACTTTAGAGTGTTTTTTCCTTCGGAATTATGCATTGCACTTCAGTCGTGTATAATTCCTGAGTTTTTCACTCATACCTCCAAAGCTGGAGTATTTACCATGGTGGTCAAACCTAAGGTGGTTATTAGAGTCTTGTGTCTAGGATTTTTTCCGTGTTAGCCATCTCGATTGAGTCGTATGAACATGCACTAGGTCCCCTGGGAGTTTCGTTTCATTCCGGCAAAAATAATTGTTTCCGTAATTTAGACCATTTTTTAATGGTTTAAATGGATTTTTTCAAAATGTAATAAAAACCTCGTCTGGAAGCGGAATTTGGCGTGGAGGGGCTTGTTTTGACACTCGAAGCGTCCTCTTTACCCTCGTGCCCTCTTTCTTCAGGTTCCGGATAGTTACGTCACCTCTGGGAGTTGTTATCACACAACTTGTAGTTGACCCTAAAGGTATCCCATCTGGGATGGTAGAGGAGATGGACAACTAAAGAGGTGATCCAAGAGATGCCACGGTTCCCAATGCAAGCTGGGAGTCACGTCAATCAAGGCACTCTTCACTTTAGATCAAGATGAATCAAGACCAAGGGGGAGACCCTATAGCCAATCAAAGGAGATTGGACCCAAACAATGGTTTCTAGGGAAGTGTGAAAGATGAGTTACGAAAACCAATGCAAGGTTAGGTGGACCTATGAGTTTGAGTATGGTTGAAAGAGGCTTTAAGGGATGACTTATGTTTCAACCATTGAATGATTTAGGCCACAAGATGAGATCAAATAACAAGATCTAGTACCATGAAATACACAAGTGGGGCCCACAAGGTGAAGTTAAGGATGTAAATGGTACCAAGGGGTATGCAAGAGGTAGATCTATGGATCTAAGTTGAAATTAGGGATACCCACATATGGGATCTAGCACTTTGACATTACTCCCAGGGAGTGCGAATTGCCTTAGGTGGACTAGTGCCTTGAAATGGATGGGCAAATGGAGTCAAAAAGATGTCAAAATGTAGATTGGGACACCTAAGAGTCAAATCAAGGCTATGGTTCAAGATCAAGTGAATAGGATGGTTAGATCTTGCTAGATCTAATGTTTCACCAAGTGACCCAAGTGGACAACAATCCCCAAAACAAGGAATGATACCCCCAAGGTAGAACTTCACAAAGTGAGACACTAGATGTAGGTTTCAAGGTATGCTCGTTCCAAATCCAATGGGATCTCAACCACCCATGTCCTAGAAGTGGGACAACTCAATCACCCAAGAAGTGCGACTTTGCCCAAGGAGGGCTAAAAGCATGGAAAAGTGTGTCAAATCAAGTCCAAAAGCCACCAAAGTTTAGATCCGGGTAGTATAGACAATTATCAATGTGGATCTAGAAAATCAAAGTGATCCAATGGCTAGATCTCCATAGATCTGAGATTGAAAGTGCATCACCAAATTGACCCAAGTGGGGCACAACCCTCAAAATGAGGAATGGGGCCCACAAGGTGAAAATCAATGAAGTGAGACACTAGGGGTAGGTTATCAAGTGAGGAGAGCATGAATCAAGTGGGATTTCACCTACCCATGTGTTGGACCTAACCCAATTAGCTTCTCCCAAGGGGTGAGATTTGCCTCAAGAGGGCTATTTTGCCTTAGAAAGTGTGTCAAATGGAACCCAATCACCACCAAACTATAGATCCGAATTGTCGTGGACACTATAGAGGTGGGTTTTCAATATCTTTCCAAAAGCTAAGCTAGATCCAAGTAGCTCTAAGAAAAACAAAATGAGGGTTTTAATCAATTAGGGTTTTTATGATCTAGAAGTTATGGATAAGCCAAGGAAGAAGAAAACCATACCTTTGGAGCATACCTGGATGAAGAGATGAATGCTAGTTGAGATGAGGATTACTTTTTCCAAAGATCAAATGAAGAATTTTTGAAGCCCTCTTGCCAAATCAATTTTCTCCAAGCCACACATGTGTCCCTCTAACCTGTCAAAACCAAGGAGCAAAGCAACAATCAGTTTAACATGTTGAAGGTAGATACAAGCAAGAAAGAGATAAGCAAAGAACAGTTGGTACAAAGACAAAACCACTCCCTATTTAACCAAACGTCCTCCTCCAAGCTTGAAGAGTAGGCCTCGCCACCAATTCGCACTTGTCCAAAAACGCCTCCTCAACCTGTAAAAAGTATGGCAAAATATGCAAGATAGCTACAAGAGATCCTCCAGTGCAATGGACAAAAGCATTTACAATCAAAGCAACCAACATCCACTCCAAGATCCAAGCATGTACCCCAAAAGATAGAAATTTTATTCCAAGAGCCAAGAGCCAAATTCTCTAGATGATTTTACAATGGGGGGGTCTCCTCCTTATATAGGATAATAAAGACCAAAACCCTAGATCTCAAAACCACTTTTTGAAATGAGTGGTTGAGATTAAAAGATCTCAATACATAATCAATGGCTAAGATGCATCATAACAACATAACACATGGATCACTCAAAATAGTGATGACGTCATAGCTAAAAGGTACTCAAGAAGGGTGACGTCATCCATTAGAGGGGGCAAAAGTACATGGGCCCACCTCATATGACAAGGACATGACACATGGAGCTCATGGTGGGGCTAGGAGGCATCAATCCTTGCTAGCTCATCCCCATGGCACAATAAAATAATATAATATGTCCAAAATAAATACAAATGATCAAATATGTCCTCAAAATCTGTGAGAGACATGCAGTAAATGGCCTCCTGTGGCCTCTGTGGACCCCCTTAACTGATGAAAACTGGTTGGAAGATAGGGGGTTCACCATGGAAGACCTCTGTGAAAACCAAATGTCAAAACCTTACCTCAATTGCCCAAATCGAATTCCTCAGTGACCCTTTTATCCCATTTCTGGACTGCCTCGGTAACTGTGAAAGTGTTGAAACTGCCACCTAGGGCACCTGCGCTGTCAAACTGAGCCCACCAGGCTCTCCAGAAGGGGGGGTAAATGGTAATATCAAGTGGTTGGACCACCCCCTCCTCATATAGCGCCCTAGGTGAATTGGCCTCTCATGGCCCCTACTGCTCAGGCTGGGAAATCAACCCCAAATCTGGTCAACAAGTGGAAAACTGCATCTATCACTATCAGAAGTGCCCGGAACTGAATGATAAGTGTCTCATTGGATCCAAGAGACCCAAATCTACTAAGAATGTGTACTCATACACCATGGGTTGCCCTGATGGGCTAGCTGTAGGGTCCACCATATATGGACAATGCATAATCTGATGATCTGAAGTAATAATAAAACCTGCTGAACTGCATCAATCATCATCTAAATCATATGTCCATCATATAGCATCATCATCAAGAGTATGTGGGACCATCAATCATCATCCATAAGCATACATGGCCCACATCATCACGGATCCCAAGAAATGACCATAGTCAAACTGGGTTTGACTAGGTCAATATATAATATCAATAGACTAAGACATGTTCCTCTAATCATACTCACAGCTTAACTCAAAGCATAACATCATTTAGTGGCATTAATCATATTCGTTCATTCCGTTGTTATTTGTATTCACTTGCACAATAGCTTAAATGACAAACTCACCCATTGGACATGGTCTAACTGCTAGCTAAGGATGAAGGCTAGGAACAAGTTTGGACAAAAGGGGTGACTTGTCTAAACTCAACTAAAAGACATTTTGGACTCGGAGAAAGGGGAAGCTACAAACTCTGTGTTGGACTAAATAAACACGGGGAATGGCTGTGCCTCACAAATGGGTAAGTTGTTTAGAGAGTGCTTATTCAACTTAGGCATCATGTCTACATCAAGCTGATCTAAGTTCATTAGGATCATTCAATTTCATTTCATGGCCTTTTTGGCCTACATAACCCTTCGGATCTCAGGTGTGCTGATAAGCACAACTAATTGCAGCTTGCATCCAGGGCATGTTTGTATACATATATAAGGTCAGCAATTGTTTAGATATAGAATTTAAGTACAATTGCTTTTTGCACCTTTCTTATACTCTTCGAGGAGTATTTTTAGCAATTCATCACTCTTGCCCTTTTTAGTTTCCATGGGCGAATTTATATAAGTTTCCATAAGTAGTACATGAGCTTTCAGTTTTAGCCAACAACATCTCCAGTGACTAGGGGGAGTTCAAGCCAGTGCCAAACATCGGGACAACCGACCAGAATGATTTAGGCCTACAATCCAACTTACCAAAGGCAAGTTTTGTCACCAACTCAGAGCTGAGACACTAAACATACAGGGATGCGGTCCAAACACAGAGGTAGTAAAAAGGGAAGTACTCAATATCAGAAAGCCAAGTAAGACAAATCAAGGGTTAAGGCCAAATAAGGAAAGTCATGGATGGATGGAGTCAAGTGATGGTGGAGCCTAAGCTAGCAGACAAATGGTGTCAAGGAAGACCATATCTATGCAATGTAGTGAACCAGTGAGTTTTGTCAAACAACCTAAATGTGCAAGTAAAATCTTCATTTTATAATTCATCATTAAGATAGTTCATTTCAAGTTTTACAACATTTGCCACATCATGAATGATATACCAAGTTGAAGCTATGAACGTGACTAAAACAACAAGATAATAATCCACTGTCAATGATCAAACATCCATAGGTCATATAACATCATCATAAGAATAATCATCATGAACCATCTGAAACCCTGCTGCAATACATCTCTGGGCACTGAACTGAAACTGTATGAAATAAAGGGTCACATCGGTCATCAAATCTGAACTCTCAAGGCTCAGCCTTGACACAAGGTATAACATAAGTCTGAATAATATACTGCTCTGATCATGAGTGATCTCAGAATAATAAACTCATCATAGCCAAGCTCTGAATAATCGAAGCTCTGGAATGTGCAGATATCTGCTAAGCAAGAATAGTAGCCCTGCTACTATGGTGTGATAACAGGAGCAGTTTTGGCTAAAGATGCGACAAATTGGCATTTAATTGCTAGAAAAACACAAATTGCACTATGTGACAAAAATAAAAAAAGACAAAAAAATTGATTTTTTTAAGTTTGGAAAGGGTGGCATATATAAAGTTTGAAAAAGGAATAACACAACCTGATAAAATTACACTAAAAAGACACTTGCACTACATCAATGCAAGCAATTAATATCATGGATAAAGGAATTAAAAGAATTTAGCCAAAAAAAGCCCTAAGTCCTGACTATTACCTTATTAAGTGTTATCCACAATATATTCTACCACTCTGGATATATGTCTGTGTCAGAAAACATAAATTCTATATAACTATATTATCAAAAGATTATAAATGGATTGATAACTATATCACCAATTTTTGAATTTTAAAATGTCTTTGTAATCATCTCAAGGATGCGGCACAAACATACATTTTGAAAATGATCACATGAATTATAATAATGCATGGGCAAAACATAGTGGATTCAAAATCCACAGACATGTCATATATAATGCCCATAAACTAAGCAAACAAGAAGAAAATAGAGCATTCCTTATCTCACTTTAAGCTGTAAAAAAGGTTCCAAAGTAATAGAGGCGAAAGGGGTAATCTATGAATAAGACCTGTGACAATCAAAAGAACTACATTGCCACTGGAAGACAAAGCTGGAAGTAAAGAGGTCAATGACGAAAATATCCACGATGCCAATCCCAGCACAATAGCATATCCTACCTGCAAAAGCATCCAAAGAATATAAGAATTTAGAGATCTGAATATACTGAGATTGCAATTTCATATTGTCTTAATAGAGATTCGTTTTGTAAATCCAGAGGTGCGAATCGGATGACAAAATATATAATATCAGAACACTAGGAATGCTGAAGGCTTGAGAAGAAGTTGATGCTTATCTCAAAAACCATCTTCATTTGTTTGACATGAAAAATATATTCATCGAATAGGCGTACCAGCAAAATACAATATAAAATGCCTCCTAATATACTAGCAGGTTGCCGATGACCAAACAAAGGGGCCTCCCGCAGCAAGTCAACAAACCTGCAAAGGAGAACATACTTATATTAATATATGACCACTAAAATTCATCACAAAGAACCTAAAACAAGATAGCGAACAACTAAAATATATATAAACACCATCTATGATTCTATCTATCTATATATAGATAGATATAGATATATATTTGAAAATACATGCAAGGATTGAAGCACACAAAAAATTTCAAATAAACACTCTACCAATCCATTCATATATATTATATATAAGAGAAAATAAGTGCAAGGATTGAAGCACACATAGAAAGGTGGTCCAAACAATTCACATTGCGTTATAGATACCAAGAATAAATACACAATGCCTAGCAACCTCCATTAGAGGCTGCCAAGAGGCAATTTCAGCATGACATACTCCATCACTACTGACAATATAAATTACTCGCCATTTTAATCAACATGCATAAAATATTTCAATATATAAAGTGCTGGACACAACTTTATAACTTAGTCAATTGTTCCACGAATGGCTCTGCTCAGGCCTATTTAAGATTTTCATTCAGGATAACCATCTGATTCTGTCCTACCATCCTTTTCAGCACTGCTCGAGCCTCGAACTGAATGATCATCTTGACTATGATGATTTTGCATCTGGCTGTGTGGGGTCTCACCCATTTCCTATCTCAATATCCATAATATGGTGACCTGATCAGCGTCCTTGCTTGGTTCTTGATTTCACTCCCTTCCATTGATGGTGGAATACCTGAACTTTGGGACTGCCAATATCCCTTATGCATCATCACTTCAGCTAAAACTTCAATTCAGATATCTGGCACTTTTGACTATCAGCTTCATTTCTATTTCACAAGTATTTTTCTCAGAGCCAATGATGAACAGTTCATATATTAAAACTTCACTCAGGCCACCCATATTTGCATATTTTGAAAGAATAATGCAACCCACATTTAAGGACCTGGACACACTTTCAAACACATCTAGCAATGAGATAAAAAAGGGTAACGTCCTATCACAGCAATACTATAAAATAAGTAAAAAATTTGACCATATATACTATATAATATAACAAATTTAATATTCTCAGGATGCAGGATACAAACTTTTACACAACACCCCAATGTCAGCTATCAAGAATTGCTCCAGCATCAATGCACCATAGCATAATCTTCTTTAGTCTCCACAAGCACCAAAGTACTTACAAGGTAGAGACTCTCTCTCAAAACCATCCTCCTCTCAAGTGAAGAGAGCAAACCCTTATATAGGGTTTAGCTCATCTTCCTTGTACAATAAAATAATAATTTCCCTTTCTAGACCCATTATTTGCTAAACAAACTTTCTAAGAATACCAAACAAGAGGTTAGATCCACCTTTCTTTCCAGTGGAAATAAAACAAAAATAGTTTTCATGCAACTAATTCTTGGAGAGGATTTCAACAAATAATAAAATATAGAGTTAGTTAGGTCCACCAAGGCCAAAATGGTGGGGCACATGCCTAAGTGCATAAGTGTTTGACCAAGCTTTGAAATCCATTTCAACAAATGTGCCCTCTAGAAACTCACGAGTCCCATGTGTGAATAGTTGCTTTCTTCATGTGATGCACCCTCTTCTAATGGCCTCAATCTTCTCCCTCGTTGTATGCAATGGGGGTTGGACAAGTCTTGCTAGATGTGCAATGTGTTACCCCTTGACTTGCCCATGTGCAATGTGTTATCCCTTGACTTGCAGGAGTTGCTTGAGGATCGAGGTGTTTGTGATTTCCATCACATACTACAGTGCTAGCGAGGAGATATGTGGGTTGCCCATAGGTCATTTGTCCAATACATTTCTAGCATGCTCAAATGATCCCCTATGTTCTTGGGGTTTGATGGAGATTGTGTCAAATGTTGTCATTGCTATGACATATTACCTTCATTGACACAATGGGATGCCTTCTCATATGCGGACATGAGCATGGGAGGTCACTGTTGTGCTCTATAGTGGCTCATAATGCTTTTAATTGGTGTTTCATTGCTAAGATGTGTCATGGTGTGATCATAATTTATCCTTAGATAAGTGTCACCTTGTGACTTAAGTTGTATCCCTCGTGATTTAAGTAGGTGTCGCACTTATTCCATGTCATTTCAGACATTTCACCTAGACATTTTTCATGCCTTGCCAATTTACCATCTTTATCACCCACTTCAATCGTGTCCCCCTTCGTGATTGACCTATCATGTGTAATGTTTCAAGGTCTTAAAAATATTCCTATGTATGAAAATGACTAAATCAAAGCAATCAGTCAAAGTACTCCAGGTTGATGCAACTAATCATATCATTATACACATGACAATGCCCCTTTGCTAAAAAGCCCTATTCCCTAAATGCCATGGTTATAAAACAAAAAATCTAAAGAAAGGGACCAAGCAAAAGCAAAAGAAAAATGAAATAAGGGGAACAAAAGAAAAAAGAAGACACAAGGAAAGGGCACAAGGAAAGGGTAATTGATGCCTCCCTTCCAAAGGCACATATGTGGAAACAAAGTTATAACCCCAAGCTCTTGAAAGCTAATGGGTGGACCTATTATTCACTCATCACATTGCGTTGAGGGTCAATTCATGAAGACACTTTTTCCCTAGCACCACATTCATTTCATCAACCTCAACTAGCTTAGAGACCTAGGAAATGCACCTTGTCTTAGAGGTTTTACATGTAATATAGGTTAATTGTTGGAATTAGTGCAACTTCAGAAGTTATTCTTACTATATTTTATTGTATTGATTTGTACCTCCTACGGGAGAAGATCTTGATGTAATTAATTATGTAAACCCTTGAAAGAATAAATGTAAACCTTGGGGATAAATTACCCAAAGAAAAGAATTAAATAAACATTATTTATTTGTCCCCGGGTCAAGTTGGCCCTGTCTTGTTAGACAAGTCAGCCTAGTTAGGGAAAAGGCCAGTTTGGCAAGTGTATAAATAAAGAGGTTGTGTTCCTCATTTGACTCACTCACTCATCACAACAAGTTTGCATCACTTGGAGAGGAGCTCGCACCTGCAGCTAGGAGAAGCTTATTTTGGGGGTTTTTACTTAGAGAGACTTTCTACTTTCTCTCTCATCTCTGTACTCTGTTCTCAAAATTGTTCATCTCTATACGAAGGTTGATAGGTTTTCTCCCTATTGGGTTTCCCAGGATAAATTCTTGTGTTCTTTGTTTCTTTGCTTTGTCTTTCTTCTAGTGATCCTATTGTTCAGTGTTACAAACATCGGCGATATATCGCCAACATCGCGATATATCGCAATGTTCCCAGCTCAGCGATAATATTGGCGAAAATATCGCGATTTTTTTGAAAATATCGGCAAAATATCGACAAAAATCGGGAAATATAAAAATAGCGGCTTAGTCAAAAAAATTATATTTTTTGTATTTTTTAATTTCGCCGATATATTGTCGATGTTTGCCGACATTTTCCCCGATAAATCCGATATTTTGTTTTTGGACCCTCGGCGACATATTCGCCAACACGATATTTGTAACACTGGTTCATATGCAATTAAATTATACTGCTATAATTGTATGAAAAACTAACATTAATGATGGTCATGCCATGATAAATCTAATCTTTGTTGATTTTTGTACCTAGGAAAGTGTTCCCCTAGGTGACTTTTGCCTTAGTCAATTAAAAAGGGAAATAAAGTGACCCTTGCATTAAATGACTTGAGATGAGCATTTAATTAGACTTTAGAGAGTAAAGTCATTTTTTGATAAATTTAAGTGAGGTGAGTGAAATTAATTTTATGAGAATTTAATGAGCTTTTATTCTCATCCACTCATCTCATCTAATCTCAGCGATTGGATTGAGTGACCATTCACTCACCCTAGGGTTTAGACAAAAAGAGCAAGGGAAGGCAATCACACTCACTTTTTTTGTGGAGAAGAAAGTGGAGAGAGCAGCAAGAGAGGGCATGGATTTCGAGGCAGCTCAGTGGGCATTTATTGAGCAGCACAGTTTTTGAGGTAGAGTGAGTTTAGTACAGCACAGATCTCGAGGCACCGTACAGCAAGGAAGTGGCATAGTTTTTGAGGCACCGTACAGCGTGATTCTGGGCACAAATTTTGAGGGAATGCACATATCCCAAGGCAGGGCACGATTTTCCAGGCAGTTTGTTGGGCACAAATCCCAAGGCAACAAGCACGGGTTTCTAGACAGAAATCTGGGCACATTTTTAGGAATTTGGGCACAGAATTTGAGGCCCGTACAGTCTGTACGGACTGTACTTTGGCACAGATTTCGAGATTGTATTTTCTGCACAGATTTCAAGGCAAGGCACAACAATCGAGGTGTTGGGATTTGGCACTAAAATCGAAGCAGCAGCTTGGCACAAAAATCAAGGCAACTTTTGGGTGATAATTTTATGGTGGAGACAAGTACAATTTTACTGTAAAATTTCTGTACTGAAGATTTACTAAAGAAATATAAATTCTCTCTCTCTGACTGGTTTTCCCCTTGTGGGTTTTTCCAGGGCTATTGGCCAAAAATTTTGATTCTGAAATTATTTATGGTGTGCATGAATATTTAATTTTATGCCTGTAAAATTGATTTTTAACTGTGTTTTTAAAGTCTGGAAATTACATGTCATTTCCAGCCATCATGAAAATTTGGGTTGGGCATTAAACAATGGCAAGTTGACTTGAAAACCGGGTTGGGTTAAAATATCAGAAAACTTTCAATCTTAAAGGGATAAAAATTAAATAAGTCAATGAGCCACTAGAAAGGTACACACCTTGATCACCTCATGCTTGTTTCTACATATTTGGAGGCAATTTCATAGTTATACGTGTGGATGGGGCCTCCTAGAGCATGAACACCCTTGCTCTTTTGCATGGTCTAGCATGTGATTTGGCATATGTGGAGGATGACTAGGCTCTACTAGGTGAGCACTCCCCTTTATTCACACATCTAGATGCAAACGCGGGAGCTTGGTTACAAATCGTGGGGTTGTCCCCTTCCTCTTGTTGATAGATGAGCTCCCCTAGCACATGGAGCTAATTTGGCATGTTTTTCCAAACCCTTAGTGACTACTATCCTTATGTTCTCAACTAAACACAAACTATTATTTTATTGCAAAAATTAAATTCCTTCACATAACAGTAATCACAGATATAGCTGGAAAGTAAATAGCGGAAGTAAAACAAAACACACAGATAGTTTACTCTTCAAATCAACTTTTCATTAATAATTCAAAGCTTACAAGGAAACCTCCATAGAGTCTATTACTACTTAAACTAGCAGTCCTTTCAAAGCAAGGATATGTGGACAAGGGCTAGTTACGATTAGCAGGGAGGACTTAGGTCCAATGTCACCACAACCTAACTCCTCAACTTCTTCGAGTAACTCCTAAACCCAAGGGAGAGTCCCTAATGGAGGAAGAACACCTACAAACACCAACACACCTGCAAATACCCCTCTACAAGCCTTATGGTTAAGATCAGTGCCTTACATGGAGTCAACAATAGATAATAAACACACATAAATAGGAGTTAATTCAATCTACCAGTCAACATCAGTAAATTAAACCACTTCAATACATTTCACAAATCCCAAGGCATGGTTTCACACTTCCCAAGGCACCACCTCAAAAAAGTGAGCTATAAAAGGGAGATGATCAAGTGGCCTAGGGTGCACTTGATGGTCCAATCAAAATTGCAAGAACCCTGCAAAAGCCTTAATTTAAGCAATGTCACATTTCCCAATGCAGTAGGTCACAGTGGGATGCCCTCATAAATCCACTAGGGCGAATTTGATGGGTGGACCAAAATTATCAAATTGCAAATATTTTTGGTTTTTTTGAATTATTTAGATTTTTAGTGTTTTTCCAACAATATTTAGATTTTTAGGGTTTCTCAATATAAAGATGGATATGAAATAAAAGGCATGTAAATTGATAAAAGAGATAGATTTGTTGAAAAGATAGGGCATATGATTCTTGTCTCAATCCCTAGGGCATTAAGAGATCGATACCAACGTCCCTCTCTTATAATGGCTTTCAATACTTGCAATTAGGGCATCAACTAGCAACCACAAGAGCCAAGTAGAAGAGCTTAATTAGGGCAAGTGAAGAAGTCCAAGGCCCAATTAACAATGGAGAGCTCCTTTGATAGGAAGGTCTCCTCATACAAAGTTGACGAAATGGGAGCAAGAAACCCTAACTTAGCCCAAAGCACTCCAAGAATGACGTTAACGGTTAAACTAGGGTTAGGAGATAAACTTACCAACATTAACCAAGGAACGAGCAAGGAGATACACCTTAGGTCACCCTTTAGAGCACAAGTTATCACAACCATTCTTGGCATCAACCATAGCATGTGCAAAATTAAGCCCTAGAAACAACTTCATTCATCCTTCAAGCAAAAAGGATCATTCAAAGATGTGTGCATAGCATCAAGAGCTCCAATAAAGCAAGAGAAATACAAAAGATCTCATAATGAACCCATATCTTGTTGTGTTTTTACAGTAAGAGGGAGGCGCTATTTATATAAGACTAGCCTTGCCTAATTTTAAGTTATGAGCCTACCAGATAATGTGAAAATATAACAATTTTGGTTAGTGCACCCACAACTTTGGGGCTAAACCACTCATAATAACAATAAAATATCTCTAAATGACAATAAACTAATAATAAAAATGCAATTAGGCTACAACAAGTACTAGGTGTGCCAAAAGGAGCATGTCATGCCCCAACTAACCTCAACAGATTTGTGCCCTCAATGTCCTCCTTCATTATCCTTATAGGCTTCTTCAATAAGGAAGTACAATTTGCAGGTAACACAACCCAAAGGAGGGGTTTTATATCACAAAATAGGTCAAAGTGATTAAATAAGGTGTGCTACATAGGGTACACAGCCCTTTACAAAGCGTTATCACCTTTTACATGGTAAATAAATGAGTGTGATCATGCATCCAAGTGATTAAGCCCCCAAGGGCACCAACCCCTATAGGATGAGCACCTCCTGGAAGTGGAAATCAAGAGAACCATCCATGACATGATTAGGGGTATTTAGCCCAAATCACAATTCTACATGCAAAAATGCTCAAAAAACTTGGCCTTTACATAGCAAAAAATAACCCCTCACTCTGGTGGATCTGTAGGGAACAATGTAGATACTCTGAGGTGTAACAGAGTCAAACTAACAATTGTACAATATACTCAAATAGAACAAACATGCACACTTGTTGAGGCAAATTGCCTACCAAAAATTGAGAAAACTAATTGTTGTTTGATGTGTGCTATACAACCCATTTGTACGACTGTATAGGCATGTTCTATACGACTGTAATGCCATGTTCGTACAACTTTGTGGAATCCATATGACTGTATGGATTTGTACTATATGGACCTATACGTTGTTCTCTACCTAATTGTTGAACTTGGCTCCTCTCTGGTGCTCTAACTCTGCTCCACAGATAAAATAAATCACCTCTCAACCAAATTGTCTTGAGGTGAATAATGAATGTGTCTTAACCCTCTACCTTGTTTGCTCTCCCTGAATGAGATCCTAGGAGCCTCAACATGCTCCTAAGCATCCCTCAATGTCTACATGAACCATCAAGGTCTCTTGATAGAACTGGTAAGAGTCAATGGCTCCTCCTCTACACCTGAAGGCTATTGTCCTGAACTGGAAATTCCTGGTGACCATAGCTCAACCTTCGGAGCTTCCTACTCCTCATCCTCTATCACCAGAATTGGCTCATTGGACTTCCTAGATGCAAAGTCATCCTCAAACTTTACATCCCTGCTTACCACTGTCTTTCTCTGCTCTAGAATATAGACCTTGTAGGCCTTTGAAGTCTCACTATAACCAACAAACAAACCATTCCTATTGGAGGGCTTCAGCTTGGTCCTCTTCACAACTAGTATATCAATATAAACTAGACAACAAAATATGCAGAAATGATTCACCTCTGGCTACACACCAGTGAATGCCTCCTCTCGTGTCTTGTCCACCAAAATCCTGTGATGACACATGCTCTAGATGTAGATTGTTGCATTACATGCTTCTTATTGTTGTAATTGTAACTTCGGAAGATATTCCCTTGTATTTTATTTGTAACTTCGGAAGATATTCCCTTGTATTTTATTTGTACCTCCGACGGAGACATTTTTCCTCCATTCGGGGATGTCATTATTATGCTTAGTCATACTAGGTCATTGAGGTAAAATCCTCCATTGTAAGTCGAGGCAATAGTTCCCCAAAAGTTCAAATGTAAATGTATTATTGAGTCTCCTAGAGAAGTCGCACCAGTCAGTTTAGTTGAGGCCGACCTAATCAAGTAAAAGGTCACCCCAAAAGTAAAGTATAAATGGAGAGTTGGGCTCTCTCATTTGGACACACACTCACTCACTCAAGTTCGCATAAGTGAGAGAGAGAAGACAAGTTCGCTAAGGAGAAAGAGAGAGAGCTGCAGAAGACTATCTTGTTTTGGGGTTTTCCATTTTGTGATATTATATTGGTGACTAATCTATCTTTGAGGAAGTTGCGGGGTTTTCTCCTTTATGGTTTCCTTGAGGAAAACTATCGTGTCTATTGATTTTTGTTGTGCTTGTTATTCTTTCAGTTAAATATCCTAGCTAACATTAAATTAAAGTAGAAAATCTAACATGCTATCAGAGCTAACTTGAAAAGAAGACATTGTGCAGCAACGGGAAGCTAGGGCTTCAAAGTTTGAGGTCTTCTCTCCACAAATCATCAAGAAAAGGAGGCTAGGCCAACTCGCCCTAGAAGGGAGTATCTTCTTGTCGAAGCAGAATAAAATTCCGAGAAGTTTGATTTTTGACCCTATCAGTGGGACCCGGAGAAACTAGGGCTTCATGTTCCAGGCACTTTCCTCCACATATTAGATTGAAAAGGAGGTTAGTCCAACTCGCCCTAGGAGGGCGCATTTCCTGTGAAGACATAATTCAAATCCAAGAATTTTCATTTTTGGCCCCGTCACTACTGTCGGGAGAAAACTAGGGCATCAGCTATTTTGGGATTATGTCCACAGATTTGGAAAAAGGAGTACATTGGACAACTCGCCTTGAGGAGGAGCATCTTGTCCAATCAAAAGTTCAAGATTCCAACTTTGAAAAGTTAGGGTTTCTCTAACAAACCCTAGGCCAGCCAGCTCCAGATCCAGGTTGGGCATCTCAAATTGGTAAGATCTAAATCTTTGAGGTTCTCATTCAATATGTCTCACCACACCAAGCTTGAGGATAAGCTTGAGGGAATTGATAACTTCCGAGCATGGAAGGATAGGATTGCTCTTGTCCTTGAAGAAAATGATTTGGACAAGTATGTTAATGGAGAGGTTCCAGCACCAGAGGGAGATGAGGCTAAGGCTATCCACAAGAAGAACTTGGTTAAGGCTAAGAGAATTAGTGCAAACTCCATTAAAGATCATCTCATCCCACATGTGTCATCTTTGAAGACACCCAAGGAGATGTTCCATGCGTTGACAAGGCTATTCGAAGGGAAGAACATCAATCGGAAGATGACATTAAGGAACCAACTCAAGAACATAAAGATCCTGAACTCAGAGACCATGCAATCCTATTTCACAAGGGTCTCACAGATCCAGGAGCAACTTGAAGCAGTTGAAGAAAAGGTAGAAGAAGGAGAGATCATTATGACCACCTTGAATGGTCTCCCAAGATCATGGGAATCATTCATTCAAGGGATATGTGTCAGGAGGAAGTTGATCACCTTCAGCAGATTATGGGAAGAATGTACACAGGAAGAAGCTTGATTTGTGACACAAGAAGAGAAGATGGGAGCAAATGATGATCAAGCTCTCACAGTTCACGCTAAAAGAAATCACAACAAGAGGGAGGACCACCATCACAACAAAAGGGAGCACCACCATCATAACAAGAGGGAGAACCACCATCAAAATCAGAGGGAGAACTACGATAAACAAAGAAGACCTAGAAGAGATCTATCCAACATTAAATGTTATACATGTGATGAGAAGGGACACTACTCCAGAGATTGTCCCAGAAACAAAGGTTCCTCCAACAAGAAGACTAACCAGAAGAGACATCATGCTCACATCGCTGAAGATGATGAACCTGCAAAGAAAAGAACCAGAGAAGAAAGAGATGATTCTTCAAGTGATGAAGAATATGTATTATGATGAATAAAGGATGCAGAATAAAGGACACACAAAGTCTACTCCAACACAAAGAACAAGTGTAGAATACTTGCTCAACATTTTCGATCATAAGCAAGAAAGGGACATGATCTCAAAACCAGACGATGAAGAAGAAAGAAGAACACACTGTCAAAGACTCCAGTAGTTCCTGCAAGGAAGCAAAGATCAAGAGGGAGTCCACCCAACGACCAAACAAAGATATGCATTTGAATTGTCATTTCTTGCATATCTAATTACTTAAATGATATTGTTCAGTTGTGTACATACTTATGTTCCTAGATTTAGGATGTGTATTATGCATGTCATAGAAGTTGATTTAATGAACATAATACCACTAATATACAAGTAATGGGTAAGTGTCCTATGGTACTGTACAACATTCCATTGCTACTTATTTAGAATGAAACCTCTTTGTTGACATGTTAGGAGTAGTGCACACTCTTAACAATGTTCTGGTAGAGATGGAAGGCATCTAGAGAGTTACCGTATGAATACGGGATATGGATGAATGTTGCATTGAAGCATTGGCTAAGATAATTGCATGACTGTATGACCTATGTCTTTATGCGTAAAAATTTGTTCTGAAAACTATGAGATGTTTCTAATCATGCAATTGAATTTAACTTGTAGGAAAGATCGTGTACAATCACCTACAAGAGAAGGACGACGACATTTGAACAAGTGACGAAGACTCAGCATACAACAAATCAAGAAAACTACCTATTGAAAAGATTGAAGAACCAGAAGAAACCAGAGTCAGAGACACAGCTGTGGAAGAAGCAATTCCAGAAGAGCATGAAGACCACGACATGGAAGAACCACAAGAACCTGTAGATCCACCTCGTGAGAAGAACTCCCACAAAAGAAGATCAGCATGGGTACAAGAGGCAATACAAGATGCAAAGAAGTATGGCGCTCCAGATGGGATGCACAGAGAAAGCAAGAGACCCAAACCATACTCCAGGTATGTGGCCCTGCTATGTGACATCATTGATAAAGAACCTTCCAACTATGAGGAAGCAGCAGAGAAGAAAGAATGGAAGGATGCCATGATCAAGGAGTACCAGTCGATTATGAAGAATGATGTCTGGGAGATAGTTCTGAGACCAAAAGGGAAGTCTGTTGTGACTTCGAAGTGGATCTACAAGATCAAGCATGTTGCAGATGGTAGCATTGAACAACACAAGGCAAGGTTTGCGGCACGTGGCTTCTCCTAGAAGGAAGGCATAGACTACGAGGAGATATTTGCACCTGTAGCGAGATACACTTCCATCAGATCTATACTGGCATTGGCTGCAGTAATGAAATGGAAGGTACACCAGATGGACGTCAAGACAGCATTCTTGAATGGTGTAGTAGAAGAGGAAGTGTACGTGGAGCAGCCACTAGGATTTGAGACACATGACAGACAAACTCGTATGTGCAAATTGAAGAAAGCCTTGTACGGATTGAAGCAGGTAGGATGGACAGTTTCCTGGTGAGCTGAGGCTTTACCAAGAGTAAAGCGGATTCCAACCTTTACTTCAAGGTTGAAATCGGAAGTCCAGTGATACTTTTGTTATATGTACATGACTTGTTTCTGACAGGTGAGGATGAGTTCATTACAGATGTGAAGAGGAGACTTGCCACAGAGTTCGAGATGAAGGACCTAGGGATGATGCATTATTTCTTAGGCATGGAGGTGTGGCAGAGTGCGGAGGGAATCTTCCTTGGACAAGGGAAGTATGCAGTAGAGATTCTGAAGAGATTCGGAATGATGAACTGCAAGGCTATGGCCACACCCATGGCATCGAACTTGAAGCTACTATGTGATGCTTCATCAGAGTCAATTGATGCCACGATGTATCGTCAGATGATTGGTTCATTGATGTACCTGACGAACACGAGACCAGACATATGCTTTGTTGTGAACACCCTGAGCCAGTTCCTGACGGATCTGAGACAAGTTCACCTGATTGCTGTAAAGCATATATTGAGGTACCTGAAGGGTACAGTTGACTATGGGCTCAAGTATGAGACGAATCAGAAGATTAACCTGCAAGGTTATGTTGATTCGGATTGGGCAGGCAGTGTCACAGATAGGAAGAGTACTTCAGGATGTTGCTTCAGTATGGGATCCGGTATGATCTCCTGGTTTAGCAGGAAGCAGTCATGCGTGGCACTGAGTACAGCCGAAGCAGAGTATGTTGCAACTTGTTTGGCCAATTGTGAGGCAGTATGGCTTCGGAAGCTACTATCAGATTTGTTTGATCTCCAGTTAGAGGCAACTTGTATCTTCTGTGACAACCAGAGTTGCGTGAAGTTGTCCGAGAACTTGGTGTTCCATGACAAGCTGAAGCACATTGAGATCAAGTACCACTATATCAGGGATATGGTGCAGAGAGGAGCAGTGAAGCTCTAGTATGTGGCGACAAGATGAGTAGATAGCCGATGTGTTGACCAATACCGTTAACCAGAGTGAAGTTCAAGTACTTCAGAGAGAAGCTTGGTGTTATCCAGATCGAGGTTCCTCCTAAGAGGGAGTGATAAGATTGGAAGACGTAGATGCACTAGAGCCATTCTCACATGGTGGTAGGCGTAGGTGGTCCTTGGGACATAATGCACCTGGGGTACTCCTGATTTTCGACCCATGTTGGTAGATGTAAGGGTTGGTTCTCGTATGGTGGTAGGCGTAGGTGGTCCTTGGGACGTAATGCACTTGGTGTGCTCCTGATTGTCCTCCCATACTAGAGATGTTGAGAGGTCCACCGGTCATAAGACACTTTGTGTGCACCTAGGCAGGATCTCGCATGGTGGAAGGCGTAGGTTGTCCATGGGACATAATGCACCTGGGATGCTCCTAATTGTCCTCCCATGCTGGTAGACGCGGGCTGATCGTTGAGAGACGTAATGCACCTGGGGTGCTCCTGGGCTGTACCCACTGGGTGGGAGACATAGGTGGTCTGTTGGACATGATGTGTGCATCCGGGTTGTGCTCTGTGTGATGATGAGATGATCTGAATACGATGAGGCGATAGTAGGAGACGTAGGTGATTGTTGTGGCAATGTAATGACTGGTCCTGGGCTATACCTACTTGATGGCTTGCTGGCAGAGATGATGAAGACCTGCGTGAGAGCTAGGCCTACATCCAGAATGAAAAAGGGTTGGCTCTGTAGAAATTCTTATGACAGATAGATTCGAAGAGATGTCACCAATCAATGATCGACAAAATGAGGATTGCAGCGGCAGCGATGATGATGATACAGTGTTGATGATGATGTTCCAGCATTGAAGATGTTCCAGTGATGATGACGTTGTCCAGACTTGTGTCCAAGGGGTTGATGACTGTGGCAAGAGAATACCTTCCTAGTTAAGAGGGAGTGTTGTTGTAATTGTAACTTCAGAAGATATTCCCTTGTATTTTATATTGTTATTATTATTGTATTTTATTTGTACCTCCGACAGAGATGTTTTTCCTCTGTTCGGGGATGTCATTATTATGCTTAGTCATACTAGGGCATTGAGGTAAAAGCCTCCATTGTAAGTCGGGGCAATAGTTCCCCAAAAGGTCAAATGTAAATGTATTATTGAGTCTCCTGGAGAAGTCGGCCCAGTCAGTTTAGTTGAGGCCGACCTAGTCAAGTAAAAGGTCACCCCAAAAGTAAAGTATAAATAGAGAGCTGGGCTCTCTCATTTGGACACACACTCACTCACTCAAGTTCGCATAACTGAGAGAGAGAAGACAAGTTCGCTAAGGAGAAAGAGAGAGAGCTGCAGAAGACTATCTTGTTTTGGGGTTTTCCATTTTGTGATATTGTATTGGTGACGAATCTATCTTTGAGGAAGTTGTGGGGTTTTCTCCTTTATGGTTTCCCGGAGGAAAACTATTGTGTCTATTGTGTTTTGTTGTGCTTGTTATTCTTTCAGTTGAAGATCCTAGCTAACATTGAATTAAAGTAGAAAATATAACACTTCTACCCATAGAAACATCGACAAATCATAGCCATGTATCATGGCCTTAGTAGCCCCCATGATGGATCAGCTCTTCTACTCTACAACCCAGTTCTATTGTGGTTTGTACAGAACAGTGAACTCCCGCTTAATTCCTGCATCCTTGCAGAAATCCTCAAGACCATTAGAGGTATACTTACCACCATTGTTCGATCTCAAAACTTTGATATTCTTCCCTATTGGTTCTTCACTAGAGCTTTGAAGTCCTAAAACCTGTTAAATACCTCATCCTTGGTCTTTAGGAAGTAGATCCATATTTTGCAAGAGAACTCATCAATGAACGAAACATAGTACATGCTTCATGTGATTGATGCTACTAACATTTGTCCACATACATCCGAACACACCGGGTCTAGAATCCCCATAGACCTGTGCTCACTGCTTGGGAACGCAACCTTGGCATGCTCGCCAAGTGCACACCCTCTGCATACGCCCTACTGAACTCTAGAAGACATGTGACTATCTCCCTCAATATAGGAATCAAACTATGTTGTAGGTGCCCCATCCTCTTGTGCCATAACTCGCCCAAGTTATCTATGTTATGCACTAGGGCTCGAACAGGCTCACTCTGTAACCTATATAAATTGCTTTCCCTAACCCTGATCACTTGAGTTGATCCTAGGCTAGACTCCTTTAGCCTTATAAGGACTTGTTGGTTCTTGAACCCTATTGCAAAGCCCTCATCTTCCATGACCAAAACTGAAAGCAAATTATTCCTGAGACCTCAAACAAACAACACATCATCAAAGTATAAAGAGATACCTAACTAGAGTTGGAAAGGAATGGTACCAACTCCTACTACTTGATACTTAGCATCATCATCGCCAAGCTTGACATGAACTCCTAAGACGTGCTCTTTTAGACTTTAAAATATTTCTCGGTTTAATGTCATACACCCAGATGCTCCACTATCCACAAACCAAGTATTCTTCGGAACTGTGATGGAAGAAAGGCAATATACCATCGAGAAATCATTTTGGAATTTAGAGGCAAACTTGTTGATATGAGTTTCAGGTGTGGCTGCTACTTGGTGTTGTTGCTGCTTCCCTTTACCCTTCTTCTCTGGACACTATGATGCATAATGGCCGCGCTAATGACAAATGAAACACTTGATTTTACTCAAGTCCTTCCCAAGCCGTGAGGCCAACTCCTCACTCTTTACCGCAATTGGGTTCTTACTTGGATCCGTTCACCATCTTCATACGAAATAGAATTGCCAACTTGAATCTGCAAGTCATCTCCTTCCCTCAATAAATCAAGGGAAAAGGGTGTTGCCATATCCGACCCATCCCCTACGAAATCAACACAACATTAGGGGAATCAAACATTCTGATCTGCATCTCTTACATCTGTTGTAATATCACCTCCTTGCAATTCCACTACAACAAGACTACTCCCTTTTGCAACACCATCTGCTACAACGTCTTTGGTCTACACATACACTCTCTTGGACAGACAATTACTCATTGTCACTTCTTATGTTTGTTGCACAAACTCCACCTCACTCTTTTCATGCAATGTTATGTTGCAAATCTTTCTTCTCTCTCTTTTAGCATGCTATCTAGTATCAACAACATGCACTTCACACACTTTTCTCCTTTTCTACAACTTGGAGAAAATTTCCTTGCCTGGATTACTCACCCTCCTGCAACTCATATGTTTGTTCTTCACCAAACATCTTGTTCCCTTGCATGCTTTCAATTTCATGCACCCCACTCTCACTTTCATCATACTTCTCAACATCTAAAAGAATTTATTTTTCTTTCTTCTCTCTCTACCTGCTCTCTCGCTTTCTCTTCATCAGTAAGTCTGTCTATGGCCAAAAAAGCCAATAAATGTGTTTGTTAATGGTCTATCTATATATTCTAGCTTAATTATATGTTTCTTGTTCCAATGTCTCTGTAATTCATCTGTTAATTGATAGCACTGGTAGTGACCTTTGGGTGTTTTGGGTTCAAATGAATCACTAGTATTTATGATATCTAGTAAACCACGCTATGCCCTGTTAAAGGACAAAACCTATTATTATAAATAATTGCCATCAGGTTTATTAACCCACCCAACTCCCCCAAAAATATAAAAAAATGGGAGATAATCCAAACATGTGAGCTCCACATTGTCCTCCTCATCTATTGCCACCCTCCTCTTCAACATTTTTAATATGAGCTCTGCCACCCTCTACTTATTTCCCTTTGCTTTCTTTTGGGCTTTGTTTGAACTCCATCCCACTTTCCCTTCAGCTTTTGGCCACTTCCCTCTACTATCTGGCCCCTTCTGATGCCTCCCATTACATCCATATATCCAGAATGCCAATCTGGAAACCGAGGGTAGCCACAAACTAGATTTCACACTTTTGGGGCCACCCATGCTGCAACGGGGAACAGTCTTCTGAATCCCTTTAATACTCGGGCCAGTTTCAATGAGTTAGTGGAGCACCATGGTCCAGAATCAACGCTTTTGACCCTAAGCAGGTGCTCCCATAATACAGTATACAATGAGAGGATCCTTGATGCAGTCAGGCAGTTGAAGTCCTACCTTCAGAAAAAGAAAGGCTCAAAACCAGTTCAAACAGGATGTGCATCAGACCATGCATCACCTGTTGAAAATCAGACTTTTAAAAGCCAATGAACCACCCAGCAAAAACCCAGATTTCAGACTTATATAGTCACTAATTAAATGAAATTTACAGTCACTTAAAAAATGAACAGCAAGCTGAAACACTTATGCTGAGATAGTTAAGCAGCGGAAAACAAATAGAACAGCAATCTGAAATTGTAATGCACAGTGATATTCGGTCAAAACAGACCCTGGAAAAACCCCCCCGGGGAAAACCAGTCCAAGAGAAAATTTCATTAAGCATTTTCAGGCATAAAAAACTGAGTTACAGCAGCATTTAAGGCAGAATTTAAGGACTGTACAGCACCTCGAAAACTGTGCCCAGCAGTACCTCAAAATCTGTGCCCAACAGTAACTTGAAATCCGTCCCATGCAGCACCTCGAAAATCGTGCCACCGTACAACTGTACGGACTGCAGAAAAAAAAATTAAAAATAAATTAAAAATAAAAAATTCAAACTGTGTGCAGTCCCTCGAAATCTGTGCCCAGCAACTTTCTCAAAAAGCGTGCCAGAAATTAAAAAAAAACGCAGCAGAGCTGCCTTGGGATTCGAGCCACCTCAGAAAAATTCCTCTCCTAGGAATTTGAGCCACTAGAGAACTGCTCTCTCTCTCAAACAACTCAGAAATGCCAAATGCTTAATCTCTTACAAAAGACTTGTTATCACCTAAACTGTAGTTACCCCTATGGATGGATCCAGTGATGGATGGCAATAGGGAAGGGCAACTCAAAAGGTGCAACCACGATCACCTCGACCTCCAATATATATGGTTGTCACGCCAGTCGAGGCAACCTTCGCTTTATGTTATCTAGCCCAGACAACAAAGGGGGAGACCCGATCTACTCCCGACAGGAGAGATCAAAACCAAGACACCAAATCTAGGTATTTCTAAGTGATGTTAGGTGTATGGTTTATCCTAGACCTAAGGGTAAAGTCACAAGCCAAGTGAGGGGTTCAATAGGTATAGCTTTGATTCATTGTTGATGTAAGAGTGACTTGAGATCTAGGGCTAGTGTACTAGGTCAATGTCAAAAGATCTACTGCCTTGGGAACTGTGTCCAATGCAGGATAGTTTTGAGGGATGTATTGGGGCTAACTAGTACATAAGACAAGCTTGACCATGATTCATGATAGCTTTAAGGGTATAGTTCACCATGCAAAAGTCAAACCACAAGTCAATCCAACAATCTAGGAAAGTTGGGTTGTCTTGGAGATAAACCAGTGCCTTGGGAATTGGGAAGTGGAGTCAAAGTGGGGTTGACTTATGGTTTAGGACTCCTACAACATGAGATAAGTGGACAGTATAGGTCTTGATGGTTGAATGTATCTAGATCTAGGTTTAACCCAAGTGGACCACAATCCCTTAAAACAAGGAATGCAGTCCCCAAGGCAAGATTTGACAAAGTGACAGTCTAGACCTAGGTTTTAAAATATTCCGGTTTCAGATCTGCAATAATCTCAAGTACCAAGTTCCTAGAAGTGAATAAACTCACTTCTCCAAGGTGGTGCGACTTTACCCAAGGAGGCTTCAATTTGGGTTTAGGTGGGTCAAATCATGTCGGATGGCATCCAAACTTTAGATCCGGGTAGATCAGTCAAGTAGGAGTATGGATCTATAATTTCGTGGCAATCCACCGGTTAGATCTTAGTAGATCTGAGTTTAAGTGTTCCAAGTGGTCCAAAATGGGGATTAAATCCCTTAAAATGTGGAATGGGGCCCACAAGGTCAATTTCAGAAAAGTGACAACCTGGGTGTATGTTATTTGATGTGTAGATGTCAAATCAAGTGGAATCTCAAACACCCATGTACTAGATCTAGGTCAACTTGCTCAAATGGTGAAGTGCGCCTTCCTTGGGAGAAGCTAAGTTGGCTTGGGAGAGGGGTCAAACGGAAGCCAATCCTCACCAAACTATGGATCCGGGATGCCGTGGATGCTATAGAGGTGGGTTTTCAGTATCATGCCCAACAACCCACTAGATCTCAGTAGATCTAAGAAAATGCAAAATTGGGGTTTTAATTAATTAGGGTTTTAAGTGTTTTTGACAATTGGATAGATCATGGAGATAGAACTTACCTTGAGATCATATCTGAATGATGTGGATGAGATGCCTTGATGTTGAGGAAGATTCCCGCAGAGATCAAATGAGAGATTGTTGATTTGCTTGCCAATTTGATGCCCAAGTCCACAAGTGCGCCTTCCTCTACCTGTCAAACCAAGGAATAAAGATTCAATCAGTAAGAGCAAGTATGGAAGAAATACAAGAGAAATGCAAATAGTAACATGAAATAGAAGTTCCTGGGACAGTAATACTCCCTGTTACCAACGAAGAGCTCCAAAGAAGAAGTAGGGAGAGTCTTCCCCTACCAATACCTCCTCCTCCAAGCAAATCGGCCTCCACCTGTAGATGCAAAATCGTGGTACAATAGATATGGCAAACAAGATCTCCAATAACTCAGTGCAAAGGAAGAACCAACGAACGAACACCAAAAAAACATTCACCACAACATTTGAGATAGATGCAATAATAATTTTCTATTCCAATAATCCAGAGCCAAAAGTCCTTTTACAATGAGAGGCTCTCTCCTTTAAATAGGAAGGAGAGGCACTAAAACCCTAACCACTTTTTGAATGAGTGGCTAAGATTAAAAGATACAAATGTCTAATCAATGGTTGAGATGAGCTCAACAACATAATACATGGATCACACATAAAATATAACATAAGTGGACAAAGTCGCCCTAGGAGAGGGGAATCCCACCAAATCATGATGACAAAATATCATAAGAGGCTCATGGTGGGTCCAAGGGGTAATTTTATCCCTCCTTGGTCAATCCCCATGGCACAATAACCAATAAATAATCATGAAAGTACCAAATCGTGCCTCCCTAGTGAAGTCGTGGTCCTCAAAAGACCTCAAAAATCCACAGAAAATGCCATAAGTGATGGATGCGGGCCCCGATGAAGCTGAAACTGCTGGAGAAGGTGTGGAAGACCCCGATCTATCATCACTGATCATCCCATGCCATAAATTTGCCTCAGTAGCCCAAATCGATTTCCTCAATAGCCATTTCTACCAATCCTGAAATGCCTCGGGAAGCGTGAAACTGCCCAAACAGCCTCCTGGAGTGATGGCGCTGTCAAGATGAGGGCACCAATGTGTCCGGGAGGGGGGTAATATGGTAAAAACAAGTGGCTGGACCACCCCCTCCATCATCAGCGCCCTAGGTCAACCGGATAAAAATCACATCTGCTCCGACAGGGCCTCCAACAGACCAAAACTGCACTGGGATAGACTACTGAGGCTTAATCATCACTGTAAGTGCCCGGAACTGAAAACAAACTGTCCCATTGGACTCAGAAGGTCCAAATCCATCCAAGATGTGTACTCATACACCATATGAGTCTCTGCATGATCAAAATAAATGCCCAATATACCGGAACAAGGCCAATAATAATGATCTGTAAATGACCAAACACTGCTGTAACCCAAGAATCATCATCATAACCCTGTAGCTGCTGCATAGAATCATCATGTATGTGTACATAGACCATATATCATCTATCCATATCATCATAAGGCCTAACATCTCATGTCCCATGGTCCTCCATGGTCAAACTAGGTCTAACCATGACCAAATATAACTCAGTCCATCATCCAAGGCTGCTGTAAAGTGTCAAGGTTAATACATGCTCTACAACTTATTCAAATAGCAATTATAATACATAATGATCATAACTGGCGATCTACATCCAAATATATATTGTCGTTAATTATTACTATTACTCAGACTAGACTTTCAGGATCATACTCACGTCATAGTTGTGATCAATTTGCTAGTGAAGGGTGAGGGCTGAATTAACTGGCTAGGCTAAGGGATGACTTGACTGACTTGACTTTGTGACACTTTGGCAAGGGAAAGGGAATGCACCATAGTATATACTGAATGAGCAATAACACAGGGAATGGCGGTGTCTCACAAATGGATGAGTTGTTTAAAGAGGGTTTATTCACCTTCACAGATGCGCACAATCCATAATACAAATAAGGCCAGCAATTGTTTAGATATAGCATTTAAGTTCCATTGCTTTTTGGGCCTGAAGTTTCCATAGCCTTGATCTATGTGTGTTTACAAACACATTGCATAGATTTACATTTTTTCTTTAGGCTTTCTGCTGCAGGTGTGTTTTTAAGGCACTTGTTTACCTGAGCACTTCTAGGTGTGTCATGGACAGCTTGTTTACCTAGGTATTTATTTTTCCAAAAGATATAACATTTTATTTTTCATGGCCATTTTCAATTGGCATTTCTTTCACATACAAGATATAGCATTTCATTTTTCCAGATTTTGTATTCATGGCAGCACTAAAAGTTTCAGGTTTAGCCAACACAACTTTAGTGACTAGGGGGAATTCTCAAGGAACTCCAACTCACCATAGGTAAGTTTTGTCACCAACTCAGAGCCGAGACACAATAAACAGGGAAGCTCATCCAATACAGAGGCTACAGTGGGGAAAGGTCCTCCATGCCACTAGTCAAGTAGTAAGTCAGGGTGATAATCTAAAAGGTAGGCCATGGATGGATGAAGACAATGAAAAGATGAAGCCAACACTAGCAAGCCAAGGTATGGTTGAATGATCACCTCTATTCTCCCTAAGGAGGGTAAATACCAATGAGTATGAATAGTGAACTTCTAAGTCTGAGCAGGGACAATAGTATATATATATAATAGGTCAACCAGGTCCATGTATCTATATGATCGCCAGATCATGACACTAAGTGCTATGACATGCTATAAGAATAAGTATAAAAGCAATCTAACCATAACACCGTAATATACCTGCTGAGTCATATACCTGAATGCACATCAACCTGTACCATCATCTGTCCTCTGAAACTGCTGCTGTAACTCTGGGCACTACTGACTGCTCTGTACCAATGGTATAATGGCTACATCGGTCATCTCTCTGAGTGTCCTGAAACTCAGTCATGGCATGGGGAATGCAACTGCTGTCCACAATCTGATAGTGATCCAATATAGATGCTCATCTCGGCATCTCAAATGTAAGGGAACTGGCTGAATAGTGTACTGGAATGAGAAAAATAATGTATGGTAGCCCGGCTACTATATATGTGATAACATCTGGCTCCGGCTGGGACAAGTGCTCGGCTGAAGTGAGCGCTTGAGAACCTCAGAATCTCTGGTCCTCGAACTCTGCTACTCGAATCCACGATCCAGCACTCTACCATTTTATTTCCAGCTTTTATTCTTGCAACCTATTTTCTGCATTCACAAACATCGAAAATACCTCATGCCGCATGTGTGGGAAAAATATAAAACCAACTGAAATAAAATCTACTCTATATCAGAAATATAAATGCATGAAATATATAAACGCAGAAAGTAAATAAAACTACTAACATAATTTGCAAAATTTGAAATTTATTGTGCAGGAAAAGAAAAGTGACATGTACTCAATTAAACTAGGAGCTTACAAAGGAGCTTAGAGACTAAGAAGGTGCCAGACTAAATGGCTAAAAAGACTAACTACTGCCTAAGTAGGCTTATTTGGTTTCCTACCTACCCTAATCTAACCAGTCATCACAAATGTTAGGTAAAATCATAAATCCAGTGCAACCATTCATCAAATAGGTTAATGATTCTTATTTGATTTTTGATAATAGAACAAGTCAAGATCGGGCTAAAGATCAACAAATTTAAGGGCACAGTCTTCTTGATTTGTTCAGAAATTGGAGAATGGTTTGAATGATGCAATATGAAATTATGCCAAGGAGAAGACTGACTGATGCAAACATCTTCCATCAAAGAACTGATAGGATCATAAAATTTATGCAAGTTAAACTCAGAGATGGATAGAGGAAGGACATAAGACATGTGATTCGATTCATTTTCACACAGATTAACTTGTTCATTTACTTCTCTTACATATTCAATTTGATTCTCCTTGGGACTGATGATCAAAAAACCAAGTGGGGATAAATTAAAGCTTAAAAGACAAAAAATCAAAGTCAGACCCACTTGATGCTCAAAAATGGAGACAAGATGGAATTGATCTTTAAACACCTTTTCTAGCCACCAAGAATGATCGATATCTTTATGGTTCCAAAGTGACTGAAAAGGGAAATGAAGTGCCTTTTCTCCAAACATGTAATCATGCTTATACTTCCTATTAAAAATTTCCAAGGCAAAAAAATGACTAGAGCACCAACCCAAAGACGATTGAAAGAAATGGGAAAGGAGGGTGGATTGCAAATATGAAATTTCTCCCAAATGGATAGACAAGTTTGACCTTGGATTTTGAAAAACATTCTTTATGCTAGGAATAATTTCAAACTCTTGATCAAATTTAATATTTACAACCTGAAGACAAGATTGACCATAACTATCTAACTCCAAGTTATCTTGATTAAAGATAAAAAAATGAAAATTTAAAGATTCATTGTAAGAGGTGGAACAAGGATTAGAGCATCTAGTGTGGTTCACTATTTCATCTTCATTTTGAGAGTGAACTTCTATTAATTCATCATTAAAATTATAAGAGGATAAGTGATCATTTTCATTTAATTGATCAGGGGTGAAATTAATAATTTCATTTAACATATCCTGATTATTTGCACAATGATCACCTGAAATCATCACTAGAGGATCTTGATCTATGTCCCTACTTTCTTCTTCTTCAGTAAGTTGATAAGGAATTGAATGACCATTAAAGACAGAATGACTAATGAGTTTCTCTGGGGGAGGAACTTCAGTAGACCTATTAACTAAAAGCTCATCCTCAGAAATTCCCTCAGGATCAGGACTAGGGCTACCTAAAAAGCAATTTGAAAATTTATGGTTTGTACAATGTTTAAAGATTTGACTTTCGATTGACTCAAAAGTAGAAGACTTATCATTAGAAGAAATTGGGCAGGAAAGGTCATCTCCGGATGTTGACAAATCACTTGATATTTGATTGTTAAATGATTCCACAATAGGATCGGAAAGGAGAAGGTTTTGATCTTGGATTTGATTTGAAAGATACATATCATCGAATTCACTTCCCCATTCTTCTAGGAATTTATTTTCAAACATGTCATAACCAGAAATGCTATTGGGTTTCAAATTCGAAAGCCAGAGTCCAGCTCTTTCTTTGAAAGATGAAGCCAATAGTCTCATACACACATCCTCATGGGTTATGGATAACTCTTTAATAATTTCCCTAAAAAGTTCAAGGTGTCTTTTAGCAGAGATTTCATAACTCCCGTCGAAAATAGGCAACCTTGCACATGCTTGATGAGGAATATGATGAGGATACCCAACAATTTTTGAAAAGTCAAAAACTTTTAAACGACCGAAAGTTCTAGGTCGCTCAGAAGCAGCCATGGATAATAATTTTTATTTTTTATTTTTTATTTTATTTTTATGTTTATTTTTAAATTCAAGAACCTGAAAACAAAATGATGCACCCCATAAGATCTGTTTAAATTCTAGTGTTATAGGGATGTAAATGAGCTCGTTCCTCAGCGGAGTCACGATTGGGAGTCGCCAGGTAGATTTAAACTCTTCTACCAAGATATGTGTCGTTGTATATGCAGGAAGGACTAGGGCAAGCTATTGCCTCCCCGGCAACGGCGCCAAAATGTTATCACCTAAACTGTAGTTACCCCTATGGATGGATCCAGTGATGGATGGCAATAGGGAAGGGCAACTCAAAAGGTGCAACCACGATCACCTCGACCTCCAATATATATGGTTGTCACGCCAGTCGAGGCAACCTTCGCTTTATGTTATCTAGCCCAGACAACAAAGGGGGAGACCCGATCTACTCCCGACAGGAGAGATCAAAACCAAGACACCAAATCTAGGTATTTCTAAGTGATGTTAGGTGTATGGTTTATCCTAGACCTAAGGGTAAAGTCACAAGCCAAGTGAGGGGTTCAATAGGTATAGCTTTGATTCATTGTTGATGTAAGAGTGACTTGAGATCTAGGGCTAGTGTACTAGGTCAATGTCAAAAGATCTACTGCCTTGGGAACTGTGTCCAATGCTGGATAGTTTTGAGGGATGTATTGGGGCTAACTAGTACATAAGACAAGCTTGACCATGATTCATGATAGCTTTAAGGGTATAGTTCACCATGCAAAAGTCAAACCACAAGTCAATCCAACAATCTAGGAAAGTTGGGTTGTCTTGGAGATAAACCAGTGCCTTGGGAATTGGGAAGTGGAGTCAAAGTGGGGTTGACTTATGGTTTAGGACTCCTACAACATGAGATAAGTGGACAGTATAGGTCTTGATGGTTGAATGTATCTAGATCTAGGTTTAACCCAAGTGGACCACAATCCCTTAAAACAAGGAATGCAGTCCCCAAGGCAAGATTTGACAAAGTGACAGTCTAGACCTAGGTTTTAAAATATTCCGGTTTCAGATCTGCAATAATCTCAAGTACCAAGTTCCTAGAAGTGAATAAACTCACTTCTCCAAGGTGGTGCGACTTTACCCAAGGAGGCTTCAATTTGGGTTTAGGTGGGTCAAATCATGTCGGATGGCATCCAAACTTTAGATCCGGGTAGATCAGTCAAGTAGGAGTATGGATCTATAATTTCGTGGCAATCCACCGGTTAGATCTTAGTAGATCTGAGTTTAAGTGTTCCAAGTGGTCCAAAATGGGGATTAAATCCCTTAAAATGTGGAATGGGGCCCACAAGGTCAATTTCAGAAAAGTGACAACCTGGGTGTATGTTATTTGATGTGTAGATGTCAAATCAAGTGGAATCTCAAACACCCATGTACTAGATCTAGGTCAACTTGCTCAAATGGTGAAGTGCGCCTTCCTTGGGAGAAGCTAAGTTGGCTTGGGAGAGGGGTCAAACGGAAGCCAATCCTCACCAAACTATGGATCCGGGATGCCGTGGATGCTATAGAGGTGGGTTTTCAGTATCATGCCCAACAACCCACTAGATCTCAGTAGATCTAAGAAAATGCAAAATTGGGGTTTTAATTAATTAGGGTTTTAAGTGTTTTTGACAATTGGATAGATCATGGAGATAGAACTTACCTTGAGATCATATCTGAATGATGTGGATGAGATGCCTTGATGTTGAGGAAGATTCCCGCAGAGATCAAATGAGAGATTGTTGATTTGCTTGCCAATTTGATGCCCAAGTCCACAAGTGCGCCTTCCTCTACCTGTCAAACCAAGGAATAAAGATTCAATCAGTAAGAGCAAGTATGGAAGAAATACAAGAGAAATGCAAATAGTAACATGAAATAGAAGTTCCTGGGACAGTAATACTCCCTGTTACCAACGAAGAGCTCCAAAGAAGAAGTAGGGAGAGTCTTCCCCTACCAATACCTCCTCCTCCAAGCAAATCGGCCTCCACCTGTAGATGCAAAATCGTGGTACAATAGATATGGCAAACAAGATCTCCAATAACTCAGTGCAAAGGAAGAACCAACGAACGAACACCAAAAAAACATTCACCACAACATTTGAGATAGATGCAATAATAATTTTCTATTCCAATAATCCAGAGCCAAAAGTCCTTTTACAATGAGAGGCTCTCTCCTTTAAATAGGAAGGAGAGGCACTAAAACCCTAACCACTTTTTGAATGAGTGGCTAAGATTAAAAGATACAAATGTCTAATCAATGGTTGAGATGAGCTCAACAACATAATACATGGATCACACATAAAATATAACATAAGTGGACAAAGTCGCCCTAGGAGAGGGGAATCCCACCAAATCATGATGACAAAATATCATAAGAGGCTCATGGTGGGTCCAAGGGGTAATTTTATCCCTCCTTGGTCAATCCCCATGGCACAATAACCAATAAATAATCATGAAAGTACCAAATCGTGCCTCCCTAGTGAAGTCGTGGTCCTCAAAAGACCTCAAAAATCCACAGAAAATGCCATAAGTGATGGATGCGGGCCCCGATGAAGCTGAAACTGCTGGAGAAGGTGTGGAAGACCCCGATCTATCATCACTGATCATCCCATGCCATAAATTTGCCTCAGTAGCCCAAATCGATTTCCTCAATAGCCATTTCTACCAATCCTGAAATGCCTCGGGAAGCGTGAAACTGCCCAAACAGCCTCCTGGAGTGATGGCGCTGTCAAGGTGAGGGCACCAATGTGTCCGGGAGGGGGGTAATATGGTAAAAACAAGTGGCTGGACCACCCCCTCCATCATCAGCGCCCTAGGTCAACCGGATAAAAATCACATCTGCTCCGACAGGGCCTCCAACAGACCAAAACTGCACTGGGATAGACTACTGAGGCTTAATCATCACTGTAAGTGCCCGGAACTGAAAACAAACTGTCCCATTGGACTCAGAAGGTCCAAATCCATCCAAGATGTGTACTCATACACCATATGAGTCTCTGCATGATCAAAATAAATGCCCAATATACCGGAACAAGGCCAATAATAATGATCTGTAAATGACCAAACACTGCTGTAACCCAAGAATCATCATCATAACCCTGTAGCTGCTGCATAGAATCATCATGTATGTGTACATAGACCATATATCATCTATCCATATCATCATAAGGCCTAACATCTCATGTCCCATGGTCCTCCATGGTCAAACTAGGTCTAACCATGACCAAATATAACTCAGTCCATCATCCAAGGCTGCTGTAAAGTGTCAAGGTTAATACATGCTCTACAACTTATTCAAATAGCAATTATAATACATAATGATCATAACTGGCGATCTACATCCAAATATATATTGTCGTTAATTATTACTATTACTCAGACTAGACTTTCAGGATCATACTCACGTCATAGTTGTGATCAATTTGCTAGTGAAGGGTGAGGGCTGAATTAACTGGCTAGGCTAAGGGATGACTTGACTGACTTGACTTTGTGACACTTTGGCAAGGGAAAGGGAATGCACCATAGTATATACTGAATGAGCAATAACACAGGGAATGGCGGTGTCTCACAAATGGATGAGTTGTTTAAAGAGGGTTTATTCACCTTCACAGATGCGCACAATCCATAATACAAATAAGGCCAGCAATTGTTTAGATATAGCATTTAAGTTCCATTGCTTTTTGGGCCTGAAGTTTCCATAGCCTTGATCTATGTGTGTTTACAAACACATTGCATAGATTTACATTTTTTCTTTAGGCTTTCTGCTGCAGGTGTGTTTTTAAGGCACTTGTTTACCTGAGCACTTCTAGGTGTGTCATGGACAGCTTGTTTACCTAGGTATTTATTTTTCCAAAAGATATAACATTTTATTTTTCATGGCCATTTTCAATTGGCATTTCTTTCACATACAAGATATAGCATTTCATTTTTCCAGATTTTGTATTCATGGCAGCACTAAAAGTTTCAGGTTTAGCCAACACAACTTTAGTGACTAGGGGGAATTCTCAAGGAACTCCAACTCACCATAGGTAAGTTTTGTCACCAACTCAGAGCCGAGACAAAATAAACAGGGAAGCTCATCCAATACAGAGGCTACAGTGGGGAAAGGTCCTCCATGCCACTAGTCAAGTAGTAAGTCAGGGTGATAATCTAAAAGGTAGGCCATGGATGGATGAAGACAATGAAAAGATGAAGCCAACACTAGCAAGCCAAGGTATGGTTGAATGATCACCTCTATTCTCCCTAAGGAGGGTAAATACCAATGAGTATGAATAGTGAACTTCTAAGTCTGAGCAGGGACAATAGTATATATATATAATAGGTCAACCAGGTCCATGTATCTATATGATCGCCAGATCATGACACTAAGTGCTATGACATGCTATAAGAATAAGTATAAAAGCAATCTAACCATAACACCGTAATATACCTGCTGAGTCATATACCTGAATGCACATCAACCTGTACCATCATCTGTCCTCTGAAACTGCTGCTGTAACTCTGGGCACTACTGACTGCTCTGTACCAATGGTATAATGGCTACATCGGTCATCTCTCTGAGTGTCCTGAAACTCAGTCATGGCATGGGGAATGCAACTGCTGTCCACAATCTGATAGTGATCCAATATAGATGCTCATCTCGGCATCTCAAATGTAAGGGAACTGGCTGAATAGTGTACTGGAATGAGAAAAATAATGTATGGTAGCCCGGCTACTATATATGTGATAACAAGACTCTCTCTTGAAAACTGTGTCCTTGCACATTGCCCTAGGCTTGCTCTTATAACATGAAAGTGACTTTTCACCTTCCCAATCCCTAAATCCAACGGTCAAAATCTAATCTTGATTTGACAAGATCAAGGGATGAAAATCATTCCCTCCAAAATAATTCACTTATAATTTTTAATAAAATATTTTTCACTTTATGAAATATGTGCACATTTACTTCATAAAGTCACTTTATAAAAAATCGCTTTATAATGGACTTGGAACATTACATAAAACTCACTTAATAAAAATTGCCACTTTATTACAACTTAGAAAAAGTCAAGTGCCTAGGTAATGTAAATGCAAGGTTACTTCCGCATACAAGACAAAATTATGCGAAGTGCCTTCCGAGCTAAAAAGCTAACATCACCTGGGAGTTGATATCCAAGTAGTTGACATCAGTCACTCTCAGCAAAATGATGATGATTTTGAAAGAAAGGTTCTTAATAATTTAGATGTAACCATGGAAGATGTGAAAAGTCGACAGCAGCCGACTGTCATCGAAAAGGAGCCTTTTGTGGAGAATGGGGTCAACTGCCTACTGGCTACAGCCAATTCAGCAGGAGATACCTGAAGACTAGATGAAGCTGTGTTGATCTATTTGGTTTCTGTTTTTGAGTCTGGTAATGACTAGAAGATCACAGTGATAGATAGTCTGCTCTGTTTTGAAGCCTTATCACTTGGTGGTATGACCAACAGTAGCAAGATTAGGCCACATTGGCCTTTGCTGTATGGAAATTTAGCAGTGGTACAAAATGCAGAGAATTTTCTGTACAGTATGGACATGGTATAGTCAACCTACTTTTGACTGTCTGATAATATACATCATCTCTTTTATGCCCATATAGCCATAAACCAAAATAAATAAAGCCCAAAAACTCCAAAAATATCAAAAAAAAATCTTAGAAAAACTATAAATATAAACTACATTGCCAGATTTTCAAGGAATGGATTTTTTTTCTGATTTATTGTGCATTACTGATGCTAAAATTCTTCTAAAAGATGGAACAAAATGCATATTTTGCTATCTAGGAGATGTATACTTTTAAATAGGAGCCATGCTGAATTTTTTCATGATGTATTTTTTCCATACAAAATCATATTCATATTCGAATTGTGCTACTATGGTATGAACAGCTCTCTAATCAATGGGCCCAAGTATAATTTTGGTAAACTTTGCTCTTCATGGTGATGGCAGTAGCATATAAGTTAGCTGGACTATATGGATCTCTCTTTGGAGATAATTTTACATAGAAATATACTAATTCCTTAGCAATATCCCAGTACCTTGATATGGGTACCTGCCAAATCCCTGCTCTCGCATTTTGGTTAAGAACCCATATCCATGGGTAGTTTCAATCCCCCTGCAGTGCCCATGCATCTTTACGACACCACATACAGCTCCAAGGATTGAATTTCTACCAATGACATGGATGCCTTGCCAAATGTCCAAGTCTGGAATTTTAGTTAAGAACCCATATCTACATGTAGTTGGTCACAATGTTGCAAACATTGTTTCAGGGAATATATTGCCAAGGGTCCAGAAATATCGGGGAAAATATCAAAATTTATCGGAAAATATCAGCAAACATAAACTTGGATCTAAAAACCTAGGAAAATATCAGAAACATCGGCAACCTGAAAAACTCCAGAAAAATTGGTCCTATGGGCAGAAAACGGAGATATTTGCGACATTGCAGGACCAACTGAACTTTGTCGTAGCAAAAAAAAAAAAACTGCGTTACGATAATTGCTTCTGGTCGTGGATGTGTTGTGTTAGCCTTCTGGAAACCCATGTTTTCTGTTGGAATCTACCATGAATCACCTGACAGTATCCCCATATAAATCAAATCTTGTCCTTTTTTACTAGCAAAATATTTATCTACCACGAGAAAAAAGGCCTTAATTCTGTCAAAGTATTTAAAGAACCTTCAAGCATGCAACCTAAATTACTTGCCTTAAGACCGTTGAGCTGTGGTCTAGAAATAAGTGGGATGCTTACCATAGCAATAACTCAAGTTCGAGTCCCGGTGGACTTGCCCCACCAATAAGGGCTGCTTTAAAGCAGAAGACAAGTGTTGGTGTTTTGTAGCTGCGGGAAGTATTCCTGCATGACAACCTTTCTAGAAGAACGAATAGGACTTCCGGAAACCAGTACATGACCATTGAACATGGAAGAAAACCCAAGTGATACGTACCAAGTGGGTACATAATGTAAAATAAGTGGGTCAGCCCGGACCCAAAGTGGCATTATGTGAACATGGATGTGGACCAAAATAAAATTAAAGAGGCAATGCATTAGTATAAATAAGAAAGTCATATTACTCATTTGTATTATCTCATTCATAACTTGTTATGTCTCATCTTTGATGCGGTGAAGGAGAAGGAGAATTGCGGTAGGGTTTCCTCATGCCCTAGCTAGGGTTTACTCTTGCTTTGGAGATATATTGTACTTGGGATCTCTCTCTTGTCGCTAGCTCATGGAAGTCTTTATCATGAGATAAGAACTTTTATCTTGTATATGTATTAGCATTTCTTCATGCTTGTGAAACCCTTGTGAACGAGGGTTTGTTCATGGTTGGATTGTGCTTGATTTTCTGAACATATTTCTTCTAAGAAAGATTGGATGGGTTTTTCCCGAGTTTGGGCTTTCCCAGGATAAATCTCTGTCTTTTGTGTATGTCTATCTTTATATGATCCCCTTTATTCCGCTGCAATTATGGTTGAATTTTCAGTGTGTAATTATTTAATCATTAGGTAATAATTACAAGGTCTGAAATAGCTAAATAATGAACATGGTTTCAAAGCAAGACTGAGAGACCTGCACAAGATTGAGATTTCAAAAAAAAAAATATCGTACGGCCATGGTACAGGCCATATGTATTCCATACGTCGTACGGCCGTGTAAGCAAGCGCCAGCTGCTGCAAAAACGTGAAGGGCTAGCCATAGAACCAGATCGATCAGCAGAAGATGGATCGGGTTGTGTAGAATCCACTGCACAAGCAGCAGATCGAGAGCTGTGATTAGGTGGAAAACGGCAGTGGCGGGCGTATTTTGGAGCCTCGGGCTGTGACGTGCGTGTGGATGCTCGGGAACCAGTGGAAAGTTGCATGCAGGAGAAGACCCGAGCTCGAGCAGGGAATTGTGGAGTAGTGGCTCCATGGACTCATGGCAGCAGAGAACCGGGACATCAACCACATGTAGGAGCCGCACGACGGTTGCAGCATGCTGGGGAGTCGCGGTGGAGGCCGGAGTTGAGTGAACAGCCGCACGCACAGTAGTAATCGCCGGTAGAGTGTGGTATTGGACTGAGAAGACGTGCAAGGTGTTGGGCATAAGCATGGGTCCACCAGTTGAGAGTGGTGGCTGGTAGCTGAGGAGTTCGAGGTGCGGGTTCACAGTGGAAAGTGCCCAAGGCACAGTGAACGTGGCCAGTGAAGAGCCAGCTACTGAAGTGAGCCGTCGGCAACAGAAAGTTAGTTGAAGACTTGGACGTGGGCTAGCGAAGGAGGCACGAACTGCTAGGGTGACTGGAAGTGGTGAAGGATCAGGCAGAAGAGTCGATCCATTGACTGGAGTTGACGACAGTCGATCGTTGTGAGAATCAACCGCCAATGGAGAAGTGATGGCCTCCAATCTGAGGGTAATTCAGTCGAGGGTAATTCAGTCTGAAAGTGGGAATGGTTTGAGAACAATTGAATCTGAACAAAGGGATGCTTTTGAGTCAATAATGGCACAATCTGTGGATGATTTGAAAGTAATTGCACCAGGATTTGGGCTTGATTCAAAGGCCACTAAGCAAGACAGCTATGACTATGGGATTCCAAGAGGGGAAAATTCTCTATCCCTTCTTACTATGATTATTACACTTCTTTTATTTTCCTAGGATAAGTTTATCATGTCTATTATATATTGTAAGATGTTATACAAAGTTTTTATGCATTTATATGACTATGGATTCATGAACAGTAGGCTCATGTTATGCATGTGAAATTGTCATTGCATTGAAATGTAAATACGATTTGATTGAATTTCATGATTATGCAATGTTGCTAACTATTTGACTGTATTTGACTTGTAGGAAAGACATGTGACCTGACCACAAAAAAGGAAAACTGACACTTAAATGAGAAGAGTTGAAGACCAATGCACCTACAGGAATGATAAAGAAACTGTGGAAGTGTTCATTGAAGTGACAAACACGATCTTATAATGATGTAGCATGATAACATTATAGCATGACAGGTTGTAGCATATGACAGTGACTAAGACAGTGATAGCGAAAGGTCACTATGTGGCAGTCACAACAAACAAGCTGATGTTGATGAGGATGATGGGCACCTACTTCAGATCAAGAAATAAGAGATAAAGAACAGTTACATCATGAAGCTGCCAAGGCATTTATGCAGGTGAACCACAAAGCAAAGGTCGAGACAAGAAGGTTCTCCCAATAAGAGGGAGCTACAATGGCAATTGCTTCTGTGACAGAGAGAGCAAATCTCAGGACCTTGTGATAAATGGGAAGACATCCCATATTTGCAGATCTTATACATACTCCAAGATTGATAATTGACAGAAGGAGTCTAGTACTCCAAGATTGATGATTGTCAAGGGGAGCTAGCTTCAGGTCCCAGGGGAGCAAGATGCTCAGATGCAGAAGGAGCAAGATGCTCGGATGCAAAGCAAGCAGGATGCTCAGATGCAAACGGAGCAAGATGCTCGGATGCAGAGCAAGCAGGATGCTCAGATGCAGAGGGAGCAAGATGCTCAGCTGCGGAGCAAGCAAGATGCTCAGATGCAGAGCGAGCAGGATGCTCAGATGCAGAGCAAGCAGGATGCTCAGATGCAGAGAAAGCAGGATGCTCAAATGCAGAGGGATCAAGGCACTCCAGCACAAAGGGAGATGTGATGAGCTTGAAGACTGATGTTTGTAGCATCAGGGGGACATTCCCCAGTATTAGCCATGTGAGTTGGCTAGGGGTGAATGGTCAAGTGGCAGGGGCAGTATCTTCTCCTAGACACCCTATGACGGGGTGGGGAGATTGGCCTTTGCATGATGAGTAGTGTTGATGCATCGGGCATTCCCTCAATATTAGCCATGTGACTTGGCTAGAGGTGAATAGCTCAGAGTGGGGCAGTGCCTTCTTCCAGACACCCTGTGACGTGGTGGGAAGATTAGCCCTCAGTCGCACACACTATCCTCCTAGAGGTTGAGCATCGAGCAATTCCCCGGTATTAGCCATGTGACTTGGCTAGGGGTGGGTCAAGTGGGATAGTGCCTTCTCTCAAACACCAAGTGGGGTGGAGAGATTAGTCACTAAGACAACTCAAAACGGGGCAGTGCCTTCTCTTGGACACCAAGTTGGGTGGAGAGATTAGTCCCTAAATGCTCAGAGCGGGGCAGTGCCTTCTCCCGGACATCCTGTGATGGGGTGGGGAGATTAGTCCCTAGATGCTCACTCATCACTCATCACTTATGCAAGCACATGAACATCCTCTCTAGAAGAACTCCCAAAAGACAGAAGAAGACCATTGAACCTGTGAGGAACGTGCAAGAAGAATACTTTCCTAGCTAAGAAGGAGTGTTGGTATTTTGTAGCTGTGGGAAGTATTCTTGCATGACAACCTTTCTAGAAGAACGAATAGGACTTCCAGAAACCAGTACATGACCATTGAACGTGGAAGAAAACGCCAGTGATATGTACCAAATGGGTACATGATGTAAAATAAGTGGGTTGGGCCGGACCCAAAGTGACATTATGTGAACATGGATGTGGACCAAAATAAAATTAAAGAGGCAACAGATTAGTATAAATAAGAAAGTCATATTGCTCATTTGTATTATCTCATTCATAACTTGTTATCTCTCATCTTTGATACGATGAATGAGAAGGAGAATTGCACTAGGGTTTCCTCATGCCCTAGCTAGGGTTTACTCTTGCTTTGGAGATATATTGTACTTGGGATCTCTCTCTTGTCGCTAGCTCATGGAAGCCTTTATCATGAGATAAGTACTTTTATCTTGTATATGTATTAGGGTTTCTTCATGCTTGTGAAACCCTTGTGAACTAGGGTTTGTTCATGGTTGGATTGTACTTGGTTTTCTGAACATAATTCTTCTAAGAAAGGTTGGCTGGGTTTTTCCCGAGTTTGGCTTTTCAGAGGATAAATCTGTGTGTCTTTTGTGTATGTCTATCTTTATATGATTCACTTTATTCCGCTGTTATTATGGTTGAATTTTCAGTGTGTAATTATTCAATCATTAGGTAATAATTATGAGGTCTGAAAATAGCTAAATAATCAACAACAAGAGACCACAGTTACATCAGTTATCTCATAATCTCATAGTTTCGCCGTCCAGGCAACGGATACTTTACTAGCAGATAAAGACAATGATAATGATTCTGATATAAATAAGAATAATATATTTAAGGGTAGCAAAGCCATTTTTAATGAAAATAGACTACGATTTTCGACCATCCGAGTGAATTTAATGTGCTAGCGGACAACCAAATTCACAAAATTCCCCAACTATTCATCTAAATTCACGGCTAAATCCAGGACAAGAAGTTCAAAATTCTGACAAACAGGTAGCTGAGTTAAGTAAATTAACAGAGTAGTGAATTAGTCCCCTGGCACGCCATTGCTGCCATCGCAATCTGCTAAGAAGCCCTAGGTTAAAGGTTGTTTCGTGCATATGAGAATTCGTAATCTCTGCTGAAAAATAATATTAGATCACAACAATTCAAGTGTTAAGATACGACAGAGATCTCGAAGAAAATAAAATGCATTGACTGCAAATTCTGGTTGTAAACCCCCGACGGATAAATCTTAGCAGAAAGGAAATAACTAAACACTGGAATCGGTTAAGAGCTGAAGGATTGTTTACATACATATTGGCATTTTCGGATGTTGCAGGGAGGGTGGGACTCGCTTGCCTCCCGCTAGACGTGAACCAGTGAGACATTATTCCCGCTATGAAATATTTTCTGTAATTCCACCTCTTAATCCTCTCGCCATTAACCTCCCGAAGTGATCACTCTGCTGAATCCGGTTCGGATTGCGACGACGGTTCGGATTACGACGAAATTACACGTTAGACAAATGAGGATTGTGATGATACAGATGTTAAGGCTATATCATAGTTTTTTTTCAAATGAACGAAATGTTTTCGCTGTACAATTTTTAGTTTAGATGCATCCATTTTTTAAAGCGGTAAAACTTGTCGTATTTATGAGAGTAGTTAGGTGTTCTACATCTCCCATGTTGTAAAGATTATTTCGCTTTAAAGTTAAATATATTAAGTACATAGAGGTATCAAATAAATATTTTGACTTAATATATAAAAATTTAAGATAAAATAAAAAATAAAAATACATTTCAAGAAATTGGATTAGTGTATAGGATGGATTTACGCTCGTTTTAATCGATGGCAAGGGAGGTAATTAATGATTGTTATATGTGAATATCAATGATAAGAAAAGTGATTATTTGCTATATGAATGTAGATTAATCCATTGTCATTATTCAACAAAAATTATGCTACCTAAAAATATTTATGGGTGGTTTGTAAGGGGGCTAGCATCCACTCTTACTATAAATATTTGGGTTTTTGGGTTTTGGGTCCAAGAAAAACAAATTCTTAATCAATCACAAGTAGAAACAAATTCTTAATCAATCATAAGTAGTTTTAGGTCTTGCTTTAAAACCAAAAAGGTGGTTTCAACCCCCTAATATCCCCTAAAAGCCAATGAACGCACCTAATTATTTTATTTGAGATATATATATTATATTATTAAATATATTTAAAGCAATTTGGCTTATGGAGGGGATTTAGTCTTAAGTGGTGTGTTATGATTTGAATTTGGCTTGTTTGTATAGTGATACCTCATTTCAACCACTAAACCATAGTTCAAAGAATCACAAAGGTTTTGCAAGTTAAGAAATTATCATTTTGACTTAGCACTAAGTGAGGTATATATTTCATCAAAGTTGATTGCTACTTCCACTTGCCTATCTACAATAAATATTCCCCTTACAAGACATGCCAATTGATCTAAATTGGTTCAATTATAATTTGTTATTTATTTTGGTGTTTTATAGGTGGAACAATTGGATAAATTGGCTTGTGAGGCCCATTTTAGGGGCAGGTCTTACTTTGTAGATTTGGGGTACATAACCTTTCAAGCCCCATTTAAGGGCTTAAATGTTGTTTTTTGGGGTCCAAACTTTATTAACTATGAAAATGTCCCACATCAGTGTTATTCTGCACTCTGAAGACCTTTCCAATGGTGCAAAGAGCACCTCAATCAGAGTTCATATGAGGAAGTTATGCCTCCCGTAAGTTGACATATCCAATTAACTGCCATGGCACCGAGTGGATTCCACATCAACTCTCATTTCCCACACATGTGGAGCTAGTCACGTGTGGAATTTCAAGAACATTCTAGAGGGTCTAAAACCCTAACAGTAATCGGTAGTTGAGACATGCACAAACCCTAGAAATGACCCAAGACGACTATCGGACAATGTTAAATATCAAGCTGTTAGGAGGAGAAGGGGTTCCATTCTGATGATGTTATTGTATTGTTCCATAGTTGAGCAACAGTAAGGGAGTGGATATTAGAGCAGAACAAAGGAAGTAGGAGATCTTGTAGTAAGCATGCAGGCCACAATGTTAGAGGTAACTCCACAGCGAATATCACTTTCTTTATATTTGCATTACATATTGGAGAATAAAAGAGTAAGGAATAGTCCTCACTTTTGGGTGGGTTTTTCCCCATAGTGGATTTCCCCAGGTTATAACTTGTGTTATTTGTTTGGATGTGTTATTTTGCTCTAGTTATTTTCCTTTGTGTTCTAGTTTATTTATCATTATGTAGAACTTAGCTAACACAATGAATTAAGTTGTAAGATCCATTATGACGAACTGTTTTAGTGGAATATCCACAGAAGTTTACGAATCACCAACCCACAAGGGGAAAACATGTCAATTGGAGAATCAAACTCTAATGGTGATCCAGATGAATACTGGTGGCCACCCACCTATTCCACTGACTCAAGGCAGTTTTTCCAGTTTGGTATTTTTTTAGGTCAAAGGACTACTCCAAAAGGATATTGATGGCCACCCACCTATTCCACGAGCTCAAGACAGTTTTTTCAATTTGGTAGTTTTTACGGATTTTTGTGTCCAAAACTAGTGGGGCCATTTTGAAGCCCTAAACGACATTTTTTGGCAATGCCAATGGATGTGCGAAATGTGTACTTATCGGCTAGACATTTCCAACAAGCTACTGAACACCCTAAATGGAGATTATATGCAAACGTTATGCCCCCGAGAAGTTGACACCTCAACTAACCACCTCGAGACCCACAAACCTTTTTACGAATCATCTCGTAGGGTTAGGTTTTTGGATGTTAGGGATTTTCCCTTATGCTTATGATAAAAAGGCCCTTTGACCTCCTTTTTGTAATCAGCTTGTGACGAATGAGCATAGGTACCATGTATGTTCTCGAAGACAAAGCTACCAGCATTCTAGTTGCTTTATTTTACATTATGTTCTATTTTATTCAATTAATAGAATTTGAGTGTATTGTATCATTATGTTTTATGCATTATATCTATGTATGTGGTTCTATATATTCTCTTTCATTTCGTTCTCACATAAATCTAAATCAGTGGCATCAAAGCAATATGATCTCTATTGTCCCTCAATGCATGTCCCCAACAAGATTTGGATATCGAGAGTTAGGTCTTGAACTAGTTGAGCTTGGGAAAATAAAATTGAAGTGCTTGATGGCCAGGGAGGTAAAGGTGAAATTAGTGTTAGGGCATGATATTGGTATGGACAAATTCAAGTTCCCCTCAACCTATGCACTGATAGGTCGTTTTATGGGGAAAATTGTGAAGATGGACTCCTTACATCGCTAGTTAAAGGAAGGTTGGGTGAGATAAATTGGTTATATGGCACGATTTCATGTGATGGTGAAGGGTCGGTTATGTTTTGAATTTCATTATAAGGAGGACTTATAATGAATTATGTCAAGGTTTTGGCTCTGGGGTCCCTCGAGTCTTTCTAAAACATTGGACACCTTCCTTTGATACTCATCATGAACAATTCCATATTCAACATATTTAGGTTTTGCTATGTGGTTTCCTATCAAGTTATCGTCAGAGGAGGCTCTCCAAGGAACTACAAATGCGATGGGTAAGTTCATAGCAGTAAAGGATAGTTTTGATCTTCGACCGGATAAGTAGATGGCTCAAGTACTTGTTGAACTAGACCTATCCAAAGGGATCTTGAAAGAAATAGAGGTTGAATGGAGGTTGAGAACATTTTCCAACAATTAGATTACTAAAGATTGCCTCATTGATGCTCTTCTTGCCATTATGTTGGACACCTTCGTCATGATTTCTCATTGAATTAGTCAACAAAGACTTGTAACAAGATTTGGAGGAAAAAAACAAACACAAACCCTAATTCGAAGATTCCCGAGTATGGACCTCTTGTTGTTGATTTTGATCAAAAGGAGGAAGGAGTGGCTCTGCTCCATGAGAAAGCATCAGTGGTTTTATCGAACAATCTCGAGGTGCCTTGTGATTAATGAACTATAGTCAACAAGGAGGATAAAGGTAAGAATTATCCTCTGGTTGATGTTATTTTCTTTGGGACTCAAGATCAATTGTAGGCTTATGTAGATCCTAAAGGAAAGGACCCACTTATTGGTATTATGCCAAGAGGTAGTGTTGTTACTGATTCCCCTAGATCTAGTCACAATGATTCCCGAGATCCTCTCGCAAAAAGGCAACGGATGTTATGCCTAGTGGGTTCTTTGAAGGTGGGAGCAGGGGAATACTACTATCCATTCTAGCTATCAACTTATATCAGGGAAGGGTATTGGATGTGAAGCCAGTAAAATGGTTAGGTGGGTTTTGGCCTCATTTGAAGATAAAAGTGTTCACCCCAGTCGCAAGTCTCTCATTTAAAAAGGCAAGTCCAAAGCCTCAAAAGAGGTTTTGGAAGGAAAGCAACTTACCATTAATAGGGCACTTAGAGTAGGCAAGTCCACAAAGAAGGTGTTCCCATGATACTTATATCCTTCGATGTTAGGGTGTTGTAGGGGTTGCCCCAAAAAACTAGCCTTCCAGAGAATGTTGTTTATTTATCACCCCGATGTTATCCTTATTCAGGAAACTATGTACTTAGGCTCTCATGTGATCAATTACTTGTCTTCATTTCTAAAAAACTATCACTTTTTTTTCTATTGATGCTATCGATTTGTCTAAAGGAATAGTGACATGTTAGAATTCTAGCTTTAATGTGAGTTCCACTTCTTTCTTCAATGCATGTATTATTTTGGAGTTGGAAGATAAAGATCTTGGGAAGGGCTTTTAAATTATTAAACTGTATGGTTTGTATTGTGACAGGATCATTTTTTGGCAGAATTTGAAGGCTCAAGGTACTTTGAATGGGGAGCACCTGATTCTAGGTGGTGATCTCAATTTGAAATTATCTTCATGAGAGGTGTGGGGGGGAGTTGCTCAGTCGGATCCTCAAGCAAAAATTTTCACCAATTTATTCATGGAAGTGTAGCTCATTAACATTGCTCCGATCAAAATTGTCCTAACTTGGAGGAATTCAAGGAAAGGGAGGGTTGTCATCTCTAAGCACCTGAACAGGGGTTTTATGGCTGAGAAATTGGTGGAAGTCCTTGGTAGATTCTAATACTGGGTTGGTATCGGAGGAAGACCAGATCATAGTCCTATATTATTGCAAATTGAAGGGAATGAAAAAAAAATGCCAAGCCCCTTTAGGTTCAATCATTCCTAGCTAGGGGATGAAGAATTCAAACAATTGGTTACGGATAATTTGACTCACTTTGACCCCAATGAAGGGGAATATTTTATGTTGCAGATGGTTAATAATTTGAAATGAATTAAGAGATTGATTGTGGAATGGGATAAGCTGGAAAAAAAAAAGGAAATTCAAAAGGATTTGGTTCGTTTGGAAGAAGATTTTTAGGTTCCCTATTTGATCAAAATGTATTGGGGGTTTTTAAAGACTAGGAGTTGAACCAGTTGAAGGTTTTGGAAGAGAAAAAAGGAAGTATTCGGAGCAGGAAGAAAGAAGACTTAAAATCCGATCTACTTGGATGGCGGAAGGTGACAACAATACTAAATTTTTTCATAACTATGCTAACTTCCAGAAGCAAGTGAAAACTATTTGGGAAATTAACCTCCAGAATGGCAGTTCGACCCGCTCCTTTGAAGGCTTAATGGAAATAGTGGTGGATCACTTTCAATCCATGTATAAATAGCCTAAGGTATCCCATATTGTTGAATATACGAGGATTGTTAGTTTATTTCCTAGGGTTTTTTACCAAGAGATGAATGATAATTTAGACTCTCTAGTCACATTGGAGGAGTTGAAGGCAATATTACAATCCTTCAAGAAGGTCAAGGGTCTGGGTCTTGATGGGTGGACTATGGAGTTTTATCTAGGATTTATTGTTTTAGAGGAGGATGGTCTTTTGAAGGCTATCACAGAATCTAACTCAATACGCAATGTCCTAGGGGGCATTAATGCCACGTTCATAACTCTAATTCCAAAGAGGGATAACTTAACTTCATTTGAGGAGTATAGGCATATCTCATTTTGTAATCTTTTGTATAAAAGTATTCCAAAGACCATCACTCTTCAAATCAAAAGGATGTTGGCTCTAGTGATTTTCGAGGAGCAATTTAGGTTTTTGAACCATCAATGGATCCATGATGTTATGGGGGTGGCCCAAGAGGATCTTCACACCATTCAACTTTAAAAAATCCAGTGGCTATGTTGAAAATAGATCTTTCCTAAGCTCATTTAATAAGGTGAATTAGTTGTTTCTCAAGCTTTATCTTCTTCAAATGGGTATGAATCTTCATAGTGTTAATTGGATCATGGGTGTATCTTCTCCTCATCATTTGTTGTTCTTATTAATGGGTCTCCCTTCCATTTTCTCGAGGCATCATGAGGGCTCAAACAAGGATGCCTTTTATCCCATTAATGTTTTTGTTAGTGGTAGAAGGCCTTAGTTGGATCATATACAAGGCTAAAAGGAAGGGAAATCTTAGACAAACAAAGGTTGCAAATAATATCACTATAACTCATCTCATGCTCGTCGATGATATCTTGTTGTTTGGTGAAGGTTATGTTAGGGAATGGAGAACGTTCACAAACATTTTGCAATCTTATTGCACAACAATGAGCATGGAGATTATTTATCATAATTCACAAATGATTTTTAACGCTCTTAGTAATAATGTCAAGAGCCAACTTTCTCAATTCTTATCCTTTCCTATAACAAATCTTGATAAGGGTTTCAAGTATCTAAGATTTCATTTGTATCCCAACTACTATCGATTTTCCAACTAGTTATGTCTCTATAATAAAATTGAAGCATGTATGTTTTGTTGGTACAATCGATGGTTATCAAGTGGTGGGAGTATCATTCTAGTTAAGATCATGTAATTGGAAAGCATTCCGGTGTACTACCCTATTGCTTTCATTTCCAGAGGTATTATTAACAAGGCAATGAAAAAATGTTTCAATTTTCTTTGGACTAGTCAGAAAAAGAGGAAGGTATACCTTGTTAAGTGGTTAATGCTTGCTAGAAAAAAGAAAAAGGGGGGTTGGGGGTTGAAGAATATTTATAGGTTTGTCTAGGCATTGGCACCCAAAATCTTGTGGAGAATGTTATTTACTGATGGGATTTGCAGCAAAACCGTGAAGAGTAAATACTTACAAGACTTATCTACCGAAGATTGGATTCAAATTATTCATAAACCAACAAAAGGGGCTTCGAATGTATGGAAAGATCTACTTAATTCGTTCTCTATAATGGAGAAGTGGGTGGCTTGAAATATTGGTAGAGGCGATAGGGTTCTCTTGGGAAAGGATCTATGGACTAGTTGTGTAGGAAATTATAAGCTTTATGGAGCTCTGTTGTCTTCACTCGGAGCTCAAGGTGATTCGAAGTTAATGATCGACTAGTGTAATGGTCAGTGTGATATATCCAATATGGCCTTGTACATCATGCTAAATAAGGTCATCGAGGTAACATATAGTTTTTTATTTAAATTGTAAGCATACTTATGAATAATTTAACATCCAAGTTGATTTTCTATCAAAAGAAGCTTTACATTTGAGGGAAGGTTCACTGATTATCCAAGAATTCAATAATCAAAAACCTCTTCGGAGGTGGTCATTTCTCTTTTGTAGAGGTGCTCTCAAGTTAGGATACCTCAACACAGGGATTAACCAAGGATTCATCAAGTTCATTCCTAGTGTTGGGGACCCCAAATTGATTCCCTATTAGAGGCTTTTCACCTTGCTTAACATGTCCTATAAAAATCTAGCCAAAACATTGTCTTTTTGCATCAAGCATATGCTACCCATGATCTTTTGCTTAGAGCAAACAATATTTATTTGAGGCCATTGTATCCTTTAAATACTTATTCGAGGCCATTATATCCTTGAAAATGTTATCTCTATCTAAGAAAGAATGGAAAGGACCTAATTATTTACCGTTGTCACACTATTTATCAAAATTGACTTTGAAAAATCCTACAAATGACTAGAATGACCCTTTATACAAGCAATACTCAAAACCAATGGGCCTATTTGTCCATTGATATAAACAAATTTAAATGCATGGGATTCTTTGTCCATTAATATAAATAAATTTAAATGCATGGGCTTGTTTGTCCATTAACATAAATAAATGTGCATGTGTGGGCATGTTCTGACCAATTAGAGAAGGTTGTCATCTAGTCAACTTTATACAATAATGTTGTGGATGCCCTCAACTATGTGCTTAGCTCTAAAATAATCCATGGTCTCATTCATTGGATTCCCTCCTAGAATTGGAGGCCAAGTAGTTGGTCAATGAGAATTTTGCAACTGATTCCTTCCTAACTATTCTTAAGGACCAATCCTCGTGGACCCATACCATGGAATGTTTGGATATTTTTTTAATGGACTTGGACTCTAATATTTAATAGCTTAGGATGTAGTGTCGTTGATAGGGCTAGTGACCTATTCTTGAATGTTTTGATTCATAAAACTGGACATAAATATGATTGAGCCAATTCTTTCAATTTGTAGCCATCTCCTTTGCATTCCAATCTTTACCTTAGGACCTCTAGGGGCTCATTGTGCATAAGGTGGAGAAAAATATTGATAAGTGGGTCATTAAGACTTTAGCCCTAATAGCAAAATTCCATATATGTACAAAGGTGTTGGCTATAATAAATGTATATTATTCTTCGTGCTGACTATCTTCTAATGTAGCATATGTAAGGCTAGAAAAGGCTCTTAAAAGTTTGACAAATAGAAGTAAAGGGTTTTAAAGAATCAATTGAGAGCTACCCCGCTAGTGAATTTGGATAACTAGGTATTATTAAAACTCACATATAAATTCAAGTACCATGTGCTAAATGAGATGAAAATAAAACATGGAACCTCTTGCATTACAAGAGTTTCCACATGGAAGACACTCTTGGCCAGGGATCTCTCATTTCAAAACCTTAAGCTCTCATCTTTTCATCTTTTCAAGTTGAGATTGTTGTCACTTTTATTTTAAAAACTATGGCTAATGCTACTTTCTCATTCATATTGGAAGACACTCTTGGCCAGGGATCTCTCATTTCAAAACCTTAAGCTCTCATCTTTTCATCTTTTCAAGTTGAGATTGTTGTCACTTTTATTTTAAAAACTATGGCTAATGCTACTTTCTCATTCATATTGGAAGACACTCTTGGCCAGGGATCTCTCATTTCAAAACCTTAAGCTCTCATCTTTTCAAGTTGAAATTGTTGTCACTTTTATTTTGAAAACCATGGCTAGTGCTACTTTCTCATTCATATTTTCATGGCATATACAAATACAAAGACCGTCCGTTTCCATTCACATTCAATTATGATGCAGGGATTCGGACTGAAATCTACATAAGAGTGTGAATAAACGAATGAAAACAACATTAGACTCTAATTTATGCAATTGGGCCTATAGCTCAGTGGTAGAGCATTTGACTGCAGATCAAGAGGTCACCGGTTCGAACCCGGTTGGGCCCTTCGGATGAAGCTTTTATCTCAACTTTTGGGGTTTTGATTTTCAATATAATGCAGGTCGGTCTGTCTTTCTTTGTGTGTGTAGGGTTTTTATTTTCGATCTCATTGTATACAATACAGGTCGGTCTGTCTTTCTTTGTGTGTGAAGAAGTTGCAAACCACGGCATAGCCCCGGCTTCCATTACCGGCTATTGCAATTATCTGCTTAATGAAAGTTAGTAGATTTATGTTGCAGACAGTAAGATCTGAGATGAACTATTAATTAGTTTTACACGGCATAGCCCCGGGTTCTATTCCCGTCTATTGCAATTATCTGCCTAATGAAAGTTAGTAGATTTATGTTGCAGACAGTAAGAGCTGAAATGAACAATTAATTAGTTTTACACGGCATAGCCCCGGGTGCCATTCCCGGCTAAGTGCAATTATCTACTTAATGAAAGTTAGTAGATTTATGTTGCAGACAGTAAGAGCTGAAATGAACTTTTAAATTAGTTTTGTATATAAACTGGAGGTTGGGCTTTAAAATTCTGAAATTAAAGTCAGGAGAAGATATTTGAAACCGTAAATAAATCTTATAAACATTCATCGGCGCCTGTAGCTCAGTGGATAGAGCGTCTGTTTCCTAAGCAGAAAGTCGTAGGTTCGACCCCTACCTGGCGCGCAATATATCCAAAACTTTTGAATTTTATAAATTATCTGACAGATATTAAGCTGTTTTGAATTTTATAAATTATCTGACAGATATTAAGCTTGTTCGGGCTGTGGATTTTGCTTTTGTAAACCGATAGTACAACAGCCGATCAAGTTTCAACAAGATTTCATTCGCCGAAATGCAGGTAGACCTCTTAAATAAAATCCAATGCAACATTTGTCTGAAATTTTCCGATGCAACATTTATCTTAAACGGATTAGCATATTTTATTTCCCTACGCAACATTGTCTGAAATGGATTAGCATATATTCTTAATGACTCGGGCAAAAATCGGAGTCAAGATTTTGTTGAGGAGCTCAGTAAGTCCCGACCCGACTCCCGAGCAGGGTTGGAATTTGAAATCCAGGTCATTTATCAAATATGACGGTTAGAACTTTATAGGAAACGTTTTTGTACATTTTAAGCTTTTTTTTTTGACGGTTTATTGTAATTTTTAACTGTATTTGATGGGCAAATCGCTTCGTGATAGGCGCTTATTCTTTGACGGTTTATTGTAATTTGTAACTGTATTTGACGGGCAAATCGCTTCGTGATAGGCAAATAGCTTGTGATGGGCAAATCCTCTGTCAAATTCCAGCCCTGGTCCAGAGGTCTATGGGATTTCTTAAGCCTTTATTCATTCTCCAATTTCATGTTCACACTCTAACTTAGTGAAGTAGTTTAAAAGATTTGGTGATCTTAGGTATTTAAAGGTGTTGAATCCATTTATATATTCAAAACAATACAAAATTCAAATTAGAAAAAAAAATCACCAATTTCAATAAAAAAACTGACGGGAAATGACAATTTTTTCAAATGTTTAACAATATGTAAAATATAATCAATTACAATATATTTAATTGGAAAAAGGCCTCTATACTTTTTATCAAGATTAGTTCCACTATTACATGCATTCTATGTTCTAGTGTAGGGCTACTACCTTTTGTTAATAATTTTTGAATATGAAGTTTAAAAATAGAAAGGGTTGATGATCAATACATAAAAATTCCTTGTTATAAGTGTTATAATTGAATTTTTCTTAGAACGTCTATATATGCCACTCAATGCTATTTTTGTCACGGCCCAAGATTCATGCACACCCGATTAGCGCACTTGGTCCGCGACAGGGTCCAAGAGCCCATATGGGCAAGTGTACTTCGACAGCGGCAACGAGAAACGACCCTTGCGGCAAGCGCCCACACTCACCACCGGAACGGCACCCGGGAGTGTGGCGCACTTGGAAAAACGAACCTTGGGGTTTGGCACACCCCTCGGCAAGACTTGCAACAAGTTAGACTTGGACAAGAACCCACAAGGCAAAGTGGGGTGCATTGGCGAGGCAACGGATGCAACATGCGGATGCACGGGTGCTTGACCCACTTGGAACATGGGCAAGCGACCCAAGGTGTAAACCAAGCAAAACGAAGTGGTGGCTCGTTTTGGAAGCAAACGAAGTCCAGCTCGTGTTGGGAGAAAGCCAGCTCGTGTTGGGAGAAAGCCAGCTCGTTTTGGGAGGAAATCTGGCTCGGGTTGGGAGACAAGCCAGCTCGTCATGGGAGATTTTCCAGCTCGTCATGGGAGACTTTCCAGCTCGGGATGGGAGCACGACCAGCTCGGGATGGGAGAAAGTTAGCTCGGGATGGGAGCAAGCCGACGAGCTCGTGAAGGAAGCACGCGGACAACTCGGGATGGAAGCATATAAAAGGAGTGCGCTCATCTCATCAAAGGAACTAGCAAGCAAGAAGGCACGAACGAAGGCAATCAAGATTTCGGTGGTTTGAGCTCACGGAGAGTTTCTTAGGGTTTGTGACTGGGTGCGGCAGGCAACAGTCACAGATGCCATTCCATTGTAATTCTTGAGGGTGCATGCTAGCTGGGCAGCACCCTGGAGCTCTGCTGGGTTAAGCAACTCCATTGATGTAACTTCTTCTGTTCTTCTATATATAAAAACGGGCTCTGCCAGTTGGGCAACCCAACCACTTATCTCTTGTGTGCCTTTACTTTATGTTCTTTGCTGCGTATGTTAAAACTGTTGAATGTTTAAGTGTGCCGGCAAGGCTAATGATTAAGTAGAAGTGTAACAAAGTTAAGTGTAAAACGTTCCGCAGAGAAGTGTGAAACGTTAGGTTATTCCGCAGGTAATTGGAGGCGTAGTCTGTAGGTGCGAAGGTTGAGTTGGCCAAGCCCTCATCCGACGTCCTAGCAGTGCCGCACGTCACCCTTGGGTTCACTAAGTCTGCTGCCCAAGTGTGGTCATGACAGGTGGTATCAGAGCAGGGTTTTGCAGGAAGGTTGTGAAACAGCTCTTCACCACTGTTCTTGCGAACAGGTGGTATCAGAGCAGGGTTTTGCAGCAGGGTTGCGGAACAGCTCGTCGCTACGGCTTGCGAAACAGGTGGAAAACGAAGAGCCCAGGTGCAAGGGTTCAGCAGGGCAGCAAATCGAGCAAGGGTTTGTGCTCTCTTCCGTGGAAGTGGAAAAACGAAGGTTAGCCGAGCCAAGGGTTAGCTTTTGCAAAACAAGGGTTTTGACAGGAATTGAGCTCGCATTGGAAGACTGGCTCGTGTTGGAAGACAGGCAGACCAGCTCGTGTTGGGAGAAAATCCAGCTCGCGTTGGAAGCAAATCCAGCTCGCGTTGGGAGCAACTCCAGCTCGTGTTGGGAGCAAATCCAGCTCACGTCGGGAGCAAAGCCAGCTCGTGTTGGGAGCAAAGCCAGCTCGTGTTGGGAGCCAGTCCGGTAGCTCGCTGCAGTGCGCCCTAGCTCGTGTTGGGAGCTAAGCAGGCAGCTCGTCTTGGAAGCACGTTTTAGCTCGTGTTGAAAGCTAGAAACGCCCAGAAAGGCTTTCAAGGGTACGTTTGGCAGAAAACGTGCGTTTGTGCAAAGATTGGACTTTGTGCAAAAGTGGGAGTTGAGTTGAGCAAGGACTTAACATCCAAATGGAACCAAGTGGTTTCAGGAACGTTGGTCAGATGGGAGAGTTCGAGACGCAGGAAACACTCGTTCAAAAGTTGTTGGAGGTGTTGGCACCATTTCTAAACAACCAAGAAGGTGATTCAAGCAAGGAACAGACCCAAGACTCAGCGGAAGAGACATTTGAAGCAGTAGGTGCATGCTGCGAACGATTGTCTGATGCGTTGGAAGAAACAGCGAAATGTATGCGAGAAATGGGACAAGTTCTTGGTAGAACAACCCAAAGGCATGCTGAGCAAGAACGGTTGTTGCAAGAACGGTTGTTGCAAGAACTTGCGAGACAGGCAGCTGAAGAAAAGGCTAGGACTGAAGCAAGGGAAAAGGTTCAAGGCAAGACGAACCGCAAGCAGCCGAATCAACCGAAGGTAAAGAAGGTTAAGTGCTATATCTGCGGAAGGGACCACTATGTGAAAGACTGTCCACATAGGCCATTTTCAGATGCGCAGGAGGGTCCAACCGCACATTTTGCAGCGTTGAGGGTGTTTGAGGCACCTCAGCAAGAAGACGAAGTTGTGGAAGCTATGAAGGCAGTGGAAGCTTGTCTTAGCAAAACAACGAGGGGTCGCGGAAAAGAACTAGGCGAAGTGCAGCAAGGTCTAGACTTTGTTGAAACAACAGTTAGTGGGCTGAAAGTTTCTGCATTGATAGACACGGGAGCTTCGCACAGTTTGATAAGCAGCAGGACTGCGTTATCACTGCACAGTGGGATGGAATTCAGTCATGCGAAGTTCAAAGCAGCGAATTCTGGGATCCGAGATGTGACAGGGAAGATAACAGCAGCTCCAATTCGTGTAGGAAGATGGCACGGCAGGATGGACTTGAAAGTTGTTCCGTTGGACGATCATTCGATGATCTTAGGACAAGACTTTCTGCGGTTAGCCAAGGCAGCGCCAATTCCTCATGCAGGTTGTTTGGTGTTTATGGAAGAGTCTGGAACATGGAGTTTACCAATGACGCAGAAGAGCAAGTTAGGACGCAGGGCACGGGTGTCTTCGGTACAGGTTTTCGAAGACCCTAGCTTGTGCAAGGGCTTGCCTAAGTATTGCAGCGGTAAAAAGATAGTTTCAGTAGCCAAAACAAACACAACAGCCAAGGATGTTAGCCAAGTCAAGTTGGACAGGTTAGCAACACTAGAGAAACGCTTGGGTTCGGTCCAGGAGCAGATCGAAGCCTTAAGCAATCCAGTTGTGTCTTCGAGACAGCGTGATGGCAAGCAAGTGGTTGCGATGCCAACACCAATGAAGCATAACGAATGTAGCACGTCAGGGGTGTCGCACAGGGAGGACACTTCAGTCAAACCAGAACAGCACAAGGAAGTGTTGGGTGAGACAACAAAACAGATTTTGGAGCAAGTTGTGGATGGAGCAGAAACCAAGGAAGATGTGCCTTTACGCGATGCGGAGGACATTGTGGCATTCTGCGTTCATGCCATAGGCATTCCAGAATCCAAGTTGACAGAAGAAAGGTTGCAGCAAGTTGGTTGTAATCCAAAAGAGTTAGCAGTAGTGCTTGCTCACTTGGAAAGTAAGCGACTGTTGGAATCAGCGAATGAAGAAATGACTAAGCAAGTCGAGGCCAAGGAAGGCATTCTTCAAGAACAGAAAACAGTGGCATGCTTGGAGGGGTCAAGGCACATTGAAACGTGCGAGGACAAGACAGGCAAGCCATTCAAAGGGTTGAGTAAGGGAGCAAAGAAGCGGGCCAAGTTACGGTCGCAGCAAGCGAAGGCAGAGAAGTTGTCTTCTGTTGACTCTCATGACAGCCCAAAAGTAGCGGATGATACTTGGACTGCGGATGGTGCGAGTTTTGAAGAGTATTGGGCGCGATTCAAAGAGCTCAGTATTAAAAACAAGGCAGCCAGGGATGAGTTCAAGCAGTTTAGTGAAGAAGATAGTTGCGGCGGTGATCTGTGGCACCGCCCATGTCTCTTCACATGATCCAGAGTTCCTGGGCTCACCATCTTTGGCGACGGTGGTGAGGCCCTAGGCACCTTTGGAAAGGTGGCTTAAAGACAAATTACGTTCGCCAAAGTGAAGTGCAGGAAGCTTGAGGACGCTGAAACGATGATGGAAAGGTGATTGCGGAATGGATGAAGTTTGTCTCAGGAAGGGCAGAACGATTGGACTAGCTACCCAATCAAGTCTTTCATGAGAAGCGCAACAAACGGAAACATGACGGAAGGCACATATTCTGGATTCGGATTAAGTGGTCAAGAAGCATGCCTGTGGTAAAGTCAGACGTTGTAGCTACAGCAGGTGGTACAAGCGGATGGCGTTGCCGGGACGGCAACAAGTTTAGTGGGGGAGGTTGTCACGGCCCAAGATTCATGCACACCCGATTAGCGCACTTGGTCCGCGACAGGGTCCAAGAGCCCATATGGGCAAGTGTACTTCGGCAGCGGCAACGAGAAACGACCCTTGCGGCAAGCGCCCACACTCACCACCGGAACGGCACCCGGGAGTGTGGCGCACTTGGAAAAACGAACCTTGGGGTTTGGCACACCCCTCGGCAAGACTTGCAACAAGTTAGACTTGGACAAGAACCCACAAGGCAAAGTGGGGTGCATTGGCGAGGCAACGGATGCAACATGCGGATGCACGGGTGCTTGACCCACTTGGAACATGGGCAAGCGACCCAAGGTGTAAACCAAGCAAAACGAAGTGGTGGCTCGTTTTGGAAGCAAACGAAGTCCAGCTCGTGTTGGGAGAAAGCCAGCTCGTGTTGGGAGAAAGCCAGCTCGTTTTGGGAGGAAATCTGGCTCGGGTTGGGAGACAAGCCAGCTCGTCATGGGAGATTTTCCAGCTCGTCATGGGAGACTTTCCAGCTCGGGATGGGAGCACGACCAGCTCGGGATGGGAGAAAGTTAGCTCGGGATGGGAGCAAGCCGACGAGCTCGTGAAGGAAGCACGCGGACAACTCGGGATGGAAGCATATAAAAGGAGTGCGCTCATCTCATCAAAGGAACTAGCAAGCAAGAAGGCACGAACGAAGGCAATCAAGATTTCGGTGGTTTGAGCTCACGGAGAGTTTCTTAGGGTTTGTGACTGGGTGCGGCAGGCAACAGTCACAGATGCCATTCCATTGTAATTCTTGAGGGTGCATGCTAGCTGGGCAGCACCCTGGAGCTCTGCTGGGTTAAGCAACTCCATTGATGTAACTTCTTCTGTTCTTCTATATATAAAAACGGGCTCTGCCAGTTGGGCAACCCAACCACTTATCTCTTGTGTGCCTTTACTTTATGTTCTTTGCTGCGTATGTTAAAACTGTTGAATGTTTAAGTGTGCCGGCAAGGCTAATGATTAAGTAGAAGTGTAACAAAGTTAAGTGTAAAACGTTCCGCAGAGAAGTGTGAAACGTTAGGTTATTCCGCAGGTAATTGGAGGCGTAGTCTGTAGGTGCGAAGGTTGAGTTGGCCAAGCCCTCATCCGACGTCCTAGCAGTGCCGCACGTCACCCTTGGGTTCACTAAGTCTGCTGCCCAAGTGTGGTCGTGACAATTTTGGCTTAAGAGCAACCTTTTGAGATATTGTGAAGCATGTATCTCAATCTCAGAAAGCTATTACAAATTATGAAGAGCAATGATTGGTATAGAGTAGTGAGCATCTTTTAACTTTTGAAAAATTCCCATTTTAGATTAAGAATCCAATGAAGAGTCTTTTGATTGATGGCTTGATTGAGTGTTAAACAATGTGGGAATAGTAATAAGCAAATTTCATGTAGAAACTCATGCCTCCTAAAAACCTCTTTAAACATGTAGCGTTGGTAGGTGTGGGCTTGTCCTTCAAAGCTTGAACTTTGGATGGATCTATGTGAGCAACTATCTCATCAATTGCAAAACACATGCTACACATAAGTTTGGCCAAAGAATGAATTCTTAATTTTGGCTTACAATTTGAGTTGGTGAAGTTAGGTCCAACAATGTATGGACATGCTACAAATGATTAAACATATTTTCAATGGAAACCAACATGTCATCTATGTAAACAACAACAAACATGCCGATATGTGGATGGAATATGCCATGAGTATCCCACATGAAGGTAGCAGGGGTAGTGGCTACGTTGAAATGCATAACCAACCACGCATAGAAACCAAACTTGGTCTTGAAAGTTATTTTCCATACATTTATAGTCAAGGAAAATTTATGAGCAATTTATAGCCAAATGACAAAATTATGATATATAACTAGCATAGATCCATCTTAAACCCGGATCTATCAAGCTTTGAGAGGGATCCGACATGAATTTTTTTAATTTTTTTTGTAAGTTATGAGCTGACATGAATTTTTTAATTACTTTTTTTTCACTTTTTATTTTTGGTAATATCATGTTACAGAACATTACATTACAACATCTCCCCCATATTGGGTTGTAGAGCACCTCACTACTCTCGATGCAAAAATAAAATAATGAATTTGATAAACTATTTAGTGTTGTTTTAGCTAGAGAACGTGTATATATATATATATATATATATATATATATATATATATATATATATATATATATATATTTTAAAATGGTGTAATTTTTTTCCTTATTGTAACATCATAACTTAACAATTTTCACCAACATTTGAAATAACCAGCATAGATCCATCTTAAACCCGTATCTATCAAGCACCGAGAGGGATCCAATTTCTTGAGATGTATTTCTTTTTTTAAATTGAAACTCAAGAAATTTGATCTCTCTTGATTGATAGATCTGGGTTTGAGTTTTAATTTTTTTTTTTTTTTTTTCAGCAAAAAAAAAGCATACTATTGTTATTCGATTGAATCAAATAGTACAAAGAAATGTCTGAGCTTTTAAAAAATCAGGAAATATGATCACAAAAGGCTAGATCACCCCTGGCTCTCCAGAAGATACCAACAACCAAAACTGAGCCCTATATACAGCCTATAGAGGACAGAATCAAGATCTGCAACCTATCAATCCTCACAAAGAAGAGCTTTAAAAGGAGCCAAAACAGAAAGGCTATAAAAGTCCTTATACAACATTATAGGAAAGATTCAAAAAAGGAATAGACCCCCATTTCAAGGGAATTGGAATTCCACCATTCTTCCCACACAAGATGACCTTCAATGTCTTCAAGCACCTGTTTGGATAACTTATCAGCCATGGAGTTGTGTTCTCTGTATATATGTTCAAAGGAAATGGACTCGAACCTATCAATCTCCATTCTTGTATGAAGACACCAATGACAGAGAGCAGTAACATTAAGTTGAAATTCTCCAGCAGCCCATTTAATAGTCACACGGGAGTCTCCAAATACTTTAAGATTTACCAATCCAAAGCAGTTAGCTACCCTTAGAACACACCAAGGCGCTAACAGCTCTGCCTTCATGTTAGTACCCTTACCACAGTTTAAGCGAAGAGAAAAATAATGGTCTTCATTTAAATATATTACTCCGCCAACTGCACAAAGACCATTTTGGGCCGCACCATCAAAAAATAGGATCGACTGATTGAAAGCAAATTTGAAGAGACCAACTTTATCAATCCTCTGAACATAAATCTCATTCTGATATTGTTGAAACAACTTCAGAATACTTGCAACACAGGATATCTTCTCAGGTTTTTTCTCCTGAAAAACTGCACAATTGCGAGTGTGCCAAATTACCCATGCAATAAAGATGGGTAGAAAGAGAAAGCTCTTAAAGGATTTGTACCAGTTCAGCATACAATGTTAAAAATTTCCAACATCCCATGAAAATTCAAGATTCAAATTAGCACCACAAATATCCCACACATCTTTGACAAACGTACAGCTTACAAAGAGATGATTAACCGACTCCGAAGAGAGCCTACAAAGGATGCACCAGTTAGAACCGACCCAACCTCTTCTTTGGAGATTATCCCAGGTTTTTAGACTCCCTTGAAAAGCATGCCAAAGAAAACATTTAACCTTAAGAGGAATCTTCCAACTCCAGATTCTTTTATACCACCAGTGCTGGGGTTATATACATCTTTCCTGTATGATTCTATTATATGCAGTCTTAGCCGTGACAATCCCCACCTTATCGTTTCCACTCCACACAATCTTGTCATTTTCCATGCTAATTCGACAGCCAACAGAATACAAGGAACAGGTAACACAATCCCACTCAAGGGAATCCATTCCTGTAAGCCCGAGATCAGAAGAGTTTAACCAATAATTAGCATAGAATGCAAAGATTCCCCAATTTTTGACTTTGTTTAAAGTATTCAAGCCATTGATCTGCAAAAAAACTAGTAACTTATCAGACAGTAGATAGGAATCCTCCATTCCAAGAATAGGGTCTTTACCAACGACGATATTTTCTCTAGTGCCAACCTGCCAGAATAAGTCCTTGGCCATCAAATCATAGACCTTCATAAAACCTCTCCACATAGGGGAGACACACCAGCCAAGCTTCTTAGGAATTCTCATCCATGAATACAAATCCAGTTTGATATATTTTTCCTTTAAAACTCAAGACCAAAGAGAAGTACCAAAAATACCACGCCACAGACACTTTAGTCTAAGAGCCTTACTAAAAACATTAAGCTCTTTGATCCCCCATCCACCATACTTCTCTAGCCGCGACAGGGTTTCCCATCCAACCATAATCAATTTTGCACGCACATTGTTGCCGGACCAAAGGAAGTTAAAAAACAGTCTTCTAATAGGGCTTGAAACAGAGGAGGGAAGTTCAAGCAATGACAACCAATAAACAAGAATCCCACATAAAACAACCTTCAACAGAATGAGCCTTCCTCCATCAGAAAGAATCCTGTAAGCCCAATGGGAGATTCTAGCTTCAATCTTACAAATAAGCCATCTCCAGTATTTAAGAAGGTAGTTGTTAGGTTTTAAAAAAAAATCCAGGTACTTAAGTCCATCTTCCAACTTAAAGCTTTTATAAGGCAGAAAAACTTCAATTTCCTGTCTTCTGAGATCATCCACTCCATGATGATAAAAGCTGGATTTGAGAGAGCTAACCTTCATCCTAGAGACTTTGCAGAAAATCTCAATTATGTTTTTAAACACAAGCCATTCTTCAAAAGAGTCAATACCAACCAAGAGCACATCATCCACAAACAGGAGATGTGTAAGGACAACGTTACGATCCAACTTGATACCTTTAATCAGACCACTGTCTTTTGCATGTTGAACTAATCTGCTAAGCCCATCGATTACCAACAAAAAAAGTAAGGGAGATAACGGGCACCCATGCCGAATCCCTCTGGTACACTGAAAGAAAGCCGAAGGAGCTCCATTAACTAGAATAGCAATATTCATAGAGGACACACATTCCATAATCCAAATTTGAACCAAAGGTGGAACACCAATTTGGATCGAAATAAGCCTGAGAAAAGACCAATTAACTCGATCATAAGCTTTTTCCAGATCCATTTTCAGCATCATAGCCTTCAATTTTTTTGCCTTAATAGAATGCATCAATTCTTGAGAAACTCCAATTGAAACATGGATTTGTCTAATCCATAGAAACCCGAACTGTTCAGCAGTAACATGTGTATACAGGGCTTCCTTTAATCTCTGAGCAATGACTTTTGAAACCAATTTAGAAACAACATTACACAAGGCAATAGGCTGAAAATCCCCAAAAGTAGCTGGCTTATTGCTCTTTGGGATTAGGGTAACAAAAGTAGAGTTCAAAGCACCCGATAGGAATCCATTAACTCTTGTGAATTCCACCATTCTAAGAATATATTCACCCATAAGGTCAAAAAAATGGATGTAGACTTCAACACCCCAACCATCAGGGCCAGGGCTTCTTTCTTTCGCAAAGAGTTTCAAAGTTTTTTCTATTTCCTCCAACGAAACCTCTTTCCCTAACTCGACAGCTTCTTGGTCATCAAAAAACCTGGGGAAGAGTCTAACAACCCTAAGATGGTCAAGTAAATCACAATTCCCCTCTTCTCTGTAGACATTATTTTATAAACGAACATCTATTTTTTAATTACTTTTCATAATATTTTATTTTATGAAAAAACATGGATTTTTTAAATACTTTCCATAATTTAATTTTTTATTTTATGAGTCGACATGAATTTTTTTAATTATTTGGTTAGTAACAAACGTTACATGACACACTCACACATGTTACAACATCTCCCCCATACTGGGTTGTAGAGCACCTCGTTTCACTCGGTGCAACAACAATGGAAAGTAGAGAAATTCATCCAACACAAATTGGCTAAATGTGGTCAAAGGAGGAGATACCAAATGACTTATGAATGTGAGAGTTGGTCATGAAAAGTTTTTTTTAATGGAAATAGTTACTTTTATATTGATAAAAAACGGTTGCGGCCGCGCCGGACAACCTTTGTACATCATTATGTTTTAGAGTAGGAAACTGACATGTATCTTTACACAATACAAAATACCTAGCTCACAATAGTCAGAAACTACTAGACTTCTAATTTTGACATCTATTTTATTGAAGTGGATTCTATAGAAATGACCAACAAGGAAAATACACTTATATTTCATTACAAAATTTCAAAATAGAGAAATATGGCCTCTACAAGCCTGCTGCTTTGTTGTCAACATCCAAGGGAAGACTTTGAAGATCTTTCTTGGTTGCCTATTCCTCTTCCCACCAGTAACATATGGAACTGCCCACATTCTGATGTGTCCGTTCTGATAAAGTGTTGCAGTTACTCAGATAATTTGCGACATCCTCTACATCAAATAGTTGGTCCATTCAGTTTAACGCACTTGTCTCATATCATCTGCATCATGATGCGCCTGTCAATTTCTACTGATGTTTTGTTGTTGCGCATCAGATGAAGTCGTCAACTTCGCACACTTTACTTCTGTTCTTATACATAAACTAGACATCTGCGCAATATCTGATAAACATCAGTTCTATCTCTGTGCTTTTGTCTTTACAACATATGTGACTATCAGCGTGCTGATTACATAACTATCCTTTGAGATATCCAGCACTTGCGCATTCTTCAGTATGTCTTCCTTTCGGTGTTTGCGCAATTGTCACATATCTACAACACCATTCTGCGCACCATCAAAACTTCGTTCTACTGCATGTGTGCATTTGACTCTTCTCTAGATCATTTGTTTTGTCCATGAGTCCCTTGATGCCCCGAAAAAAAAACATAAAGTTTTACACAAAAACCTTATGTTCTTGCTTCCAAGCTTACATCAAATCTTCAACTTGCATTTCTATTTATACATGTCCTGCACAGGTTGTATGTTCGCAAGTTGGTCATGGCATCCCTTCTTCCGTACTTCATGGATTGTTCATATGCCACGTGTCATCATCTGCGCTATTGATGTGTCATCTTAGATGGATCAAGCGCCCTCAAGGTCCTTCATTACGCTCTTGATGTACCATTTCCTTATGGTATGTGTGCAATCTTCTACTTCGTCTTGGTGTGATTAAGAATTGAGCTATACCAACCCTTGTGGGTAATGTGCCCTTGTGATATCAATACTTTGTGTAATCTGCGCATTCTCCAGCTTCTGCTTAGTGAGATTATGACCCGTGCTTCATCATTGCATTTGGGTGATGCGTCCTTAGTGTATAGATACATTACGAAACCTACGCATACTCCGACTGCTATTTGGTAGGACTTTGACTTGCGCGTTGTCATCACATGTGGGAATTGCACAATTGTTGTTCGTCGGTTATGGAATTTGCGCATATATTAACTTCGACCGTTGTACCATTCTAGGAGTTCGTGTGCATTCCACTTACTAAAAGCATTGTCCATGTTTGTGCACTTTTAGGATTGTCCGACCATTTGTTGTTCCTTTCTTCCTGCGCACTCCCAACCATCAACCAAGCAATGCTTAGGCTTGCTTGCATACTTGCACCATTTTTTCAACCAACTTCTTGGCTGTTTGAGCATATGTACCATGTTCCAACCAACTTCTTCAATTTGCTGGCATGAGAGAGTATGCCTTGGTGGACTTGATTTCTACGCAAGGGCCACATGATGTAGGATCCATTACTTGTATTTCTTCTTGAACTGGATCTTCATGAAATATCTTCTCGATCTGTATGATGTATCATTTTATGTACTTCTTCAAACTTGACCTGCAAGATGTATCCTTGATGCACTCTTAGATATAGTCCAAAGTTGCTTGAGTGTTGTATCCTTGATATACATATTAAGACATAATGCACTTTTATATATACTCCAAAGTTGAATACATATATGTCACCTTCATCATTTGCGCATATACTTCTGGTGTTCATGCTTTCTTTATCATGCACATAGACTACCTCAAAGTGGCTTCTTCATACTACTACTGGAATGTTGTATCCACTTTTACTTAGGATGATATCAATGACTCATACTGAATCAATTGACATCCTCTTTGACATTGGATGACATTCATACACTTGACATCCTCTTCAATTGACATTAATGACAACCAATGCTCAACGATCTCCTCACATTTAATGCTAGTCAAACACTTGACATCCTATTCAGTCAAACACTTGACATCAATGACAACCAATGCTCAACACAATCAATTCTCCTAATTGGTTTAACCATATATATATATATATATATCCAAGAATAAAAGGGGCATTTTTATTCACATTAGAATAAAAAATACAATTTTAAGGTGCATCAACGTAGAGAATAGAAAACTTGTGATTTTACCATATACTCGGTGATACATATATACCCTAAACGATCTAAATTTGTCTCAAGGACATTTGTTGAGTAAATAACTCTTTCTCCAACTGTCTAAAAGTTAATTCGAATTTTTTTTCAGCTATTGATAAAAAATACTTGTATATAATAGACCTAACAGATCTAAAAGTTCTCATCAGTACAATCATACTCAAAATTTTGTAAATAACCTGGCAATGTGTCATCTTATACCAACATAAGGAAATGAAAAAAAAAACTTGTATTATTGAGTGTTAATCATAAATCCAATGTGTATTCAGAAATAATTCCTTCCATGACTTTTTTGGGGTGGAAATTCCCAAGAACCCTTGAAAACCCAACCTTTGACAACTAATTTGCAACCACATTCAAATCCTATAGACATGAGTAAAACTGATAAAATTAAATGAGGGGGCTATTGATTTTAGTTGTATTGCTAAACCCTAGAGTGTAATGTCAAAAAATTCTTGTTCTCCTCTCATCCACTTTATGACAAAAGTGGAGTCCCCAAAAAACTATAAATGTGTAATGTGCTTACCGAGTACCAGTTTTAGCAGTGTCTAAAATGCTAATAATATAGCTCAATTATTTGTGCCATTGCCCATATTGACACATAACTCAATGCAATACTTCTCTTGCATGTAGAGTTCCCCACCAATGCTGCAAAGTGAATCAACACTTTGAGAAGCACCATCAAAGAAACCCCATGGAAGGGTTTTATCCACAACCAACTCACCTACCACCTTTTTCTTGGTAACATAACCATTGCACAATTTTGAGTGTAAATTTGTACTATTAGGGGAGTCTTGTCCTCGAAAAGGCTAGAGTTTTGAGAAAGCCAAATGCCACATAATTATATAAAAAACTCTATTGTTTTATATATATGTTCTATTATACCAATATCCCAATCCTTCCTCCATAAAATTAATGTCCATACATTCTTAATACCGTTCCAACTACAAAAATATTTCCAAATTTGAAGTGAGTAAGGACATCGACAAAATAGGTGGGAAAATATTTACTCCTCATCCCTACACAAATAACACATACTGACTCCATGCTTATTTCTCTGCTGAAGGTAGGGCCAAGTGGTGACACAATCCGTTAGTGCAATTCACATGTAAACTTTAGATTTTTTGGAAGCCTAAATCTTCCAGATATTAGACCACCACCAACATGGTTCTCCATATTCTAAAAATACAACAGCTTCATAACCCAACTTTACAGTATAGTATCCACCTTCTTTGATCTTGTTCCATATTAATTCATCACTATCCTCCCTCAAACATATATGACCATTAGTTAAAGAATTTGTGAACATATGTTAATGGACAACAAACTCACCTTCAAAACCTAAATGGTGAGCAGTTAACCAACCTTGACGCCACAAATTAGGTCGTGCCTCATCAATTATTTGATTTAATATAAAGTAGCCTCAACCTCGTAACTGCTAAACAATCTCCTATAACACAAAGATTGAGTTATTACAACCCATTATAAAGTCTCTCCCTATCTAAACCTGAGTCCCATTGCCAAATTTCTAAGCAAGGTTTTCACAAGTGATCACGAAGGCCATCACTAATGCTTTCCACTGATTTGAACCATTGATATAGATTTTCATAGGTGCCCTAATATAGTCAACAATTATCATAAGAGCAAAATATTTTCTGAGTGACAAACCATTCCACATACCTTCTTAGTTTAGTAGGTTCCCAATGCCGTTAGATGCTAGTTCTATACTAAAGTGAAACACCTGCTTCAACCCCCAACCCCCTTCATGCTTGGCCCTTGTAAAGAATTTCCACCTTGCCAAATGAAGACTAATTTTATCTATATTTCTTGTCCATAAAAAATCAAAACACAATATTTTGATCTTCTCCTGAATTCCTTTTGGGATACGTGTCAAGCACTCTAATTGCAGATAATTAAATATCAAACACACAGAGCGTATGAAATTTATTGTCAACCCGAGAAAGTCTTTTTATTTCAAAGGACAAGTGCACAATATATGCTTAAACACAAAACCATTAGAAGTGAATACTTTTATCTTCTATCATCCATGTTCATCCCAAGAATCTATGCAATCCCAATTGCCTTCTAACCGCTATACTACAATTCTTTTCTATTATGCATCAAGCAGAATTGATATCAGATCTAATCAACGATTGCAGGAAGGAAATCTCATTCACATTCCAAAATAATCACTTGTCTAATCTAATCAAGCTGGGAATCGTAAAGCATGATCTGAACATTACTCTAGAACTTTAATGAAGGAGATTAAAGCAACTGTTCTGAAAAACTGAATTGCAAAATATAAATCAATCAACACATAACAGGAAAGCTAATTTGTAAGAGCTCCTGGGATTACGTCTCAGCTGTAGGATGAACACAGCAGTGTGAACAGAAATTGAAATATGTAAAACAAACCTGACTCAGTCGACTGTTATTCGATACCATTCACCAATCTCACGAAAATATAATCATTTACTGAGAAATCCACACAATGAATATTGCTGCTGCGTACAAAAGAAAGATCAAAGCATCACACAACAAGAAAGATGAAATCCTAAATTAACACAGCAATCTCTGTGGAAGACGGGCCCAGTCTTCACACAGAGACGCTGGTTGAACAACACTCTCTTTAACTCAGAAGTAACTCCGTATATTAACAGAAGAATGAGTACACAGTTTCGGCTCGACTGCTAATACAAGGTAAATTAATTAATTGCTGTCCAACCCCTTGGTCGAGGCAATTCCCCATATTTATACATACAAATTGCAACATCTAAACCTATAATTGGGCAGCCATGAAGATCTCTGATCTTCAGGCGCCCTAAATAATCTAGCTGTTACAATGCGTGGCAGAACTGAAATATCCAAATATGAGAGAAGTATTAATTGTCCCAAGAGTGACGGTCCTTCCAGCTCACAGCTGGATTTGAGCAGCGACATACTTAAGATAGTTCTTCTGTTACAGCTGCCCTGCCACGACTGTGCCTTGATTGACGATTTGAGCCCCAAGGAACCTTCCACAAGCGATGAACGTTCCTTCATGACTTGTTCAGCTCCGATCTTCCTGCAGTCTATTGTCTTACTACCTTCATAAATCGCATCATGTTAGCACAGATTAAGAGATGCACAACTTTAATCATCACAATCATAGGTATTAACACAATAAAACAATAATCGGCCATACCTTGGTAATTTGGGGAATAGATAAGGACAGTAAGTTGAATTGCCAAGGTAATTGGTGTAAGACAAGGGAAAGGAAGATGATAAATGATGGTCAAAAAGGGCCAATTCTGGGCTCAACAATACGAGCAAGTAAGAACCAATAGATTGGTATCACCTCTAGTTCAATCCTTAACAGTGCAAAACAAACTCCCCTTGACAACCACCAATGGCACCAAAAAATAATTCATCCCTCTATCTTGCTGACCAACTACTTTTAGTTTTTAATGCCATACCCACATGGTTCCAAAATAAACTCTAGGTATTTCATACCATCCTATAAATTAATCGTCTTGAAATGCAAATATGGTAAGGTTATTTGAATTACCTCTTCGAGCAAATCATTAAATATAATGGAATATGTTTGTTAATTAACCTCCATCCCAGTCACCTTACAAAACAATTTTAGAATATTGTGATAAATCTTTACCTCTGAATAGAACCATGAGAAAATAAAAGAACTTCGTTCACAAATAATAAGCGATTAACATATTCCAACCCACCAAATTTGATACCTAGTATAGTTCCCGATCTCTATACTACAAGTATACCTCTCTTTTATCCATCTACCACCTAAAGGAAAAGGTAGGGAGACAAGGGACACCACCGCCAAAGTCCCCTAGTAGGATTAAGAAATGGGAAACTGCACCCTTGATTAATGTTATGAAAGTGACATACATTACATATCCCATGACCTATCCCACCACCTGAAGATTAAGGCCAATATGTATCAATAATAGGTGAAGGTACAACCAACAAGTAAAATTGTAAGCCTTGGAAGGATCAATTTACATCACTATCGTAGGTTTTTTCTTTTGTCTAATTGTTTGGAAAGATTATTGAGCCAAGCCTACAAATTCATGCATTGACCTGCATTCTAAAAACCCAAATTGTTTTGTCAAGATAACCTTTGATAGGAATCTCTTAAGATGGACAATAATGATTTTGGAGAGGATCTTATAGATACAACTACGTAAAAACTCTATCGTAACTTGTCAAATGAATCCAATTTATCAACTTTAGGAATGAAATAAATGAAGATCATATTAAAGGATCCCATGAATCAACCATTCATACTCACCTCTTCATTCACTCTAAGTAGGTATTACCCAACAAGTCAAAAAATCCAAAAAATAACTCGATGGTCCAACAATTTGGCCCATGAATCTTATCCTTTTGAAAATTAGATGTGATAGAAAAGATTTAATCCTTGGTAATTTCTTTCATTAAATTGTTATTAACTTCTTTTGTGGCCAATTGAAGGAAGTAAGAGCATATTTTAACTACATCAACAATGTTGGTTTGTTGGGGTTCCCTGTAAATTCCTTCAAAATGATTTACACCAAGTGTAGCCAACCCATTGAAACCTATCACCATATCACCCTCTAAACTTTGTAGATCCTAGATGGTATTTACATTTTTTCAATGGTGCACAAATTGATTAAATAATTTTATTTTTTTGTCACCCATCTCCAACCAAGTAGCCCAAATTTTTAACCACCACTCGTCCTACAAATCCATAAATAACTTTTTTCTTTTGAGCCTCACAAGATTTTAACCTGGTCACCTCTAAAACTTTGAAAATACCATCAATATTATCATTAAAAATTTGTAATATCTCTTCTTCCACATCTTGGAACAACTTTTCCATTTTTTTAAAATGTTGTTCCATCACCCACACTACAATTGTATCTTTTACCTTTTTCGAAGAGGCCACAAATTGATTATTGGTAGAAATGTGTAAATGGGGATCATAGATAGTCCAAGTGTTCTTAACCAAATCGTGGAAATCACACTCATATAACCATTATGAGTTGAATTTGAAGGGGCTAGGGGGATTTTTGTTCCCATCATCTAATTCTATAAATATAGGACAATGATCCGATAATCCATCTACAACCACCCAGGTTTTGTACCTTTCTATAGTCTCCTGAAGTTGATTAGAAACTGATAGTCAATTAAGTATATTCAAGCTAGTATCCCAACACCGTTTGTTGTTTTACCAAGTGGGATGAAGTGAAACAAGAGCCACATCCATTAGAGATTTACACTCAATTTTTTGCACTAAATGACTTGCTAATCTATTAGCTCGGGCAACTTCTCCCCAAAATTCCTCATTTCTTAGGGTAAATTTTAAATCACCCTTGATAATCACCAATCCATCATCAAGTACCTCGAGAGAGAAAAAACGATCCCATAATTCTTGTTTCCCTACATATGAATTGATGAGTCCAAGTTACAGGTATCTGATAACCTTTTTCTCCACGGTAAATCACAAGAAAGGGTGAAGAAATACACTTGTTTTGTGGGAGAAATGATTTACCTTGATTATTTAATGACGTTGTTTTAAAGATTATTCTTGTATGTTTGAAAGCGTGTTCAATAACTAATTATATGAAAATCGAGTATGATTGAGCAGGTCCAGGTACACTAAAGGAAAAACACGCACATCAAGCAAAGGACTGAAGATCATACAAAGCTCAACGCCTTTTTCCCTGATTGCTAGAGAGAACTCCTGTTCAAAACATAATCGACAATTAGACATATAGTTAGGTCAAGCATTAGAGGCATATATATATGGGCCTCTCGACTAGCGAGAGGATCCTGATGCCATTTTTGAGAACCATTGTTTTATGTTTTTATACTATCGAGATAATTTGAGTTACAGACTTTTGTTAAATATTTTAGGAGACATATTAAAAAACAAATAAAAAAGAAAAGAAAAATCACATACAAAAAAACATAAATATTTTACCAATGAATGCCTCGTCGACAAAGGGATAGGTTTGGACACTTTCTGCCTAAGCGTCCCATGAGCAACAACGGTAACAACAGTTCTGACCACTCTCAATTTGAATTCCTAAACTCTGAAAACAAAACTGATTCCACATACGATCCAAACAGAGACAACTTCTCTACTAGTTACAGCTCAAACACCACCATGGCAGACAAAGAAGAGGAACCTAGAGAGTTGTTCACCTTTCCTATTAGTATACCTCTTGGAGATGCTAGGATGAAGAATATCAACCCTAACAATCTGCCAAACTTCCATGGATTGACTTCAGAAGATCCTGACACATTCCTGTTTGAGTTTGAGGTAGTCTGCAGATCCTTTGATTACACTACGGATGCACAAAAGCTGAGACTTTTTCCCTCCAGACTGAAAGATTTATCACTTAGGTGGTTCATGAGTTTAGAAGGAAATCGTATTTTCAGCTGGGACCGAATGAAATAGGCATTCCTAGAAAAATATAGGGACTACTGCAAAGCAAAGGATACAAGGGATGAAATATTTAGGATGCAGCAGGGAGACCGTGAATCCTTAGAAGACTATGCCCAGCGTTTTCAGCTCAGCTACAAACGAGCTAACCATTGCACCCTAGACCCTGAATCGCTGAAACTTGTCCTTTTTAGAGGGATCAAAGAAGAGAATTTTGAGATCTTAAACCTCTTGGGAGATGGAGACATATTTTAGAAAACTTATGACCAGATACTGCAAATCTTCAAAAACCATTCTAGGCCTAGGAAAAGCAAAAATGGGACAAGAGATACACATCTATCCATAGGATCATCATCATTTGTAGGACCAAATCTTACAAAATCTGATTTAGGAAACCTGTTAGATGACATGAAGACTGACATCCTACAATCCTTGGCCATGCAACTTGATGCACTCCAAATAAAGAAGAAGCAGGATGAAATTAACCAAGCATTGGTAGTATTCAGTCCGCGTTGTAGAAATAAACATGAGAAGGGGTAGTGCACATTAAACACCATAGAAATATGTGGTCTCTGCACTGACGATCACTCCACTGATAAATGTCCCCTCTTACCCTCATGCAAGGCTGCTATTCAAGATCCCTCAGCTGAAGGAGCAATAGAACAACTCTATTTTATAAATCAAAGGAGGAGTAATTTTGTCAGACCATACCAACCTAGCAATCAAGCCTACTATAATCAGGGCCATCAAAATTGGAACTCTGCACCAATTCCATGGCAAGCATAGCCAAATCCAAACCAATGGCAGCAAAATCAACAAACTTATCAGCAGAATCAACAAACTTATCAATCACCCTATCAACAATGTTATTACCCACCGTATTACCCTCCATACCCCCCACCTTTTCCTCCATCAACCATGAATTATGCAAATCAATACCCCCATCCATCAAATTGGAGAGCCCCATTACAACAACCACTAATTATGTCGCCCCCACAGACTCAACCACCCCCCAGACCCCCACCAATAACCCAACCCATCCCAAACCTTAATAATAATAGACCTGCACAACAGCAACAGACTTATAACGCTGAAATCACACAATTCCCTACCTATGTAGTAGATACCATGGAATTAAATGAAATAAACCTTAGGTATGGGAAAACGTTACAAAATACAACCACACAGAATATCCAAGAACCTGAAGCTCAAGAACAAACAACACAACCTTATATTTAGCATCTGGATGAACCAAACCCTCAGGAGGAAGAAACTCAACCACTCCCACGGAACAGAAACCCTCCATTTCCAGATAAACTTATACGAAGTACGAAAGAGGAAGAAGAAAATGCGATTTTAAACGAATTGAAGCACTTAAACATCCAGATTCCGATTTTGCAAGCCATAAGGGATGTGCCCATCTGTAACAAATTTATTAGAGAAACTTTCCTGAAGAAACTTGGGAGAAGGAAGCATGACCCTCCAACCATAAACGTAGTGGGACAATTGGGTGATTTAATGTTGGGTATTATTATTAACCCCAAATATCTTGATCCTGGCAGCCCTGTAGTAAATGTCACCATCAATAATAGACAAATAAATATAAGCTTAATTGATTTGGGAGCTGCTATCAATGTGATGACTAAGGAAACCATGATATACCTAAGACTCCAATCAATGGTCAGACCAACAACTATAGTACTCTAGCTAGCTGACACATCCACTTTGAAACCCGAAGGGATGCTCGAGGACATTATGATCAATATTGAATCCTGGGAATACCCAGCCGATTTCATAGTCATTGAAGTAAAGAGTAAACTTAGTGGTTATCCAATCATACTAGGCAGACCTTGGTTGGAAACTGCAGACGCTTACATAGGTTGCAGATCAGGAAACATGACCATCACCAGTGGACATGCCAAGAAGAAAATCACGATTTACCCACCAACAAGGAAATCTTCAGACTTAGAATATCAAAATTGGACTGATGATTATAACGACACACCAAATAAAAACCTACGACCTGTCCTAACAATTGATGCTGCACTGTCATTAAAAGCAATAGATGAAGATGGTCATATATATAGGTTCATACAAAATGCATATTCTAACAATGATGGTCTTGAAAGATTTTTTGACACAGACCAACAACAAGAAGGTGAAAGTTCAAACCAGAACTTAAATAAAATGTGGACAGAAGTGCTATCTCTGGAAGAACAATCGGAAAAAGCAAAGACAGTGGAAATTATGCCTGGAAAGACAGTCAACATTAATTCCAATCTCAAGCCAGAGCAAGAAACACATTTAATGAAAGTTCTATCAGAACAAAATAAAGCTTTTGCGTGGACATATGCAGACATGAAAGGCATACATCCTGATATATGCAAACATTACATTTACATCAAAGAAGGATCTATGCATATCAGGAAACCACAAAGAAGGCTAAACCCAGCCTTAAAGGACATTGTCAAAGTGGAACTACAGAAGTTATTAGATGATGGGTTCATATATCCCATCTCTGATAGCGAATGGGTCTGACCATTGGTTATAGTCCCTAAAAAGGGAGGCAAATGGAGAATTTGTGTGGACTACATAGAGCTAAATAAAGCAACCAAGAAAGATCACTTTCCACTACCATTTATAGATCAGGTGCTGGACACATTAGCTGGGAACAAGTATTTTACATTTTTGGATGGTTTCAGTGGGTACAACCAAATTTTAATACACCCAGCTGATCAAGATAAGACAACATTTACATGCCCCTGGGGTACTTATGCATATAGAGTACTACCCTTTGGGTTATGTAATGCTCCAACAACATTCCAAAGGGCCATACTAAGTATATTCTCTGATTTCATAAATGATCAAATGGAAGTCTTCATGGATGACTTCACACCCTATGGACAAAACTTTGATCAAGCATTGAACCATCTTGAATTGGTATTGAAAAAATGTATTGAGATGAGCCTATGTCTGAGAAATGACAAATGCATAATGTTAATGGAAGAAGGCATCGTTCTAGGGCATCATACATCATAGAGGGGGATAGAGGTTGATCAAGCAAAAGTTTCAGTAATCAAAACGCTGCCACCACCTGTTAAGCAAAGGGATGTGAGAAGTTTCCTTGGACAAACAAGGTACTACAGGAGACTTATTGAAAATTATAGCAGGATTGCTGCACCAATGTTTTCCCTTCTCACAAAAGACACTGAGTTCATACGGACAAACCATTGCATGACATCATTTGATAGCCTTAAGGAGAAAACAATTACAACTCTAGTACTCCAAGGACTAGACTGGGCACTTCCATTCCACATCCACTCAGATGCATCAGATAAGGCAATCGGATTTGTCCTTGGACAAGAAAAAGAGAAAAAGCCCTATGCAATATTTTATATCAGTAAAAATTTGGCAGGGGCAGAATTAAATTATACTATGACAGAGAAGGAATTTTTGGCTGTCATCCATGCCATTAACAAGTTCGGGCACTACATAACAGGTTACCAAGTCTTTGTTCATACAGACCATTCAACAATAAGGTATCTCATGAACAAACCCAACACAAGTGCTCGAGTCATTAGATGGCTACTAATCCTCCAAGAGTTTGACATCACGATCTTAGACAAGTCAGGAAAACACAATGTGGTGGCTGACTTTCTATCTAGACTCACACATGGACAAGACAATGAAGTAATCAATGACAATTTTCCAGATGAGCACCTTTTTGCCATATCCACAAGAAGCCCATGGTTTGCTGACATAACAAACTATTTAGTGTCTAGGAAGTTTCCAGAACATTGCAGTTACAAAGAAAAGACTAAAGTAATTAGGCAAAGTTCCACATACACATGGATAGAGGGCATGCTCTTCAAACAAGGACCAGATCAAATACTCAGAAGGTGCATTAGAGAAGATGAAGTGCATGACATAATGCATGCCACTCACAATGAACCATGTGGAGGACACTATGTTGCAAAGAGGACAACCTATAAAATTTTGCAAACAGGGTACCATTGGCCAACACTCCACAAATATGCTTATGAATATGTTTCACACTGTGATGACTGCCAAAGGATGGGGAAACCAACACAAAAAGAAGAATTGCCACTCCATCCACAAATCTCCTTGGAGGCATTCGAAAAATAGGGATTTGACTTCGTTGGTCCAATCAACCCACATTCAAATCAAAAGAGCTACATCCTAGTATGCACTGACTACCTCACAAAGTGGACTGAGGTAGCAACACTTGCTGCAGCCAATGAAACCAACGTGGCAAAATTCTTCACTGAGCAGATATTTCACAGGTTTGGAGTACCAAGAGAACTAGTTTCTAATCAAGGGCCACAATTTACATCAAATTTAATAGAAGACTTGCTGAAAAGAAACAATATCAAGCACATACAATCCTCCTCCTATCACCCTCAAGCAAATGGTCAAGTTGAGGTAACCAACAGAGAATTAGAGAGGATTTTAACAAAGACTGTCCAACTCCACAAAGGAGATTGGGTTGACAGACCGAGTGAGGCAGTTTGGGCCTATAATACCACATGGAATACAACAGCAGGATTCACACCTTATGAACTAGTATATGGAAAGAAAGTCATGCTGCCAATTGAATTTGAAATAAAGACATTAAGAATTGCAGCTGAGTTAAATATGGAACTAACAGAGATACAACAAGAACGCATGCTACAATTGAATCAACTGGATGAGCAACGTTAGCAAGCACTTGCCCATACTGAAATCATCCAACATCAAAGGAAGAAGTGGCATGACAAACACCTAAAGGATAAAAAGTTCAAAGAAGGTGACTGGGCACTGCTCTATGACTCCAGGTTTCACACATTCAAGGGAAAGCTAACAACTAGATGGCTAAAACCTTACATAATTCAAAAGATCTATGAAAATGCAACTGTAAGGATAATTACAATTGATGAAGAGGAGTTTCCTATGATAGTAAATGGACATCGGCTCAAATTTTACAAGAAGCCACAGTCAAAGGAGGAGTTTACACAGGTACTCTACCAGCAACAACTGATGCTGATAGAGAGCATCGAAATTCATTGAAATTCAGTTCATAAATAAAAAAATATATATAAAAAAAAAGAAAAAAAAGAGAAAAAAAGAGAAAAAGAAGAGAAAAATTGCTAAAAAAAAAGTGGAAGCAAAATGGAAAAAAGGAATGAAAAAAAATCAAGAAAAAAATGATAAGAAAAAAACACGAAAAGGGGGATGAGTAAAATGCCAAATAACAAACTATAGAAATGATAAGGTAAAATTGTAGGGCATCATACATCCCCACGAAGAAACAACATGCAAACTGCAGACAAACAATAATCAAGTGAGCCAGTCATATGTTCATGTCAACATCAAAGATATCACACTACATAATTCAATCAAGCGAGCCTGCTATTATTCAAAACCTGCTACTATTCAAGCGAGCCTGTCATCACAATACAAGCGATCCAACAATCTAATCAAGTGAGCCCGATTATTATCAACCATTAAAGCAACCGAGTGAGCCAGCCACATATACCAAGGAAGACAACAAAGGTATCAACTACTACATAATTCATTTCCAGCAAACAAGCTATTCAATCACATATGCACTATCTTCACGCAAGCCTGCCATCTATTCAAGAGAGACAACAAAGATTACAAAAATACAATGAAGAATCTGAAACCCAATGCAAAACCATCATCACAAAGTCGAATCAGAAGATGGCACAAAATTCAAAAGCAACCAATACAGCAAATTCAAACGAACGCAAGGAAAAAGGCAGCAAGCGCACGTAACTACTGACATGCCAAAATTTATTACAGACATTGCCAAATCTACTACAGAATCTGCCACGCATAAAAATCGGGCCAGATCATAAACTCATGTACGCTAAAACATAATGAGGTAATCTATAAACATCTTTGTTTTATTTTTAAGGCCAAATCATTATCCCGCAAGACATTTGTTTTCTGAAGCTGAGGACAACTTACATCTTCATTCGGCGGCACGGTTCAGTTCAGAATGACCTCAATAAATCATGATTGCTACCTAAGTCATATCAGCCTCAATGGATCATGATTACTACCTTTTTCATGTCAGCAAATGATAAACCCGCATCTAGCCGCCATACTTCCAAATAATCAGAGCAAATGGGGCAAGATACAATCATGAAACGAAAAGCAGGGATCGATCAAGCAACAAGTACAACAAACGTTAATGAGGATAAGTGCAGAAAGGCAGTTAAGTAAGGCTGCATAATCTTCCAAAAAGCCAGTTTTGCATATACAAAACATCTCAGAACTCTCCAGAAGCAAGGAACTGGAAGTTAGTGTGGTCAAGCAGCCAGCAATCCAGCCCTCGAACCTGTAACTAACCTCGATCATTTGAGTTAAGATAGCCACGCTCCAAGTTCTGGTTTATTGTTATAGTAAAGGATTTCAGGATGACAAAAGGTTTCAAGAAAAGCGAACCAAAGGAACACAATGCTATATATCAGAACCCGCAAATCCTAGCAATCATCTGCAGCACGGGCTGGATGCCTTTCATCTTAGGATTGAGAGGATACAATGCAGGGGTGGCTTTGGAGTTTGCAAGAAATTTAAAACATGTCAAGGATGAACAGTTCATCACCCGAGTGAAGGGGTTACGTATAAGGTTGGATGATGAAGTGATTGCCAAATTCACTGGTCTACCAATGGGCCTGCATTGGAGCAGGGATGACCGGGAGGCAAACCATGAAGCAAAGGCAACATTTTTCAAGCAAGGAGAGGTCTACGACGAAGATAAAAATGCAGTCAAAAGACTCTCCATGCTGGCACCATGGGATGAAATGGCTGCAATCGTCCAAAAATACATTACATGCACTGGTAGGTTGAGTTATGTCCCCATTTTTCATTTTCGAATTCTAGAGTTGTTGAGGCACATGGCCCATATTCCACCGAACAACAACATTAGTATTCCAATACTACCTGCTCCTATCTCTAGCAGAAATGAGCAAGAAAGTGATTAAAGGAAAGGAGGATGCTTTAGCCCATCATGGGATGATCAAATTAATCGTTTGTGAGGAATTAAAAGCGCAGATCCCAGAGCTTTCTTGGGAAGAATTTGTGTTGGTATCTGCTGAGGATGTTCAAAGAATGAAGGGTACACCCACAGTTGGCATACCCCTACCTCCTGGATCAAAGAGCAAAACCGCCTCTACATCAGGGACTAAGAGGAAAATCGACCTGGACAACGTGGCTGATACCTTGGTGAAGATAAAACATTCACGAGATGACTCCCCCAAGACGAAACCAGGGATTTCCACCAGTAATCAAGGGCCGAAGAGATGAAGTAAAAGATTCACACAAGCATCCAGAATCCAAATTACCAAGGAAGAGAAAAGGGAACCCAACCCCCTAGTTCAAAATGTGTTTGATGAGGACGATGATCTTTGGGTAGATCAGGAAGATCCCACTACACCAGAAGAGCTGGATGAACAAGAAGAACAGGATGCAGAAGAGGAGCAGGATGAACAAGAAGAACATGATGCAGAAGAAGAGCAGGATGAACAAGAAGAACAGGATGCAGAAGAAGAACATAATGCACAAGAAGAGCAAGACAACTTCCAAGGGAACCCTCCTGAGCACAATGAAAACCTTGGGGTCATCAACCAACTCGTTGAGGCACGGGAAGAACTAGAAAATCTTAGAAAGGAGCTGGCAACATTGAGAATTGAATCAGGAAGCCAGACCACATCTCCCCCGTTTTCACCTGAAAAGACACAAATTCTGAAAATGCATCATGCAGGGGAGCTAAAAATGGATGAGTAGAAAAATTAAGCACTTAAAGAGAAATTAGTTGAGGCACAAGAGAAGTTAGCCAAAAAGGACCAGGAGATTGTTCAATTGAGGGACGTTCTGGCTACTACCACTAAAATATATGATAAACTACTGGACCTCAGACCACCATCAACAATTTATGTAGTTTATCTACAAGAGAAGTGTTGAAATATTGTAACTTCTAAGAATATTATATTTGTACTTTATTATTCCGAAGATGTTCTCTTCCTTCGAGGTGACCCTATTGTATATCCAGAGATGTTTATTCCTCCGATGGACTGTGGTAACTAGGGTTATTAGATCTCCCATGTGGGGGTCGGCCCTGAGTTAATTTATTAGGGGTTATTAGACTCTCTTAGGAGAGGTTGGCCCCATAGGGTAAAAAGTCAGTCGGGAAACAAGTATAAGTAGAGGAGGATGTTCCTCACTTATCTCATTCATTCATTACTCGGAAAGTAGCGCACAAGTGAAAGAGAGGTCTGCATAGGAAGAGGAGGAGGAGCTCTTGTTTGGTTTCTACATCTTGTATTGGTTGATCATCTATATTGAGGAAAGCTTTGCTGGGTTTTCTACCCCATGAGGGTTTCCCAGGGTAAATCTTTGTCTATCTTGCGATTGTGTTTCTTTCAGTGATCTTGCTAGTCAAATTAGTATAAACTTAATAGACTATCCCACAATGCTCTTGATTTCAAGACTCCAGAAGAAGTGTTCACAGGAAAGAATCCTAAGGTAAGTCATCTCAAAATATTTGGATGTCCAATGTACATTCACATTCCAAAAGAGAAGAGGACCAAGCTAGATCCTTCTGGGAAGAAGGGAATATTTGTTGGATATTGTGAATCATCCAAAGCATTCAAAATTTACATCCCAGGTTTTCATCATATGGAAATAAGTAGGGATGTGACATTTGATGAAGAAGCAGCTCTCAAGAGATCTAGGAAGTGCCAACATGAAGAGATATATGAAGAAGATGCACCTCCCAAAACTACAGAAGCTGTACCCATCCTTGAAGACATAACACCTGAAGACCATGACATACTAGAATCTCAAGAACCCCCCATTTCAAACATTTCAAGGAAAAGAAGGCCAGCATGGGCCAGAGACATTATACTAGGAGCTGAAAAGTATGGGCCTCCTGAAGGCTCCACTAGAGTGAGCAAGAAACCAAATCTATTATCCAACTATGTGGCTTTGATGTGTGATCTGGTGGATCAAGAACCTACTAGCTATGAAGAGGCAGTTCAGAAGAAAGAGTGGGTAGAAGCAATGACGGAAGAATACCAGTCAATAATGAAGAATGATGTTTGGGATATAGTTCCCAAACCAAAAGACAAGAGTGTGGTATCCTCCAAATGGATATTCAAGATAAAACATGCTGCGGATGGTAGTATTGAAAAATATAAGGCAAGATTTGTAGCCAGAGGATTCTCTCAGAAAGAGGGAATTGACTATGAAGAAACATTTGCACCAGTTGCAAGGTACACTTCCATCAGAACCATCATGGCACTTGCATCTATGATGAAGTGGAAATTACACCAGATGGATGTCAAGACAACTTTCCTGAATGGTGTGATTGAGGAAGAAGTGTACATAGAACAACCACAAGGATTTGAGGTTGAAGATGGAAGAACACATGTATGCAAACTGAAGAAGGCTTTGTATGGATTGAAGCAAGCTCCTAGAGCTTGGTACAGAAGAATTGTCAGTTTCTTGACAAGCATGGGCTTTACCAAGAGTAAAGCTGATCCTAATCTTTATCTCAAAGTTATGGATGATGAACCTGTCATATTATTGTTGTATGTAGATGATCTATTTCTGATTGGAAATGAGAAACAGATTATTGAGTGCAAGAAGAAGCTCTCTTCAGAATCTGAGATGAAAGATATTGGATTGATGCACTACTTCTTAGGTCTGGAAGTATGGCAAGACCCAAAAGGAATCTTTCTAAATCAGGGTAAGTATGCTGTGGGGATTTTGAAAAGATTCGATATGTTGGAGTGCAAATCCATGGCCACCCCCATGGACTCCAACTTGAAGTTATTAGTTGATGACTCATCAGATTTAGTGGATGTGACTCTATACAGATTATTGAGTCATTGATGTATTTCACAAATACTAGACCAGACATATGCTTTGCCGTAAATACCTTGAGTCAGTATCTAGTGGAACCTAGAAGAGTTCACTTAATAGCTGCAAATCATGTGATGAGGTATCTAAAGGGTACGATAGATTTTGGTCTATATTATCTTGGAGATCATGATTTCAAATTACATGGCTACTCAGATGCTGATTGGGCAGGAAGTGTCTCATACAGGAAGAGTACATTAGGTGGATGTTATTGTCTTGGATCTGCCATGATCTCATGGTTTAGCAGGAAGCAGTCTAGTGTGGCTCTCAGTACAGCTGAAGTGGAATATATAGCTGCTTGCTCTGCTAGTTGTGAAGCAGTATGGCTTCAGAAACTATTATCAGGACTATTTGATTTAGAGATGGATCCCACTGTGATCATGTGTGACAACCAAAGTTGTATCAAGATGACAGAAAATCCAGTGTTCCATGATAAGTCAAAGCACATAGAGATCCGATATTTCTATATACGGGATATGGCGCAGAAAGGAGCTATCAAGCTCGAGTATGTGAGCACTGACGAACAAATTGCGGATATATTGACCAAACCTCTGTCTCAAGTAAAGTTTGAACATTTTCGAGACAAGCTTGGTGTAGTTCAGAAGGACCCTCCTCGAAAGGGGGAGTGATATGGTCACTGATGTTGAGATTGCCTGCATCTACAGTGAGGTCGATGATGTGGATACCTATATTTGTGATACCGACAGGAAGGTCGATGTATGGTCCTTAGTGGATAGGTGGGGATTGTATCTTCCCTGGACTATGGTCCCAGAATTGATCCGTAGACAGATGTCTTCAAGAATGAAGTCCTTAGTGGACAGGTGGGGATTGTATCTTCCCCGGACTTCGGTCCCATAATTGATCCATAAACAGATGTCTTCGAGAATGAAGTCCTTAGTGGACAGGTGGGGATTGTATCTTCCCCGGACTTCGTTCCCAGAATTGATCCGTAGACAGATGTCTTCGAGAATGAAGTACTTAGTGGACAGGTGGGGATTGTATCTTCCCCGGACTTCGGTCCTAGAATTGATCCGTAGGCAGATGTCTTCGAGAATGAAGTCCTTAGTGGACAGGTGGGGATTGTATCTTCCCCGGAATTCGGTCCCAGAATTGATCTGTAGACAGATGTCTTCAAGAATGAGGTCCTTAGTGGACAGGTGGGGATTTTATCTTCCCCGGACTTCGGTCCCAGAATTGATCCGTAGACAGATGTCTTCGAGAATGAGGTCCTTAGTGGATAGGTGGGGATTGTATCTTCCTCGGACTTCGGTCCCAGAATTGATTCGTAGACACATGTCTCCGAGAATTGATGATAGGAATGCATCGTCCTTGGACTCTTGGTTCAAAATGTACATGATGGGATTGCATCGTCCCTAGACATGAGACTTGTCTTAAAGTGATAAGGATTGATCCTCCTGGAAGTTGATATGGATTGCATTGTCCATAGACATGAGACTTGTCTTAAAGTGATAAGGATTGATCCTCCTGGAAGTTGATATGGATTGCATCGTCCATAGACATGAGACTTGTCTTAAAGTGATAAGGATTGATCCTCCTGGAAGTTGATCTGGATTGCATTGTCCATAGACATGAGACTTGTCTTAAAGTGATAAGGATTGATCATCCTGGAACTTGATCTGGATTGTATCATCCATGGACCTATGTCCTAAAGTGAGAGGGATTGATCATCCCGTAATAGGATCGTGTGTATTGCAGAGTATGTTGATGATCGTGTGATGACGATGCTGATGATGGTATGATGACGATGCTGATGATCATATGATGACGATGCTGCTTATCGTGATCGAGAGATCCAGATGATGCTGTTGATCAGAGGATTCGATGATGATGATGCTCTACCTGTTCAAGTGCTGCAGAAGATGAAGATTCGATACGGAAGATGTTGATGTTCCAGTATTGAAGATCTTAAAGATGTTCCAGTAACCGCTTGAGTTACTGATAATGATGTATAAAGAAAGCTTCCAATGATTTATAGATGTATCATGTATGATGTAGTCGGTGATTCCTTGCTCCTGCAGATGTTGTTATAATATCCTTCTCGTTAAGGGGGAGTGTTGAAATATTGTAACTTCTAAGCATATTATATTTGTACTTTATTATTCTGGAGATGTTCTCTTCCTCCGAGGTGACCCTATTGTATATCCGGAGATGTTTATTCCTCCGATGGATTGTGGTAACTAGGGTTATTAGATCTCCCATGTGGGGGTCGGCCTTGAGTTAATTTATTAGGGGTTATTAGACTCTCTTAGGAGAGGTCGGCCCCATAGGGTAAAAAGTCAGTCGGGAAACAAGTATAAGTAGAGGAGGATGTTCCTCACTTATCTCATTCATTCATCACTTGGAAAGTAGTGCACAAGTGAAAGAGAGGTTTGCATAGGAAGAGGAGGAGGAGCTCTTGTTTGGTTTTTACATCTTGTATTGGTTGATCATCTATATTGAGGAAATATTTGCTGGGTTTTCTACCCCATGAGGGTTTCCCAGGGTAAATCTTTGTCTATCTTGTGATTGTGTTTCTTTCAGTGATCTTGCTAGTCAAATTAGTATAAACTTAACAAGAAGTGGGGCAAATTCCAGCTCCAAAGGTTAAAACAGGGACTCCCGATAGAGATAAACTCCCCCAAAGAATTTATGGATGCATCTCTAAACTCCACAGAGTTGGAGAAGGACTAGTTAAGTGAATTTTTCTTGCACAATTTTGTAGTTCCTAGCTCCCCCAACTGGTCGCCAAACCCTTACATGGGAGATTTCCAGTTGAGGGCACTATGTTCATGGATGAATCACGAAATTGAACGAGCTCAGGACTACCACATTTACGTTGCAGCAAAATGGAAAACTCCATTAATGGTCAGGGAAGAGGCGACTCACCCTGAAAGAATAATTTACAACCAGAGGATCCTCACCCAGGATGAGGAGATGGTCCCCATTCTCCTTGCAAAGCAATAGGAGGCTGCGGCTCACTTTGATGTTACTCTCCAAAGCACGCACAAATAGGTTCATGAGTCTATTAAGGAAAGATGGCGCAGAGTAGAAAATGATCTAAAAAGAAGAGAGCTCCACTCCCCTCTCAGACTTGAAGATGCTCTTTTCAAAGCCAAACTCTACAGGGAATCCCTGATAAGGAATCAACTCAGATGGATTGGAATGAGGATGAATCCCCCATTCTTCCTTCCCCTAGTTATTAAGGAACAAATTAATGAAGAAGAAGAGAGGAGAGCATGGGTCAAGGAGGATAAGACCATGGGCTACCACAGGCAGGAAAGGACCCCCAAGGTAGTAGTATGGGACATCAGAGAAGTCGTCGAAGAGCTGAATATGTCACCCAAGGATGGGTGAATCCTTCAAGTATGTGGGAGAATGATGAGTCCAAGTTACAGGTACCTGATAGCCTTTTTATCCACAGTAAATCACAAGAAAGGGTGAAGAAATACACTTGTTTGGTGGGAGAAATTATTTACCTTGATTATTTAATGAAGTTGTTTTAAAGATTATTCTTGTATGTTTGAAAGCGTGTTCAATAACTAATTATATGAAAATCAAGTATGATTGAGCAGGTCCAGGTACACTAAAGGACAAACACACACATCAAGCAAAGGACTGAAGATCATACAAAGCTCAGCGCCTTTTTCCCTGATTTCTAGAGAGAACTCCTGTTCAAAACAGAATCGGCAATTAGACATATAGTTAGGTCAAGCATTAGAGGCATATATATATGGGTGTCTCGGCTAGTGAGAGGATCCTGTTGCCATTTTTGAGAATCATTGTTTTACATTTTTATACTGTCGAGATAATTTGAGTTACAGACTTTTGTTAAAGCTATAAAGTTGCTATTTTGAATAAAGACTTGATGTTGCTTTCAATTCGGCGTATATAAGTTTTCTCCACTCCTGAGTATGGGTTGGAGAGGGCCCCTCCAACACGTAAGTCAGGATATCTTATTGTTCAGGTATTTTTCATTATGTGCTCTGTATTGATTTAAATCTATATCGCATGTGAAAGCATTTTTGATAGCATTTAAACAACACAATTTAATTTCTATAGTAAAGCGACCATTCTGGTTCTGTAGTTAGTTATAGCGCATTCTGTAGTTCATTAACGTTGTTTCCGTAGTCCTGTAGCAGCATTCCACCATGACATATTTCAATAGTTTATTTTCCTGTGTGTTTGCATTACTTATGAAACAGTGATCCAGATCTTAAAGCTTATGCATTCTCCCATTATTATGGTTGCTCATAAAGATTGCTCACTTTCAATACCGTGATTAATTAATGATATTCACTTATTAAAGTTTTGATTAATTCATAGCATTAGATAATGGCATTCTGAACTTGGTTTTGGCAATTGAATAGGTTAGACCAAAATTCTAGTTTTATGCATTCGATTTACAGTAATTGCTTCTTAGATTAAAGATCCAGTTTTCATTATTTTAGAATAGATCTGCTATGTTTTCAGCATTCAATTTCATAGTATAAATTCAAGACAATTCTTAGGAACATATTTACTGTTTTTAGCATTTAAATTCCTTAATATAGATTTACTGTTTTCAGTATTTGAACTTCTTAGCATAGGTATTTTTCATCCATAGATTAGGCAATCCTTTCCTAGCTTATTCGATTTCTTTTAGGCAAAACCTTAAACATTGATACCAACACCCAACCACGACAAAGACTATCCTATAAGAGCACATATAGTGCCTGCACCTCTGAAGTTTGTACGTCCCTCAGGTTGATAATTAAAGTAGGCTCCTAGTCTAGCTGCTTTCATTAGGCATCCATTCTGAGAGCTCACCATGAACCATACACATTTAGCACTATAAGGGATTGTCAAATTCCTTTACATATGAGCCTTGAGCATAGTCTTGAGTAAAGAACAAATGGATTTGTAAGTGTAAAAGTGGAGTTCCAACCTAAAACGAGTCCTCTAGATAATCGAAATGATTCTATAGAAACAACATCCTAACCATGTGATTTTTTTTAATCCACTAACTAGCACATCACTAGCACCCATAATATACGAAGAGCTAGACGTTTATTTTGACATCCCAACCCTCTAATGTTAAGTGAGAGGAAAATCATTGTTGGAATGTGTAATTTTTAATATTACACGTGTAATGATGTCTAGTATGATGTCTTATCTAAGGAAAATTTTAAGGATCCATAATTTTCTTAAAATGTAGAAACATTGGTGAATCTTATTAATTCTGAAATTTCCAACCATAAAACATTGGGCGATATTTTTGTAAAGCTATTCAAACTTCTAGAGATTTTATAGAGTTTTTGGGCAATTTTGGCAATTTTTAGAGTAAAAAAAAATGCTTTGGAAGTTGGGCGAATCATTTTAGAAAAAAATGGAAATTGACAAATAGTTTTTTGGAAAAAATGTCGAAAATCAACCCATGGGCTAAAATTCGCCCCTAAAATTTTCCTTAGGACTCTTATCTAGCATTGGAAGACATAAATAACTCTAATCTTATGTAAAAGGATTTATCCCACATGCATCATAGAGAAATATTCTCCTATTACCATTCATTATATGAAGAAGTGGAAAATCATTTATCCCACATGTATTTTGGAATGTTATTCTTCCATACCTCTTGGTATATAATAGAGGTGAGGGAGCACCTTTGGGCATCTATCTTGTGTATTGCATTGTAATGCTATTGTAAAGTTGTGGATCATATGTGGGGTGGAGCCCTCTAGTAATATTGGATATTTCTGAAGAATAAGAAGATAAACCATCTCATGGATGTTTCCCCATTTGGGGTTTTACCACGTATATCTAGTGTTTTGTTCTTTTCTCTTGTCTCTTGTTTCTTACATTGATTATTGTTGCTTGTATACATAGAAGGCTATAATATTGATTTCCATGTTAGTGTAAATGCATTGTTGTATGTTATGCATATTCTCAATATTCTAACATGGTATTAGAGTTGGTTACTTTGATCTACCTTCTTTAGTAACTTTTGTTAATTCTTTTTTACAAGTAACAATTCTTCAAATTTTGAGTTGGGTTCTCCATATTTTGTAGTTTTGTCATATGATCTACCAAACCCTTGTGTTTATGTTGTGGGATAATTTGCACAAAGGAGTGTAGGACTTCCCACTTTGGGGGAAATCCTTTGAGGTTGTCAACAAGGCCCAATATTGTGTTACAAAAAGAAAATGTGAGTGACTTCAAATTGATCCTGCAAGGTTCTTGTTAGAAAAATAAAAAAAATAAAACAAAACTTGAAAATAACTTGAAACAAAGCAAAGGGAATGAGAATATGCAAACCACAACAAGATCCAAATTCTAGAATCATTTTAGATTGCCCAATGGTCAAGATTTTTACATGAAGTGTCACCTAGGAGTTCTGGGATTCAAGGGAAGCCAACAATATCCTTTAGGGAGGTCCTTTTTGTCCACACGGAATGCTAAATAATTTGAAAGAACAAGTGGGAGAAACACTTGCCCCTTGGAGGGAGGTGGCAAGGGAGCTTGAAGGATGCTAGTAGGTATGGGAAGAGGTGGAAGAAGTTCCAACACAATTCCATCAACATAAACTTGCTCTAGATTTACCTTCTTTGATGCATGCCCATGGATTCCTTTTATAGGCCAAGATATGGCCGAGAAAAACCTAGATCCAAGTGTGAACCCGATCACCTCATGAAGTAGCTCCAAAGTACACAAAGGGGGCTATTTAATGCTTGGAGATCCAAATTCAAATTTCAATTGGTGAGGGATCATTCATGATCCTTCAATGCGTGACTGGTGGTTTAGATCCCATTGTTTTTGACAATCACGTGAATTTTGAAGGAAAATCCGTGCTAGTATATCACAGACGTAGAACTGATAATACACGTTGTGGCGCAGGCTAACATGTCTTGATCAACGCTATCTATTATTTTGATTGTATTTTGGTATTTTTGGACTCATGTTTTTTTTTTTTGGACTTGATGAGAATATCTTCGGTGGGAATCATGCTATATTTTGATGACACCTTACTGCAAGATTAGCTAAAATGTCACATATGTGTGAAATTTAGATGTTAAAATATTCCCCCTGGTGTATGAAGTTCAAAGAGTACCATAGAGCCGATAATGCATCATCGTTTCTTTTGTGTTATCTCATGTTCTTGGAAGTTCTCTAGCGAGTGTGGACAGAAGGTTCCCTCGGGGGAAGATTGCTGGTGACAACCAATGAAGCTGTAACAAACAATAGTGTTTTATACAAATAGGGTGGGCATACCCATGCTTGTGAAAATTTGTCAAGATGAGTACAAAAAGAGGAGACCGAGGGTTCAACTCATCATACTGCTGGTACATGGACGAACGCAACTTCAATCTGTGTGAGAGTAATTGAACCTAGAAATGATGTTATAGGTGCTAAAGAAGCGAAGCTATTGATGACCATGATAATCACATGGGGGTGGGGGACCGAAATACTGGTGAAGTTGCTGGATGGAGAACCTCACTGTATTGATGCTACCGTGATTTGTAAATGTGAAAATTGCTACCTTCGAAATGTATGACTCTCCTTGATGTGATAAATTTGTTGGCGCCAAGCATAGGAGAGATCACTAAGTTAGAGAGCACTGATGACTCTCCCTAACTAGTTCGAGGTGATCCCTTCTATTGATTTAAAGGGACCCCAAGGTACAACTGCAACTACTGCAACTCTCAGAATATGAGGATTTGGTGTCGATGAGATCTGAAGTACACGATAAGATGATGGTCTTATCTTGAGAACCAATATCATTTTGTAATCAACTGTGAGACTAACATACCTTACAAAAGACTAGATGGTAAGCGTGGGGCTCATAAATTCCTTTGATCGATGTCAACTTGGGGAGTGACTGAAAACAACATTATTCAAATAAAGGTACAAAGTGTAATAGAGTGAGACAAACTACATAAGAAGGGATTTGCTGGAGACACGACACTAAGGGTGATGGTGATTTACAAAACTGATAATGTTGGTGATAGGGAGACTCAACGACATCGATCATAGGAGACTAGGGGTTGCTGCCCAAAATAATTGTTGTGTTCCCATGGTTTTGAGTGGATTGGGGAATTGTTTGTACATAAAGAAGAATTTTTTGACACTTGTTTTGTGTTGTCCTCTAATGGAATTTGTGGGGGAATGGGTTGGTTCCTTATGTAAGTCCTACCTCCTAAGTTGTATTACATGGAAAGGTATGATCATAACATATAAATTTCCCTGGGCAATATATTTTAACTCAATGTAGATGCTTTTTTGAATTGAATATCTTTGAAGAAGGAATAATGATGTGATATTTAATGGTAATGGTCCTTCTTGCACACTCTCTTAGTATGACAATGCACCAATTCACACCAATCTAGTCTTGCAGGTCATTATGCAGGTCCCTGGGATCCACATGGAACTATACCACTTGCAACTACTTCTAGAATTCTATATTGAGGCTTAGATCTCAACCTTGATAATTTTTAAGAGAGGCATACAACGAGACAAATAATTGGTGAATAGTAAGACGTTTTCATATAATCCAACCTACTTTATATGGTTGTTGTCTAAGACTAATATATCATGGTTTTGAAGATGAGTGAATCTTAGTGTTTGTACCCCTAACCTTGGGAACTAGACCAAATTAAAAACTCTCCGTTGGAGATGCTCAAGAGGATTATGAGACATTTGCATCATATTGGTTTCATTTCTTGACATCATAAATCTTCATTACTTTGGATGGATGATTAATGATATTGATTTTTTTTCTTATTTTTGACATAGTTCTCTTTGATACATTATTTACTTGGTTGATATATGATGTAGGAGCATCTTGGAGTATCCGTGGAGGGTACCATTGAAGATGAGTCATTTCAACCTAATGTGAAAAAATGAGTTGCACAAGAAGAATATTTTGGAGATTAGCTGAGAATTTCCTATAAAATATAGGGAGGGGGAAGCTCTTAAATAGATGGTGGAAGAAGCCGATCAAAGGCCCCACACATGTGTAATATATTTGAACCAAAAAAACTACATCATGCTATTTCTATGTGAATCATGACTAGTACAAACCTCTATGCCATAAAAAATCATTCCAAGCTTGAGTTCTAATTATCACAAACATGAAAATTCAATTCAATGCACTTTTGGGATAATCTAATGAGTCGTTCCAATGCTTAGATAAACACAATCACAACAAAAATATAGGATGAGTTGTGTCTTGAGCACATTCGAAAGGATATGTTAATATTTTGTGTTTCTAAATAGACAAACTTTCATTTATAAACCATAAGTACACTTGTTGCACTGCCACAATGGATGTCAACCAAAATAATTTTGTCCTTTCATATTCCAAGAAATGAAGTTTGCTACAACATTAGACCTACAAGAAATCACGATAGAATGATAAGTTTATATGATGGATTGGTTATGTAAAATACATATGCACAAAATCTTTTAAGAGATTGTAAAAAGTATAAAGGGGAATAATTGAATCATCGAGACAACCACAAAGTTGTAAATAACACATAAGATGGACAATGCTGTCACAACAACCAAATGCAATGACTTCAAAATGAAGCATGATTGAGTACCAATACCTAGACATGCAATATAAGCCATAAAGATTGATCACCGTGTGATTTGATATTCATATAACAAAAATTAAGAAGAAATAAGAACTCAATCATGAAAACCTAATTATAAACCATTTAAGGGTTGAACTCATTAATTGGTCAATTATGTGGCAGTTTTGTTACTACCTTGACATTCTCATGGCATCCATAATGCTTTATCCTCTATTGATGAGGCCAACCATGAGAATGTGGAAGATCATATGGCCCCTTATCTCCCTCACATCACTCTCATTACCACATACCCAATTTATTTAGTAAATAATGCACACACACAACATAGTGACAAAGAGAAAAAATAACAATAAAAACACATCATATATAACATTGTTAAATGTGACATTAGAGGGCATTAAAAGTACAATGCATATGTCAAAATGTGTTAATCACACAACATTTTATTTTGATGTTGTCATCTCCTTCTTGATGCTCTTCTTCTCTCGATTCGACCAATGGTTGCTGAGAATGAAAAATATGACTTCATGCATGCGGCTAATCAATATGACCCACATCTACAACCAAACCAAACCATTTATAATTAATTTTTAAAAATATTATATGAACTTAAAATACATAATTTCTAAGTCACATTGTTAATAATAGCTGGTGTAGAGACAAAATGGTAGGGTTAGGGCCTCTAGTTGATCACCACCAACATCCTCAAAAATATGTGTTTCATACCTAAACTCATCTTCATGTGCTTGCAATAACATTTACAATTATCTTATAATCCATAAACCATTAAGACATATATAATTAAGCATTCAAAATACATTTAACTTATTTACCTCCTCGCTGATAATAGAAGTATTATGTGCCTTGCCTTTTTACATTTTGAATATGGATTTATATCCTCATGTCAAGGAAACTTTAGATCCTCTTTGGTGGGAATAACACCATAATCTGTTGACTATATATCATAACATAACACAATTCAATAACAAATGACTTTAAATCATAATCGAATAAATCAATAACAAACAATAAAACAAAAAGAGATAGTATTCCAACGCCTTAAGAATGCAATAAAAAGATGAATAGCCAGCCTCTTCGATGCAGAAACCTTCTTTACAATGTATTTCAAATACAAAACAATATGATATGAGATAATTCCAAACTAGATCTCCTTGGTGTGCGTCTCTCTCTCTCTCTCTCTCTCTCTCTCTCTCTCTCTCTCTCTCTCTCTATATATATATATATATATATATATATATAAAGAGTACCGATACCATTCTAGTGTCAACATAATAAGGGTCCTAGCCAACCAATAAAGATAATAGTAATATGATAATATAAATGTAATGTCACAAATATAGGGATTAACATTCCCCTCCCCTTCAAACAAGTTTTGTCCTCAACACTTGATTAACTCTGAATGTTTCTGCATGAATAACTCATCTTCCTATGTTGCCACTTATATTGGAAAGTTCTTCCACTCGATGAGGTACTTAGTAATAGCTTGATTTCTTAGTTTCTTGATCCTTCTCTCAATGTTTGTTTTAGGTTCTAGTATTAATTTGCCTTCTCCATAAATATTTGGTAAAATAGTCTAGACTGGGATCTTGTCACCAATTACCTTTTTTAGGCAAGAAACATGGAAGACAAGATGTGCATGTAAGTTGATGGTAAATCCAATTTATAAGTCATACTTCCAATACTTTTCAACACATTATAGGGGCCATAGTACTTCGGTGCAAATTTGTTGTCCTTGTTTTTCCACTTGAGGGACATATGTTTGTATGGTTGTAGCCTAAAAAAAAACCCAATATCCCACTTCAAATTACCTTTCACTACGATGTTGATATTCTTGTTGTTTCATCCTATTTTGCGCTATAACCAAGTTTTCCTTCAATAATTGGAGAAATCCTTGTTGGTACTCTATGTGATCCTCCATTGCTTGAACCTTGACTTTCTCTTTCAAGGATGATGTGATGGAAGGAGGATGATAGCCATAAAGTGCCATAAATGTTGACATTTTGATGAAGAATGAAAATATGTGTTGTACCACCATTATGCTAAGGGAAACCAATTGACCCATTGTGTTTGTTTATCATATTCAAAGCAATAAAGATACCCTTTTAAGCATTTATTCACAATCTCAGTTTTCCCATCAAATTGAGGATGGTAAGAGGAGTTGTGAGCCAACTGAGTGCCCAAACAAGAAAATAATTCCTTCAAAAAATTACTAGTGAAAATTGGATCTCTACCACTTACAATAATATTGGGGGTTTCATGTAGCTTTTGAACTATTTCCATGAATGTCTTGCTTTAAAAGGATGAGAATGAGAGTAGAAATGGGCATACTTTGTGAGTCAATCTACCACTACCATGATGACAGTCTTTCTTTCTGACTTTGGTAGACCTGTGATAAAGACCATTGAGGCCTCTTCCCAATGATAACTTGGTATGGCTAATGGATATAAAAGACCCGATGTCTTGATTGTCTCTCCTTTGTTTTGTTGAAAAACCAAACATTCCGCCACATACTTTCGGACATCGGTTTTAATGCCTTCCCAAAAGAAATCCTTCTTGATTATGTCGTACATTTTCAAGAACCCTGAATCTCCTCCTATACGAAGTGTGCAATTCCAAAAGGATCTTTTGTTTGAGTTAATATTTTTTACATAATATAGGCGATCTTAGTACCATAGTGAATCATTCTTCCACACAAATTTATCTAGTGAATTGGGTTCCTCTTGTAGTCGTTGAATAATATTGCATTCCTTTTAATCTTGTTTCCATTATGTCCTTTCTTCTTCTACCAAATCATATTGCATAATGGAAATAACACAAAGTAAGCCCTTAGTGTCATCTTATTTTCTTGAAAGTGCATCGCCGACCACATTATGTTTTCCTTTTTTGTAGATAATTTCAATGTACTAACCCAAGATATTTGTAACCCATTTTTGTTGCTCTTCTGACAATAATCGTTGTTCTAGGAAGTACTTAAGGTTTGCATGATACATTCTTACCTTGAAGTGTCTTCCTATTAGGTAAGGGTGCCATTTCTTAATTGCATGTAGTATGGACAACATTTCCTTTTCATAATTTGGTTTGAGTAAGTTTTTTCCTTAAGTTGGAAACTTTCAAAGGCAAGGGGCCTTCCTTCTTGCATTAAAACTACACCTATTCCATTCCTCGAGGCATCACATTCCACAATAAAGGTTTTTGTGAATTCAGGCGTGGTTAATATAGGATTTGTACACATATCCACTTTAAGTTTTTCAAAATCTTTGGTTGCTTCTTGAGTCCAAGAGAATGCCTCTTTTTTCAATAACCTTGTTAGAAGTGTTGTTATTTGACTATAATTGTTGGCAAACTTGTGGTAGTAAGCTATCATTCTTAAGAATCCTCAAAGACTCTTGAATGTCTTAGGAATTGTCCATTCCATGATAGCCTTAATTTTGTTAAGATCTACTTTGATGCCTTCATGAGGTACAATATGACCCAAATATTCCACTTCATGAACCCCAATTAGAAGGGTTGACATATAGTTGGTGCTCCTCCAATAGTTTTAAGACCCTATCAACATGTTGTACATGCTCTTCCAAGATTTTCTATAGATAAGTATATCATCAAAAAATACGAACACAAATTTTATGAGGAACGATTTAAATATATAATTCATCAAGATTTTAAATGCGGAAAATATGCATTGGTAAGGAAATTGGCATCACCAAAAATTCATAACAACCTTGATGTGTTTTGAAGGCTGTTTTTGGAATGTCTTCTTTCCTCATTTTTATATGATGATATCGAGACTAAAGATCCAATTTGGGAAAGAAATTTTCTCCTTATAATTCATCTAATAATTCATCAATGTTAGTAATATGAAACTTATATTCAATGGTCATCTCATTGAGATCTCTATAATATCATGCATAGGCCATGAACCTTCCTTTTAGTGAACTATCACCACTTGTGCAAAGAAAGGAATTTGGCTAGGTTGAATGATGCATGCATCTAACATTTCTTGAACCAATTTTCAATCTCAACTTTTTGTGCATTTGGGTACCTGTAGGGTCCAATGTTAGGTGCTACACTTCCTGGTTGTGAGTTAATAGCATGGTCATCATCCCGAACAGGTGGAATACGTTTAGGCACATATCCCAATACGTTGGAATTATTATCAATAACTTGTTGGAGATCCACTAGAATAAAGGGTATAGATGCTTGAACATCTAGTGAGCACAACTATACAATTAGTACATGGTGTCTTTTTTCAACAATTCCGTCATGTTGTTAGAGCTTATCAATTTAGAGGGTTTCCTTGGAATACCTATGAGTTCAATTTACTTTCCTTCTGAAGAAAATATCATGAATAGTTCCTGAAAATTAAGACTCACCGTTCCCAATGATTGTATCCATTGCACCCCTAGTACACCATCAACACCACCCAATTGGATTGCAATCATTGGGATATCCAATGAATATTCACCCATAGTAAGCTTAATACTATGGCACTTCCCCGAACAATTTATGGTATCTCTATATGCAACCATTACTTGATATTCTTGTGTGGGATATATGAAGCAATTGAGAAGTTTGGATAATCTACAATCAATGAAGTTATGGGTACTGCCAAAATCAATCAACAATGTTACCTTTTCTATAATTAATATATCCTTTTATCCTGAGAGTTTGAGGAGTGCTAATTCTAGCCAATACATGGAAATATATGGTTGGAGTAGTATATGATATATCTACCTCTTGAGGTTGTGCTAGTTTTGGATCATATTCCTCTTCACGGTCTATTTATAATAATTTATTCTCACTACACTTATGCTCCTTATTGCACTTGCTATCACAATTGAAACCTAGTCCCTCTAATCCTCTTTCCTCCACTTTTTGAGGTGTCAAAATTTTAGGCTTAGGCTGAGTGGAGTTGGGAGGGGAAACATTTCCCTCTCTATAGATGTTACTAGCAACTCTTCTAGTAGCCATATTTTTACTTTCATGCCCTTTTTCTAGCGTCATAGGTTTACTTTCAATTTTCCTTGCCAAACTAAAAGCATTCTCCATTTATTTAGGTTCAATGATACATACCTCATGTTGAATATTATCCTTTAAAGTTCCCATAAATAGATCCAACAAATTACCGTTTGGAATGTTCTACACTCTAAGACTTAAATTTTGAAACTGCTTGATGTGATTTGTAATTGGACCTTTTTGCTTGTGATTTATTAATTGGATAAAGAATGTGCTCCTATTAATATCTCCATAATGTGAAATCAATTCATTCGTAAATATAGACCAAGAGAAAATATAGACATTTTTACAATCACAAATCCATTGGTACCATACAAATTGATCAAGCTCTACATAAAAGGTTGTAATAATTACCCTTTGTAAAGTTGTCACTTGGTGTAGATCAAAGAATTGCTCCATATAGAATATCCATGCAATTGGATCCTTTCCATCAAAATTTCTCATATCAATCTTGGGACGCCATTAGTTCATTTGCCCCAAGTTGAACCCATGATGGCGTGGATTATGGAGTGATGAGTGATCAAGTGTCAGAGAATCAAACCTCTTATTCTCCTTTTGTTTTTAAATTTTCTCAATATGTGATTGGAACAAGTCTTTCTTTTACTCCGTATCCTCTTCTTGAGGTGATGAATTAGGAAGAAAGCTATGTCTTATCTTGTTCAACATTTCCTTCACCTCTTGAATATCCTATTTATTATGCATATTTACAAGATCCGCTTTAATATCTACCTTTACAAGATCCCGTTTACTAGCCATCTCACTGGTCATATTTACTAGATCCTCTTTGTCGGCCATCCCCTTGATATCTTCTTTGCTGGCCATCCCCCTTAGATCCTCTTTACTGGTCATCTTATCATGATTCTTTTTCAACTCATTTTATATATCACCTTTTTTCTTTAAAAATTGAAAATGTGTCACTAACTTTTCATTCAATTTATCATTCATTTTGGACAACTCGTGTCTCATTTCTTCATTTTCACCATGAGTCACGGTTGAGTCTTTAGGACATTTAATGGATGTAGAACTTTTTTCTACACATTTTTCCATTTGATCCCAGTGATATTTACTATAATTATTCTCTATTTACTATTTATAACTCCTTTTGAATCACCCAAAATAGACATTTCAATCAAAAGTTATGCAAGTTTCAAGTTAACATACCTTTTAAAAACCCTAGTTTCAAGACTGGTTTTTCTAGCCAACCTTCCAACTAAGTTATCTCTGCAATTTTGGCCCCTTAAATATAAAAAATTGTCCCATAGTATCCTATTATATCTTCTCTACAATGCCACATGCTTGACCTAAATTTGATGTGCCAATAAAAATGTTATGGTAAGTTTCCCAAAACTTGTTATTTTTGTCCCTTTTAGAAAAGCGAAAGTGTACAACCTATCACGTGTCCAACTTTTAGGATCCGATTTTGAAATTGTGATTAAAAAATACTATGATTTGTTTTCTTTTTGTTGCAATATGTCACTCAATTTGGATCTTTCAAGCTTAAGATATAACAATTTTCCCCTTAACACCTTTTTGAGACTAGTTTTTGGACTACTAAAAAACCCTAACTTCCACATAGTATAACTCTTTACTGGTAATGAATCAAGACCTAAAAATCGTATCACAGATAGTTCAATATATTCTAATTTTTTTTATAGTGAAATTGGATCGGATACCAAGTGTTATGCACCAAATTCCCCAAAATAGCATAAAACAAGAAGATATAGTATTCCAATGTCTTAACAATGCAATAAAAAGATGAATAACTAGTCTCTTTGAGGGTCAAACCTCCTTTACAATGTATTTTATATGCAAAAAAGATGAGATGAGACGATTCCAAACTATATCTCCTTGGTGTGTGTGTGTGTGTGTGTAAAGGGCACCAATATCATTCTAGAGCCTACATAATTAGGATCCTAGGTGACCAATAAATATAATACTAATATGATAATATAAATATGTCACAATTTATAGGGCTTAACATTGAACTTCTCATGGCTTTGAGAATTCTTTATTCTCTATTGATAAGGCCAACCATGAGAATGTGGAAACTCATATGGCCCCTCCCCCCCTTACATCACTCTCATTTCCACATACCCAATTTAATTAGTAAACAATGCACACACACAACATAGTGACAAGGATCAAAAATTAAAAATAAAAATACATCATATATAACATTGTTAAATGCATTGTCAACTGGGTTTATCCCGAGTGGTTGAGTTATCGGATTGTTATCCGCTCCACCCAGGTTCAAGTACCTCCAGTGACACTTGCTCTTAAGTGATCCGTTGAACTCTTCAAGAGCACTACTAGCCCATTAACTGCCCTTCCTATGTCTCTGGACGCTGGGGAGGTTAACGTGGACGTAGCGGGAACCGAATAAAAGAGGGGTTTCCTTGAACCACACGAAAAAAAGTACATTAGAGAACATTAAAAGTACAATGTATATGTCAAAATGTGTTAATCATACAACACTTTTCTCTACTACACTATTTCCTTCTAGGTTTTTTTCTTTTTTAAGAAGGTCCACAATTTTGATGTTGGCATCTCCTTCTTGATGCTCTTCTTTTCTTGATCCAACCAATGGTTTTTGAGAATGAAAAATATGACTTCATGCATGTGACTGATCAATAGGTACCACATCTACAATCAAAACAAACCATTTATAATTCACTTTGTTCATATTATATGAACTTAAAATATATAATTTGTAAGTCACAATGTTAATAGTACCTAGTGTAGTAGACATAGTGGTAGGGTCAAACTCTAGTTGATCACCACCAATATCCTAAAAAATATGTGTTTCATCCCTAAAAACATCTTCATGTGCATGTAATAACACTTACAGTTATCTTATAATCCATATACCATAAACAATTTTATAATTAACCATTCAAAACACATTTAAATTATTTATCTCCTCACTGACATAGAAGTATTATGTGCCTTGCGTTTCTACATTCTGACTATGGCTTTATATCCTCATGTCAAGTCAACTTTTAATTCCTTGTTAGTGGGCATAACAACATAGTTGGTTGATTACATATCATACCATGATAACATAATTCAATAACAAATGAATTTAAATTATAATTGAACAAATTAATAACAAAAGCTTTTAAATTTTATAAGTACTTACATATCTCCATTTTATTTTATCATACCCTCCTAGGCCATGTTTGTGCTGCCCCTTGTCGAATCTAGCCTTGGTGGCCCTTGAAGTGTATTTGAGCCTATGAAAAGTTTTAAGTGCACGTTAATGTGATTTAGTCAATCAAGTCAAATGTATAATCATAATTTGAATGTATATTATATTATATTTACCTTTTCTACTCCCCATCCTTTGACAACATTCCTTTTTTCTCATCTTCTTCTCCTTATCAATCCTCCACTAGTGCAACCCACTCATTTATGGGAATTAGTGCATGACACTCATAATTATGTTGTAGTGTGAGATTAATGTAGTAGTTGTCCTGCACTGCTTTCAAATACTTCCCTGCCATAGAATCAACCCTCTTTTGGTTGAATACTTGACCAAAAAACCACGTTATGTATTTCATCAAATCTTTTTTCAACTCAGGATTTAGTATTTATAGCTAGTTCTTATTGTCAGTGTGAAATAACAAATTCCTTCTCGTGCAATCATTGATAAAGCTTGTTATTCCTTTCCATTTTGGTTATACATTATGATTAGGGTTATAAGATCAGCATAAAAATATTCATCGTTGTATAAAATGAAAATAAGATAATGGATTAGTAATTACTATGAACTTTTAATCCCTTTAATGAAGCCCATTCTTCATCCATGTGTAATGTAATAGGTAATTCATTAGTTCTCTTGACAATTATCCTCGATGATAGACTCATATCAACATCTGATGTAGGGTTATCATAAGGACTGGGAGTAGAGGTCAGAGTAGTACTAAGTTCCGTACTAGATAAGGCACCAATAACATGTCCAAGAGTAGGGGCACTAGCAACAACATCAGGAGTAGAGGCATCAAGAGTAGATGCACCATTGATAGATGCAGGTATGGTACTCCCTATACTGGAGGAACTTGATATCAAGAACATCTACTAATAAAACACCTTTATGTCAGATACTTTACTTCATAAAATAGTATGTTGACGACATTAAAGCAATTTATCGAATCAAATTTCAAATTTTCATATGTTGTATTGATTGATTTTTTCCAATCAAGTTTGTTTGTCTTTCCATACTTTCTTCATGCATATCGAACATTAAAATTTTAAGTTCTTTTTCCCAACCCTTAAATTTTTTTCTAATAAAACTGAAAGGGTTAGGATCATCAAAATAGTCATCATTGTTCCATGAATATGTGATGTTGAAGCTTACAAACAACCAAAAATTAATATGGATTAGAATATCAATAATCATTGATTAAAAACATATAAATGGTATATTAGATTACCTTCCCTGCATCAATACATTTCCCACATTCAAACTACATCTATAACATGGTACATGTAGAAAAATATGCATAAATAAAATAAAATTGATGATAAGCATAAGAAATTACCACCCCCAAAATGTATCCTAAATAAGAAATAATTAAAAAATTAATTAAGAGTTAATTAGAATCGCTAATCACATAAAAACTCAAACCCCTATTTCCCTCGAAAATATTTCCGGTTGCACAACAAACAATGTGGGGTTAACTTATTTTGCATGTGTGGGGTTAACTTATTGTGTTAAATTATTTTGCATGGGACATGATGTCAGGTTAATTCAAAATTTTCAATTTGGAAAAATCCCTCTTCTTTTCGTTTTTCCCAAAATCACTTACCAAACCAAGTCATTTTCCTGCTTCAACGAACTCTATATGTTACCAAAAGCTGAACTCTATCTATTACCAAACTAGGTCGTTTTCCTGCTTGAACGAACTCTTCAATAGAACCTATCAACACACCAGGTGCGATTCCCTACTTGAACGAACCTAGTAAGAAGAAAACCTTGTGAAAAATTAAGTCCAATGCCCTACTTTAGCGATCAAGATCAACGACTCGGTGAGTATCAAGATCAAGGTAATGATTGATTCGTGAACGACAAGGTGAGTGTAATGATTTGATAGGAAAATGTTGTTTGATTTTTTGTTACGGTTTATGTTGTGAACGAAGGGTATGCATTCACATTTGGCATGTTTTATGTTCCATTCAGGGCACTTGCATATTACATTTACCGATCAAGATCAACAACTGGTTTAGGGTCGTGATCAGGGTAATGATTAATTCATGAGAGACAAGGTGAGTGTAATGATTTGATAGGAAACTATTGTTTGATTTTGTGTTACGGTTTCTGGAGTCAATGAAGGGTATGAATTCATGATAGGAAACTATTGTTTGATTTTGTGTTACAGTTTCTGGAGTCAATGAAGGATATGAATTCACATTTGGCATGTTTTATGTTCCAGTCACGGCACTTGCCTACTACATTTACCGGTGGATCGGAGGAACTTTCCAGTGATTTAGCCGATAGAAGGGAAAGGAGCGCCAAGGTTTGAATCAATTTTACCCTTTTTTATTTGATGTAGAAATCTATTTGGTCCATCTGTATACATAGATTCAAGCTATTGTGGAAAACTATTCCGAGCTAAAAAATGATTCCATGCTTGGTCCCTTTCTCGAAGTTTAATTGATGTAACTGCTGAGAACCTATCTTTTTTTTGTCTATAAGCAGGCTCTATAGTTTTTTGGCCAAATATTGTATATCCATATTAATCAATTTTACCCTTTATTATTTGATGCATAAATCTATTTGGACCATTTGTCTGCAATTCTGAAGCCTTGGTTGGAAGGAGAAAAAAATTGAAAGTTCTTACCAAAGGTTATTTACTATGTAGTTATTTATATTATCCCTATAGAAATACTATGTTTTTTATTTGCTCTTTGTCTTCCAATTAAGAGATCTCATATGTAACATGTGTAGGCATTTTGGGCATCCTGTCATGATTGCATATTTTTACTTGTTATAAATTTAATCATGTTCAATACAGACCGTAATCCATTGCCACATTAAGAATGAAATTCATTGCCACCGGAAGTTGTATAGGAAGCTTTTCGAATACTTTCTTAAGAGGATGCTAAACGAGAAAAGAGAATACAAATGAAGTAAAAATGATCTATACAACGACGGAAGTCATGACAATTATCTAGAATTGCAAATTCTGATTGTTGGAGTGATGATGATGTATCCAACAATAAAGATGTCCAGATCAACTATGCCATTTGTTAGGGGAAATGATCCAAACTTTGATACAGTTGCTCTTTTCAAAGGAGAAAAAGGTTCAGAAGACATCGTTATCTGCAAAGTTATAGATGAGTCCCACACATGAAACCTAGAGTTCACATGTTTGGATCCTTGTGGAAATGATCCAGTTCTTTACATTGTTGGTAACAATGACACATGGCCACATAACATGGATGATGTTATACATGTTCAAATGGTGTATGCAAATGAAAGTGGCAAGCTTGTGCTGCACAATACTTCACTATCTCAAATAAAAACAGATTTATCTTCAAGTGGGTCAGATGAAAATCATAAAAAACATTCCACTGCAGTCATCAAGTGAGGGTATTATATGGGATCTTGTTCATATGTTACTCCCTTACTGACTTGAGATGGTCATTTTGTGAATATTGGTAGAAAGAAATTCATTCAAATGGATGGGATTTTGGTGCGCAACACAAATCCATTTGATTTTACCATAAAGGAAGGCATGTATGTCCGTATTTATTTTGAAAATTTGCTTGGAATGTCTGAAGATGAGTCATTGAAAATTCCATATTGTGTATAAGTGTTGGATTGTTTAGTAGATGTTTCTATAGGCATAACATTTTGTTGGGTAAGATCATTTGAAAGTCATGTAGATGTCATTGGTAGAGGCCACCATCTTCCCAAAGGTGTGAATTTTCATCCACATGAGGTGTTTTATACTGAACAAGGATTGTTGACACCAACTGAAATCATCGATGGTGACTATACGTGTATCTTTTAATATTTTTTTTTCAACTCATATGTGAAAATTTTCAGGCTTTATAGTATCTAATGTTATATTCTGTTTTGTTGTAGGTATTGTTGATGTTTCCTTTACTGTGAGATATATTAAAAGGTTTTGGCACAATCACTCGAAAGGGAGAATACATACATACATACATATATATATATATATATTTTCTGTTTAATTGCTATGAATGATGCTACACAAACCTCTTTCCAACTTCTTGCAACAAAAGGTGACGATGAAGTTGTGACTGCAAGACTAGCTGCTTCTACAGAATATGGGACAGACAATGCATTGCCATAATATCTTGGAGTATTGTAGCCTAATCGAATACATCTTCACAATATTCATCTTCTGTCCTACAAAGTTTTGAATTACATAAGGTCTCAGAACATTAGACATAGTGAATCTTATGTGGAAATTCCTTGCTCAGATGAAAGCTTCATGGTTACTTTCGAACTAATTGCAATGCATGTTGTACCACCTGGGATTGTAAAGAAGAATAATTCATTAGAGTTCATCATAGAAGGCTATGGGAATATTAAGGAAGCATTTTTATATACCTGGGAAACCTTCCCTGATAGATGTCATCCAACTTCAGGATCAAGTGATCAAACTCAACCTCCCGGTAAATGGAGAGTGGGACCAACATTTAGATTTCGATATTTGTATAATATCCTACAACCTCATGCAAGTACACTTTTCATGGGATTCAAACCAATGTGATCCTGTCCATCAATGTTATGGATTAGGGATGAGGACCAATGTACCCCATTTGGAGTTGTAAACGTTATACCTTTCACTAACATATTTTTATACTCTTTTATGAAATCTATATGGTGAATTCTATACTTTAATATATATTGTTATTTAGTTGTAACATTCCGTTATTTATGTCATGGTACATTTTAATGTTATGTTAAAAATTGTATTTAATTTCTAAGAAAAAATTCTTTATATGAAAACTATGATAGTTTGAAATGATAACATACATTTTCTTTCCTGTGGGTTGTTGAGAATTTTCTTTTGTACTGTCTTTAATCTGTCCTAATTTTTTATTATTATAGTCTTCCAGAATCAACATAACATTCCCTATCAAGATCTGCACTTACAGAAAACATAGAGTAGAACCTTCCAAAAACAAAAAACCTTACAACACTATTACTTTCTTCATATTTGTAGGACAAACCATATAAATTTAAAATCAGTCGTGTTTTTTCTTTTAACAGAAATGGTTGCTTTGTATTTGTCAAAAAAAGAGTACGACGTGGCCTAATCATTCATCTTTCTATTACATCCATAGTTCTCATAGTTTGACGACTGTACATTTCTTATGGGGATATAAAAAATCTACAAGATATTTGTATTTTATCACTGCATGTCTGCTAATGGAATTACAATAATAATTACTAGCATAGATGCTACATAGGTTACCTAACAACAATATACAATTGTAATGCGTTTACAAAATTTGAGATTTTTTCCCCAACCATAAAGGTATGTTCCAAAATCATCCTAACAACATCTTTATGATAGTCTTTGTCTTTAAAATATTCAAAATTTGTTAATTGTTGTCCACTGTTCTCCATGAAAACATTGGAACAAAAAATGTCTGGATTGCAACACTCGAGCATGTTTGTCAACATAATTGCATATATTTTAACAAAAAAAAGAAGAATAAGAGCCTTTCCCATTAGATGCTTATTTTATTCCCCTCCCGGAGGAGTTCCTAATGCATTTCTTGCTCAACAGATTCATTTGCAGTCACAGACTCTAGTTCCATATTAGCATCTATCAAAGGTTCATCAATATGAGGTGTACTGTTCTGATTATCCACTGAAGTACTAACCGTGACTTGATCAAGGTCACCATCCTCTGGTGGTTCTTTCAAACCATGATTCTGCAAGATTCCTTTTATCACTCTAATTTATTCCTCATACTTCTCGACTTTGCCTTTTAGGTTTCCAATCTCCACCTCTGCCATCACCATTTTTGTTCTCATGTTGATATTATGAACATTCAAAACATGAACTGATATTGTGAAAGATTTATGTTTCTTTGAATAATGCCCCTTAGACCCCTGAAATGATTTACGAACCTATTGATAGTACGTATCATATTCTCTTGAATGTTATCTCCCCTCCTTCATCATTTCGACTGACCAAGTTTCTATGACCTTTTGGGTTTTCCAGATCACTCAACAATATTTATTCTAGGTTCAAATTTACCCAAAAGATTAATGGAAATATGGATCCAACGAAGAGCTATCTCAATACTCTTCTGTAAACCAACTCCACTGTACAAAAGAAATTGAAGCTCTGAATTTTTTTCTTCCCATAGACTATACTAATTTGACAATTGAGTTTCCATTTACTCTAAAACCCAGTAAATGATGCATCATTGTAGGAGTTTGAAAGAGGTTTTTGTGAACAATGTAACTAGCTTGAGGCCTGTAGATTTACTTTCAATTATTGACCAATGTACATACTGTGGCTTGAATTTTTCTAAGCCCATTTTTGCAAATTTACACTTATTTTTTTACACAACAGTGTAAATCTGTTTTAATTTTCCTTTCTCTTTTTGATAGAATGTGCAAAGGTTGTGAATCCCAACAAAAAAATATAGATGTACAAGAAAGTGTAAAATATTAATCCACAACATTTTCAATTTAAATCATTGAAAAATACCCAATAATAGGCATGCATTTTATCCAAGTGGGTAGAAATGGGTCCAAAAATGAAAACTTGCCATCTTGGCAGATTGATTTCTGGAAAATTATACATCACTTTAGGATTCTAAAAGAGGTTCTTGAGAAAAATGAAATTGTTTTCAGAAATCTGGTTTTACTTTTCATTTTTGACCAATGTACATACGATGGCGTGCATTTTACTAATCCCATTTTAGCAAATTTACACTTTGTTTTTTACACAACAGTGGAAATCTATTTTAATTTTGATTTCTCTTTTTTACACAACATGCAAAGTTTGTGAAGCCCAAAAACAATTTAGATAGATGTACATGAAGGTGTAAAATAGTAATCCACACCACTTGCAATTAAAATCACTCAAAAATACCCGATAAGGAGGGTTGGGTGTGCATTTTATCCAAGTGGGTAAAGATGGGTCCAAAAATGTCAAATTGTCATCTTGGCATATTGATTTCGAGCAAATGAAACAACATTTTAGGATTATGAAAGAGGTTCTTGTGAAAAATGGAACTATATATAGGAATGTGGTTTTAATTCCAATTATTGATCAATGTACATACTTGGCATGCATTTTACTAAGCCCGTTTTTCCAAATTTACACTTTGTAAATATTTTATTTTTGTTTTGTCTTTTTGACACAACGTTCAAAGGTTGTGAAGTCCCCCAAAAATATAAAGATGTACAAGAAGGTGTAAAATATAGATCAACACCATTTCCAATTTAAATCATTGAAAAATACCCCGATAATGAGGGTTAGGCGTGCATTTTATCCAAGTGGGTAAAAATTAGTGCAAAAATGAAAAATTGCCATCTTGGCAGATTGATTTCTAGCAAATTATACATCAATTTAGGAATCTGAAAGAGGTTCTTGAGAACAATGAAACTGCCTTTAGGACTCTGGTTTTACTTTTCATTATTGACCAATGTACATACCATGGCGTGCATTTTACTAATCCCATTTTAGCAAATTTACACTTTGTCTTTTACACAACACTGTGTAAATCTATTTTAACTTTGATTTCTCTTTTTTACACAATGTGCAAAGTTTGTGAAGCCCAACAAAAATATATATAGATGTACAAGAAGGTGAAAATAATAATCCACACCACTTTCAATTAAAATCACTCAAAAAGACCCAGTAAGGAGGGTTGGGCGTGCATTTTATCCAAGTGGGTAAAGATGGGTCCAAAATGTCAAATTGTCATCTTGGCAGATTGATTTCGAGAAAATGAAACAACATTTTAGGAATATGAAAGAGGTTATTGTGAACAATGGAACTATCTCCAGGAATGTGGTTTTACTTCCAATTATTGATCAATGTTCATATTGTGGCGAGCATTTTACTAAGCCCATTTTAGCAAATTTACACTATTTTTTAGACAACACTGTGTAAATCTATTTTAATTTTGCCTTATCTTTTTGACACAATGTGCAAAGGTTGTGAAACCCAAAAATATATATATATAGATGCACAAGATGGTGGAAAATAGTAATCCACACCACTTGCAATTAAAATCACTGAAAAAGACCCCATAATGAGGGCTAGGTGTGCATTTTATCCAAGTGGGTGAAAATGGGTCCAAAAATGAAAACTTGGCATCTTGGCAGATTGATTTCTAGCAAATTATCTGTTAATTTAGGAATATGAAAGAGGTTCTTGAGAAAAATGCAACTGTCTTTAGGAATCTGGCTTTACTTTTCATTATTGACCAATGGACATACTGTGGCGTTCATTTTACTAATCCCATTTTAGCAAATTTACACTTTGTTTTTTACACCACTGTGTAGATCTATTTTAATTTTGATTTCTCTTTTTCACACAATGTGCAAAGTTTGTGAAGCCCAAAAAAATTTTAGATAGATGTACAAGAAGGTGGAAAATAGTAATCCACACCACTTGCAATTAAAATCACTCAAAATAAAGATGGGTCCAAAAATGTCAAATTGTCATCTTGGCAGATTGATTTCGAGCAAATGAAACAACATTTTAGGAATCTGAAAGAGGATCTTGTGAACAATGGAACTATCTTTAGGTATGTGATTTTACTTTTGATTATTGACCAATGTACATATTTTGGCGTGCATTTTACTAAGCCCATTTTAGTAAATTTACACTGTTTTTTAGACAACACTATGTAAATCTATTTTAGTTTTGCTTTGTCTTTTTGACACAATGTGCAAAGGTTTTAAAACCCAACAAAAATATATATATATAGATGCATAAGATGGTGGAAAATAGTAATCCACACCACTTGCAATTAAAATCACTGAAAAATACCCCATAATGAGGGTTGGGTGTGTATTTTATCCAAGTGGGTGAAAATGGGTCCAAAAATGAAAACTTTCCATCTTGACAGATTGATTTCTAGCAAATTATACATCAATTTAGGAATCTGAAAGAGGTTCTTGAGAAAAATGAAACTATCTTCAGGAATCTGATTTTACTTTTCATTATTGACTAATGTACATACCGTGGCGTGCATTTTACTAATCCCATTTTAGCAAATTTACACTTTGTTTTTTACACAACATCGTGTCAATTTAAATCATTGAAAAAGACCTAATAAGGATGGTTAGGCGTGCATTTTATCCAAGTGGGTAAAAATGGGTCCAAGAATGAAAATTGATTGATATCTAGCATATGAAACATCAATTACGAATCTGAAAGAGATTTTCGTGAGGAATGGAACTATATTCATGGATGCGGTTTTAATTTTGATTATTGACCAATGTACATACTCTGGCGTGCATTTTACTAAGCCCATTTTATGATTTCTCTTTTTTACATAATGTGCAAAGTTTGTGAATCCCAACAACAATTTAGATAGATGTACAAGAAGGTGGAAAATATTAATCCACACCACTTGCAATTGAAATCACTCAAAAATACCTGATAAGGAGGGTTGGGAGTGCATTTTATCCAAGTGGGTAAAGATGGGTCCAAAACTGTCAAATTGTTATATTGGCAGATTGATTTCAAGCAAATGAAACAACATTTTAGGAATTTGAAAGAGGTTCTTGTGAACAATTGAACTATATTTAGGTCTGTGGTTTTACTTTTGATTATTGACCAATGTACATATTGTGTCGTGCATTTTACTAAGCCCATTTTAGTAAATTCACACTTTGTTTTTAACACAACAATGTGTAAATTATTTTAATTTTGATTTCTCCTTTTTAATTTTTTTTTTAAATGATTTATTTGATGTATGTTAAAACTTAGTAGCATTTTATTATTCTTGTAGTCTTAGTAATTGGTTCAAACAATTACTTTTACTCATGGGAAAAGAAGCTTCTAAACAAGTTTGAAGTTGAAAGTGGCTTTTTCTTATCCATTTATAGGCGAGGGAAAGTGAATGGCGTAAAGAAGAAAGCAGGAACCATGAATTGGTTGGTACAAATTTTGACTCTCTCCCACTAAAACACATTGAGAATTAAATTGAACCCCATGATTTTCAATTTGAATGGAAAAACGCCTCACACCAGTAGTTCTATATTAGTAAAAATTGTGTCCAAAAAAGAATTCTTACCAGAATAATTTTTATATATTCAATTACCATGTCTGATTAAATATACATTTAAATCATTCTATTTTTATAAAATTAAAATAAAATGAATTGCCTATCTATATTAGAAAACTAAATGCTTTCAGTTATGAATGACGCAAAACAAAATAAATTTATTTTATCAAATTCTCATCAAAGTGAATCATGGATAATACATAGAAAACTACACTTCTGTGAAAGATTTGCTGTAGGTTGGTATGTGTAAGTTCACATGCAATAATAGTTGAGGAATCCAAAACAATCCATACCTTGGAAAAATAGCCTTATTAAACTTTTTTTGACAAAGGAAGGAGAGAACAACATAGTACAATCTCGATTGCAATGTGTTTGTTTAATGAATTGCCTCTACAAAGGGAATATTATATGTATATGGCCTTTTAAATCAAGTCCAATGGAATAAAATGTCACAATTTCAATTACACCATTGATGAAACATGTTAACCCCATTTTACACTTTGTTTTTAACACAACACTGTGTAATTTTTGTTTTGTTTTGTTATGAGTAAGATAAAACCTTCTATTACTAAATAAAGAGAAAAGATGTACAAAATATTACAAAAGGTATGTCTATGAAATAGAGTAGACATGGATGGCAATTCCCTCAGCCCACAGAGATAGAACACTGACTGCATAACCACTAAAGACTTTGGCAGGTGATAAACACTAAAAAAACTCCAGCATATCCAAAATATCCCACAACAAGGGCCTCAGAAACAAATTGTTGTGCCTTACTACAAAATATAACATGTCCAGGGACGAACACAACCCAAAGAGGACAAAGACCAAAATATGAGCAAAACTAATCGACGGTCTACCTATATCCTTCTAGCATGGCCTTTGGTGAGGTCGAGCTACCGAGAATTTCTTCAGGAGTGGGTGTCCGCTACCTCTCCTCCTGCGCTCCCCCCCCGTCCTTCTCCTTCGTGTTCATCACCTCATACCATTTGGCCTCATGCTTGAACGATGGTTCCGCTACCTTAAGGACAAATTCCATGGATTTAATCTCATGGAGAATCATGCAGCGTAGCCTTCCCAACACTTCCTCCACCAGCTCCCCAAAATTCTCACGTTCCATCATTTCCCTTGCAAGCAGGGTGCACACAATCCAATACGGAGTTTCTACCGATACCGTCCCGTATTCCTCCTCACACCTTCGAATTTCCTCACTCTCCCTTCCCTATCTGGCCACGTCAATGTGATGGGGGCTGGCATCCATATATATTTGGCGCTAGTAGATCTCAGTCGGAGGCTGAGCCTCATGCTCTTTTTCGCATACGCTGTCTCAGATACATCTTGGAAATAACCAAGAACTCTTCCTCCCAGCTCTCAACTAAATTGGTGAGGGATTTTTGCGAATCGTGCTTGGTTGCGATGTCATCCCTATCGATTTCAGTCTCCCTTAAATAGCCATAACCTCCCTTGTGTGTGGAGGGATGCTCATTAAATCTCCTCCTCCACAACGTCATCGTCACACATTCGAAAATCGCGTAAAAATACACATCCTCGTTCCCCGTCCTGGTCCTGTCAGGCGCATAATGAACTCTGTACTCGTCCAAATTATTCACGTGTCCTTAAATTTTGAAGCTCCTCTTATCTCTAAATGGGTTTGATCGTGGTGTTAATGAGCCCAATCATGTATCCCGTCACATGTTCTTAATTTCTCCTTCCTGGTATTGTACCTTCCCATCGGTGGTTTTAAACGTTGCAGGTTCTTCAAGCAACCTCTACTCAGGGCCCATATTTCCTGACGTAATGGGTGCTCGATATGCTCTTTTGCCCACATGAATTTTAATCACCTAGTGTGAAGCGTGGTGTACATCATTGTCAAATCGAATTGAAATGCTCTTACCCTAAATTGAAATTTAGGGATGAGAATGGTTGATATACGCCGATCGACGTATATAAGGCATATTAATTAATTAATATGGCTTGCTAGTAAAAGTATAATTGATTGACAACTATCTGTCAGAAGCTGTCAAAATTTGCTGATGTGTGTCAGTTTTTAGTACGTTTGGTCAGATAAATTCCAATTATTGATCAATGTAAATATTTTTAGCAAATTTTAGCCCATTTTAGCAAATTTTAGTAAATTTACAATTTGTTTTTTATCCCATTTTAGCAAATTTACACTTTGTTTTTTACACAACACTGTAAATATTTTTTAATTTTGCTTTGTCTTTTTGACACAATGTGCAAAGGTTGTGAATCCCAAAGAAAATATGTAGATGTACAATAAGGTGTAAAATATTAATCCACATCATTTCCAATATAAATCACTGAAAGAGACCCAATAATGAGGGTTAGGGGTGCATTTTATCCAAGTGGGTAAAAATGGGTCCAAAAATGAAAAATTGCCATCTTGGAAAATTGATTTCTAGCAAATGAAACATCAATTTACAAATATGAAAGAGGTTTTGGTGAGGAATGGAACTATCTTCAGGGTTGTGGTTTTAATTTTGATTATTAACCAATGTACATACTGTGGCGTGCATTTTACTAAGCCCATTTTAGAAAATTTACACTTTATTTTTTACACAACACTGTAAATATATTTTAATTTTGATTTCTCTTTTTTACACAATGTGAAAAGTTTGTGAATCCCAACAAAAATATATAGATGTACAAGAAGGTGTAAAATATTAATCCACACCATTTCCAATTTAAATCACTGAAAAAGACCCAATACAGAGGGTTAGGCGTGCATTTTATCCAAGTGGTTAAAAATGGGTCCCGTTGTCCACTAAGTTGCACTTAGGTGGAATTCTTGTGAACCTCAGAAGACTTGAACAACTTACCATTTTTCATTGCCATATTTCAGAAGTTCATTAGGCCAATTTTGGCCCATTTTGTAAAAATTGCATGTCCAGACCCCCATGGGGTAATTGTAATAAGTTGGTCTAAGCATGGTACTTTTGTAAATGGCTTGGCCTAAATTAGGTTTAGCTATCAAGGGGATACTCTAGAGTGTTTTTTCCTTAGGAATTATGCGTTGTGCTTCAATGGCATATAATTCTTGAGTTTTTCACTCACACCTCCAAAGCGGGAGTATTTTCCATGGTGGTCAAACCTTAGGAGGTTACTAAATCCTAGGTGTCTATGTATTTTTAACATTATAGCCATCAACAATAAGTCGAATGGAAATGCACTAGGTCCTTAGGAGTTTGAGTTCATTCCGACCAAAATAATTGTTTTTCCTTAAAATTAGACCATTTTTTAATGGTTAAATTGGAAAATTTCAAATTGTAATAAAAATATGGTCTAGAGGCGGATTTTGGTGTGGGGATGCTCATTTTCACACTCAGAGCATCCTATTTACCTTGGGACCCTCTTCTCCTATGTTTCGAGTGATTAAATCATTGCTCAGAGCATTTTTTCCTAAAGAGGCGGCATAACAACAAGTAAATGCTAACGATGCGACAAATTGCACCATAATATAAAAAAAAAATATTAAAAGGGGAAATTTCCATATGATGAATGAGGTGGAAACTCATTCCATGAGGAAGGCGACTTACTTAAAATATTAAAGCATGTACTTTAAAGAGGCCATGACGTGGAGGGCGATTGACCAAAGTTTGAGGTGCACCTTTCTCTCATACTTCACGTGAAGAGAGGTGGCGCATATCAAAGAAGCATGTGGCAGCCTTCTCATTGGTGGGAGGATATCCCAATGTGGAGGGGGCGCACCTCTTTTGAGGTGGAGCTTCCCTCTTAACTCCCACTTCCACTCGATCCTAAATTAATGGGATCCAATCCCTTATTTCTCTCATATCATGCGCCATCCCCTCAAATGAAAAATGTGCCCATCCCTCTCTCTCGAGTGCTATATAAGCGAGGTCTTGCTTCCTCATTTCGATATGATATGAAGGCATAGAAACTCTGCTCCTGTAACGTGTGTATGTTCTTTTGAGTAATAAGATTTGAAGACTTTGGAGGTCTATTGTGGCTCTTGTTCCATGTGTGTGCTATTGGTTGAGGTGACATCTTTCTAAGATTTCTTCTTTATGCAAGTTAATGATTAGATCTAGCTATATTGGAACGAGCATTTGCGGCTTTCAATTTGTTTGTTTTATGTTCATGCTTTCAAGATTTTAAAGAGTAATATTAGTATTCAGTTGTACTATTATTCTCTTTGTTTTGATTGATGAGCATACTAGTTTGATCTTACTTGTTTGAGAATTGTGTAAGCTTTGCAGGAAGCCTCAAGGTTAAGGGAGTTTGGAGCTTGGTTGCATCCATCCTCTCTCCACCATTTTCAAGTGTTGGATCTACAAGTTTCTTGTCCACAAATTCCCCTTCTTCATCATCTTCTAAGGTCAAGCTTGAGCTTAAGGGTTTCCTTCTATCATCTTTCTACTTTCAAATATCTCTTGGTTACTTGTTTCTTTATCTTAGTAAAAGATAGATTTACATTTTTTACAAATCAAATATCTTTTTTTATCAAGCATAAATATCAGATCTAGAGTAGCTTCAATTTTTACTTTAAAAACTAGATCTAGATTCATATTTTTCATATTTGAAGCACACAAAATTTCCCAATTTTTTCCAAGTATGAACTTTGTAATTTTTTGCGCATTTGTGTATGTTTAACCCACTAACTTTGCATATTTATCTCGTTGTTTTTTAGAAGGTCCAAGGAAAAAGGAAGGAATCCTTGGCCAATTTTCGTCGAAAAGTGCCAAAAAGACATTTCGTGGACCCTCTTTCACCTTTCTTTCATTCTATAAATTTGTAAGCCGTTAGATCCAAGTTTAAATGGACTAAGAGGAATTTATTTGAGAAAATATTGTAACATATATTAAATGAGAGCAAGTGGGATACACAACGCCCATAGCCCATCCCCCCTGGGGGGATTCGCAGTTTCAAATTTTGTGGCTTGAATTTTTCTTACAAAACACAAACACACAAACCACATTTTATTGCAGGAATGCATACTTATAATATTTCATATTTTTCCCATTTTATTTCGCAAAAGTATATTAGAAATAACATTGATCTCATTGCCATGAAGTATGCTCTCACCACGACATAAAGACATTGCCGATTAGTGGTGGTTGATCAAAAAGTGACACATAGATCCGGTGATTCATATATTTATGTTTTTCTTTTAGCATTTTTCAAGCATCAAATTTGAAATAAAATTTTTGCTACCGCTCAAAGTATGCTCTTTCCCCTTGCGGGCATTTTCTTGGTCCTGGGGAAATAAAAAAGAGTTGTGGTAACTTATTAATTCTCACATTTTAATTAAAAAATCATCTTAATAAAAGTAACAACCCCATACATAGTGAAAATCCGACACTTAGAACATTTATTTTTCCGTGGGAAAATTCCTTAGAAGAAGTGGGAACAACTGGGAAAAGACCTCAGGGCACAGTTAGGATACACCTTTGTTGGTGTAATGTTGAACACCGCCCTAGAGATTGCATTCCAGACCACATGTCTTCGTGAGGAGCCACCTTCACTCAATTTCCAGACACCGGTCCTTGTACCTCACGGTATATCTGGAGTTTCCCCTTTTATCGTAACAAAATTCAATCTTTAGTCATTTAAAACCAACCAAGTTACATTTGCAATACTTTCCCTTTCAGTAGAAGCTATTATATATATTGACTCCATTAGCACTGGTCTCCAGCAACAACATATTTTAAGTTTACTTAATATCATATCAGTAAATTGTTGCTTATTGACCAATTTACATTCTGTGGCGTGCATTTTACTAAGCCCATTTTAGCAAATTTACACTTTGTTTTTTACACAACAATGTGTAAATCAATTTTAATTTCGATTAATATTTTTTACGCAATGTGCAAAGTTTGTGAATCCCAACAAAAACTTATATAGATGTACAAGAAGGTGGAAAATAGTAATCCACACCACTTGCAATTACAATCACTCAAAAAGACCCGATAACGAGGGTTGGGCATGCATTTTATCCATGTGGGTAAAGATGGGTCCACAAATAAAAAATTTCCATCTTGGCAGATTGATTTCTAGCAAATGAAACAACATTTTAGTAATATGAAAGAGGCTCTTGTGAAAAATGGACCTTTCTCCATGATTGTGGGCTTACTTTCAATTATTGATCAATTTACATACTGTGGAGTGCATTTTACTAAGCACGTTTTTCCAATTTTACACTTAGTTTTTTACACAATACTGTGTAAATATTTTATTTTTGTTTTGTCTTTTTGACACAATGTGAAAAGGTTGTGAAGCCCCCCAAAAATATATAGATGTACAAGAAGGTGAAAAATATAAATCCACACCATTTCCAATTTAAATCACTGAAAAAGACCCAATAATGAGGGTTAGGTGCGCATTTTATCCAAGTGGGTAAAAATGGGTGCAAAAATGAAAAATTGCCATCTTGGCAGATTTATTTCTAGCAAATTTAACATCAATTTAGGAATATGAAAGAGGTTATTGTGGACAATGCAACTTTCATCAGGAATCTGGTTTTACTTTTGATTATGGACTAATGTACATACTGTGGCGTGCATTTTACTAAGCCCTTTTTAGCAAATTTACCCTTTGTTTTTTACACAACACTGTGTAAATCTATTTTAATTTTGATTTCTCGTTTTCACACAATGTGAAAAGTTTGTGAAACACAAAAAAAAATATATATAGATGTACAAGAAGGTGTAAAATAGTAATCCACACCATTTGCAATTAAAATCACTCAAAAAGACCCGATAATGAGGGTTGGGTGTGCATTTTATCCAAGTGGGTAAAGATGGGTCCAAAAATTAAAAATTGTCATCTTGGCAGATTGATTTCTAGCAAATGAAACATCATTTTAGGAATCTGAAAGAGGTTCTTGTGAAAAATGCAACTATCTTTAGGTCTGTGGTTTTACTTTTGATTATTGACCAATGTACATACCGTGGCGTGCATTTTACCAATCCCATTTTAGCAAATTTACACTTTGTTTTTTACACAACACTTTGTAAATCTATTTTAATTTTGATTTCTCTTGTTTACACAATGTGCAAAGGTTGTTGGGCGTGCATTTTATCCAAGTGAGTAAAGATGGGTCCAAAAATGAAAAAATGTCATCCTGGCAGATTGATTTCGAGCAAATGAAACATCAATTTAGGAATCTGAAAGATGTTCTTGTGAAAAATGCAACTCTCTTCAAGACTCTAATTTTACTTTTCATTATTGACCAATTCACATACTGTAGCGTGCATTTTACTAATCTCATTTTGGCAAATTTGCACTTTGTTTTTTACACAACATTGTGTAAATCTATTTTAATTTTGGTTTCTCTCTTTTACACAATGTGTAAAGTTTCTGAAGCCTAACAAAAATATATATAGATGTACAAGGAGGTGGAAAATGGTAATCTACACCACTTGCAATTAAAATTACTCAAAAAGACCCGATAATGAGGGTTGGGCGTGCATTTTATCCACATGGGTAAAGATGGGTCCAAAAATGAAAAATTGTCATCTTGGTAGATTGATTCAATTCAGCCACACATTTGATTCAATTCAAAGGAATACTTAAAAAAATCAAACTTTATATGAGATTTGCGTTCATGTTTTTTTTTCAAGCATAAAAAAACAATACTTTTGTTATTCTTCCGAATCAAAACGTATAATCTAGCAAGCATAGTATTAGTCCTAGCTGACTGATCATAATGTCCAAAAGAAACAAAGTACTCAAATTAATACATATACAATAAAGAGACACAACTTCAAAAAGGAAATTCACTTCAAGACACGTAATAAATGAAATAGATTTAAAAAATTCATTTGGCTTGCATTGGTCTTTGTGCATTCCTTAACGTGCATTCCTTAGCGTTCCGTAGCGTGCATTCCACCCCTGTGTGCAAAATTTGTACTAAACAAGATTTTGCATGAATTCAGTTTAGAACTTAGACAACCATGGCCGCATATGACTTAGGGGCGTTCTCTTCCACCGCCGCAGTTGAAACAAGGGTGTGCTCTACCATGGCCGCAGTTGAAACAAGGTCCTTCACAGTAAAAAAATTCCAGGAGTGTGCTGGTGCGTGGAGAGATGAAAACAAATGGCCACCAGGTATGCAAAATATCCTCACGAAAGCTAAAGTGCATAGTTTTTTGTTTGGATAGTTCGATTATGTTAACGAGGAGATAGATGAAGCCATCTTTAATTATGATGTTGGGGCCATGGAATTGAAGATATTTGGGAAGAGGGTATATTTGGACCTTGATTTGGTTTCCAAAGCAACCAAAATTCTGCGTAGAGGGGGAGCCATGTTTAACTCTAGGAAAACACCAAAACATGAGAAGAAGGATATGGCAAATAAAATCTGTGGGAAAAATGTATTTGTTCCCAGGAATGGTTTAAAAATGCAGGATGGCCCCCCCAGACTATACAAAACATTGATTCAGATTTTCCTTAGGACCATTATGAATCATCACAAGCAGGATATTTTGGGTGAGTGTATGAGGCTAGTCATACATTTGGTTGAAGACAAACTCATAGATGTTCCTCATCTATTGGATAAGAAAATGCATTTTTCCTTACAAGTGAGCCAATCAAAGAAGATTAAGTTCAGTTTCCCTGGCACATTGCAGAAAATTATTGATCTATATCGACCAAAACCACCCGTTTCTAAAACATATTCCAGGACATATTGGGAAGGGAAACAATGAGGAAGTGCTAGTACAATCTCCCGAGCACAATGAGGGAGTGCCAGTGTAGTCTCTTGAGCACAATTAGTGAGTACCAGTACAGTCTTCTGAGCACTATGAGGATGGTTTGGGCATATCTAATGACAGTTTGGGCAGTGATTTTGTCACCCATGATGAAGTTGTTGCTGATACAACTTTAAATGAGCTAAATGAACATGAAGTTGAATCTCAGGGACATGAACCGATGGACAATGACATGGAACCAAGTAATGGTGCCTTTTTCTCTCTCTCGTCGAGAGTACTTTTCATAGTATTCGTCCAAAACAGTTGGCACATGAGTACAATGTAAGTCCATGTTATAATTTTGATAGTAGATTTCTGTTTTTCCTTTATGATAAAATGGTGCATTTCAAACAACAAGATTCAATGGAGGCTGAGTCCTCTTCTATATATAAATTGGAGGAAATGTTCCAGGTAAAGGATAGGAATATTGTAGAATGCCTTATGGAGATTGCGCAATTTCAAAATACAACTGTGCACAATCAAATGAAGGCAGAAACAATTATAAATGCAAAATTTGCCACTATTGCATCATTATCAACCCACGTTGATAAAATTGTTGAAGATGCTAGAAAGGATATTGAAAAATTGAATGATAGCTTTAAAAAGGATTTGGAACAATCTGAAAAAAGAAAATGCTAGGATTGCAAAAGAGTTGGAAAAATTGCCATCCATTTTGAATATACCACCATTAAAAACAGACCGTGGTCCGGTAGCCGAATTGGAGAAGAAATTGAAAGAAATTGAAGAATTAATAACATAATATGCTTTGAATTTGACAATAGAGTGTTAGAGAATTCATAAAAAAATGCACAAACATATTCAATAATTTCCAAATTGAAGAAAACCATTGACAGGCAAGGTAAAAGGTTGCTACATAACATGTTTCAAGCGATCTCTGTAGCTTTGGAGCTTAAAAAAAGAAAGAGTGAACAAGTTATTGATAGTACAAAAGGTGGAAATGATATTCATAGTTCCTTGAAAGAGCAAAAGAAGAGCTTAAAATTTTGAGAGAAGCGTTTGCCAAAATGCCTCGCAACAATGAGTGCTGGAGGTGATGTTTTTGGTTCATCACCAAGATACGAGGCATTGAAACAAAAGAACGCTGAAAAAGAAGCAGAGATTAGAGAGATGAAGAAAATACTCTCGGAGGGTTGAAAAGCAGAGCATTTGGGATGCGACGAGGAAATTCGAAAACTGAAATCCACAATTGCAGATTTGTAGGGGAAATTACAGATGCACAATATTGACTACATGGAGGCAATTCCTATCCCCGTAAATGATAAATATTTGGGGGACAAAGAGATAGAGAAGGAAGTAGATAAATTGAAATATGAATTGGTTGAAGTTAAAAATCAATTAAAGAATAGCAAAAAATATCTTGAATTGAAGGAAAAACAAAACACAGAGAGTCATAAGAAAAATGTGGAAGTGTTGAAGAGGCTGATGAGCGAAAAAAGTACTTTGTATAACAATTTACAGACTTGTTCCCGAAAATGAAAAGAGCTTGAAAGAAAATTACAACAAGAGCCTCCTACATCTACTGAAGAATCCGAGGTTTCTGAGAAAGGCAAGAGACACTGTACAAAAATTTCTTCTTCTCACGAGGAGCAATTGCAGAAATCTCATAAACAAGCTCGACTTGTATAAAACATTGTATATATTTATTTGTTCATAATTTAATGGAAAATGCATTTTTTTGCATTGAGTTACTAAATTCTAGCTCATTTATAGTTCTCTTTATTTCACTCTTAATGTACATTAGTGACTAGTAAAAAATGAATTCCATTTTTTATACACTAAAGGCATATTATTTTTGAAGATGCCAAGTAAATGTTATTATTAAAATATCTCATTTATTTAGAGAATTTGCAACTGTCCATGAGTTTTTAATTTCCTTTCCTCATGTTGACTATGATGACTAGGTCAATTTCAATAGTAGCAATAGATACTTGTGTTCGATTAGATTTGTATGAAATAGAAAATATATTATTCTTTTATCGGGAAAAAAATAATAACTGCACATGTAACAAATGTGATCACAATAGAATGAATTTCCAATATGACAAAATATCAACAAATGCTTAGCACATCATATGATTTTTTCACCATTTCACATACAATGTTGCTTTACATTCATCATGTACTTTTTTGTTTTTTGCTTGCCTCTTACTTGGTTTACCAACAATATTTTTTGTATGATTTTCAATTTCCATCCTTTGGATGGCAACAATTGTCCCCTGGATTATTTGTTTTTCAGCACTTTGGTCTGCCCCATTTTTTGAGGATGAAACATACATTCTGTTGTGAATCATAGTTCCCATCATTGGCACATCAACAATAGTTGATCCATTCACTTCTTGTGTTTTACCAATCCTCCCTGTCTCATCTCTTGGGGATGAAGCACCAATTTCAATGCAATTTTCAGCTACCATCATGGGTATGTCAACAACGAATTTCAATTTCATTTCTTGTGTTTGAATGGTCTTCAATGCCTCTTGTCTTGAGGATGAAACACCCAATTTTTCATAATTGTTAATGTCATCAAGAACCATTGGGGTATCAGAAACAAATTACCCCTGCATTTGTTGTGATTGATCACTCTGACCTAGATCATTTCCTGAGATCAGTGATATTTGAGAAAGTTATAGTTCAAGCAGAATATGTACCTTTCACAAATAAACTAGATTGAAAAAGACATAATGATATATAATAAATTGAATGAACATAACACTCACTAGTGGAGGGAAAACCACGTTGTTGCTTTTTTGTTTTAGCACCATTTTTTTCCTTGCGCTTTCCAAAGCGACGTGATTCATGATAGGCCTCTTCACCATATTTGTTGATTGGCCTTGATCTCGGAAGATAGTTATTGAACTGTGAGGACATATCAATAATTAAACATAGACATTATGACTCATCACACTAAAAAATGAAAATTGAACGATATACCATTTAAAATTAGGACAAAATTACTGTTGGCTGTGCAATTAATGATTTCTTAGACTGTTTTACCCACGAGTCAAAGAGTTGTTTCACTTGTTGTGAAGTTACATCAGGGAAAGAAGATGCCAACTGTGCTTTAATTTCCTCATTCAATTGAGTTCTTGACTTCTCATATTCAACACGAAGTTGACTTCTAATATTTGATGGCAAGAATCTTCTTTGTCTAAAATTTTGGAAAGTACCTTCTGATCTCATAACAAGCTTGAAAAATTGTGCTCTAATCTCATTTACAAGACAAATCCTATCATGTTCAAATGTGCTTCTACACTCCTTAGGAACTCCTTTCCCTCCTCCTTGGTTGCTATTCAAATTTTTTATTTCTCTATGATTACGCTCCATTACTTCGTTCCTTAACCATCCCAAAGTATATGGATGAATATTTCAAGTCATCTCAAGAGCATGGGTCCCTTGGACATGCTTATAAGGAACCATATCATCTCCTAAACAACAAGAACACAACCAAATCCACTCACTAGAAAGGATGTCAATCCTGCAATGTCAATGGTTCAAAATGTTATCACTGTTGATGTATATGTAACTTCGGAATGTATTTCATCTGTGTATTATATATATATTTATTGTACCCTTATAAGAGATGTGTCATTCCTCTATAAGGAAGTGTCGTCATGTGGATTGACAAGTGTCACAAGTGTGTGTACTTGCCGATGGGTTATTAGACCACCATGTGGGGTCGACCCTGAATTGTATATATTATAATGTGGATGTACCTAGCTAGACAAGTCGGCCCCATAAGGTCACTGGGCAAAAAGGTTAGTATAAATAGAGATCGGAGATCTCTATTTTATTCACTCGGAAAAGTATCTCACTCTCACTCAAAAAGTGGCGCACTAGTGAGGAGGAGGATCATCTGCTACTAGGAGACTATCTCAGTGTTATTTGGTTGTAATTTGGTTGAACCATTGCTCTCTCTATCTCTGAGGAAGTTGTGGGGTTTTTCACCTTAGGGTTTTCCCCACGGAAACTCCGTGTCTCTTGTCTCTCATGCTTTTGATTCTTGTGATGCTTGTCATGCATTGATATACTGTATATGTTATTCTCTCAGTAAAGATCCTAGAGTATTGTGAATTAATGCTCAAAATTTAACAATCACGAGTGAAGCAATACCACCATTCTGAAAAAGATAGTATGATGAAACTATCATAAATTGACATACCTTTTCTCATATGCATATGAATCGTCCCCTCTACACCCTTCCAGTTGCAACATGTGGAATTGTTTATAGCACTTCCACATCCTCACCAATTTTTTATACTTCTTTTCATCTGGTAGGCCTTCAATAACCTAGAAATAAGACATGTCAATGCAAATGATTAAATAGTAAAACAATAAGTTTTATGTTCAAACTGAATAACACTGAGAGCCATTCATCATTACTCAAAACATAATAACATCATCATTTATTATTAGTCATGACCCACATAAAACGTATTTGATATGTCAACATAATCATTAAACTACCTTTAAAAATCCCTCATGTCGAATGAGGATCTTGTCTGATGTTGATCCATCTAATTTCCCGTAGTTAAGATCACTGTACTCTTGGATTTTATTATGGTATGGTTCTCCATGCTTACATGCAACCCCTATCTTCTCCATCTCCTCCCAAATTTGCACAAATTTGGTTTTCTCAAGGCCTCTAGTTGGATGAACCTTGTCATAATCTTGTGCGATTCTTTGAATTTCATGAAACATATTCAAAACAGTTCTAATTCCATCATGGCGAAAACAATATAAAATCTTAAGGCATTGAGCAAGGAGTCAACTGTAATTGGCAGCACATGTTCCATTAGGTATGAGATAATTAAAAACAAAGAAGCTCAATTTATATTTAGGAATTAATTATTAAAGTGTATACCTTTTCATAATTTCTTCTATCCATGGTATAGTTCTTCATAACATTCATTTGTCTACCAGATAAGGTTGATTGGATGTCTATAATACGATCATCTAACGTTTCTTCCCATCCTTTGCTTGGTTCCAAAGTAGGATTCAACTCCTAATGTTTTATAACATAGTAAGATTAAGAAAGAAATGGAAAGATATATAATATAAAAATAAACCTGAAACTTGTAATAAATGTGCATAGATTACTAGGAGTAAGTTTGGTGACATTGCATAAAATTTGGAAACACTATAGATAGTATCTCCTTCTCCAATTTTGATTTCATCTGTAACCATGTGTATATATATTTTTATGGCATGTACACCAAGGGCATACATTATTACCCATTGGAGAAACACTATTATTTAATACTAAATTGCATATGGCCACTAGATCATGACATTATAACAAATTCATCTTCACTACCCTTCCATCCCCCATCTAGATCCCATCTTGTGAAATATTGTTTAACTGTTTCATTAATTTATCCTCACTTTCAGGATTATTAGCGTGTGCTAAAACTTGTTTATATTCTTCTTTTCCATCCCATTTTCCAAGGGCTAAAAAAGACATCAACCCACTATCTTCTAATAACTCAAATAATATCTCACATACTTGCCCACCTCAATCATAATGTACACGAGAATCAATACCAAGTTTGAAAGAGACTTCCTTGACTGTATTTCCATACCTCTTTTCATATGATTCAACCATAAAGGAAGCATATGAATTTACTTGCTTGACTCTAACTCCATATTTGAAACCATCATTTCTCTCCCAACCCATATCAATATCCTCAGCTTCTTTGCTCCACTTTTTCATTTCCTTACAAACCGATGATGGATTAACCCCCTTTAGTACACCACGAGAGTCATTCTGCTTCAAACATTGCAAAGCCTCATGAGTCATGCTTGATTCAATAAATACAGAAGCCATGTTCCTAGGCATAAAATCGTTACGAATCTCTTTAACAACAATAAATCAAATTTTATCAAGCATTCCATCTAGGTGTTCAAGAACATCCTCGATTTTAGAGTCTGCATTATAGTTTTTTCTCATGACGAACCCAATTCTAGCAACAATGTCATTTTCATCTACCTCTTGAAGTGGTTTACCAGAAAACCATCCTCCAATTTCCTTAAAAATTTTCTTCCCCTCGTTTAGTCTGTGGTTATACCATCTTGACCGCTTCTTAAGATGCAACAAGGATGTCCTTAAACAAATTAGTACTGGCCTTCTAGTAGCATGTGTATCTTGATTTGCTGAACACCCTTCAAGCATTTCTGCTTAAGCTTCTAGAATTGCAGAATTTTTATTTTCTGTAGTCGTATGTTCAGATGGCTGCCCATTGGGTTCTACACTTCCATTCCTTGCAACTATAATTGGAGTCAAATGCTTCGTAGTTTGTTGAGCAACATGAACTTCAACACTCAGATCAGTTTGATTTGTAATAGAAACAACACCAATCTCTGACCTATGAGGGAAAACTGGGGACTCATTCTGTAAAACGGAGTTCATTCTGTGGTACATATTTGTATTATGTTCATTTCCATTCTCTTTAGTTGTAATTGGAGACAAACGTTGTCCTTGTTTTTAAGAAACACAACCTTCGATACTTCGATTATATTTATTTGTAATGGCCGCGGGAATCAAATCTGTTCTTTGAGGGAAATTTGGGACCACAGTATGTGAAACATAGTTAATTCTATGGTAAATACTTCTATCTTGTACATTTCCATTCCCTGCAACTATAATTTAAGTCAAAGGCTTTGTAGTTTGTTGAGAAACATGAACTTCACCACTTTGATCAGTTTGATTTGTAATTGCAACAACACCAATCGTTGACCTATGAGGGAAAACTGGGGACTCATTCTGTAAAACAGATTTCATTCTGTGGTACATATTTGTATTCTGTACATTTCCATTCTCTTTATTTTTAATTGGAGACAAATGTTTCCCTTGTTGTTGAGAAACACAACCTCCAATACTTCGATTATATTGATTTTTAATGGCCGCAGTGATACAATTTGTTCTTTGAGGGAAATTTGGGACCACAATATGTGAAATAGAGTTAATTCTATGGTAAATACTTCTATCTTGTACATTTCCATTCCCTGAAACTATAATTGGAGTCAAAGGATCTGTAGTTCATTGAGCAACACAAACTTCACCACTTTGATCAAATTGATTTGTAATGGCGGCAACACCAATAGCTGATATATGAGGGAAAACTAGGGCCCCATTCTGCAAAACAAAGTCCATTCTATGATGCATATTTTTATTTTGCACATTGTCATTCCCTTCACTTGTAATTGGAGACAAATATTTCCCTTGTTGTTGAGAAATGCATCCTTCTATACTTTGATCAACTTGATTTGTAATGGCAACATGAATAAAATTTGTTCTTTGAGGGAATTTTGGGACTACATTATGTGAAACATAATTAATTCTATGGTAAAGACCTCTATCATTTAGATTTCCATTCCCTACAACTATAATTGGTGACAAATGTTGCCTTTGTTGTTGAGCAACACATCCTTCCATAATTCGATTAGATTTACTTGTAGTGGAAGAAGCATTTATGGCTTATCTTTGAGTGAAACATGGAATTTTTTTTGTGAGATAGAGTTAATTCTATTGTAAATATTTCCATTTTGTACATTAACATTCCCTTCAACTATAATTGGAGAAATTTTTTGCCTTTGTTGTCTAGCAACATTGTTGTTTATCGAAGATTGCTTACATAGAGGACAATGAGTTTGAACAATGGTTGCATGATTGCTTGATGTTTCAGGGAATATTATGGTCCCATTCTGTGGTATTGGGTTCTGATCTCTAAATCCTCCACATTGTCCATGAGCAGCACGCTTAGTGGTGTTTTTGGGTCTAGATGAGTGAATTGAAGGACAATGTCATGTGGTGGCAAAGTTGGAATATTATAAATATCTACATCCTTACGTCGACCTTTTTTTCGAGGAATATTTTGTTCAGATCGCTCATTTGAATGATCCATTGATGAGTTTCTCTACAAATTCCACAAAAGCAAGCAACATTTGCATTAGAAGTTAGATTGAATTTCTTTAATAAAAAAAGTGAAATTGATCATAAATGTGCCTATAAAAAACATAGTAAATCCATTCCTGAAGGGATTTGACATAAGCCTATCAAGTAAACTACCATTAATTGTCCTCATACATGCGCACCAATGGAAAATTATGCATGCTTAAGGAAATCTACAGGGAAAACTTTCAAGGAACAAATTGAAAATATTATAATTTAGCAAGGTGATGAATAAACTCATTACACTTTCCACTTTTAATCACTTATATTGACCAATAAATTTGGGTTTGGCGTGTGGGTAAAGTTGGGTCCAAAAATGAAAAATTGCCATCTTGGCAGATTGATTTCTAGCAAATGAAACATCAATTTAGGAATCTGAAAGAGGTTCTTGTCAGAAATGGAACTATATTCAGGGATGTGGTTTTAATTTTTATTATTGAAAAATGTACATACTGTAGCATGCATTTTACTAATCCCATTTTAGAAAATTTACACTTTGTTTTTTACACAACACTGTAAATATATTTTAATTTTGCTTTCTCTTTTTTACACAATGTGCACAGTTTGTGAAGCCGAACAAAAATATATAGATGTAAAAGAAGGTGTAAAATATTAATCCACACCATTTCCAATTTAAATCACTGAAAAAGACCCAATAAGGAGGGTTAGGCGTGCATTTTACCCAAGTGGGTAAAAATTCGCCCAAAAGTGAAAAATTGCCATCTTGGCAGATTGATTTCTAGCAAATGAAAAATCAATTTAGGAATATGAAAGAGGTTCTGGTGAGGAATGGAACTATCTTTAGGGATGTGGTTTTAATTTTGATTATTGACCAATGTACATATTGTGGTGCACATTTTACTAAGCCCATTTTAGAAAATTTACACTTTGTTTTTTACACAACACTGTAAATATATTTTAATTTTTCTTTCTCTTTTTTACACAATGTGCAAAGTTTCTGAAGCCCAACAAAAATATATAGATGTACAAGAAGGTGTAAAATATTAATCCACACCATTTCCAGTTTAAATCATTTAAAAAGACCCAATAAGGAGGGTTAGGCATGCATTTTATCCAAGTGGGTAAAAATGGGTCGAAAAATGAAAATTGATTGATATCTAGCAAATGAAACATCAATTACGAATCTGAAAGAGATTCTGGTGAGGAATGGAACTATATTCATGGATGCGGTTTTAATTTTTATTATTGACCAATGTACATACTGTGGCGTGCATTTTACTAAGCCCATTTTAACAAATTTACACTTTGTTTTTTACACAACACTTTGTAAATCTATTTTAATTTTGATTTCTTTTGTTTACACAATGTGCAAAGGTTGTTGGGCGTGCATTTTATCCAAGTGAGTAAAGATCGGTCCAAAAATGAAAAAATGTCATCCTAGTAGATTGATTTCGAGCAAATGAAACATCAATTTAGGAATCTGAAAGATGTTCTTGTGAAAAATGCAACTCTCTTCAGGACTCTGATTTTACTTTTCATTATTGACCAATTCACATGCTGTAGCATGCATTTTACTATTCTCATTTTGGCAAATTTACACTTTGTTTTTTACACAACATTGTGTAAATCTATTCCAATTATGATTTCTCATTTTTACACAATGTGCAAAGATTGTGAAGCCCAACAAAAATTTAGATAGATGTAAAAGAAGGTGGATAGTAATCCACACGACTTGCAATTAAAATCACTCAAAAAGACCCGATAAGGAAGGTTGGGCGTGCATTTTATCCAAGTGGGTAAAGATGAATCCAACAATGAACAAATGTCATCTTGACAAATCGATTTCGAGCAAATGAAACATCAATTTAGAAATATGAAAGAGGTTCTTGTGAAAAAGGGAACTATCTTTAGATTTGTGGTTTTACTTTTGAATATTGACCAATGTACATATTGTGGCTTGCATTTTACTAAGCCCATTTTACCAAATTTACACTTTGTTTTTAACACAACACTATGTAAATCTATTTTAATTTCGATTTATCTTTTTTACACAATGTGAAAAGGTTGTGAAGCCCAATAAAACTATATATATCTGCACAAGATGGTGGAAAATAGTTATCCACACCATTTCCAATTTAAATCACTGAAAAATACCCAATAAGGAGGGTTAGGCGTGCATTTTATCCAAGTGGGTAAATATGGGTGCAAAAATGAAAAATTTCCATCTTAGCAGATTGATTTCTAGCAAATTGAACATCAATTTAGGAATATGAAAGAGGCTTTTGTGGGCAATGTTGTTAGAATATTTCAATAATCCATCCTTGTCCTACCTAGCATTATTTATTTTTCGTAGTTGTTGCTGATGTCATTTCCCCCCTAGTTGTGTGGAGATGTCATCCAAGATCCATCTACCACCTTCTGACTAAGTTCTGAGCCATGCATGCATCATTTTAGGACCACTTCAGTTAGTTCCCTATTTTATAGGAACCTACTGAGTGTTCTAGTTCATTCCACCTGAGTTATCTGACTCTTGTGGGGGCTTAGAGCTCCGGATGCCACTGATTGTGGCCTCATGCACCCTTTTCTGACTGGCATGCATGAAAGAATCACTATTGCGCCCTCCTTAGTTAGTTAATTGATTGTGACTTCAGTTAGCTAAGTTTAGGTTCAGTTCAACTGACTTTGAGTCTTCTGGAGCACTCTAGTGGTGATAATCCCTATGCTAGACCAACTGAGGTTCTAATTCTCCTGCATGATTCGAATCCTCTCCATTGCAACATCATTGTTTATTATACTGATTATTGGAACATGTGACATTATTCTGCTCCTATCTGAATTCTGCTGCACTATTATTCTTCTGCTCTTTTTTACTGCAGTTTTCACTCTTCTTCAAATTTTGTCCTCATTCTTTCTTTGTGAGGTATCCTCAGCTCTTTAGATATGTTGTGACTTATAATTTCACATGGTCTCAGATCCATAGAGCGAATAGTTTGAGCAGTTGCTTTCGGTAGTGCACCAGAAGCCTCTGGATTTCCACAGCAAATCCTGGTGCCATTGCATTGAATTCATTGGAGAAATCCAATGAGGTCTAGCCAGGTGTGAAGGATCCGGATAAAAGTGCCTACTGTCCTAAAGCAATGCTCAGTAGTATTATACCTCCTTATTGAGATTTTTTTGCAGGTTATTCAAAATTTTTGAGTGCAACAACAGTTGCAACAGTTACAACAGTTTTCTGCAGTTGCAATTTTTTTTTTTTTTTGTAGTAGCAATAGTTTCACCTTGTATTCACTCCAACAATTGTAATGGAAAATTCGAACTCTCATCTCTCTCCCAGGATCTTGACACCTTTCAGTTATCTTGATTGGAGGGTTGATATGTAGATGGTATTGTGAAACACATCATTGTACAGGGTGACAATGGGGAAGGATCCCGAACCAACATCAACTGTGGAGAAAACCAAGTATTTGAATAGATTGGATGAAGCATTTGGTTTCATGTGTATTCATATTTCCAGAGATATACTCTTCCAAATCAAAGGATTGAAGACTCCAAGAGAGTTATGGTTGAAGTTAGAGACCCTCTTCGGCAAAGAAGATGAGCTAAGAGGGCATATTCTGGAAAATGATTTGATTGCTCTACAACCGAGTAGTTTTGAGACTATTCAATAGTTATTTTCAAAATTCAAATCTTTGGTTATGCAATGCAAGCAGTGAGGAATTGAGAAGAAGGATGAGCAGCTGGTGCTATCCATTTTGAGCAATCTAGGTCCTGAGTTCTATATCTTTGTCTCTTCCTTCCATTCTGGGTGAATGTCAATCCCTGGTTGGAATATTCCCTCCATAGATATTTTCATTGAATCTCTCATCCAAGAACAATATAAGCTGATCCAGATGGGGGCTTTGAAGGCCTCCAAATATCAAGATATTCTGGATGGAGAACCAAAAAGTGCGAATGGGAAGCACAAAGTGTGAAGAACCTACAACAATTAATTAATGAGAATACACGAGATAGCAGAAATCACATAACTCAGAATCACTTTTATTGATCGCAGGCCACTTCGAGGGCGCAACCTCCTTTGAGCAAGCTCAATACAAAATAACTTCACGGTGCCTTCATTGGTCTCAACACAAACTTATATACTAAGTCTAGGCGCAAATACCATGGGTCAATACCATGTGTCAATACAAACCATGGGCCAATACAAAATATGGATCAACAATTACTACGGGATGACTTACAAAGCATATGTGTCCAACAATAATAAGACAAACTATGGATCAACAAATACTACGGGCTGACTTACAAAGCATATGCGTCCAACAACAATATACTAACAAAGTAAATAGAAGGGTTGACACGGGTTCCTAACATCCCCTCTCCCTTAGAAAAATCTGTCCTCAAAGCTTAAGATGTGGAAATTGATGCAGAATTTGAAGAGTGGTTCCCCTGTAGCATCCGCGGGTTGCATTTCGGGCCACTGGCGCCTTGTGAGTTTCAGGTAGGGTTGCTTGGAAGGCTGTAGACGAAGAAGAACCATATCAACTGTGTGAAAAGTGTGCTTAGAACGGTGCTGATCGTCTTGTTGTTTCAGTCGAATTCTTGCCATGTGAAGATTGTCTTGCCGAATGAGAATAATTTGATCGCGCTTTCAAAGAACCGAGTCAATTGCTTGAACTGGGGAGCTACTGAGGGTGTATGGAAGAAGAATTGGCGGTGCCTGTCCATAGACTGCTTCATATGGTGTCCTTTTAGATGTGGTATTGTACCACTAGAGTGCTTCTAGGAAATCCATAGAAATAGTTGTCCAAATCTGTGTAGGGATGGGAAAGGGCCCGCGCAGTCCCGAAAGGAGTGTCGTGCCACCCTTGTTGACCTGGAAAGTATCATAGTCAGCCACCATCTATTGAATTGCCATTTTTAGTCCCTGCCAAAAGAAGTTACATTGTTCCCGGTCATACATTTTGAGGAATGCAGAGTGCCCTGCTGATGAAGAAACATGGAGTTCATATAATAGATAGCCCCGTTGAACAGATTGCAACCAATTTGGAACAAGCAGAGAAATAGATGTAAGAGAAACTAGGTCATCAAATGTGCGAGAAGGAGCATCTGCCACCATATTGTCCTTACCCTTCTTGTAAGTGATTGCATAGGCATAACCCATGAGTTGGATAACCCATTTCAGGGGTGCTGGGGAGGAGACCCATTGTTCCAGGAAATTTTCCAGACTCTGAAGATCAGTCTTGATGTAGAAATAATTCCCTAATAGGTATGGCTGCCACTTCTGTACTACATGCAAAATAGCCATCATTTCTTGCTGAGGTGTAGATGCGGCTAAATTCTTACCGAAAAGGTCTCTTGAAGGCGACAAGCCCACTGGTTCAACAAGGACACCTGCATATCTATCGAAGGAAGTAGGGGAGACCATTGATGGGTGCATTTGAATGGAATGGAGTTGAGCGATGACACCATGTGAATTCTTCTTAAGGATCTTTTCCAGGCGATGTGAACTAATGATGCAGATAGACCCTTGTTGTAAACCCTTAAATTTGTGTTGTTTCCCATTGACTGAAAACTGCATTCCAAAGTTCAGCAAAATCCCATAATATGGGGCCAAGTGTGCATAACCATTGAACGCCCAAAACCACATCACATCTGCCTAGGGATAAGGCAAACATGTCAGAGCGCAGGTTATAATATTCCAGAGAGATACACACATTGTGACACTTCCCCTTGCAAGGTAAGGTGCCCCCATTGGCAACCATGACTTCAAATTTGGAGCAAGGATGGACAAAACAATCAGCATGTTTGGTGATCCGAGGGTCAATGAAGTTATGAGTGCTACCAGAATCAATGAGTAGTGCAAGAGGAAGCTTCTTGAAGTAACCCCTGACCCGCATTGTTTGGGGGGTGGTGACGCTGGATAAAGCATGGAGAGATATCTCTGGTTGTTCATCCTGATATGGGGGGTCAATAGGCGGCTCTGGAATGTCGACCTGATTATCCATTGTACCTGGGGTTTCTTCACCAATTGTAGAGGCAGGCGGAGAATTCATATCCAAGAGATAGAGCTTTTGTTGAACACATCTATGTCCCCGAGTGAATTTCTCATCACAATTATAACAAAGCCCTTTTTCTCTGCGTGCCTGCATCTCTGTTTCAGACAAATGCTTGATAGGATTTGGTCGAGGATCTGGTGGGATGGGAGGTTATTGAGAACCCATATTTCGAAAGGGAAAAAAAGTGGGTTTGGAGCGCTGTTGGGTTGCAATCTTGTCTTCTTCCAACTTAGCCAACCCTAGGAATTCCATCATTGTGTTGGGACAGAACATTTTAACCTCTGACTGGATTTCATCCGTAAGACCACTGATAAAACAACTCCTGTAGAATTCATCAGACAATCCTTCTGTGTGATTGGATAGTTTCTCAAATTCTGTTTGATACTCTCTCACAGTGCGACTTTGACGAAGTTTAGTGAGTGCTCCGGTGAAGTCATCAAAAGCACTAGGACCAAATCGTTGCAAAAGGAGTTGGAAAAATCTGTCCATTTTGGCTCGTCATGAGCCTTGATGTACCATCGATACCATTGAAGGGCTTCCTGTTCCAAATGAAAGGATGCAAGTGGAACTTTTTGGACATCAAAAGTATTATGCAGACTGAAATACTGTTCTGCACAATAGATCCATCCAGTCGGATTAGTACCATTGAAACAAGGAAATTCAAGCTTCGGACCACGAAAATTGCTGGAAGAAGAGAACCCATTGGCTGCAGAAGATTCTTTCTATTGGTTATTGTTCATGGTTGAATGCTGAAGATGGAGGTTGAGAAATTTTTCATCCAGATCTTGGAGTTTGGTTTGGATGGTTGCAAGTGCTTCCTCCATGGTTTTTGCTCCTGTGCGGGTGACAACCATAACCAGGAGTTTTTTTTTTTTTTTGGGGGGGGGAATGGATAGAAAAACACAAACAAAAGCTTATTTAGTAAAGGGAAATTTAGATTTGGGAAAAAATCAGAGGAGTAATTGGAGTTTGACTAGGTTTTGGACACTTTCTGATGGACAAGAAAGCAAAAAATGGGGAGTTTAGAAGCGGGGTGAAAGAATGAGAAAATTTGGCAGAGAGGGACAAAGAAGCAGAATTAGGAAAGGAACTCTGTGGTTAAATTTGAAGGTGATTGGGTGAAATCCGAAGAAGTTATGGCAAACCCTAAAAATAGACAAATGTGAGATTTCGGGCTTTGGGAAGTGGAATTTGGGATAGGGTCCTCAGAAAAGAAATATGCAGAATGGGATTACAGGGGTGTCAGGGAAGTTTCAAGGGAAACAGAATGAAAACAAGGGAGATATGGCCAAAAACATATTTTTATTTTATTTTATTTATTTTTATTTTTAGGAATGGATCTGCAATGGCACAGGAGGGATCTGAAATAGATAGATCTGCAATGGCGCAGAAGTGATCGAAAATAGAGGGATGTGAAACGACGTCGAATGGATCGAAAACAACTAGATCTGAAATAGATCTGAAACGGCTGGATTTGGAATGAATTTTAGAATGGATCTGAAATGATGCGGAAGTGATCGACAATAGTTCAGTTGAAAATAGATATGGACCCTAGGTATGTTCGGCTTCCTATCGGTTCAGGGGATTCACTCGGCCACCAATGTTGTCTGACAACTTGCGTCTTGGGGCAGTACCCCTCACTCCACGGCTTAGGTAAAACTGATAATCGCTTGGCCACAAACGACAGCTCTTGGTTTACCTCACGGGTGGGAACTAGTCAATCAGGTAGGGGTCGTTTTCCTTTTCGCTGGCAGGTCCTCTCAATGGGCCAGCTACTTTGGGGTTCCTATGGTACTCCTCACAATGAGTTTTAGGGCTTATGCCCAAGTACTTCCCATACTTAAGCGGATAGAGATTATTCCCAGATCCGAAGCTGCAACAGATGCACAAAAACAATTTGGCAGAAATTTCACCCAGCGAGCCCAAGAAAGTGCTCTGATACCAGATGTGAAGAACCTGCAACAATTAATTAATGAGAATACACGATATAGCAGAAATCACAAAACTCAGAATCACTTTTATTGATCGCAGGCGACTTCGAGGGGGCAACCTCCTTTGAGAAAGATCAATACAAAATAACTTCACAGTGCCTTCATTGGTCTAAACACAAACTTAAATACTAAGTCTAGGCGCCAATACCATGGGTCAATACCATGTGTCAATACAAACCATGGGCCAATACAAAATATGGATCAACAATTACTACGGGACAACTTACAAAGCATATGCGTCCAACAATAATAAGACAAACTATGGATCAACCAATACTACGGGACGACTTACAAAGCATATGCGTCCAACAACAATATACTAACAAACTAAATATAAGGGTTGACATGGGTTCCTAACACAAAGGAAAGGATAAGAGGCAATATGAACCCAAGCAGAATGCCAGTCAAGTCCATCCGAAGGAGCCTCCAACTCTAAGAAGGAAAAACATAAGGGATTTGAGAAATCCAAGTGTTCCTATTGCAAGAAAGGAAACCACCCAGAGATATCTTACATGCCAAAGAAGATAGATCATATGACCAAGCTTCTTGAACAACACAACATTTCCCTCCCAAAAGGTGCAAGAGAGACTGATTCTTGAAGTGAGTATGATGGTAATGAGAGATTCCATGCACTGAAGGCTGCATTTTCAAAATCACAAGCCCTCCTCATAGATTCAGGAGCCTCCAACCACATGGTTGCCTCCGAATCATTTTCTTCTCTAGATCTCAAATATGGTCTGATTATTAACATGGGAGACAAATCTCAGATCTCCGCTGAAGGGAAGGGAACAATACATATGGAGCATGGCAAGTTCATTAAGAATGTTCTATTTGTGCCTTCTTTGTCGGCAAATTTGTTGTTTGTATATCAGATGACTCACATAGGTTCACCGAAGAAAGTGGTCTTTGGTCCTGACATAGTTGAGATTGCAGAGATCTCCACTAGGGAGATTATAGCGAAAGGGTTTGCAAACCATGCCTCCAAGGCATATGAATTCTCACATTTTTGACATACTCTCTGCCTACCCCATCAGAATCTGATGAAGATTAGAGTGATACCTCTTCTAATGAATATGAGGATCAAGATCTTGATGTTGAGAATAAATTTCAAGGAGATTCATATTAGATCCAGATCCAGCACATGCTCCCAATCCATGGCCAAGGCCAATATGGGCTCACAAAGTCCTTGTAGTTGCTGGGAACACAGTTGGGGATCCATCTGACCATAGAACCACCAGATCTCAGTATCATGCAAAACTTGCACTATGTCATGCAGATCCACTTCTCTCAGAGAGGTGTTGCATGATGGTGGGGTTTGATCCACAATATCTTGAGGAGACTTGCCATGGGGGATCTAGAACCAAGTACAAATATTGGTTGTTTGAAAAAAAGGTACTCAAAGGTTCATGATTTGGACCACAATGAGCCATTCTCTCTAGTAGAAAGAAGGGTTCCTGAAAGACTTGTTTTGGCAAATGCAAATTCTACACAGTGGGAGGAACATAAGAGGAGCAGATCCATATCTAGCACCTGCATTGCTATCCTATAGAGGAGCAGCTTGCCAATATTTTTGCAAAGGCTTTCATTTTGGAAATTTTTTTCCTTCTCTTCTTAGCATGAAGGTTCTTTGAGTTCCCTACTGCTATTCTTTTTTAGGGGGGGTATTTTTCCCATGAGGTTTTTCCCCATTTCCTTGGTTCATGGACAATTCTTTATTTTTTTATCATTTATTTGATTGTATGGGTGACCTTTGGTCTTAGTAACCAGGGCCTAGGATGAAAATTATGGATTAAGGGGGGGTGTTAGGATATTTCAATACTCCATCCTTGTCCTACCTAGCATTATTTATTTTTCCTAGTTGTTGACGATGTCATTTTACCCCTAGTGGTGTGCAAATGTCATCCAGGATCCATCTACCACCTTATGAGCCTTACATGCATCATTTTAGGACCACTTCAGTTAGTTCCCTATTTTATAGGTGTTGAGGCCTTAGATGTGCAGGGTATGCAAAGTGTTGGAATTAGGTTCCTAAGCTCTCAACAGAGGGTGAAAACCCAGACTGAAAGGCTTCAAAAGGCCCTACGCAAGGATAGTTCTATCCCCAGCCTGTTTGGTGTAGTAATCTCCCATGGATATTCGGCCTCCGATGGCACTCTAAGAGTTGATAGGTTTTGATCCAAAGGATCAGTTTTCAAATGAAGAAAACCTAAGTGTAAAGTCTGCAAACACTAATATACTTAAAGGAATCTAAACTAAGTTAGATCTATTCTAAGGAAGTGTTTTGAAATAGATGCAGATCAACATGATATATAAATAAACAGATCAATTATCAATTACACAGAAATGTATAAAAGGTTCAGTGATTTGTTCAGCTCAAGTTGTAATTAATTAATGAAAATCAACTAATGGCAAATTGAGTTTGTTAAACATTCAAGACTTGATCTGTAACTTGATATGTTAATTGAAAAATTAAAACCATTTATAACTTACTGAAAGAATCATTTGCAGAAATCGATAAAAGATTTTAATAGGAGAAACTCTTTAAAACCCTTATGAACACATGAATCATGAGTAATGATAAACAAGAACTGTAGATTGATATGTTTAATAAATTGCAAAGATTAAAACAGTGTCAAATAAACAACTTGGAGAAATCTCATTCATCAAATAAACTTGACAAATTTGAAAAAAGTGGATCTGAAAAGTAACTTTACTATATTCAATAACCAGTTTGTAAGAAACTACAAGCTTGCATCAAAACAGAGCATTCCCAGCTTCTCCTGCTGATTTTTGTCTCCAAGTTCCATCCTCCCTCGTCTATGAGAAATCATTTCTTTAAATAAGAGTTTACAAAATAATAATACAAACAGTAAATTCCCACAAACCGGGATTACAAAATCAAAACTAAACTAATGGTCTAAAAACTCTTGCCATTTGTTCCAATTCTCTAACAACTCATATATAATCGGATAATTGACTGACTCAAGCCCCAGCTGGGCATTGCATTCAAATGTTTCCATATCATTCTTTTCCATCTTATGCCAAATTCAGATAAAGACTTGGATCTTATGTTCCAAGGAAACTGGTTTCCTGATAAACTGCTCCACATCATCAATTTTGATTTCTTCTAGAAGCTGAATTTACTGCTGGGTTTCTTCACACTTGCGCTCAATTTCCTCGATCTTCAAGTTTAGTGGACAAGCATCTTCAATGAGCTCCATGGAGGGCAACTGAAGAAACAACATGACATTATCTGCTGTATACCATCTCCTGCTACAGATGGCTTGTGCTCTCTTGAGAATATCTTCAACATATTCATTGAGTTCAAGCCAAGTGTTCAATGCACCTCTGATTTTATTAAATTGAAAGCTGTTAAGCACATGGAAACCTTGTGGAATATCTTTGATATCTCTCTTCCACTCACTAACACTTTCATTTGCTTTAGAATCTTCCAGTCTTCTGGCTTGCTGCTACTCAAGAGCACTGTACATCTTACCAAAAATAATATGAGTCTCCCAGATCTCATCCAGGGTACAAAACAACTTCTCTAGGTACTCCCGATATTCTTTATTGATTTGAAGGGCCAATTCCTTGAATTCTTGAGATGACATCTTAAAGAAAGTAGATGAGGCTACACTTGCAGTTGCATCTTCACATTGCTTCTGCAGTAAGGCTATCTTATGAGAATTAGCAGAATTCTCAGCTTGTACATTTCGAAGCTCGACCTGCAAAGAGCTGTTGCCTCGCTCCACATCTCCTAACCTATCTTCCCATATTCTTCTAAGATCATTAACATAAATATCATGATATTCCTTGGTATTCACCAGTTCCTCTGTGAGCCTTTCCAATTCTTCTTTCTTCTAATCAATTTCCCTATTAAGTGTCTGGACTGAATCAAGATTTGCACCAACAAATGCTCCTAAGGCTGTAGCTTTTTCAGTTTCTCCTGTATGGGGGTCATTTTCCTGCTGAGTCCACACTATTTGGTTAGGGATAGATACTTCCAGTTCACCCTGACCTCTGCCCCTTTTCTTACCTCTCTTTACCACTGCCTTATTTTCCTTGTTGTAAAAATAATGTCCAAGAGGGACTACCTCATCGTCTTCATATTCAGTTATTATCTTAGAAGTAATTGAGATAACATTTTCTATAGAAACCAATGAAGGAGTTTGAGTAGTCATTGGATTAGGCATGGGCATGGTGACTTGAAGGATATCCATAGGGGTAGAGATAGTCTGAGGAACTGATGAATCAGGAGTTGGAGAAGGGACTGAAGTGAAGGCTTCTGAAAGAGGAACTTGATCATCATTGGCAGATGTTGATAATGGAGAAGGGTTTGAGGGTGACTCACTCTCAGTAGATAATAATTAAGTAGAGATGGGTAATTGCAGGGGGACAGTTGAAGACTGTACTTTTGCAAAAATAGATGGAGGAATGGTAAAAGAAACTGAGTTTCCAGGAAAAGAGGTGGCTCTAGAAGTCAGAGTATGAAACAATTGGGAAATGGAGAATGGTGGCAACACCCCTGATGGCAGAGCCAACAAATCTTGAATAGGTGGTATCAACAGTGACGGAACTATGATGTCAGGGACAGTAGTGGTGAGTTCCAAAACATGCTGATTAGGATCACAATGACTCATTTCAATAGTATCCCAATAGGTCTGTGACTGCCTATGAGTTGTCTATCACTTCTCCAGTGATTTATTCAATAACCTTATCAGTTACCTTCTCAGTAACTTCTTCAGTTATCTTAACTGTAGGAAGTGGCTCATCTTCAACATCACTATCAATGAGATCAACAGTAGGGATCTTTGATGTGGAAACTTGAACTTTCTGCCTCTTGGCTGGGTTAAACTCAACTATTGCCAAATCATCTACTACCTGCAAAACTGCAGGAGTCACTTGAACATCCATATGGAGCTTAGATTGTTCAGCTGTCAGAGTGCCCATGACTGAGGTCAATTTTTCTAATTGCTTCTGTGAATCCCGGGAGGTTTGCAATAAAGCTTTAACCTGCTTAGTTGTTTTCATCTAAGGAGGATTGTCCATGGGAGCTTTTCCTTTATCCCCATTTGTATAGGTAAGAATGAGAGGAGCATTAGCTTGCTGAGTTTGCTTCTGTTCTCTATCCCTTCTAACCTACTCAATCAGATTGAACTCCAATGTTCTTTTCCCATAGACTAGATATTTTATATCTTTCTGATATGTCATAATCTGCTTTTGTTCATCTACACTCTTGGCCTTTTCCAATACTTCAGAAAAAGTATTCACTCCTTGATTGATGGAGTCATCTGGGAGTGATTCATGGACATAGTCCATTTTCATGTGATACTGCTTGAAGTGTGCATCCAAGAACTTCTTTGGATTGTGCTTTCTTTTGGGTGCTCTCCCCAACTTCAAAGGAGCCAGCTGATCACCAAGTACAGAAGCCCAAGTTGAGGTAGGAATGAATAATGGGCCAAGATTTAAAGAGAATTTAGGCCAGCCTCTCTTTTTGGGTCTAGTAAGCTTCTTGTAGACACCATCAGTTACAGTTTGATAAGAAACTTCTTGTATAACTAGCCTGTCAGGTACAATTCTTGGCAAAAGGTGAACAACATCACTTCCCCAGAATCTGATGTATGAGAAGGACTCATAAACATACCAATCTCCAATGGTGTTGATGAAAGTTCTTGCATCAGCTGAAAAAGCAGGAGCTTCCTATTGAAATATTTTGAAATAGATAGTGCCCATGAAATGGTCACATATGTCATAGAGTAGGGGTACATAATTGCTTTCCCATAATGCAGAATGGTATATATGAACTGGTGGGGCTTCAGTGGTCCAATTCCATCCCAAGTTGGGATATTGAAACTCATAGCAGAAGACATCAAGGATGTAGGCTAACAAGTAAAAATGTGGCTTTCTTGTTGCAGGTGATTTCTGATAGTCTTGAATTGCAGTCTTAATTTCTGAAGACAGAATGGACGCCCATGGAAAAGATTGTCCTGTTGTCAACACATGGTGAGCTATGGGAGCCCACTCGGCTTTAAAAGATGAGCAGTTGGGAAGGCCGAAGAGCCTACAGAGCATGGATGCAAGTAAAGAGTAAGGTTCTTTGAACCAAGCAATTGGATAAAGGTTATCGGCCTTTGGCACAAAGCTATTAGGTTTAATCATCCAGGACTTCATCATTTCATCAAAATTGCATCTGGTTTTGGAAGAAGAAATGAATTCAGGACTGAGGATATGCGCAGCTGGCTTAAGAGCAAAAGCTCTAATGAAAACTTCAAGGAGAAAGGTAGTCAATTGTGACCCCACACTGTCATTAAACGACCGGTCTTTAGGGTTGGCATTTTCGACAATCCATTTAACATGATCAGTGTAAGGTAGGACAACAAGGCGAGCAACAATGGCATGGATTTGGGAAGCCCTAATTCTCTCATAGGTAAGTCGGTCTTCTTTGATGTCTGAGAGGTCATTGTTGTCAAAGATTGAATATAGTTTTTCCCAGTCCATTTGATAGGTTTCAGTGACTCTTTCACTGGTGTCTGACAAAACACCAAAATTGGGGTCTTTGGTCAGTGAGTCTTTTTTAAGTGACCTGGATCGGGTACTATGAGACATTTTGACGAGGCTTGGGAAATTCTGGAAAATAAATAAAACAAAACCAAAACCAAACCATAAACAGGAAAACCGTAAATAACAGATGCGAAAATGACTGCAAACCAACCTGATAATCAACTAGAAAACCGAGAAGGTGACTCTGGTAAGAAAATGGCAGTAAAATCCACGTAGGAGGGTAAATTTCCGACAGTAAAAATGATAATGAAAAATAGAAAAATTGTATATTTATGGGTTTTCCGGTCGGATCAAATCTGGACTGTAGATTCTGAAGAAATGAACGGTTGAGATTAGCCCCTGTGGGATGCGGGATCAAGTTTGAAACCAAACTTTATTTAAAATTCCCGAAATCCGCAATCTGAGATTCCAGGTTGCGGGTTTTACAATTTTTACAAAATGAACAAACGTGTTTCCAAAATCCCCAACCCGAAATTCTGGGTTTCGGGTTTCGGAAGCGAAAACAAATATCAAAATCAAATAAATTTTTCCGCAACCAGCAATCCGCAATTTGCGGGTTGCGGGTTTCGGGATCACACAATGCAATTTATTGGCGTAACGAATTTCTGCAACCCGAAATCCGCAATTTGCGGGTTGCGGGATCGAAAACTCATAAAATATTTACACGGTCTTCCCGCAACCCACAATTTTGGGTTGCGGGTTTTGGGTTGATGAAATACTGAAAGAAGAATAAACGATTCCCGCAATCCGCAATTGCGGGATTTCAGGATTTGCAGTAAGAAAATGATTTTTGGGCAAAATCTAAGGTTTTCTGCAAATCAAGAAAACAACCAGAAACTTAGAAATTTTCAAAGGAAATAATAATGATAACTAAGCAATCCAAACAAAGGGTGATATGCCATGGCAAACCAAAAATTTAAAACTTACCTAAATACCTTGATATTTATAAAATGGGGCTCCCATGCTCAAAATGAAGCATGGGATTTGTTGTACCTACAACAATAGGAACCTACTGAGTGTTCCAGTGTAGTCCACCTAAGTTATCTGACTCTTGTGGGGGGTTAGAGGTCCGGATGCCACTATTTGTGGCCTCATGCACCCTTTTCTGACTGACATGCATGAACAAATCACTATTGCTCCCTCCTTAGTCAGTTAACTGATTGTGACTTCAGTTAGATGAGTTTAGGTTCAGTTCAGTTGAATTTGAGTCTTCTGGAGCACTCCAATGGTGATAATCCCTATGCAAGACCAACTGAGGTTCAAATTCTCCTGCATGATTCAAATTCTCTCCATTGTAACATAATTGTTTATTATACTGATTATTGGAACATGTGACATTATTCTACTCCTATCTGAGTTCTGTTGCATTATTATTCTTCTGCTCTTTTTTACTGCAGTTTTCACTCTTCTTCAATTTTTTTGCTCATTCTTTCTTTGTGAGGTATCCTCAGCTCTTTAGATCTGTTGTGACTTAGAATTTCATAAATGCAACTATCATCAGGACTCTGGTTTTACTTTTTATTATTAGCCAATGTACATACTGTGGCTTCCATTTTACTAAGCCCATTTTAGAAAATTTATACTTTGTTTTTTACACAAGACTGTGTAAATCTATTTTAATTTTGATTTATCTTTTATACACAACGTGCAAAGTTTGTGAATCCCAACAAAAAATTAGATAGATGTACAAGAAGGTGGAAAATAGTAATCCACACCGCTTGCAATTAAAATCGTCAAACCCGATAATGAGGGTTGGGCGTGCATTTTATCCAAGTGGGTAAAGATGGGTCCAAAAATGAAAAATTGTCATCTTGGCAGATTTATTTCGAGCAAATGAAACATCAATTTAGGAATCTAAAAGAGGTCCTTGTCAACAATGTAACTATATTTAGGGCTCTGGTTTTACTTTTGAATATTGACCAATGTGGCGTGCATTTTACTAATCCCACTTTACAAAATTTACACTTGGATTTTTACACAACACTTAATTTTGCTTTGTCTTTTGGACACAATGTGCAAAGGTTGTGACTGAGCCCAACAAAAATATATAGGTCAACAAAGATACAAAGGTTGTGCATTTTTTCTTTGCCTTTTGGACACAATGTGCAAAGGTTGTGAAGCCCAACAAAAATATATATATATGCACAAGAAGGTGGAAAATAGTAATCCACACCACTTGCAATTAAAACAATGAAAAAGATCCCATAATGAGTGTTAGGTGTGCATTTGATCCAAGTGGGTGAAAATGGGTCCAAAAATGAAAACTTGTCGTCTTGGCAGATTGATTTCTAGCAAATTATACATTAATTTAGGAACCTGAAACATGTTCTTGTGAATAATGCAACTGTCATCAGGACTCTAGTTTTACTTTTGATTATTGGCCAATGTACATACTGTGGCGTGCATTTTACTAAGCCCATTTTAGCAAATTTACACTTTGTTTTTTACACAACACTGTGTAAATCTATTTTAATTTTGATTTCTCTTTTTTACACAATGTGCAAAGTTTGTGAAGCACAAAAAAAATAAAAATATAGATGTACAAGAAGGTGGAAAATAATAATCCACGCCATTTGCAATTAAAATCACTCAAAAAGACTCGATAATGAGGGTTGGGCGTGCATTTTATCCAAGTGGGAAAGATGGGTCCAAAAATGGAAAAATGTCATGTTGGTAGATTGATTTATAGCAAATGAAACATCATTTTAGGAGTCTGAAAGAGGTTCTTGTGAAAAATGAAACTATCTTTAGGTATTTGGTTTTACTTTTGAATATTGACCAATGCACATATTGTGGCGTGCATTTTACTAAGCCCATTTTAGCAAATTTACACTTTGTTTTTAACACAACAATGTGTAAATTTATTTTAATTTTGATTTCTCTTTTTAACAAAATGTGAAAAGGTTTTGAAGACCATAACAAATAGATAGATCTACAATAAGGTGGAAAATAGTTATCCACACCATTTCTAATTTAAATCACTGAAAAAGACCCAATAGTGAGGGCTGGGCGTGCATTTTATCCTAGTGGGTAAAGATGGGTCCAAAAATGAAAAAATGTCATCTTGGCAAATTGATTTCAAGCAAATGAAACATCAATTTAGGAATCTGAAAGAGGTTCTTGCAACAATGTAACTATATGCAGGGATTTGGTTTTACTTTTGAATATTGACCAATGTACATATTGTGGCGTCCATTTTACTAAGCCCACTTTACGAAATTTACACTTGGCTTTTTACACAACACTTAATTTTGCTTTGTCTTTTGGACACAATGTGCAAAGGTTGTGACTGAGCCCAACAAAAAGATATCGATCTACAATAAGGAGGACAGTATTAATCCACACCATTTCCAATTTAAACATTGAAAAAGACCCAATAATGAGGGTTGGGCGTGCATTTTTTCCAAGTGGGTAAAAATGGGTCCAAAAATAAAAAAATTAGATGGGACCTAATCCATTAATCCTCCATCAATAAGTGATGAGACGTGGATTTTAGGGCAGCATAGAGACGTCATAGAGATTAAATGTGAAGACTGAAGAGAGTAAATGCTATCACATGCAACGAGACGGATTTATAAAGGAACAATCCAGTCACACGAAGAAGTACTATACAGATTTATAAAAGAACAATCCAGTCACACGAATAGGTACTGTACAACCGATCTGTTAATACAAGTTATTGCTCGAGTGTGGTTGATTATGGAATATCTACGGTACTCCATCACGCAGGAGGAATTCATGTGGTGAATTGAAATTAAATAGAATAATTATGGTTTCCCGTATTCATATCTTTTTTTGGAATTCTATCTAGATCTAGGTTGCTCTGCTTGAGATAATGGTGGTGAAAAAATCGGTCTACTCTATCTGTTAGTCTCACGATGTAAACATGCAAAGACGGGATGAAATCCAATGCACAAGGGCTTGCATTTGTCAACAACTATCAAATTTGGAGGATGAAAACAACAACACTAACATAGACCTGAGAAGACTAGAAATGTGTATTGGAAGGGACATGGACAATTTGGAAATGATATTGCAACAAGAAGATGAGCAACGACAACAAGAGAGAGATGAGACCAACCAGAAGCTGTCGGACCTGGAACATGTAATACAATAAGAGAAATCCAAGAATGAACAACTAAATGATAAAGTGAAAACCTTAGAAGGTTTTTTGGCTATACTGCAAATGCGAGTAGAAAATTTGGAGTCAGGAGCTCCTCAATAAATTGAAGGTTTCCTCCACTCTAGTCCTCCACAGGATGCTAACTATGGAGTTATGCTGCAGAGCTACATTCAATGAAATCAGGGATATATGATCCCTTCACCAGAGGATCATTAGGACCCGTAATTTAGGTATTAGCAACACCCTTTTTGACACAAGTTGACCCAGTTTTTCCAGAAGAGAATGAAAGAAGAGCAGTTTTGCTTCAATTAGCTGGTGCAATTTAAGGAATGTGAGAGACCAGTGCGTAGGAGAAGTGAGATCCAAAGGAGAAGCTGTAGTTACTAAGAAGGGCTTAGGTTTTTGATGATTCTAAATACAGATCTGATTGAGGCCTACTCCCCGAGGACTGGCTGAGCTTAGTTAGACTACCACTATGCGTTGTCCATCATAGAGTGCCACATGTATTTATGATTTAGAAACTAGCAGTTTAGCATTAGAATAGGTCTATTTAAATATTAGCGACCAGCTCACAAAGCATGCCAAATTTTGTATAAGCAAAGATATATTTTCATCATTTTGGGAGCATCATAATAGTTTTGAGACTTATTATGTTTGACAATGATTTATAAGTAATGAAGACTTCTTTCATCCTATCTTATTGAGTAAATTATTGTTCCTGTGTTTCCATGGGTTTCCTGAGTTAGATTAGATTTATTTGCTTTCGAATGAATGAGATAGGTGAAAACATAACGTTTAGATTCATTGCAGTTTGTAGCCAATTTACAATATGTTGACAAAGTAGAGCTAAATGGATTATTTCTACATTTTGAATTCAGTTTGAATGTTTTTATTATTTCTGCAATTTATTAATTCAACATTTATTTTATGAGACATGGTATCTGATTATATGAGTTCGGTTAAACATGATATTTCCGAGTTTGTTTAAGTACTCACTCATATTTTGAGGTCACCTAAAGTTCCTAAACTTAATGTGTAAATCAACCGAAGCACCTGGCTTTGATCATTACGCGTTATACCTTATATGCTGGTGAGACTAAATATCATCAATATGGTTTTTGCTGAAGAAGGTCAAAATAATTATCTATATCACTACAAACAACAGGCTCCAAAAATTAAATATGTAATGGTTGAATATGATTATTTATTTTATGACATGGATCTCTGATATTCCATATTGAATGATGGTATGTTCTGTCTATAATCATTAGCTGTAATATTATGTATGAGTCAATGATGCTGTGTACTTCGATATGATATGTGTAATGGGTTTTCTCCTCCAGCTTGAATAGAATTTCTTGGTCTGTAACACTTGATATCATACAATATTATACACGATATTTGAGTTCCAGCAGTTATAAAAAATATATAGTCCTTCTGAAAACATGAACCTGGATCCAATTGGATTTGTAAAAAAGTAGATCCCTCTTAATTTGACATGACACATGTTAAAAGGTTCGACCGTCAATCATTAGTAAGTAATATTCAGTATGAGTCAGTGATAATAAGTACTTCGATATGTTTTCTCCTCCCGCTTGAATAGAATTTCTTGGTCTATACTATAACACTTAATATTATACAACATATATGAGTTAGAAACTTCCAGCAGTTATAAAAACTATATATATACCTTCTAAAAACATGAACCAAGATCCAATTGGCTTTGCAAAAATGTGGATCCCTCTTAATTTGACATGACAAGTGTTAAAAAGTTCGAGCATCATCAGTGATGCAAGCTAGTTGATTGATCGTCTGTTTCCAGGACAGTTCGAGCATGATGGTCAAGGTCATTTAAATGGTGCCGACACTGAAGTTTGCATCCCCTCATCTCTTTTCTGAAGCGTGTGGGATTTTGTGAAATATGGCATCACAAGATGTTGGAGAACATTTCATAATTCTTATTCGAGGGAATTTCAGCAACTTACCACCCAGGCCAACTATCATAGCACACATACATGCTTGCTGGGTGGGATTGGACTCGATTTAACGAGGAGCTTCACCTACATTTTTATTGATTCTGAAGGATATCCCTATAGGTTATACGAAACAAGGAGCAATAAATCCACTGCATGCAGACATCAATCTATTCTCTTCACACAACCAGAGGAGAGGTGCGTTAAGCTTGATCGACCAAAGGAGAGAGGATTCAACAACCATAAAAAAAGAGGATTCAAGAGAGACAGAGTAGAGGAAAACAACTTGAGGGTAAATTACAACATAAGCTCGGGTTGGTGGTGGAAGTCAGGGTCCAATATACTAGTAAGTTAGAATAAGTAGATTATACATTGTTTAGACTGTATTATTGGCCCTAGTTTTTTATCATGTTTGGATGTATTTTCTGTTAAAAAAATAAATTGAATTATAGTTGATCATTGTTGTAAACAAACCAAATGCCTCAAAATTGGACCATTGATTGCACAACATCTAAAAATGAATTGAATTTGAACCCTAAAAATTGGCGAATTTCCTACAATAAATATATCATGGCGTACCTTCTGATCACAACTTATATGGAATTTGGATCAATAGGATTCAAACTTGACTTGGGCGTTGGTACTTGGCTGGTATGTGATGAATCCAAAGGTAATAACTAATAAGCAATACAAAATATTTGGCTGGTGTGACATGCCATTATCCTACCGAATTTCACAGGCAACCCAAAAAAAAAACATAATAAACAACATTCTCCCTTTTAATTCAATCTATGAATTTTTTAAAATTACCCGCTACAAAAATGTGAGTCCAATTTTTTCAAGTTTCCTGTCAGATTATTGGATGGCTCAATTATTTTTTCTTGGCCCGAAGTTACCAGGATGCCGCTACAAAAACGTGAGTCCAATTTTTTTAAGTTACCCGCCAAATTATTGGATGGCTCAATTATTTTTTTCCTGGCCTGAAGTTACCAGGCATCCTAGTGGATGGATTTTCAATGCCACTCTTATCATAAATGCTCCATACCCATCTTAACTACTTCCGAATTAAAAATAATATTAACTGTTGGTTTTACTCATGGAAAAGTGGTGGTTATTTAATGCAATTTATGATTTTTCAGGTAAATAACCTACGCTAGACTCAACATTTTTAGAAATTTCCACTAGCTAACTCATGTTAAACTTGGTTGGTTTTGAAAAGCGACCGATTAAATCACAATTTTACCTACAAATGATCTAGATTTTAAATGTTTCCAACTCTATTATTTTCCATTTGTTGACTCTCCCACCTACTTTATAATAAAAAAAAATATTTCCAAAACAACCTCACCAATTCTAACCAATAAAAAAAGCATCTTTTTGACATATTTTATATTCTTTAATTCCAACCAATAAATAAAAACATCTTTTAAAACATCTTTTTAGTAGTTTTAATCAATTAAGATACATGCTAGAATTGGATAAAATATTATGATAGTAATTCAAACAAAATATTCAATATACGATAACAATAAATAATAAACAATAAATTGTAAAACATAATTACCTCATTTATTAATTAAATTCAAATAGTAATAGATCAACATATTATTATTTGTCCCCATAAAATAAAACATCGATGGTGTTCTATGTTCTTTGCTACAATGTTTTATTATTTTGAACTTCATTTTAGGTTGAATATATTTGGGTTGTATATTCTTCTTCATTTATTTTAAGTTGTTCTCTGAGTTTTAGCAGAGAGGATGGTGGTTGAAATATAGAAGTATATCGCTAAAAAGATAGAAATAAAACTATCAAATTCTTTGATAATAAGACTAATGCTAGAATTTAAAATAATATCACTAAGATCACCCACCTGGATATTATTTGTACACAGTATCCCCAAGGTTGCAAGGGAATGTGAAGGAATTATTTCCAATGTCCCATGATAGATTTCATAAGAGGAAAATACGCTTCTCCATACAAATGATGATTTCTATTGAAGACACATAAGAGGTCCTATGGTTAATGGAACAAAATAAGATTCCAATCGTGAGTGGAATTTAAACCGACTTTTAAAGACATTCCCGACAAAGTATTAAAAATATCTACTTCGATTGCTACAGTGTATAAGGGAAAAACACAAATTCAAAGGAGGATCAACTCCCGGTCCCCTAGATAGCCATATTAGTAAATGTGCAACCTTCTTTAAATACTCAAGATGTATCAAATAATGCCGGCCCCTCTCTCTATGCCATTATAGTTGAATCATTAGGAAGAGTATTTAAAAAGGAAAGAAGGTGGAAATAATTCTGAGGATAAGAATAACAATATGGGTCAAGAAAATAAACTACATTAAATTTTTCCAGGAGTGTTATTTCTCACAAGTGATAATGGAGATTAATAAATACTCACTTTATTCTTGGATGACTTGGGTGATTAATTATTTAAACATTCATTTATATATTTAAGAACTTTAATTATGTTTAGAAAACAAAATAATCTTGATTGGAATCTATATTGAACAAAATTGAGATTAAGGTGTTTTCCTAGGGAAGTAATCATTAAACATCCATGGAAGGAAACTTGGTCTAATCATTTTTTACCTTTTCTTATCTATTTGTTTTCCACTCTTGTTTTTGGGTTGTCATGCTAAAAGAGATTAAGAATATCATCAAGAATTTTCTTAAAAAAAAAAAAAAAAACTTTTGTTATTCAAGTTGAATCAAAAAGTACATCACTAGTCCTTACATTCAAATTTAAACTGATTATTCTTCTAATTGCATATCAAAATTTTCCAATATCTATCAACTTTCATAAGTTAACAAAATGTCTTAACAAAATACGTCCAAATATATACCTAAACATGCAGAATAAACAGACAAAATATCATCTCCAAGAGATTACATAAAAAAAAGGTTCACTGAACCATGATCCAATAAGGAATTCTCCCATAATTCCGCCCAAAAAAATATACCTTCATCACCAACCAAGGCTAATTTTGATAGAGAATCTGCATCCCGATTTTGTTCCCGATATATATATTTAAAATCTATGAAGGAGAAATGAGTCAACGGTTCTCTAATACGGTTGCACCAATGAATTAAGGAGACCACATGCATATTATAGTCACCAATAGCCCATTTGACGATCACCTTAGAATCCCCATACACTTTTAAAGTACCAAAGATGGAGACATCCGATAAAATTGGAACAATATAGAGAATATTAGCATGGCCCCTGCGCAAGGATGACATGCACAAATCGAGAAATAGTCCAAATTTTTTATATCATCAAGAGTTTCCTATGGAAAGGAGACAAGATAGATGGAATAGACAAATTTAATAGTGTGGGATGGAGTAATATTTAATACCCCTGAGAAGGATATGAATGAGAATCAAAGCTTATGCCAAATCATTGGGAATTTTTTTATTGGAGATTAATTAGAGGAGATCGGTCTTGTTAAAATAATTCATTATGAAGAAATACTTTCAAGGTATCGATATGAAAAGATGCTTGGTAAAAATATTTTTAAATCAAATGGATCTCCTATCTATAAATTAATTGAATAATTAATGAAGATAATTTGGAAGGTCCTCTTTAGTTCCCTAATGAACAATAATGGCATGTTCTTTGGGATGATAACATCCTAGGGAAAATCCCGTTAAGGAATTTGTTAAAGCTAGAAAATATTAAAATATGGTTCACTAGAAAAGGAATATCTATGTTAGTAGATCTCTTAGTTTGGGAGGAAAGTTTGAGGCTTGAGGGATTGATTTTTTAGACGACCTTTCCAAATCTCCCTCATGAGTTGTCCAAATCCTAGAGCTCCCTCATTTACCATCTAAATGGATCTAATCCTATCTCAAAATTATCTAAAGACTCTAGAACATGGGGCCTAATGGATGAAAAAATAATGTCAAAATATAGTATGAAATAATCCTATAGGAAGTAGATGACTTATCATAGCAACCCAAAATGTGGGAGTCAAGTTGGGAGAAATAATATCTTCCTTAAATCAATTTATTCTATTGGCCCTTTTACCACAAAAGGATCTTAAAGGGAAAACACATCAAGAAGTGCAATATCCAAGGCCCCTCAATCTATGACCTCATTTGAAGGGAGGATGACAACTGTCATTTCACCTCTTCCTCTAATTTTTTAAGACACAAACCACATGGATCAAGTCCCTTCAATGAATACAAGTCAAGACCTCTCATGCAAGAGATTGGACCCAACTATTCAAAAAATAGAAAAGTTGTTACCTTACTTCGCTCTAAGGAAAATCATTGTTATCCAAATCTTAGAATCTAGTACATAGATTACTATTTTGGAAAATTTGGTTGGTCATGGACACACTTGTTTTTAAAGGAACATCGATTAAGATAAGAAGAATTATGGAACTATTGATCACACTAATGGAAGAGACCATCTCCTCAAACCTCAAGTTGATGAAAAGAGAAGGGCATACAATCCTTGAGAAAATATATGTTTAATTCTTCTCCTTTCACAAGAGTGTGTAAAATGATATATAAATAAAATATCCAAAATGGAAATTCAAACCAAATAATGAAAACATAAATGATTGGTTTTCTAAAGAAAAAAAATGTACTTTTATTTTATGGTTGCTTCCAAAAGCAACGAGTAAAAAAAAATCCATAAAAACATCTCAAATTACACATTACTATAATTTCACTCATATAGCTTATCCATGAGAACATCTCAAATTACATACTACTATAAGCCAAATCATTTGCAACTTATCAAAATATGAGAATTCTAAAATATTTCACCCAATGGAAAGTTGTGGTGATGGGGTACACATTACTATAATTTCACTCATATAGCTTATCCATGAGAACATCTCAAATTACATACTACTATAAGCCAAATCATTTGCAACTTATCAAAATATGAGAATTCTAAAATATTTCACCCAATGGAAAGTTGTGGTGATGGGGTATTCAATAATCCATTGAAACACTAAATGATCAAAAGATCCCTTCCATATTTCCGTGGGGATCATGTTAGAGTTGCTTAGGGTTTGACAAGGAGGACAAACCTTAATTACTGACCAATGGTCAAAGGAGATGTTTATAACGTTTATAACGTTAACATGGATCTTGTTGATTGTTGTTTTAAAAAAAAAATGCAGAATTTAAGTTAGTAATGGTATAAAACAAGTTGTCCATATAAGTGAGATAATAGAAAACCTAGTGAATGCCCATATCTCTGTCTCTCTGGATGAGGGATGATGAAGTAAAGCACATAAATATTTCAGAGAACAATGAATTCTTTGAGTAGATGAGAAAACATGAGGGACTGTGGAACAAATGGCCGGTGAGTTGGTTGGCACTCATATAAGATATAGTTTTTTTTTATAGCTCAGGCAAAGATAGACAAGTTTTGATCCTCACTTTATTCGCAACACCTAACACCCAATACTAGTCATGATGGTAATTTAACAATACATTTTATTTTTTTAGTAATATAACTATATATTTTAAATTTTTGTATATGTTGTATATTTTTAATATAATTTAACATTTAAAAAATAATAAACTCATGTGTTTTGGAGTTTTAAGATTTAATTTCTAATTGGATATTTTAAATATAATATAATTATTTTTAACATATAAATAATATTTACATAAATACATCTACAAAGTTCATAAAATTTATTAATGTTGTCTATAATTTTAGTAGAACAATATGTAATGGGGTGTTATTAAGTTTTCATAATAGTTGAAAATAAAAAATAAAAATTTTAATATTTAAATGATTAAAGGTTTAAGGTTTAATTTTTATTTCATTTTTTTATAATATAGAAAAATATTCTAATATATATATTTAATATTTAGATATATATAATTAATAGGATAGTTGCACACAATTTATTAAGGTAATATGTTTTTGTAGTGTTAGTAAGTTTTCATAATATATAATGAGCTTTTAGATTTGATGGTAAGAAAATCATAACATTAAATGTTTTAATATTCAAATAATTGAAGAATAATTTATTAAATTTTTAATTTTTAAAAATTTGAAGATTTTAAATTAAAATTAATATAGAATGAGTTTTTAGATTTGATTGTAAGAAAATCATAACATTAAATGTTTCAATATTCAAATAATTAAAGAATAATTTATTAAATTTTTAATTTTTTAAAAATTGAATATTTTAAATTAAAAATTATTGAATAAAGTTTATTTGAATAAGCAAAGTCATTTTATGTCCAAAAGGGTTGAATTTATTGGTGAAGAGCGAGGAGTTTCTGAACGTGGAACCATAGGGCACCTTAAGGTAGTGGTTCCACCCAGAGAATTTGTATTAAATGATCTCGTAATCACATAATATTGATTGGGTTATTTATTTATATATAATATTTATTTAATAAAAAATAATATATGAAAAAGATAAATTTTAATAAAATTCTAATTAATATTTTATTATTTTAATATCTTATTTTTTAAGATATTATTAATAATAATAAATCTTCAGTATTTAAGATTTAATTCTTAATCTATAATCTTTAGTTTTTAATGTCAAACTTTTAACTTATAATTTTAAATGAAAAATAAATATCTTTATTTCTTAATCCATAACTTTAAATCCTTATCCCTAAATAATTCCAACTTAAGTTTAATTTTAAAATTAACGAATCTTTGATAACCAAATTTTTATGTTATATTTCTTTTATTTATTATTCTAAATCCTCATTCTTAAATAATTACAACTTAATTTTAGAATTTAATAATTTTTATTAAAATAATCATTTAAAAAAATAAAAATTAAAAAAATATATTAATTTTTATTCTCCATAAATTTGATGTTAATCATTCACATTAATATCAATTTAATAATTAGGAAGAAATACAATATTTCTAAATTTTAATGTTTAAAAAATTTCAATTTTAATATTTTTTTTAAAAATAAACATAATGACGAAATAATTTTTTCGAAGTGTCCAGTTTGACAAGACCTATGCCTTTACAGAATGAGCTAGTAGAAATTGAAAAAAGAGTATGACAAATCTACACCAACTGAATAAACTAATAGAATTTGAAAAAACCATAAAAAAATTGAAATCCATAAATAATAATAACACAAATGATCCACCAACTTATATTATTTTATTTAAAAAACATATTTAAAAAAAAATCAAATTCAAACTTTTTTTTAAAACAAATAAAATAACAAAATAATTAAATTTTTTAAAAATTAATAATAATGACTCTAAAACACATAATTATAATCATATGAACCAAAATGAAACTTAAAATTATCTATGCCATGAAACATTTCATAAGCCAAAACAAAACAACATAAATAACAATAATAACACCATGGTTTTAACAACTATTCCAAAATGGTTTTATTTTCTCTGATTTTAAGAATTCTACCAATATGCCAAACGAAAATTTATTTTCTTATTATTTTATTTATTTATTATATACATCAATTTCTTTTTCTCATTTTGATTGATTTATAATATACAGCAATTTCTTTTCCTCAAGAAGGTCCAACTAAACTAGTAAATATATTAAAACATGCTCACCAGATATAGAGCACCGCATTTTCAATAACGAAATATACTTTCCATCAATGTGCTCCAGACACCATTGAAGGTGCCAAGAGAGTGAATGTCCTGTTTAACTAAAACCTAATGCAATCAACAACTTTCAGTAACATACTGCAATTAACAATTTCTAAGAAGCAAACGCAATAAATCTTCTCTCCCGCTTAATGAAATCAAGTATCTATTTATTCAGCCGGTGCAATTCTTCTGCTGCAGCTAGTTCAAAATATATACTCAGTCACAGCCATCTGTTCTGAATCGCCCTGCCATTTCTCCACTCTCCTTTTTCTGATATATTAATTCCTTCTGCTCCATCATGAGAACGAAACGCTGTAACGTTGTTTGTCTGAGATTCATGTGCAATATGAGGAGGAAAAGAGGTGAGATTGATGGAAGAAGTGTGCTTGTACTGCTCGTAATAAAATCTTGAATATTTAGGTTTCCTGTGATGATCATGATTCGAAGGTCGCTTCATGTTTGTTGCAGGGAAAGCATGGCGGCCTTCCAATGCAGCATGGCGGTCTGAAAGTTGACAGCGGGGGAGCTTCTTCTTGTTGGTGGGAGGTGGTGGACGTCGCTCATCGCCTTCCTGGGCTGCCGGTCTCTTATCATGGCTACACTCATCGATAGCCATAACCACAGAAGAGCAGCAGCTAGCCTGTTGAATGTGGTGCTGTGGTGTATAAATACAACTACATCTAGATCTGCCATGATTGCATGACACAGCTGGACTTGAACTGTCCGACTTCTCGTATTCTCTTAATCGATTTGGATTCAAATCAGACAATTCGATAACAAAATTTGTTCGTAAGCCTTCTCAAATACCGATATTTATTTTCATTGGTTTTTGTGAAAGATTTTGCTATGGAAAAAAAATTGTTTTTATAATTTAATATATATCACGGTCATTTAATTTGTGGTGGGGAATATCTATAGCTCACAAGTTAGTGTTATTAATTGTTTTTCATGTGTAGTTGTAATTAGGAGTTGTTACTTGCTTTCTTCTAATTAAAGAGATGTCTGTTATATGTTATTTTTTATAATTGTTTTTCGAATTTGGATTGACGCCCATAAAATCAATCTTGATAGTACACTTGTCTGGTATTCATGCAATTTAGGAAAATCATACTTGCTAGCTTGCATGGGATAACTAAATCGCCCTTTTCTGGCATAGTTCCACCCCATTTACTACGGAACTATGCCATGGAACTGAGCCCCTAGGGGTTTTGGCCCATTTTAAGACAACCCATATCATCTAAATTCCAAAAAAATAACGAGAAGGGGTGGAACTGTGTCTGGCGGTAAAATTTTCGAGTTATCACATGCCTTGCTAGCCCACCCCAAATTCTAAACTAGCACAACCACTTAAAACTTGTGGCCACGTGAACATGTTACAAATTAAGTGCCTTGAAAAAATTATCTCTTACTTATCCTCCATACATAATTGTAATCACCTAATTATACCTCTTATCACTAACCTTCTTCTAATAACATCTTATATTAAAGCTAAAACTAAAATAGTCATATTATATTCAAAATAAAAGAAATATGATATTCCTAATATAAAATGTAAAAATTGAAAACAAAAATATTACAATAATTAATAAATAAAAAAATATTACATTAATTAATAAATAAAAAAATATTATATTAATTATATAAAATTTATTGTTTAATAAAATTGAGACTACATCGATTTAAATTTATAAAAATATTAATAGTTAGTATAAATGAAATGGAGTGGACTTTACAATTTCTTATAGTAATATTTAGGTCGTATATTCCTGGTTCATTGAGCCAAGGAAATTGTGCCAAGTCAAGTGGCTTCACTATTTTCCAGGTTGCTTCACTAGAGGTAATGCCGGAGTTCTACTAAAAACTCTACCTGGGTTTTAGTGGCCGCGGCCGCGGGGATTTCTTGTGCGGTTTGGGGTCATGGTGGGGTTTCTGCAAATCATTGGAATTGGAAAATGAAAATCAAAGTCAGTATGACTCGTCGAGTGAAAATGAAAGTCAGTATGAATGGTCGAGTATGGTCGAAAGAAAAGGCCCACAGTTTGTTTTGAATGGATCACCATTTTATGTTAACGGCTTCAATACTAATTGGTTGATGGTGTATGCTGTTGAATATCCTGCCACCAGACAAAAAGTCACCACAGTCTTCAAAGAGGCGGCTGCAGGTCTCACTGTCGCACGTACCTGGGCTTTCAATGACGGAGGTTGGAGGGCTTTGCAAAAATCTCCTGGCGTTTATGACGAACAAGTGTTCCAGGCATGACGAAGAATTGGATCCTAAGATTTACTTATTAATTCACTGATTTAATTATTAGTACTTTCCTGATCATTTGATGCAAGAATTCAACGTAGACAATTTCATACTATCATTAACCAACTTGCCATACAGTAGGTTCATTGTTTGTGGTTGGACCTCACCACCTTGAGATTCAAAAACAAGCAATGAACTTGCTGCAACGATTATTAGTCTAGCATAAATTGGTTAATTTTACTATTTCATATTCTGTCAGTTCTTAACATTTATGAGATAATCTTTGTGTTGGCAGGCTCTGGACTTCGTGATAAGCGAACCCAGGCGGAATAAAATTGGACTGATATTGAGTTTGGTGGACAACTGGGATGCGTATGGAGGCAAAGCACAGTACGTAACATGGTGGCGAAATGCTGGTTTGAAACTCAACTCCAATGATGCATTCTTCTCCGATCCCACCCTTAAAAGTTACTTCAAGGCCCATGTTAAGGTTAGCTCCTTTCCTGTATGTCGACTAGCGCGTATATGTAGTTTCACTGCCATATACTGCTGAGGAGGGGCTTAGGAAAATTTCAATATCGATTTTCAAGTGGTTGTATGTTGGGTTGGACGGTTTGATTGTGCCATTTGAGACCATGTAGACTATGCCAACTTGTATTTGGTCATACAATGATGTTAATGTTAGAGATAATGTTTATTTAATGCCACTGCTAGAGTTTAGAGATTAGTTTGAGATTTTATAGGAGTGAGTTGAGATATTTACTCAACCTAGATCTCCACCTCTCTGTAATCAGTTGGATCTAACTCCAACTATATGTACATGTGTATCTCAATTTAATAATAAGAAATACAATCTATTATTGTGTGTTAATCATGTGCATTCCAATTTCTAAGTTGGTATCAGAGCTTGACTGGGCTTAATCCCTCACGGGAGTGCCCAGGAAGATGAAATAGATTGAGAGCCGAATCTGTGTACATATGTAGAAGAGTAGAGTGTGCTGTTGTGTGTGTTTCCTGTGTGTCCTGTAAGAGAACTGCTGCCAGATTCGAAGCAAATCAAGCAGAGGCAGAGTGTGAAAGGAGTCATCGCTGGTGAATATTTTTGTGTGTACGAATAGCTGCCGTGAAGCAGATTTAAAGAAATCCGACTGTGTGAAGGATCCACCTACCATTGTTATCCAGGAACAAATCCGCTGCTGTCAGTCATCGTTTCTCAAGTTAGAATTGTAGAGGAGCCGCCATATGTATTGTTGTCTGCTCATTTCGAGAGGATCAATCTGTTGTTCATCGTGTTGTAAACCTATTCAACTTGAGATCTGTATATGGTACGCGATCTACAAATTGAGTTGCTTCCGTGAAGACTGTAGATGTCGTCTATTTGCTAGTCAAATTATACCTACTATGAATGCGTTGCGCCTTCATCGACTAGAGTGCCGAGTTGGGTTATCCATCGACTGGAGTTGAGCAAGCCGATGGTCTGCTGTAACATAAAAGAAATATCTACGTATTATTGTGTGAAAATCACCCTGTGATAGAGGAAGTTACGTTAGTATGCTACTGATTTTAATATGTGAATTAGCATGTGGTATCCCGCTATGGATCGATATAAAGGAGGAGACACCAGATGAGCCACCAGATGGACTGCTTGTCTTTTCTGTTGTTTTCTTTTGATATATATATATATATATGTATTTATGTATGTGTGGTGTGTTTAAAGTTTTTATATGTTTACGTGTTTATGTAAAATAGGAACTCTTGTATCTTGATATAAGCTAGAAGCCCTGGTTTCGAGAATAACTGTTCTTATTAGAAGTCACCTTGTATAATTGATTTTTGAAGACATTCTGTACCTAGACTGCCTTTCTACGACAGATAGCCGAAAGCGAAATATCTGACAGATGGAGGTATGTCCATAGGATGGTTCATTACTTGACCGCTCTATTGCGGGAGCCCTGACTGGACGAGTTTGCCAATATTGTCTATTGTGCAAGTGCAAGAATGATGGTCTGAAGCGTTTATGCTTTAAATGAGTTGAATGGTAAGCTCAAAGAAGAGGAAGAGAAAGAGCACAGTCCAGAGGCAATAGAGTGGGTGTAGGAGCTGCTGAAGGCCAGACAGACAAAATTTAAAGTGTTGTAACCTTTTCTATTATGTAATTTGTGAAGTTTTGTAATGTAGGCATTAACAGGGGGTGTTAGAGATAATGCCTATTTAATGCCACTGCTAGAGTTTAGGGATTGGTTTGATATTTTATAGGAGTCAGTTGAGATATTTACTCAACCTAGATCTCCACCTCTGTAATCAGTTGGAACTAATTCCAACTATATGTACCTGTGTATCTCCATTTAATAATAAGCAGTACAATCTATTATTGTGTGTTAATCATGTGCATTCCAATTTCCAAGTGCTAAATCATTGAATGTAGAGATATGGACCTCATCTTTTGAAGCACTAACAAGGTCAAACCCAAAGAATTTACCTAGCCCTTTTGTATTAGTTTATATTTGTCTTGGCAATGACTCGGCCTTGAATGGCCCAAGTTACGTTAGTATGCTACTGATTTTAATATGTGAATTAGCATGTGGTATCCCGCTATGGATCGATATAAAGGAGGAGCCACCAGATGAGCCACCAGATGGACTGCCTGTCTTTTCTGTTGTTTTCTTTTGATATATATATATATATATATATATATATATATATATATATATGTATGTGTGGTGTGTTTAAAGTTTTTATATGTTTACGTGTTTATGTAAAATAGGAACTCTTGTATCTTGATATAAGCTAGAAGCCCTGGTTTCGAGAATAACTGTTCTTATTAGAAGTCACCTTGTATAATTGATTTTTGAAGACATTCTGTACCTAGACTGCCTTTCTACGACAGATAGCCGAAAGCGAAATATCTGACAGATGGAGGTATGTCCATAGGATGGTTCATTACTTGACCGCTCTATTGCGGGAGCCTTGACTGGACGAGTTTGCCAATATTGTCTATTGTGCAAGTGAAAGAATGATGGTCTGAAGCGTTTATGCTTTAAATGAGTTGAATGGTAACCTCAAAGAAGAGGAAGAGAAAGAGCACAGTCCAGAGGCAATAGAGTGGGTGTAGGAGCTGCTGAAGGCCAGACAGACAAAATTTAAAGTGTTGTAACCTTTTCTATTATGTAATTTGTGAAGTTTTGTAATGTAGGCATTAACAGGGGGTGTTAGAGATAATGCCTATTTAATGCCACTGCTAGAGTTTAGGGATTGGTTTGATATTTTATAGGAGTCAGTTGAGATATTTACTCAACCTAGATCTCCACCTCTGTAATCAGTTGGAACTAATTCCAACTATATGTACTTGTGTATCTCCATTTAATAATAAGCAGTACAATCTATTATTGTGTGTTAATCATGTGCATTCCAATTTCCAAGTGCTAAATCATTGAATGTAGAGATATGGACCTCATCTTTTGAAGCACTAACAAGGTCAAACCCAAAGAATATACCTGGCCCTTTTGTATTAGTTTATATTTGTCTTGGCAATGACTCGGCCTTGAATGGCCCAAGTTTTGTTGCCAGGGTTGAGTGATGTGAATTGAATAGTAGATGCAACAAGGGTTGGGTTTGGATTTGGTGAGGACAGTATGACAAGTGAAGGGGTTTGGGGATCAAGGAGGATGTTTTCTGAAATAGAGGAACCACTTTGGGAGGTGAAGCCATCAATAAAGTTGAAAGGGGATGGTTCCCCAATAATTGGTGCTTCTAATGTGACAATTTCAAGGGTGAGCAATGTGATAGTCATGGTAAGAAGAACAGAGTTAGGTAAGTAGAAGCAAACATATGTTACAAGTATTGGGAGTGCAAAAGGCATAAGTGAAAATAATGAAGGGAAAAATGAAGCATACGTCGTATTGTGTAGAATGTTGCATGTACATTTGGTGACTTTGATGATAGACCCTTCTTGTAGTTGTCGATCCTCCACAACACTATTGTAGATAGTTGGAAGCAACGTTTGGTGCTTATGAATCCCATCATAGATAGAGATTCGGAATCGAGCGGTTGTTGAGTTAAGAGAGCTTACTCGGTTGAGAGAAACAACTTGTAGAAGTGGGAAAAGGTCAACAACACCATGTAGTAGAAGTGAAACAACATTTTTGGTCAACAAAGTGTCCATAACATAGTGGTGGCAACTAGATGGACTACAAATCTGAGCTGCAAAAAAAGGGAAACAATTGGTATTAAGTGAAAAGAATAAATAAAACAAGGGTATGTAAGTAGGTAGTTCTGTTTCATGTAAGAGAGGATGAGAGAAGTTAGATTGATTTCTCATTCTAGAGAAATGAAAAGGTAGATCATTTATTTTCCAATTGTCCTTGTTCAAAATATTTGTGGAAAGAATACCTCAAGCAATTAGTAGGTTAGCAACATGGGAAAAAGTAATGTATGGAATGCTTTGAAACTTGGATCAAAGACAACTATGTCAAAGGTCATGGAGCTTTTCCCTACTTTGTTCTTTGAGTGCTTCATTTATCGAGGAATAAGATGATATTTGAATACAAGTAATTGACAATTGGTGAGGTAAATAATACAATCAAATTATATTATAAAGAAAGTTGGTGAAAAAAAAGAGAATATGTCAAGCAAGAGTAAAGGGATATAGTGGCCATCAATTTTTTGCAAACTACAAGTAGATCTTGGAAGCAATGATAAAAAGATGAAAAAATACTAAATGCCAAATATGTGGCAGAAGGGACCATTAAATTAGTGGGTAAAAACCTGGATTTGATTTATATAATACACTTGATACATTTTTATGAGTAACCAAAACATCACCCTCGACCAGTAGGGAGACAAAGGTAGAGAGGAAAAAGTATTATGGACGATCTATTATGTAAAAAAAGCGAATAAGCAACTTGTTTTTTCTACAAAAGCAATGAAATTTAATTTTTTTTTTTCTGCTTTCTGAAGACCTAAAAAAGTCAGAAGCAATGATTTCATGTTGAGTATATAGATTAATGGATTGGAATTTAAGTAAGTATATAAACCTCTATGTGTACCTTGATGTTGGTGGTGTTGATTGTTGAAATCCTCTAACATGAACTTAATAAAGTGTATCCTTATGTCAAGTAGAATCAATTACAGAAATAGACCCGAGTTTAACAACCGATAGTGTGACTATCTGATATTTCAAGAAATAATGTAGACATGGGTGCCAATAAAAAATTACACACAGAGAATTCGAATCCCCAATTCGTTGCATCCTCCCATCATAGCCCTATCACAGGTTCTACAATAGAAACTGGAACACGATAACAAAGTAACTCAGCATATGGATTAGTATCTCTATTTTTTAAACATAATATTCTGTGGTTTTTCTAAAGCAACAGGATCAAATACTTCCAAAGTTCCAACCGTTTCTCCACTAAAAAGGTCTTAAGATCTTTGTCTTAACAATAATATTTTGTGTTCCATTTGCTTAATACACTAAAATTTCAAGTAGTCGGAACAAACTGTGGTGTTGTGAAAGTAAAAAATTGGAAGCAACAGGGGAAGCAATTCCTCCATAAGCTTAAACTAAAGATAAATTAGGGAAAATATTCATCAATGAAGATATACAAATATGTACTCGTGACTTCATACTGTAATCATACAATATTGGAGCCATTTGCTTACCTATAATGGATGGAAACTGCAGGTAGGAGGTTCATATTAAAGGATTCATGCATGGCATTTGTAAATCACCTAAGTCAATTTTTATCCACAAGTTGTGATAAAATGTAGGTGATTTACCAAGACATTAGTCTTTTTCCATTGAAAGCCTTGAAAGTGTATAGAATACCAAAATATTCTAATATTTTCCAAGACATAAAATATTAGAGAGGTCGAGAGGTCCAAGACAATAGTCTTTTTCCATGGCAGAGCTAGAGTGGTATAAAGAGTGTGTGAGAAGGAAGATGGAATCACATATTATGATCCCTTCAATAAGAAACGTGACAGGAAGGATATCAATGCTAAATATGATTTTCCAAGTGATTTCCAATCCCATAATAAGTGGATCTATGCTGGAAATACCTATAGCATACTTTTAGAGCCATTGGATATTGCACATCATAATTTCACAACCAAGGGAAAAAGAAACTATCTTTCATATGCAAGTCCCACTCGTAATAAATTTCTTCATAAATTGATGGAAGAGGAAGGAAAATTGAGTTTATTAAAGGATCTATGCATCTCATAATATTTTCCTTTCGGTTTTTCTATTGTTTTGAGATTAGTCGACCGTTGTTCGCTAATTTTTCTCAAGTGCTACAATTAAAGAAGTGGTAACTATGCAGGGAGTGATTTTAACTGTGATTTTAATATGTAATTGTCGTCATTTATCTGGAGTTATGTGTTTGCAATTGTTTTGTTCCTACTTTATAATCCTTCTTCCTGAACGACCGTGAGTTGTTCAACCCGAAATTGGATACATGATCTTTAAAATTCAATTCCATGTATTCATTCTGGTATCCAAACAGATTTCATTGAGAGTAATTTTGGTAAACCAGAAGCTATGTAATTTTGGGAATCACAATTGATAATGCTTTCAAATTGCATACGTAGATCACAAAGCTATGCAATTCAATGCATTACCTCAACAAGTAATACATTTCACGAGTAGCTGATGCATTATGGTTTTTGTTCATTTGAAAGGTTTAAATTAAAAAATATTATTGATAAAATCATTTCATCTGTTTAACTTAAAAATATCGATAAAATCATTTGATCTGTTTAACTTAAAAATATCGATAAAATCATTTGATCTGTTTAACTTAAAAACTATTGATAAAACTAAATAGAATATAGCAACACCTCCGAGCTTAGTTTCTCACTTCCAAACTGCATTCATTAACATATAATCCAAGTTTTGAAGCTTTGAACCTATTCGTGTACATGCATTGCATTCAACATAAAAATGATAACATGCCTTAAATTCAACCTAAAAACGATCAAGGTTGTAGCAACCTACCAATATCGGCAAGTATCTGCTACCATGTAGCCTTGTTACAGAACTAACTAAAAGTGTGAGATATAAAAAGTGTAAGATTAATTACTAAATTGAATACTAGACTGAAGAGAGAGATCAACTGACAACCCGAAAAGCATTGATGTGGCCATCACCCATTAATAGTGTTAGTTTGATGCGTGCATGAGACACCTAATCTACCATGGTCACGGCATGTGATGATGTCACTGCAGCATCAATCAGAAAGGGATTCTCTCCGATAGATAATCCCAATTAGATTATCTATCGTTTGGTATGGGGAATCCGTCCGGTTAGCGGTTCCGGCAACCGTGGGTTTGGAGATTTATTCCAATTATATCGGTTATGGCCCGATCCACCGTTCTTTTGATTTTATGTTTTATAATGATATGCAAGTGCCTAGACTATTTTAATCTAAATGCAGAATTGGAAAACATATCTATGTCTAAAACTGAAATAAATCTAACTATCCCTGCAAGGATCAAATTGAAAGCATGAGCAATGAGCTGTAAGAGTTATCTAAAGGATAAACAGACAGCCATTTAAATCTTAAAGATAAAGCTACAACAAAGGTAAGAGATATCAGAAGATAGCTTCTAATTAAATGTAACACAGTTCATTTACTCATGAAAGAGAGAATTCATTTGCACAGAAAGAAGCAAGATCATTCACTACCAAGAAATAATTCAGAAAAGTAAAGAAAGATCTCACAGTAAAGTATGGAAGTCACCAGAATAATCCAATATACATCCAATCTTCATTTCCATGCAAAAGGGCGTCCTCTCCAGGCTCTTATTAGGTAGGTTTATTTTCTTAATACAAGTCCAAGGTAGCTCGTACCAGTTCAGAAAATATTATTTCCCTGCCCAAAAGTCCTCTACATTACTTCCTAATCTTCTATTTATAATGTTACAAAATGCCCTTTGGGCTGCCACCTGGCCCTTTACACTTGTCACCTACAGAATTTCCCCTTATAATAGACAAAAATGTGACCTCCCTTTTAAACAGAAAATTATTTAAAAAAGAAAAGGACAGCTGTCCCATAGCTCCACGTTTTTATACATATGACAGCTAACATACAAAATAAAGGAATTAATGCTCTAATATCAGCGCTTTCACTCTTGGGAATACACTCCAGTTTGAAAAGAGGCACTCGAACTAGCTGGTACATCTGCTGCTGCTTCTGGGAGAGAAGAATTCGGGCTTGTTGCTACAGCTGTTGCTGCTGGGAGAGAAGAATCCGGGTTTGCTGTTGCTTCTGCTACTGCTGCTGCTTTCTTCTCCTCTTCTGCAATGTAACTAAACCATATGCCAGTGTCCCTTATAACTACATTTTCTGAGGCAGGGAGTAATATTTTCTGAGAAGTTACATCTTTACCAAGCTCTGCTCCAATACCTTGAATTTCTGTTACTGCTGCTTGGTGTATCTCCTTAAGCAGATGACTGTGTATTGATGACATCCCAATATAATGCTGGAGATCATCAATGGCTAAGACATCAATCTTTTTCACATATTCCGTTTGGATGCCCAGCTCTTCCTTCAGGTCAGCTAAACATTGTTCTTTGCCCGGGAAATCATCAAGGTACTGAGGGAAACTCAACTTGCATTTGTCATGCACTTCATGGATTCTTTGGTAAAGCTTGTTACTTTTATCCATCGTCCCTCGGATCTTGGCCGTTAGCTTAATGCTACAATTTCTGCAAAATTCCAGAAGGGTTATGTCTTCATTAAAACCATCTTCATATTTGAATGGGAGGTGCATGGGGAAGTCTACCTTTCCTTCCCTCCATTCTATCTGGCTCAGGATATTTGCCTTAACCCGGGTATATTTAGATTTAATCCTATAGGCCTCCACATTAAATTCTTTTAATCTAACCACCATGGCCTTGAGCTTGCATACTTCCTCAGTAATTAGTTTCTGTGTGTCATGGACTTGCTTTAGGATACTACATGACAGCTCATGGAAAGGAGACATGTCTATCGCTCTGCTTTCTGCCTGCTCTAATTGTTCAACCAATGCTAGCTTGTCTGCTTATAGATGGAACACTCTGGCTCCTGCATCGTTCTTTTCTGCTTCTAAGATCATCATCTGGACCGCCATGCTTTCCTTTTCTTCTTCCAAAAGGTTATACTTGTCCGAAAATTCTTTATGTTCAACAGATAGGCGATTATACCTATTCACCACGAGATCCCTATAGGCTTGCTCATTAGCCACAGTATGCTGTAGCATGCGAGCTCTCCTCTTTGTCGAATCAACCTCTTTAACTATATCAGCCACATTGTCCAACGTTGCTTTTGTTGTCTCTACAGCGGCGGATGCCATAGCTAAGGGAGCTTTGTTTGTGTTCTGCATTACTGTGGTCTCTCGGTGAGTAACAATATCTTCCTGGAAGAGTCTCTTTATCCTCTCTTCTGATTTAAGGACCATTGCCTTCCTCTTCTTATCATAGACAAATTCATCCCATCTGGACACGGTATGCTCTTCCGATAGAGTATACGGGACGATTGGGAGATCTATAATATCTATTTCTGCTTCCAAGGGTGGGGTCTGGACTACCTGAGCTGGATCTGTTCACACATTTTGGGTACCAGAGACACCTACTTGTGTTATGTCCGCCTCCACATTTTGAGTGCCAGAGACACCTGCTTGAGATGTGTCTATCTCCATGTCTTGGGTGCCGGAGCCTCCAGCCTGGACATCTTCAACTGCCTTGAGTTCTTCTTCCGCTTGCTGCCTTCTCTCTTCTCCTTCAACTTGCGACTGATTTTCATTTTCTTTCTGCTGCCTTTCATCTTCATCCTCTTTCCGCTGCTGGGATTCCTCAGCCTCTTTCTGCTGCCTTTCATTTTCTGCTTCTTGCTGCAATCTTGCCACTTCAGCTTCTTGCTGCAATCTTGCCTCTTCAGCTTCTTGCTGCAATCTTGCCTCCTCTCTTAACCTTTTCTCTTCTTGGGCTCTGGAATCATCCGCCTCTTTTTCTTTCTGCAGGCTGGTATTTTGGGCCTTGGTGGAGCTGGAGCTTGCTCCACTGCCGTGGCGACAAATCTGCAGCTCAGTTATGTTGCTGATGCCTCTGAATGCCTCTTCCTCGGCATCATAATAATGGGCGTACTCAAAATGAGCATAAATTTCTTTGCAATGCTCAGCAACTTTTCCTCGCCTATCATTCCTATGGAAAATTACTTCGCCGAAGTGGAAAGCTTTCAACTCTTGAACAAACCAGGGATGATTTTAAGACCCCCCCCCAAATTTATATGTAAAAAAAATTGGCGAATATCCCCGATATATAGGAAAATTTGAAAGCGATTTTATCAATAATATAATATGTATATATAATTTTTTGGCGAATCTTTCATTTTATTATATGATATTGTAAAATCTTGGCGAATCTTTCACTAAATTATAAGATATTGTAAAATCTTGGCGAATATTTTACTAAATTATAAAATATTGTAAAAAGTTGACAAATATTTCACTAAATTATAAAATATTGTAAAAATTTGGCGAATCTTTCACTGAATTATAAAATATTGTAAAAATTTGGCGAATCTTTCATTGATCTATAAAACACATTGAATGACATTCTGCTTGTTAATTATGAGTTCAAGGCTTCTTCAAATGTTGAGTTCAATTGCTCTATTTCAAGTTTTGATCTCAATACCAAATGGTGGTGGCCTTAATGAAGCCTTGATATCCAAGCAAAGCCGAGTATATCTTGGAGACATGTATTCTAAATGTGGGTGTTTGGAGGATGCACATAAAGTGTTTGGCCAAGTGCCAAAGCGAAATATAGCCTCATTGAATGCAATGCTTTCAAGATGTGCTCAACATGGACATGGCAGGGAGGAACATTATCAGAGGGGTTCTTCGGGTGGAGATTTTCATTCATAGCTCTGATGACGATAGCATTTGCATCTTCTTCTTACTTACAATTTTTTCCTCTACTACTTGAGTTTCTAGAATCTATTTGTAGTCCTCCCTGCAATTATTAGAGATTTCTTCTTTTTCTTCTTTAATAGTCTTGGGGGATGACTTTTTTGAATTGCTTAAATCAACAAAGGAATTGCACCCACAGACTATCCTTCAATAGATTGTGTGGCTACCCTAGACTGTTTTTGATACTTCAAGGCAAGTTTGTACATAGGTTTTAAGCTAGGCATGTTCCTTAAGTATTTTTCTTGGCACATACTTTGAATAACATTATAGTGATTTTGTTGGCATCATGTAGTGTCGACTATTGGGGGCTATCTTATTGTTGTGTCATACTTTTGGACAATGTAACTTTTTTCCATCTAAATTCCTCAACACTAGTACCATATCTAAATGTTATACCATTTGTTGATACCATATCTAAATGTGTCTAGTAGTTGATTTTGATTGTAGATGTTGTATTGTTTGTTGATATTGGTGTGTAGATGTTATTATAACCCATGTTAGAGCTTTTATTACAAATTGTTTTTTCTATTGATTAGAGTTTCCATGACATGTGGGGACTTGGACCTTGACAAACCGATAAACTAATAGAATCAGACATTATGCATCATTTTGGCCTTCACTAGCCAATTATGCCCATGGAGGCTAGGAAAATTTAGAAATGTAATTATGCCAATTGGACTAGAGGAATGTTGGTCTCGTGCCAATAGGTCTCCTACGATCAATGCATAGGAACCTAGTGCATAGACCCTTTTTCTCTTCACTTAGCTATGTAGAGCTCATTTATTTTTCTGAATAACGATAAGTATTTACAAAGAAAATATACAATCAACATAAACAAATTGAAAAAGTGAAGACAATTAATTCATGCAAATAAAAGGTAATAAAAACTTATTTTCTCGAACCCTAAATCAATGGAAATCAACTAAATCTAATATTGATTCAAGCTACAACAAAGGGTTAAATCAAGCATCAAATGAGAACTGGAAGCATTCAAGGGTCTAACACAATAATTAACCAAAATACATGCAAACTCCACAAATCGACAAAATGTTTCAAATAAAAGCAATAAACAAACCATAAAAATTTGCACAAAATATTTGAGATAAACACCAAAATGGTTTCATGTACTTGAATGAGCTCATTCTTGCTTAGCGAAAGTGTAGTCAAATTAGTTATTTATCCTTTAATGTCAGGACACTATCTATGTGAAGAGATAGCTCCTAGGCCTAGCTTTGTCAAATTCCAGTGTCATTTCCTATCACATAAAAAAAGAGACAATGTAAAAGATAAATATAAAAACATCAATCTTAAAATAAACTGCATCAAGGAAATGTATGTCATATCATCAATGTTATAACAAAAAAGTACAATGTAGAATCTATTTTTAATTAAAATGCTAGCTCAAATTTACATATAATGATCACCCGCAAGGGTCCATGGAACACCTATACCAAAATAAGATTCAAGAGTCTCTCATGTGTATTGGATCATATACAATCTTAGGTGAAATCCATTTCCCAATTCACATTCTGGGACTGGTCCTCATTTTCGGCACTCTGAACATGACCTTCTTCGGATGAGTCGTCATTATGATCCTCAACAACATTATGTTCCATATCAAATTCATTAGATAAATTTTCCAGATTGTTTTCTCCCCTTCTTTCACAATTTGATCGCCAGAGAGCTACTGCTCTTTCATATGGAAAATTGTCAACCTCATACTTTGTTACATATAATCTTAAGCATGTATCCACATTTTTATCAAGCTTATTCCTCAACTTTGACTTAAAAAATGTTAATGCACTAAACATTCTCTCATCCTCCACTGATCCCAAAATCATGGTTTGACATAAATCTACTAATTTGAAATACTCTGACATATTTTGCAGTAGAAATTCACTACCACTGAGTGTAGTCCATAATTTTGTAATTGCACCATATTCTAGAGCATTATTCATCTTAGAAAATTGCTCCCACATTGTATCAACAAAGCATTGGGCTTGATCTTTCAATTTTTTTCCATCTAAAATACCTTGAATATGTTCTCCTTGTATCTCGGTCTCTCGACAAAAATGGCTCTGCAAAATCTTGCATTTAGCTATAAAGTCAACCTTTATAGTTTTTGAACATTGACGATGGTTCCAATATTGAGGGTATACCACAGACATGGCCTCCAACAATTCATCTCGAGGAAATCGTTCTCTTATCTCTGATGATAGTGATTTTGCAATTTCTATCAAGCTGCGCCTCACTAAAATCACAACATTGTCAAATTGTTCTCTTGACACATGGCACTCTTTGGTGGTTTTTCCTATTTTGTCATTATAATAAAAAGGAACCATATACCCACGCGCTGCCATACATAGAAACCCTTTTTCATCAAACTTCAATAAATTTTCATCATTTTCAATATTGATTATCTTAGCCCAATTTGTAAATGCTAGACCTGTAAAAGAATCTGCCATCATATACAAATTATCTAATGCAAGGCATGCTAGTTTTCTAGCATTTGTGTATTCAGCAATATACATTGTGCGACTCTGAGACATCTTCACGAGGTTATTCATTTCATGAAGCAGAGGAAGAACTCCAACCAATGTTAAATATGTCTCTATATCAGTTAATAGAAAGAGAAGAGTTTGAGCTTTTTCTACACTTAGGCGATGTTCATACATCACCCCTACCAAGGATGCATATTCATCGAATAGTCTTTGAGTTGGTCCCTTCAGTGAGATCCATCTTGTATCAACATCTTTTAATAGTTGGTTTCCATTTGTAACACCGTCGGCAAATTTTTTAAACTCTGAAAACCGTTTGGGACTCTGACAAAAGTATGCATGAACCTCACGTACAAGATATTCAACTTTTGAAACCAATGGAGAGTTTCTCACTATTTTAAATGCAAGATTCATTCTGTGAGCCATACAATGAATACCAATCATATACGGTGAAGCTGAGAGTTGTAGTCTAGCACAAAGGCCGTTCCTTTGTCCTTGCATTATTGATGCTCCATCTTCTCCAATGCATACCAGCTTTTTTGCGATCATTGAATGATCCATACCACCAGTTTCCTTCAAAGTATTAATAACAAGTTCATAAATGTTTTCTGCTGTAGAACTTTTGCTCATTTTATGAATTCCAAGTAGATAGGAATTCCTGATATGGTAATTGACCGTATAAATGCTCATGCAAATCCATGCAGTATTATCAACAGCTGTAACTTCATCCAAGGACAGTGACAAAAATGTAGCATTCACAATCTTCTCTTTCATATCATCCTTTTCTACTTGAGATAGATATTTTCCCCATTCCCAACCACTCGTTAAAGACCAATGAGAAGATGGAAAATTTGGCACTTGAATAAAAGATAGATATTTCATCATTTTTGGATAATCTGTCATAGGATGACCATTGGATAGGATGTGAAATACAGTGCTTAATTGTATAGACTTCGATAACAAATTTTTTTCCATCATCTTTCCGAATTGAGAAGTGATGGTTCCTCCACTTTCATCTACTTTTCTCTTATTTATTAAGTATTTATTGTATCCCTCTTCATATTGGAGATGTCGACATTGGCTAACAGATTTCCATCTAGCAGTAGATTTCTTCTCATCATTTCCAGTTTTCTTATCATACACCTTCCCAACATGCTTCTCTATTGTGTCTAGCTTCATTTGCAATTTCACTACCTTGCCAAGTTTCCAACTACATGAAATGCATTTAACTTCTCGTGAGGTCTCATTCTTATTTGTTGGAGGTATCGGTTCAATAAATGGGAATCTTGATACCCAATCAGATTGGAATTGTCTCCCGAAGTCCCATCGGCCTTTTTTCCTCTTCAGTGAATGGTCTATGTCACCTTGCAAGGAAAAATCTTCAACATTTGAGCTACCAATTTCTCATGAAAATGCATTTGCCTCACTTTGATCACTAGAGGAATGTATTCTACCATCCATTGTATGTTTTGCAGATGCATCCTCCAAAGTGTTGACATCTCTCTCACCGATACCTTGCTCAAGAGAGCTTGAAGCATGAATATGATGTGGATGATTGGATTGATGTTTTTGAAAATATGATATTACATCCTTTTGTCTTAATGTTTTATTTTTCTCTCCATGATCCATGTTTGACATCTTGATTCTTACCTAATGTTCCACAATTGATATTCCAAATCAATATAGAAACCAGAAGGAGGCCTGCATGAAAAAAATGATATAAAATTAGTACAACTGCAATTCCCTACGAGGAGGTTGGTCCTCCACAACTGCAACAAAAATATACTAAGTGATTAACCTAGGGGCCACTAGAACAACAGGGAACAAACAACACACCACAATAAAATTTTCCTACGATGATCAAGACCAGGAAAACATAGATGAACTCTCAAAGGAAAGTCTGGGATGATTAGGGCCCAGAATGTATTGCTACCTCAAACAACCATTTGAGGTTGTGGTGATGGGGTCCCTTGTGCTCCTGATGAACTCACCTCATTACCGCCGTGACTGGCGGGTCAGGAAAGTAGCCACTTTGAAGAAATTTTGATAAAAGGATGTGTTTTAAAAATATTTTTGAAAAATATAATCAAACAATCCTATGGCTCTCTAGACTCAACAAAAATAAAAAGTGTCCACACATTAAAAAATTCCCTAGATATTTCAAGCAAGAAAACTTACTCTTCCAAAGAACCGAAGCTCAGTGAAAAGCTGGATTGTAGGGCCTTCCGAAACTAGTAGTTGTTGAGGGATGTTAGGCCTCAGACAATTGCTAGCAGTGAAGGTATGAGAAACAGTTACAACAAACTTTAATCACCAGGGGTGCAAGCGTTGGTTCCTGACCAATTACCCTCCCAAGGAGTAAAAGCTCCAAAGTCTGTCTCAGGTATTGCAAGTGTGTCCCACTTACAATAGCCTATGTGATGTCCTAAGAAAAGCCACTAAAGTTACCACTTCACAATTCACGGTCGAGCAGAACAGTCGCAAGTCAGGAACAACTCTCATAACCAGGCACTCTAGAAAAGGGATGTCACCCCGAGGACTTGTCACTTCACATAGAATTCCTTGATGAGCTCATGCCCCACTAAACAAGCAAGAGGGGGAACCACTCTTTACTTATCCATATTGACCTCGTGCTTAATGCATGTTTAAGAAGCGCTTTCCCGACATGCTTTTCATGCTAGTAATGGATTTCTCTCTTTAATCAATGCTAGTTTCAAAGTTTTGCAGCCCAGGAGTGTTAACTCTCCAACCTAATCCAAGGCACTAACCTAAACTTATTGGTGATATGAAAATCAAAAGTTTGTCAATTTTAGATTAAGCACCAATTTTAAATGTAGTTTGCTTAGTTTCAGGAGTGGAAATGAAACTGGTGGTGTTCTGACTCAAAAACAGAAAAATGAACCAAACAATGCAAAATGCTCACTACTCTACCTTTCAATTCGATGAATATTCTAAATTAAGGAAGAGTTAGAGGTTCAAAGGAGATCCAAAATAAAAGACAAAGATATCATTTATAAAAATGAACAACTAGCATTCTACAACAAAATGAAATCAAACTATTCGGCCAAGACTTAAACTAATCTAAGAAAAATAAACAGGTGGGATCAACCTCCGAACAAGGTTAGCACTAGAAACGCTAGTCCCGAAAACCTTCCAACTAGCTGGATGTCCGCAAGGATGCTAATGGGGAAAGAGAAGTAACCACAAAACTATGTGGCCCTGCCCTTGGGATGAAATCCCAAGGATACTATCTCAAGTCAAGACTTGGAAGAGAACTAATCTAAGTACAGAAAGCATATGAACTTATCGACATGTTGCGGGGTCTTGACTCTCAACCCTGGAAATCTATTTGAAATGGACATGGTAAGTCACACCACACCAATCTGGAAAATTTCTCACATAAACTCTTACAAAGACAGAGACACAACCACATCAACATACCTTCTCACTTGATGGGTTGAAGCTCTGAGGATGAGAAAGGAAACCACCAAAGCAATAACTTCGTCAACCAGGCCTTTCTCTACACTATAATGAAGTTATGAACCAACTCCTTTACTTCCACTTTAACCTGTCACAATAGTCTCCACCTTGATTAATTACACCATTTAAAAGCTCCTAAAATAACATCATGACAATCAACATAAAGTTGTCTATTTTCCATAGCAAATCCCAGTAAAGGTAACCAAAATCTACCTATTATTTAGTAGGAGGAAATATATTTAAAAAACACAGAGTTTCGTCCCCTTCACTTGTGACAATGGTCTAAAAATGGGTGAATAAGTGGTCAGGCAAAAATCTAAGAAAAATGTTTCCCAAAATGTTTCCTCCTTTTTCTGCGCTTCTCCTCCCAACGACCGGTGGTAAAGAACCAAGACTAAACTCCCTAAAAGGGAAACTTCCCCACCATTCCCTTCATAATTGCTTTCTGGTAGTTAATTGTGCCATCATGGCCTCAATCCCTATAGGTTGATGGGACCCTCTCAACGCTTTCAAGGGAGGGAGGAGTTCCAAAAACCTCTCCACCAGCTTGGCACTGGGTTCCTACTTTCACCCTCAAGTAGAATTACTGCTTGCTTGTTGTGTAGTTCTCACATGAATTGTGATTTACTTTCACCCTCAATTAGTGCTTGATTGCTGTGTAATTGTGATTAAGTTGTCATTTTGTACAATTGAATATATGCTTTGTAATGATTCAGTAAGTTTTAGTGTGGCACTAGGATGGTCACCAAAAAAGCTTTGAGACTGAGGAGTGTCGTTGGAAAATTTTGCATGAAAATTTTGTATTTAATTGCTTAATCATGTATCATTACATAGAGGAATGGTTAGTAGACTACTGCTGCTCGCCATAAGTAAAGAACCGTGAGATGGGAGCTTCGGGGATGCTTTCCAGTGAATTACCCTTATTTAACACTGGACAGGTAGTTTACAGCAGCTGGTGCTAGAAGTGAATAGAAGGCCTTATTATGCCAGTGTAAAGAGTTTGTATGATACCAATACTTGGGATAGGGTTAGATTTCAAGCAAGGTGGTCATAGTTGATTGACCTTCTCAACAGATTTTAGCTTGTTTAGAAAAAAATCATTACATACAGCACATGGAAATGTAAAGATGCATCTTTGAGAGTAGAAGATTCACCTCGTTTGGGGTTTTATCTCTGTAACTCCGGTGTTACATCGCTTTGCTACGGGTTCTGCTATTAATTTATTATGAGATGTTTTAGGCATTACTTATTTTCTGCAAATTTTTTTTTGATTGCATACTTGATACCACTTTTCTGGAATGAACTACTAATCAACACAGATTTTGACATAAACCTTATTTTACTGTATATATCCAGCAATAAAGGAGGGTTCCATAAAAAATAAAGGTTTATGTCAAAATATGTGTTGAGGTATTAGTTTTCAAACTTTTGCAGAAAATAACTATTCCCTTAGATGAGAATACTTCCAAACTGATTTGAAAACTAATTACAGTCCCAACTGTCGATATAGAATATCTGGGTAGGTAACTTGTACATATCAGTCTTGCTGCTTCTTGATAGTGTCAAAGCTCCCTACTATAACTCATTTGCTGCCATAATCATTAGATCAATCAGGGCAATATGTGTTACAACTGCTGCCAAGTCCAACTCGACCTTCAAATACATGCTACAGTTTGTTGCAGTATACGACATGGTTAATGAGTCTGTTACAGGGCGAGAATTAACCAAATTACCTTCATGAGTGGATATGTTATTCAGAGCTGCTAATGTGTTGTTTACTTCCAGATTAGAATGTATACATTAGTTTGCATGGCCGTCGCTGTGTGAGCAGTCCTTATTCCATTGCTACAAAAAGATTCTTGCTGCTCAATTAATGTTGCTGTTAGTGTTGATTTGTTGCTCTTGAGTCTTTATTGTGGTAGCACAGTATATTTGAATAATCATGCATAAGACAGACTGTTATGCTCTGTTTATGGGCATCCTCTTAGACTTGTTTGCTACCAAACTTTGTTATAAACTTGTTGGACTTGAAAGGATACTCTTTTAGTTGACAAGAATGATCATCCATACTCCCATATTTGGTAATCTCAATAGAGAGCACTCCCAACAACAACAACAACAAAATAGACTTTAATATGGATTTGATAATATGGGCAAGAATATAGCTGTCTTGTTCCTGGTATGCTGGGTTGGTACATGCTCTAAGGCTATTGAAGTACACTGGCCAGGCTCCATGCTTGCCCATTGCATTTTGGAAAGAAGTTGTAGATACTGGAGCCTCCTCATAACATTGATTTCGGATATATCTTGCAACCATGGCATTTCAAAGAACCCCGTTTTCATGGACTTGACTGCCCTGTTCCACAACATCTTAGATAGCACATGCAACACTTTTGTTGCAGAACATAAATTTGTAACACGAGTTTCAATATCAAAAAGCACTTGACCTTAATAACATGAATAAAATTAAAATATTGATATCATGAAAAATATTCATCACAACTTTATATGAACAAAATTAAAATATCGATACCATGAAAAATACTCATCATAGCTTTATAATGAATTTGGACATTGAACAAATCAGGATAACATAGTGGGATGAAAGAATTTGTTATCTTATGATATTATGAAAGTGAAGAATGAAAAAAATTATCTTATAATGTTTTGCATATTTAGATTTGTAACATAAAAAATCTTCAACTTATTAACTCATCACAACTAAGAGATTTACTAAACCTTCTCTCCCATCTTTTTCTGTCTTAAAAATAAAGTGTTAAAACGAACCAAGTAATTCTTTATCCTTTTTTAAAGTTTAAAATTATTCAAAATGAACCAATCATCCTCATTATCAAAATGACTTTCAGTAATACTGCCCATTGTCAGTGGCTAAATAATTTGGAATCCTCTTCATAATCGCCATCAACGATATATCCATTAAACTAATTCATTTCTGGCATTGTTGGATTCCATGAAACTGATCCCTTTTTGGCATTTTGTCAAACCTTCTCCTCCACGCTGCACACTAAGCATAAATGCCAATAAGGGCAATTGAGGAAAGACATCCGACTCATATCCAGATTTCATATGGGTATTTGGTCGGTCGTTTTGTTATGTTTTTGCTTTCGTTTTGCTCATTGTTTACATTTTCCGTGGAGAACACCCCATTTAAGAGAAATTTATTTGTCCCACGTGCAAGCAGGGTAGAGAATAAGGGGAAAGCGTTGGTATAAATACAGAAGAGAACAACTGCCAAAATCGCCTTAAACTAATGAGCAAGGAAAACAAAGTGAGCGGTGGGAACTGCTCACAGCACTGATAAAATGTAGCGCAAGAATTTATGGAGGGGTGATAGGGTGGCCGAGTGTTGATGCTGCTTACTTTGCAGAACTCTCTCGTGCGGGCCTCCTTAAACACCCACTAAATCTTAAATCCTAAACTTGAAATTATTGTCAGATAAAGGTTATATGGGTATGGTGTCGTATGAAGTTCTAGAGGTTCTACGTAATTATGAATTGTAATCAGCATAAATAATCTATAAACCATATCCATTAGGCATTACATCATAAGACACAATCCATACAAACTTATATAAGGCATCAAGTAGCATTTTCATACATATTAATACAGAATAGCCCCAAGGATATTAATACAGAATAGCTCCAAGGAATGAAGATTGGGACTAAAACCCCATATTAACTAGTTATAATTGTATTGAGAGTTGTGAAGTGCTTAAACCCATATGGGGAAGATGTCATGTTTGTCACATTAAGTTATAATTGTATTGAGAGTTGTGAAGTGCTTAATGTAATCTTCTCGATCCATCTTAAACCGAGATCTATTAAGCATCGAGAGTTCCAATTTCTTGAAGTGTAAATTTTTTCTTGATGTGTAAAAAATTTAAGATAAAAAAATTACACCTCAAGAAAATGGATCCCTCTCGATGCTTAATAGATCGGATCTATGTTGGTAGATTCTCATTAATATCCATCAATTGATTAATAACTCGTTCATTGTATTATTTGCCGAAAATGAGAATCGCATCTTAGAAAGTTCATGGTTTCTCTTTTCTAGCCAACTTTCTTCATCTATCATCATCTTTGCTTAATATATGGATAAAAAATGGTGACACAACCTTGATCATGCCAACAAAACCAAGGGGCCAATAAGCACTTACTACACATGTTGACTCAACCTCAAGGTAACTCTAGGGTGCACCCTCAAATGAAGGGGGCAACTCAAGCACCACCTACCAAATCTATGGCCTTGTACTGCTAGAAGGCTATATTAAACCCCTAGGACGATTTGGTTAAAACATTGTTCTCCCCTACAAAACAAACGTGCCTATTCATGATTTGGTTCTAATGGTCTCATATTCAAAACAATTCACCATTCAGTATCAACAAATGAACTCAATTTTGGAGGCTCCATGTACAGGGCTTGTGCAATTGGTTTGAATTCCTATAGGATGGCCTTGGATTCCACTATAACATCATACAAATTATCCTACTCTCCATTGTCCTGTTGAATTTTTGCAAATTTGTTTGCATGTTGAATGGGATCGACAAGTTGATTTGACTTTGTTGTAAACTGTGTAATTCTAGCTTGAAATACATGAACAGGTTTCTCTTGCACCTTTAGTGTTAAATATTGTAACTTCAAAGAATATTATATTTGTACTTTATTATTCCGGAGATGTTTCATCCCTCCGAGGTAATCCTATTATGTATCCGGAGATGTTTATTCCTCCGAGGGTTAGTATTAACTAGGGTTATTAGACCCACCATGTGTGGGTCGGCCCTGTAGTTATATTTTAGGGGTTATTAGACTTCTCCAGGTGAGGTCGGCCCCAACAGGTCTTTTAGTCAGTTGAGAGTCAAGTATAAATAGATGAGGTGAACTCCTCATTAGATCATTCACTCACTTGTGAAAGGGTGCGCACTAGTTGAGGAGATCTGCTAAGGAGTCAAGAGGAGAAGGAGCACATCTTGTATTTTGGTTGATCATCTTATTGAGGAAAGCTTTACTGGGTTTTCTACCCCATGAGGGTTTCCCAGGATATATTGTGTGTTATCTTGTGATTGTGTTTCTATCAGAGATCTTGCTTGTCTATTTGGTTTAAATCTAACATGGTATCAGAGCCAAACTGAATAGGACATCTTTCACAAGGTAAGAATACCTCTTTCTCTCTCTTTGGTGAAGTTAGGGTTTCAGCCCAAAGTTGATATTATTGATTTTTGGTTGCATGGCTGGATAGCCCTTTTCAATACCTTTCTTTTGAGCTATAGATCGAACTTTTTGGTTGGGTAGAACTCCGGGAAATCCAAACCCTAATTCTACCAAAAGTGCGATACGTCAGATTTTGGTTTCAGAAAAAAAAAGTTGTAATTTTTGAATTCTGATTATATGGCTGGGTATCCCTTCTCAAGAGCATTCTTTTGAGCTATAGATCGAACTTTTTGGTTGGGTAGAACTCCGGGAAATTCAAACCCTAATTCTACCAAAAGTGCGATAAAATTCTGTTCCAGATTCCGGAAAAGTAAAAGGTAACTTTCCAGGTAAGTCTACTCTGTCTCTTGGACTCCCCCAAGAGAAGATGGCTCCAAATACTAAGCTTGAAGACAAGCTAGAAGGCATAGAGAATTTCCGAGCATGGAAATACAGAATTGGTCTAATTCTTGAGGAGAATGATCTTGCTCATTATATCAAGGAGGAAGTTGCAGAACCAGAAGAAGATGAAGCCAAAGAGAAACACAGGAAGGATCTGATTAGGGCAAAGAGAATCATAGCTGATTCCATTAAAGACCACTTGATTCCCCAAGTGTCTTCCAAGAAGACTCCAAAGGAAATGTATGATGCCCTAGGAAGAATGTATGAAGGAAAGAACATCAATAGGAAGATGAATCTAAGGACTCAGTTGAAGAGCACCAAGATGAACAAAGGAGAATCCATTCAAGACTACTTCTCAAGAGTCCATCAAATCAAAGAACAACTAGATGCCATTGGTGATACCCTTGATGAAGATGAACTTGTGATGACAGCTCTAAATGGTCTCACTAGACCTTGGGAGTCATTCATTCAAACTATGTGTGCCAGAAAAGAAAGTATGAAGTTTGATGTAGTTTGGGAAGATTGTGTACAAGAGGAGGCTAGGGTTGCAAATAGAGAAGCCTTGCTCAAAGAAGATGACCAAGCCTTGGCCACTCATACCAAAAGAAGAAGGAGTCAATCCTACTTCAAGAAAGGTGGTCTCAAGGAGTCTCATCCTCCTCACAGATTTCACAAGAAAAGAGGATCTACTCAAAGAAGGGATTACTCTTCTTTCCAATGCTACTCTTGTCACAAATTAGGACACATTGCTAAAGATTTCCCTCTACAGAAGAAAAAGGGTAATCACTTCAAAAGACATCAAGCACATCTTGCAGAGGATGACAGTGAAGAAGAAGAAATAGAGGAAGAAAGGTCTCACAATAAAAGGCCTAGAGATGAAGGGGAAGAAGAAGAAAGGACCTTCTTCAAAAGGAGGTCAAGAAGAAACACAGAAGAAGATGCAGAAGAATATGTTCTATTCTCCGCACTCTCTGGATCCATAACCCCTGGTGAAGGTACATGGCTTATTGACAGTGGTGCTTCAAAGCACATGACTGGACAGAAGAGGACCCTCTCAAATCTTGAAGAAAAGAATTCTCCCCAAAAGGTATCTCTAGGAGATGACTATCAATATCCCATTAAGGGAATTGGTGAAGCAAACTACAAACTCGATTCTGGAACCCCCATGAAGATGAAGGAAGTTCTATATGTTCCAGGATTAAAGAAGAATTTGCTTTCAATCTCAGCTTTAGACAAGAAAGGCTATAGAGTTGCATTCATTGATGGACAAGTGTTAATGTGGTCCAAAGGCAAATCCATTAAGGATGCAATTGTTATTGGTGAAGAGGAAGGAGGTTTATATAAACTCAAGGGTCATCCAGAAGCTGCTCTTGTTCATGAAACCTCTAGCCCCAGTGAGCTATGGCATAGAAGACTAGCTCACATTAACTACAAAGCCTTACCTTATGTAAGCAAGGTGGTCATAGGACTACCAGATTTAAAGGTGGATCATAATGGCTCATGCAAAGGATGTAAGAAAGGCAAGAATGTCAAGAACCCATTTCCAAAGAGTGAAACAAAGACCAAAGGGATCTTGGAGTTAATACACTCAGATGTGTGTGGTCCAATGCCCACCACCTCTCTAAGTGGGTTTGAATACTATCTTTCTTTCATTGATGATCATTCAAGGAAAACTTGGATATACTTTCTAAAGGGTAAGAATGAAGTTTTTGGGAAGTTCAAAGAGTTCAAGGCTCTAATAGAAAATCTCTCAGAAAAGAAAATCAAGGTTCTCAGAACAGACAATGGTGGAGAGTATACTTCAAAAGAGTTTGAAGAATTCTGTAAGGAAGCTGGAATCAAAAGAGAACTAACCACTCCCTACAATCCCCAACAAAATGGGGTTGCATAAAGGAAAAATAGAACCATCATGGAAGCTGTGAAGACTATGATACATGACCAGGATCTTCCCATGTATCTGTGGGCTGAAGCAGCCAGAACAGCAGTATATGTTCAAAACAGATTATCTCATAGTGCTCTTGATTTCAAAACTCCAGAAGAAGTGTTTTCTGGAAAGAAGCCCGAAGTAAGCCATCTTAAAATATTTGGGTGTCCTGTGTACATCCACATTCCAAAGGAAAAGAGAACCAAGTTGGATCCTTCTGGTAAGAAAGGAATATTTGTTGGCTATTGTGAATCATCCAAAGCCTTCAGGATTTACATACCAGGTTTTCATCATATAGAAATAAGTAGAGATGTAACCTTCGATGAGGAAGCAGCTCTTAAGAAATCTAGAAAATGTCAACTTGAAGAAGTTTATGAAGAAGATACATCTCCCCGAGTCTCAGATACTGTTCACATCCCTGAGGAGGACATAACAGAGGATCATGACATGCTGGAACCACAAGAACCCCCTGTTGCAGAATTATCTAGGAAAAGAAGACCAGCATGGGCTAGAGATATTATACAAGGAGCTGAAAGATATGGTGCTCCTGAAGGCTCCACTAGAGAAAGGAAGAAACCAAAGCTAGTGTCCAACTATATGGCCTTGATGTGTGATCTTGTGGATCAACTACCTACTAGCTATGAAGAAGCAGCTCAAAAGAAAGAATGGGTAGAAGCAATGACTGAAGAATATCAGTCAATAATGAAAAATGATGTTTGGGATATAGTCCCCAAACCAAGAGATAAAAGTGTGGTTTCTTCCAAATGGATTTTCAAAATAAAACATGCTGCAGATGGAAGCATTGAAAAATACAAGGCAAGGTTTGTAGCCAGAGGATTCTCTCAAAAGGAGGGAATTGACTATGAAGATACATTTGCACCTGTTGCTAGGTATACTTCGATTAGAACTATCATGGCACTTGCATCTATGATGAAATGGAAATTGCATCAAATGGATGTTAAGACAGCCTTCCTGAATGGTGTAATTGAAGAAGAAGTATACATAGAACAACCTCAAGGTTTTGAGGTCAAAGACGGAAGGACCCATGTATGCAAACTGAAGAAGGCATTATATGGTTTGAAGCAAGCTCCCAGAGCTTGGTATGGAAGAATTGACAGCTTCTTATTAAGCATGGGATTTACCAAAAGTAAAGCTGACCCCAATCTCTATCTTAAGGTAATGAATGATGAACCTGTTATATTGCTATTATATGTAGATGATTTATTTCTAACAGGAAATGAGAAACAAATCATTGAAAGCAAGAAGAAGCTTTCTTCAGAATTCGAAATGAAAGATCTCGGATTAATGCACTACTTCTTAGGCCTAGAAGTATGGCAAGAGCAAAAAGAGATATTTCTAAATCAAGGTAAGTATACTGTGGAGATCCTCAAAAGGTTTGATATGTTGGAGTGTAAAGCTATGGCCACTCCCATGGACTCCAACCTAAAACTACTAGCTAATGATTCATCAGAACTAGTGGACATAACCCTATATAGACAAATCATTGGATCTTTGATGTACTTGACAAATACTAGGCCTGATATATGCTTTGCTGTAAATACCCTAAGTCAGTTTCAAGTAGAACCTAGAAAGGTTCACCTTATAGCTGCAAAGCATATCATGAGGTACCTAAAAGGTACAGTGGACTATGGTCTTTACTATCTTAGAGAAAATGAACTCAAGTTGCATGGTTTCTCAGATTCTGATTGGGCAGGTAGTGTCTCAGACAGAAAAAGTACTTCAGGTGGATGTTATGGTCTTGGATCTGCCATGATCTCCTGGTTCAGCAAGAAACAATCTAGTGTGGCCCTCAGTACCGCTGAAGCAGAATATATAGCTGCTTGCTCTGCCAGCTGTGAAGCGGTGTGGCTTCGGAAACTCTTATCTGGAATCTTTGACTTAGAGATGGATCCTACTGTGATTATGTGTGATAATCAAAGCTGAATTAAGATGACTGAAAATCCTGTGTTCCATGATAAGTCAAAACACATTGAGATCCGTTACTTCTATATACGAGACATGGTGCAGAGAGGAGCCATCAAGCTCGAGTACATAAGCACTGAAGATCAGGTTGCCGATATCTTGACTAAACCTCTGTCTCGAGTAAAGTTTGAATACTTCCGAGACAAGCTTGGTTTAGTCCAGAAGGACCCTCCTCGAAAGGGGGAGTAGCATAGTATTTCTGTCACTTATTTTTTTTTGTTTTGTTAGCTACTTACAATTATTTAGATTTAGAACTCTTACATATCGTTTATACATGATTTGATATGATGTATTAGTGAGAATACATACATGTTTTGATGTACACATGTTTTGATGAGATGTGTACATGTTTTGATTAGTGATGTATACATGTTTTGATGTACACATGTTTTGATGTGATGTGTACATGTTTTGATTACTGATGTATACATGTTTTGATGTACACATGTTTTGATGTGATGTGTACATGTTTTGATTAGTGATGTATACATGTTTTGATGTACACATGTTTTGATGTGATGTGTACTGATGTATACATGTTTTGATGTACACATGTTTTGATGTGATTGTTGACGTATACATGTTTTGATGAACACATGTTTTGATGTGATGAATACATGTTTTGATGTGATATATGATTGTACCTGTATGGATGAAGATACAGTTGAGGGGATTGAATCATCCCTGGACTTTCAGTCCTAAAGAGAACCGTAGACGTAAGGTCTCCGAAAATGAAGTCCTTAGTGGACAGTTGAGGGGATTGAATCATCCCTGGACTTTCAGCCCTAAAGAGAACCGTAGACGTAAGGTCTCCGAAAATGAAGTCCTTAGTGGACAGTTGAGGGGATTGAATCATCCCTGGACTTTCAATCCTAAAGAGAACCGTAGACGTAAGGTCTCCGAGAATGAAGTCCTTAGTGGACAGTTGAGGGGATTGGATCATCCCTGGACTTTCAGTCCTAAAGAGAGCCGTAGACGAGAGGTCTCCGAGAATGAAGTCCTTGGTGGACTTGAGGGGATTGGATCATCCCTGGACTCTCAGTCCTAAAGAGAGCCATAGACGTGAGGTCTCCGAGAATAGAAGATAGGACTGCATCGTCCCTGGACCTTAGTTCAAAATGTACGTGATGGGGATTGCATCATCCCGGAACTGATAGTTCAAAATGTACGTGATGGGGATTGCATCATCCCGGAACTGATAGTTCAAAATGTACGTGATGGGGATTGCATCATCCCGGAACTGATAGTTCAAAATGTACGTGATGGGGATTGCATCATCCCGGAACTGATAGTTCAAAATGTACGTGATGGGGATTGCATCATCCCGGAACTGATAGTTCAAAATGTACGTGATGGGGATTGCATCATCCCGGAACTGATAGTTCAAAATGTACGTGAAGGGGATTGTATCATCCCTGGACTTCGGTCCCTGAATTGATCCGTAGACGAATGGTCTCCGAGAAAGTAATGGTATTAATGATGTGGTTACTTGTATCGGTAGGATACTTGTATTGATGATGTGGTTACTTGTATCAGTAGGATACTTGTATTGATGATGTGGTTACTTGTATCAGTAGGATACTTGTATTGATGATGTGGCTACTTGTATCGGTAGAATACTTGTATTGATGATGTGGTTACTTGTATCAGTAGGATACTTGTATTGATGATGTGATTACTTGTATCGGTAGGATACTTGTATTGATGATATGGTTACTTGTATCGGTAGGATACTTGTATTGATGATGTGGTTATCTGTATCGGTGGGATACTCATATTGTTGTGTAGGATACTTGTATGATCGTATGATGATGATGCTACTGATCGTGTGATGACGATGCTGCTGATCGTGTGATGACGATGCTGCTGATCGTGTGATGACGATGCTACTGATCATGTGATGACGATGCTGCTGATCGTGTGATGACGATGCTGCTGATCGTGTGATGACGATGCTGCTGATCGTGTGATGACGATGCTACTGATCATGTGATGACGATGCTGCTGATCGTGTGATGACGATGCTGCTGATCGTGTGATGACGATGCTGCTGATCGTGTGATGACGATGCTGCTGATCGTGTGATGACGATGCTGCTGATCGTGTGATGACGATGCTGCTGATCGTGTGATGACGATGCCGTTGATTGTGTGATGACGAAACTGTTGATCGTATGACGACGATGCAGCTGATCATGTGAAGACGATGCTAAAGATCGTGATGTTGATATTGATGTACCAGTAACTGGTTGAGTTACTGATGAAGTCGAATTGAAGAAAGCTTCCGATGATTTATAGATGTATCATGTGTAGTGACTCCTTGCTCCTGCAGATGCTGTTATAATATCCTTCTCGTTAAGGGGGAGTGTTAAATATTGTAACTTCAAAGAATATTATATTTGTACTTTATTATTCCGGAGATGTTTCATCCCTCCGAGGTAATCCTATTATGTATCCGGAGATGTTTATTCCTCCGAGGGTTAGTATTAACTAGGGTTATTAGACCCACCATGTGTGGGTCGGCCCTGTAGTTATATTTTAGGGGTTATTAGACTTCTCCAGGTGAGGTCGGCCCCAACAGGTCTTTTAGTCAGTTGAGAGTCAAGTATAAATAGATGAGGTGAACTCCTCATTAGATCATTCACTCACTTGTGAAAGGGTGCGCACTAGTTGAGGAGATCTGCTAAGGAGTCAAGAGGAGAAGGAGCACATCTTGTATTTTGGTTGATCATCTTATTGAGGAAAGCTTTACTGGGTTTTCTACCCCATGAGGGTTTCCCAGGATATATTGTGTGTTATCTTGTGATTGTGTTTCTATCAGAGATCTTGCTTGTCTATTTGGTTTAAATCTAACATTTAGAATACCCATCCAATATTGAATAGTTGTATATATATAGTCCTCTCGTTTGTTGTAATGTGGATTTGTGTTATGTAGTACTCAACTTGGCCCATTAAAGGATCATTTCATTCAATCAACTATTGAACCTAAGAGTCCCAGGAATTTTGTTCTACTCCAACTACCACTATAATTCTTCATTTTTCTCTTGTAATCAAAGTAAAAAATTGTGAAAAAAATTCATAGTGGTGGAGGGTCACTCATCATTTGTAATATCCTTTAGCCAAGGATCATCCTTACACATTTTTGGAAACATTTTTCTTAGATTTTTGCCTGACCACTAATTCACCCATCAAAGGCAACTCAGGGATTTGTGACAGAGTTTTGTTACAGCAGAAAGATCTCAGGGATCAATTGTTTGCTACTAAGAAGCTAGTGGATGATGAAGATATGGTTGCCTTGGTGATGTGTAGCTTGTCACCATCCTTTGATTCATTTGTTGAGCCCCTGCATCTGATTGCGGAGACTCAAATTAAGTTTGAGAAGTTATCAACGCTTCTTCCGTAGAAGGAGAGGAGGCAAGATCAGAGATGAGCATCAACTTCACTCACTATGTAAATTACGTTCAGCGCACAGTTCAAAGGCAAAGACAGAATAAACAATGAGAACAATGCTAGAAGTTCATCAAAGAGGTCAAAATGGAAATGTTTTTCTCTTAACAAGCATGTAACTATGGACAAGCATTAGTTTCCTTGCTGATGGCAACATTTTCATACAATGGGCACTATTACTTTGCTGTGACCATTGATTTCTTACAGTGGGGACCATTCTTTCGTGGGAAAAATTTTTACTGTTGTGTGGGTGCAATTTTCTTGCTGTGTGCATTGATTCCTTGTGTGGGCACCGATATTTTGTTTGCAGGCAGTAACAATGGCACCGAAGGTTGACTCTAGGACCCCATTGTGGAAGTATTGCACAACTATTGAAGCTAAGGGAGTAGGCACAAAGGAAATTCTATACAATTTATATGACCACCTGCCATGGTAAGGAATCTATTCAAGAGTCAAGTCCCACCCCATTTTTTGAGATAAAATGTAGAATGAACAAAATGCTGCCGAGGGACACTCCTCAATCTTCCATCAGTGGTACATCTGCTGTAAATCCTGAAAATTCTCCTAGTTTCTTCAAGAAATCGCACTACATGTAAAAGGCAAGTCATTTTCTCTATTTCTTCCTCTTTGATAGTGATAAAAGGGAGAGAATTGAACTCGCAATTGCACTTTTCTTTGATGCATGTGGTCCTCTGTTTAATGTTGCACAGTCTCACTATTTTAATGAAATGATCTGTATCACAAACGAAAGGCCTAAAGTATATAAGCCCCGAGGATATGAAAATATTTAAGCTGATCCTCTAGATAAGGAGAAAAAAGAAGTTGATAAAGCACTTAAATTTAGGTGGGCAAAGGAGGGATGCTCCATTATCGTGGATGCCTGGACAAATCAGAGAAACGGGCCCTTATTAAATATTATCATCTCTTGTCCTTCAAAATCATATTTCTTAAGGTCCATAGATTGTATATTGCAAGAGAAAAATGTCACATTCCAAACAGATATACTTAGTGCAGCCATAGATGAGGCTGGGCCACTAATGTTATGGTGGAATAGGCATGATCAATAAACAAAAATTATAGGCACATCTATTGGACACGTTGTTGTGTTCATGCTATGAAAAATGTCCTAAAGGAAATTAGGAGATTTAATTGGATGTCTAATTATATTTCGCAAAGTAGAAAAATGCAGATGTTCATAACAAACCACCACCAGACCATATCCAAATGCAGGTTGTAATTTGTATGCTAAGTTAGATTTGTCAAAACCCGAGAGAAGCATTTTGCACTTGCTAAATTCAACTTCAGAGGCTGCACGAGGTGTGAGGAGCAGTAAGTTCTGCAGGCATTAGTTTCATAGTCATTCCATGCAATATTTTATTCTTTCTTTAGCTATCTACAGGAGGACAAGTCATAGAAACAGGACAACACCATGAAGCTCACTTCATAACAATCCTAAAACTTCAGTCTTCAATGGGGATTCGAAAGACATTGTAAAACCCTAAATTAAATACTAATTTGTCATTCCAGTGATTCACAGTTTACAATGTTGGAACTTCATATGTATAGAGGATGGAAACATACTTGTCTAAGATGACCCAGGTTGTTGACGGATTTTTCGCTTGAGCAGCTGCAGTGACAGGTAATGCAACCGAAACTATCTTCACTTTCAAATTCACCTGCAAAATTAAATTTCAAAGCTTCAACAATAGTTTAAAGACTATAGAAAATACAACAATGAATGCATCCATAGCATACTGTCCAATGCAGTCTGCACAGTATCTGGTTTGAAGAAAACTAACCTCTCTAAAGACTACAAACCCCAAGGAAACTAAGCAAAACACCACCAAGCTTCATGCAAAGATGAAAGATCTGATGATGTGGGTTTCTATTGACTCTTGCCACATTATATAGGGATAAAATGAACTTTAACTGCCCATTTCCCAACTCAAATTGAGGGCGATTTAGCTGACAGAATCCATGAACCAATTGCATCATCGTCGAATAGGGGTGAACTCGCCATTTGGAGGCTACATAAATGATAAAATGGGGCGAAATTGCCATTTGGAGGCTACATAACTGATAAAACGGGGTTAACTCGCCATTTGAAAGCTACATTACTGAAAAAACAGGGCGAATTCAATATTTCATGGCTTTCATACCCAAAATTACGGGGCGAATCACCAGTTTCAACCAGATTTGGTAGGGCGAATTCAATTTTGCTTCTCTCTCATGCCTATCTGGCCTTGGCGCTTCGATTCCCCATTGACGAGGGTCAAATAAATTTGGGGCTAAATTATTAAATTAAAAAAAACTCTTTTCATGTTACAAATTCGCCCATCAAATGTTTGAAACCCCTCTAAATTCGCCATTGGGCTATATTTCGCCCTTAAAATCATCCCTGGAACAAACTCCTCGGCTGAGGTAACCCCTGAGAATTTGTATGCTCCTATGCAGAAGGGCAAAGGCGGGAAAGAAGCCTTATGCTGTTTGTTAAGCACTGCTCCGATTCCATCCAGGAAAATTTGTCTTACTGCCTCCTTGAGGACCACATAGTCAGTAGCATACCTCGGAAAAATATATGGAGCTTTAGTCCCTCCAAACATTCTGATGTAGGTACCTTGTTCTGAGAAATAAAAATCTCCATAATTTTCTAGGATCTCCATGGCATTTTCGGACAGACAGTTAGGCTCTTCCTTGAATATCTGCTCATATAGGGGCATGATGAACCCCTCACAGATGAGCTTATAGCTGGGTTTGTAATTTTGAGCCCACATCATCCTGAAAGCGGTGTAAACTGGGGTGTTGGCTCTATCCCACGTGCAACCTAAGCTGGGAAAAGATAGCTTGTCCAAAATACAATCAATAAGATACGAAGACATGTAAAATTCTGCCTTTTTTAAGGTCGGACCTTCTCTTGCAGCAACTACCATTGATGCTAAACTGTTTGACAGGATAGTAGCCCAGTCAAACACAGTTCCTTTGAATGCCACGAAGTGGATGATGGGGACCCACTGTATCTTGTATACGGTGCCATCGGGCATGCCGAAGATTTTGCATAACATCAGGGCGATTAACCTGAAAGGAGGTCTTAGATTCTGGACATCATATTCGTCATTACCTCTCTTTCTTAAGTGCTTGCCTGCGACCAATAATTTTTTGGCCATTTCAATATTGTTCATCTGGCCCAACCATTCATCACTCAGGGCTTGCTAGGGACATGGGAATTTATAGGCTGCGGCAAGATATGCTGGGTGGAATGAGGCGATGGCTATTTTCTCGCTGTCATGTAATACCCTTGTCTCCGCATTAGTATGTCTAGTATCCACCCGATTACCTCAGAACATGGGAATAGTTCCGGGCGGGTAGCAGCCCTAGCTATACCTAAAGTTCTGATGTTGAGATAGATCTGCTCCTCTTCTAGTAACATATCCGGGATATCTTGGTCCCTGATCATCCTGTAAATATCTCCCCACCGGACTTCGGGAGGGATACCGGTGGTGCACTTAGTATCTTGGAACATAGTTTCAGTTCTAAGTGGTACTGGCTCAGGTTCCGTCATTTTAGCCTTCTTCCTACCACCTTTTGGCATCTTGGCTTATCCCTGCTAGCAACCAAATACAAGTCATTATAAAAATGCGCAACCTGTTATGAGATTTTAACAAAAGAAGGACCATTTCAACATGCTAATGAGATATATAAATAAATTATGAAGCTGCATGTTGCTTGTTAAGCACAATAAACCATTCCAAACGAGGAAAAATAGACTTGATCATCCTAAGGAAACAACGTTTGGAATGTCCCCGAAAGGGCACACATACGACGTGAAACAACCTGCTTCCCATCTAGTCCTAGGAGAGAGGGTGTCCTTCATTGTTGCGGTTCAAATGGTTAATGGCGGGTTAGCTTGGATTGGGATAAACTTAATATGAAGCCAGGGATCGCTTTCCACATTGATGAACAGGTGAGGGATTCAGCCGACCGCCATGGTTATTTATAGCACTTGACGAGAAGCTCTATGGACGGCTTGGAATTTGAACTAGGGTGACGACGCCTGGAATATGGTTGGTGAAAAAAAACTCGGGCGGTCATAGTTTTGGCTTTTAGCTGGTGGAACGAGAAACCCATGGGGCCTCGGTGGCTTTTAAAGACAAAATAACGGTATATGCAACTAGTGCCTATCGGCCACGTCTTAGACGAAAAAGAAAAACTCAAAGGTAATCTGACGTGTAGATGAGACAAAATTAACGGTTAGAAACCTACCTGGCAATGCGAAGATGGCTGAATGAGGTGGACGCGGATGTGGACAAGTTGAGCTGGAGCAGTCTGGCGCGGTGTCCCAATGATGTTTGTTTAATTGAAAAATAACAATGTGGTCGAACCAAACCCCCACCGTCCTTTTAAACGGGTTAGGCACGTGTGGTATTAAATTCGGTGGGTGGCGCCATTAAAACATTTTTTAAATCTTGTACGTCACGATCTTTTCAAGTCGCCTTGGTAGTTGTGCATGACCGTCATTTGCAGGGCGGACTCACAAATTTCACCCGCAATTGCGGAAAGATATAGCGAATGGCTTCGACATTTCGGAAGAGATTGGCGTATCCTTCCGAAACGAAACCTTAAGAGAGCTATTACGAGTGTCTTTACAGAGTCGTCCCACAGTTTCGGGAGAATAAACGATTTCTTTCCATAATGGAGATAAGTCAATTGCTTCCGCAATTGCAGAACAATTCCGTGAAGCTTCCCGCCGTTTCGGAAAGGATTGGGGAATGGATCCCGCAAGTCAAAAAAAAGTCTAAGTCTGTCCAAAAGCGTTTCGTGGGATTTTGGGGGAATATAGCAAACGCTTCCGCAGTTTCAGAAGGCTTTCGCGAATGCTTCCGCAGTTTCGGAAGGCTTTTGCGAATGCTTCCCCGGCTTCGAGAGAAAAACAACTGAAGAAATTTTTCAAGAGAGACTAAGTCTTTCGGCGGATTTTCAGGAAAATAAGGTGAATGACTCCCATAGTTTCGGGAGGATAAGATGAATGGTTCCGTAAAAGTTAAGTCTTTTGGCGGGGCTGTGTGAAGGCTCCCGTAGTTGCGGAAAGCTTTCGCAATTAGCTTCCGTAGTTTCGGAACAGATTGGCGAATGGCTTCGCAGTTTCGGGGGGATAAGCTGAATGGCTTCCGCAAGTTAAGAGGAAAGACTTAAGATTTTTTAAAGAGAAGACCTTTGGTGTTCCTGGAAAATATACATGAATGGCTCCCGCAGTTTCGAGAGGATAAGCCGAAAGGTTCTGCCGCTTTGGGAGACTTTCCCAAATAATTTCCGCAACTTCGAGAGAAAAATTCTAAGTTCTTTTCGGGACGCTTATGCAAACGGTTCCCGCGGTTTCGGGAGGATAACTTGAATACTTCTGCAACTGCGGGGGGCTTTCTCAAATGCTTCCGCGGCTTCAGGAAGATTTCAGGAATTCTATCCTTGTAAGAAAACTTGGAACTCTCAAAGCAGGATTTTCAGTTGAAAAGACAGTAAAAAAGGAGAATTTACCTCTTACAACAGTCTTTCTAAAAAAAATAAAGGAGGGGCCCCAATATGTACAAAAAATTTGGGGGGGGTGATGTTGCTGCAACAACACAGAGTTGTGTGAAGCTTTCTAAGAACCTGGTGTTCCACGATAGGTCAAAGCACATTGAGATCAAATATCACTATATTAGGGATATGGTGCAGAGAGGAGCAGTGAAGCTCCTGTATGTTGCGACGGATGAGCAGGTTGCAGATGTGTTGACGAAACCACTAGCCAGAGTGAAGTTTGAATACTTTAGAGAGAGGCTTGGTGTTCTTCAGATTGATGAAATTTCAAGGAAGAAGTGATGGACACATTTGTAGAAGCCATTCCAAGCATGGTGAGTAGAGGATCCTTCCCATGATTGTGGATGTAAGTGTTGGATGATGAGCATCAGGTTGATGCTCCAGTTATTGCTCTGTATATGCATCATGTTGGATGTTGGATATGATCAGTTGGATCGTGTATATGTATATGCATCATGTTGGATGCTGTATATGATCAGTTGGATCATGTATTTGTATCAGGTGGATACATTGTATGATCAGGTAGATCATGTATGTTGATATGTATCAAGTGGATAGATTGTATGATAGGTAGATCATGTATGATGATATGTATCAGGTGGATACATTGTATGATCAGGTATATCATGTATGTTGATACATTGTATGATCAAGTAGATCATGTATGATGATATGTATTAGGTGGATACATGGTATGCATCAGGTGGATGCATTGATGATCAGGATGATCATGCTATGATGACATGCATCAGGTAGATGCTTTGACATGATTAGATGGATCATGTGTGATGAGTCCGAAGACACAGATGCACAGATCCTTTCCGACATGGTGGTAGATGTGTTCTCCCATGCGCGTTGATGTAAGTGTAGAGCCTTTCCAACATGGTGGTAGATGTGTTCTCCCATGTGCATTGATGTAAGTGCAGAGCCTTTCCGACATGGTGGTAGATGTGTTCTCCCATGTGCGTTGATGTAAGTGCATAGCCTTTTCGACATGGTGGTAGATGTGTTCTCCCATGTGCGTTGATGTAAGTGCAGAGCCTTTTCAACATGGTGGTAGATGTGTTCTCCCATGTGCGTTGATGTGAGTGCTGAGCCTTTCCTGGATGGTCAGAGGAAAGTCCTTCCATGCCGGTGAGTGTAAGTGTTGTGTTGTGTGCATTTGGACTATGCTTCGTAGACGATGAGATGATCAGTATGATCATGAGTATCAGGATGATACTCTATGGCCGTGGACAGGTTGTGCAGTTACCTATAAAAGATCTTGGGAGATCCGATAGGTTGAGCAGTATGCTCATAATTAGTCCTGGGATGCTCTTTCGAGGTTTTGGCTTAACGCACGTAATCAGTCCTGAGGATTCCACATTATGGCCAGTGATGATGAAGACCTACAGGTGGTGGGCCTACAGCCAGTATGAAAAAGGACTGGCTCTGTAGAACTTCCTTTGACGAGTAGATCGGATATTGATTGAGATAGTAACAGCATTGACGATGACGATGATTCAATGACGATGATCCAGTGACGATGATCCAGAGAAGAAGACTTGTGCTAGCAGATCTATGTCGAGAAATACCTTCCTAGTTAAGAGGGAGTGTTGATGTTTATGTAACTTCGGAATGTATTTCACCTATGTATATTGTACTCCTATAGAGATGTTATTATTCCTCTATACGGAAGTGTCGTCATTTGTATTGACAAGTGTCGCAAGTGTCGTAACTTGCAAGTGATGGGTTATTAGACCACCAAGTGTGGGGTCGGCCCTGATTAGTATTACCATGGGTTATTAGACTGAGTTAGACAAGTCGGCCCTGCTAGTTTATTAGGCAGGTCAGGTCATGTATAAATAGAGTGTGGGAGGCACTCTATTTGATCACTTCATTATTCACTTATACACTCATCAGAAAGTGGTGCACAAGTGAGGAAGGAGGAGTAGCGGCTAGGAGGACTATCTCTTGTACTTGGGTTGTATCATTGCTCTTTCTATCTCTGAGGAAGTTGTGGGGTTTTTCACCTTTATGGTTTTCCCCAGTGAAACTTTGTGTGTCTATTGTCTCATGTGATTGCTTGTTGTGATTGATATGCTTGATATGCTGTACATGTTATTCTCTCAGTAAAGATCCTAGAGTATGTTGAATTAATGCTCAAAAATTAACACATGAATGTACTGTTCATGCCTTAATGAATAGTCATGGTGCATTAAAATCATAATACGAGGTCTTGCCACCCATATCATCAATGAATATGCATTTCATATCACTGGCAGCATTATTACATTTAAAACTTTAATATATGCTGCCAGGCTTTAATTCATCAATCATATGAATAACATCCATGTCCTAAGCATCAAAATTTATTTGAAATGGCATTCAACTAATCAATATGAAATATGAACCATTCATTTTTGAATATAAATATGAAATATGAGCCTTACTTTTATTTTAATAATGAAAAATTTAATAAAAATTAACTAGGGTAAAACCCGGGACAAAGAAAAATTAAGAAAATGAGAAAATGAGAAAATGAGAAAAGAAAACTAGGATAAAATTAGGAATAGTAACTAGGTAAAGAAAAATAATCTAGGTCACAGCCCTAACATGGATGAATGGGAAATCCTTTCTCAACTCCGCCCTGGAAACAACATCCATGTTGATGACCTTGACATGCTCGGGCATCGTGATTTTGACAAAAACCACAATTGGGCCCATAACCATATCCCTTCACACATGCATGAGACAGTCATATCATTCACTGACTTCAATCGCTTATCCACCCAAATACATCAAGACACTTCTTCATCTTCTTGTTCACCTACCTTCGTGTCTCCCACACAACGCATGGCCTTTGATCTTGTGCTTTCCTACTTCACAAATACTGCAAGTCCCACCCCACTAAAAATTGACATTCAAGGCATTGCAGGAACATGAAAGTCTTACTTGATTTATTTCCTTAAATATGCACTCCACAATGCCTCTGCCCACACTATTTCCCCCTTGCTCCTCCTTGCTCCAACTGGTGTTGCCGCCTTTAACATACATGCACTTACAATACAGTCTTCCCTTCGCATACCCATTTTTGAGATGCACCCTCTTCAAGGCCAATCCCTTTCAAGCCTCTAAGAACAGTTCTACCATATTTTCTACATCCTCATTGATGAAATGAGTTTCATTGGCCCAAATTATTAACCCGCATGGAAGTAAATTCCTTTTTGGTTAAATGATGTCATCAATAAAGAAGCTTGATCAACTAAATATAATTCCATCTTTGATTTCGATACAAACTTTGTTTTTAATACTATTATCTGCTTTTAACCTATTAGTTTTCTTAGTACATCCTATGCAATTATTAAATCAACTTTTCTTTGTTGCACCTTCACTTGTCTTATCGCATAATCTTATGCAATACTAGCTTTTTCTATTTTTACTGCTAAGTCAACTTCAATATGGCCGTTTTATTATGGTATCACAATTTGTTTTTTCATCATATTATTTAGCTTCACATTATATCCACAAAATGTCAATAATGCACAAAAACACTAACTCTAAATGCATTGTTTCCTCGATATGGAATATGCTTTGGTAGGTTTATCATTTTTTGTACTTTGCTAAATTTATCATTTGTTTAGTACTATCAACTCCTACAGAGTTACAATCTTTACATGTTAGTAAATTCCTTTTTGGTTAAATGATGTCATCAATAAAGAAGCTTGATCAACTAAATATTTTCATCTGCTCAAGCTGTTCAATGTGCCATAATATTGAGGTGGTTGCTTATGCCTTTCTTTCCTTTGTAAAAGTTACAGTTTTCTTTGTATACAAATAATTTCTACTATATTAGATTCTCAAAGCAATATGCTCACTAGACTTTGTAACTCATGTCTACAATGATGGAAAGTTAATTTTTGCATCATACAACTACGTGGCTACTTTGAACGGTTCCTTCCTTCATTTTGGATTAGTTAAATTATTTGCAATATATGTGGTTCAAATTCATTCTTCGTGTTGGAATCTCAAGAACACGGAGGTTAAGCTGTTATATGCAAAAACAAAACTACCCCTAAGGTAATTGTTGTTATCCATGTTCGAACAAGGGAACTCTTGCAAAGAGCTCTTCAAAGTATAGGCCAACCATGGAATTCTTCCCTGCAGATCATGTTACTTTCCAGTATTTGATCTTAACAATTCAAACTATTGCAAGAAGACTCTAAAACCCCCCCTTTTACTTGAATCCTCATGTGAGTTCAATCAGATTTTATCTTGTATCCTTAATTTCTCTTAGACTTTTCTTTCTAACATTAATACTTTTTTCTCATGCATTCTAGAGAAACTGAACACATTTTACACAAATTGATCAAATTATTGATTTTATTGATTCTTGCAATTCATATCAACTCAAAACAAACACATCAACAAGTAGTATCTGGGTCAAACAATGTTATAAGAAATGGTGAGTCTCTTATCCTCGAAACAATAGGTTTCTCAACATTTCATACAGTTTCGAAAAATGCAAGGTTTCAGTTTAACGTAGACTGTCAACCTTTGATTCAATGTGTAGGTATTGTTACAAATTGAATCACTCAATATCTTTTTCTTTTGTAGTCAAGCCATGAGTTCCAACTCCATGGTAAGGATGGATTGTAAATTACAAATTGTTTCTCATTTCAATGATGTAAGAAATACTAATAGTCTCAGGGTAAGTTTTTAATTTCGCAAGGTATTTCACTAAAAAAAATACATTAGTTTCAAATGTATCGTAGAGTTGTTGGAGTTGATTAGCTAGTTTACTTGTCAAAATCTTATGGCCTTTCTTGATAGCCGAGAACCATAGAAGCTTAAGTGGAGTATGCATATTTATTGTAACAATTGTTTTCTCTTTTGGACTTTATTATGATATGTTGATTAGATAGCTTTTTATCTGTGGTAGGTTTTATGCCTTTGTAGTTACATGTTTTGAAAATGCCACATGGGTTCCTCGCCTTTACTTTTTAGAAGACCATACTTTTGAATCACCAAACTAAAGCCATTGCCATTTTTTCCCAAATGCCAATTTGGTATTGATGTTTTCATTGAACCCATGAGAAATGATTTTCTTCTGAAAATCAAGAGATTTGTCAATGGACCCAGAAAACCCATCGATTATGAATGGCACAACGCTATCAAAATTTATACTGACTTTAGCATTTCTTTCCTACAACCCTGAATATGCAGTGTCATGTTTTGTCATACGTCCAAGTTCTTCATTCTTAATAGTTGCAGAATTTTATTCCATGTGCACCTGCATCTCCCCTCTGTCATTGTTGAGAAATCCTATCATAGGTTCTACAATAGAAACTAGAACACGCTAACAAAGGAACTTAGTAGATGGATTAATATCTCTCTTTTTTAAACATAATATTCCGTGGTTTTGCTAAAGCAACAGGATCGAATACTTCCAAAGTTCCAACTGTTTCTCCACTAAAAGGGTCTTAAGATATTCGTCTTGATAGTAATATTTTGTGTTCCATTTGCTTAATACACTAAAATTTCAAAGAGTCGCAACAAACTGTGGTGCTGTGAAAGTAAAAAATTGGATGCAACGGGGGAATCCATTCCTCTAGGAGCTTAAACTGAAGATAAATTAGGGAAAATATTCATCAATGAAGATATACAAAATTACAAATATGTACTCGTGACTTCATACTGTAATCATACAATATTGGATCCATTTTCTTACCTATAATGGATGGAAACTGCATGTAGGAGGTTCATATTAAGGGATTCATGCATGGCATTTGTAAATCACTGAATTCAATCTTCATCCACAAGATGTGATAAAATGTAGATGATTTACCAAGACATTAGTCTTTTTCCATTGAAATCCTTGAAAGTGTCTAGAATACCAAAATATTCTAATATTTTCCAAGTCATATAAAATATTAGAAGGTCGAGAGGTCCAAGACATTAGTCTTTTTCCTTGGCAGCACTGGAGTGGTATAAATAGCGTTACGAGAAGGAAGATTGAATCACATATTATGATTCCTTCAATAAGAAACATGACAGGAAGGATATCAAGGCTAAATATGTTTTTCCAAGTGATTTCCAATCCCGTAATAAGTGGATCTATGTTGGAAATACCTATAGCATAATTTTAGAGCCATTGGATATTACACATCATTATTTCGCAACCAAGGGAAAAAGAAACTATCTTTCATATGCAAGACCCACTCGTAATAAATTTCTTCATAAATTGATGGAAGAGAAAGGAAAAAATCGCAGTTCAAGAGATCAGAAACCTCACACAAAGTTTGCATCCCTCACTCAGGACTCGTGCTTTTGGGAATACGTAGAAGAGGCTTTGAAAGACTTGGAAACTCTCAAACAAGACCAACACCAAAATCTAGAAAGTATTGAAATGTTTGAATGCTATATGACAAAGATGATCAATGATCGAAATATTTTTTTCGAGATCTTTTTGGAAGAAAGTAGCTTCATGGAGTGTTTTTGGATAGTAGGCATGGGTTTTAAGGCTCTAGACATGTTTAAGGAAGGAAACCTAATGCCTTATGCCCTAAAGGAATATTTTAATTCATACTTGTTGCTACAAGAATTTCAAAGTGTTCTTTTCATCCCTTTCTGGTCTAAATATTATCAAACCATGCCACGATTCAGCTTTCTCTCTACGTTATTCACATTACAAGTTTTTAAAGGTACATCTATGCTATTTCTATGTCTTCTATGCCATCCATCCATGTAGATTCATGTATTTGAAATTACTTCCACAAGAGCACACTTCATACCAAATCGCCCTTTTTTCCCATTTTAGTCTCAACTTCAGACCTGGTTTCTTCTCATCGATTCTAAACTAACATGTGCTTAGTAAGTTGTTTTCTGCCATTGGATTATTCCTGCAACTGTTATAACAAACAATCAAATTTAAGATAATGGAGATTGAAATTTGGGAGTGATGAATTTGCACATTATCTAAATGAAAAAGTTGTTTTTAGCTTTAAGTAAGAGGGCCTTCTTCCAATTAGATTGTTTGTGCTGTTTTTGAGATGTGAAGAAGAGGACCTTCTACTTAAGTTGCTTCTTTGGTTTTTGAAATGTAATTTCTATTTTTGAGTTTGAGGAGGAAATTCTTCTTATTAGGGTGCTTATTCTTTGAAGGATAGATGAATTTATTCTTATTCCTTCCAATTTCTTTGCTTGTTTTGTTTTCAAGATGTGACAAACATGATCTTATTCCAAGTACGTTATTTGATTTGTTTTTAGGATGTAATTTCTTGTTAGGTTGCTTGTTTTGTTTTTGAGATGTAATTTCATTTCATTTGTTTAATTTTTTTTTGTGATGTAATTTATGTTTGAAGAAAAGGACCCTCTTCTTATTAAGTAATTTCTTTTTCATTTAATTTGGTTTACAAATTGTTAAGTTGTTTGTTTTGCGTTACAAATGGTTTTTTTTCTTTAATACAATGTGATTGTTGTAATGTTATGTTTGTTTCAATTTTAGACTTTTGAGAATTGGAAAATTTTTATTGTGTGGTGATGTGAATACTGAGAATGAACTATTTTATCTAATTACATTATTATTTTAGAAGATAACGAGTAATATAAATCTATTGCCTTTTATTCTGTCTATTACTAATATGTGGTTATTTTTCTTAGCACATTTGTATTTGATTTTGCCCGTGTTTTCCAGGCTGTTGAAAATATCAATAAAATTATTAGACCAAATCTTGGTATTGTTACTGATGGAAATTAATATTTTTGTTTGCAGGATCCAGTAGATCATGTTGGAATTGACAACTTCATGGTACAGGAGCTCGATGGAACTCAAAATCAATGGGGCTGGTGCAAACAAAAGGTATCCATCACTTCACTGGAGTTATGTTAGCTTGTGGTAATTTTTGACTATCTAATTTTATTAGTTTCATAGAAAACATTAGCCTGAGTACTTTATATGTCTGTGAATTTGACCACCTTGGAGCAAATGCTATATTAGTTGTATCTCTTGCAGTTTGTAAAGCGCAGCCTTATGTTAAGAAGATACCTCTTTATCAGTTACTTTTTCTTGTAGTCTTGGAATCTTTTGAATTAATTGTGCAATATTCTTTTTTAATCATTTCAGTCATGTCTGTTTTCTAATCTTATAGTCATGAAATGCAGCATATTGCAGACATTGTTGGTAACAAAACCTTAGTGATTCTAGTACCTGCTTTCAATGTCATCAATGGAGGTTCAAATGCATGAAATTAATTGGCAATGTAGGTAATAAATTTACATGGCATTTATTGTTGTATTTTAAAATTAAAAAAAGATTTTGTTCCTAGGATTTATTGAATTTTATCTAAGCATGCATGTAATGGAATCATCACATTCATTCGTTAGATATGTAAGTGTCACTTGGTCTAATTGTTGATGGTCTTGGCCCATGCAGGATTTTATGATTCTACCTATTGGAGGTTCTTCATTTTAAAAGGCCATGTAGATGGGTTCAAAAGTTTATCATAATTTCAAGGCACGCTGATGCTCCTTCGACATCTCACCAATATTTTGTTGTTATTGCTTGTTTGATAAATACTGCTTGAACTCTACATTTATTGAGAATATGTGCATAATCCACTTTTTTTTTCTACCTTAGTAATTAGCCTCTTTCGGCAATTTTTGTAAATTTTCTAAACTATTTGTGGATCTTCCAGGCTGTAATTAAGAAGAAGTATGGTCATAGATGAAGGAGGATTTGCTCCAAAAATTCAAGTAATTCTTTATTGAAATTAAGAGTGAATTTGAAAATATATGGCATTTTTTGCTTTTGTAATTGTAAATGTATTGAATGTTATTTCATTGAATGCAACAGAATAAAGAAAGCCTTGAATTATTGAAGATTTCCATTGAGAAAGCAGGCTATACTGAAAAGGTATAACCTATAAATAAATCTGTTCCTATGCTCAGCTTCTTAGTTTAAGTTGTTTCTCTACTATACAACATCTTCAAAGGCCACTTGAATGTACTACTGATTTTGTATTTTCATTTTTTTTAAAATTTTATTGAACAAATCTTGGAAAAAGGGTATCGACTTGTTTACCATCATAATTTTTTTTTCTGATTGGTAGTATTCAAACGATCCAACATCCTGGTTTCAAAATCAAATACGTGGTGAGCAGTATATCCTTTCTGATTATATATCCAAGGAAATGGATGAATTTAATTATGTGCGGTGCCATTGTATCCCCAAACATCCAGGTTCTGATTGGAAGGAACTTCTAGAAGAGAAGGTTCGTAAAATCATTTATTGGCACAGTGAAATTCGGTTTGTTTAGAGAAAAATACCTTCTCTAGATGGACTTGACAAGGTTGTATATTTCTCATGAGGTATTGAATTTTGATGAGGGGGCATTAAAGTTTGTTTGTCGATGGATGGACAGGTGAAACTGTCAATAGGGAGAGTGGTGGATTTTATACCATGGTGCCTTCCAACCACTGCACACATGCATAATCAGTAGAAAGGTCTATTTGGGAGATTGGACTGTGAAGGGAACTTCCATATTTATATTACCGGCCCACAACCCATGGGAAAAGTAGGAATATGCTTCCATCCCCAACAAGACCGCATTCTTACCATTAAGGAATGCACTCGTTACCAAGCAAGTTATTTATTGTTTTAATTTAAGCTGATGTAATTGAAGATTACCATTGTTTTACGGTTTCCCATTTTTTTGTAATTGTACTTATAATGTTGATGTTTCTCTCTTTGTAGGGATTCCCACACAACTACAAGTTTTGTGGTACTATTCAGAGCAAGCACTAGCAAATCGGCAATGTTGTGCCTCCACCATTAGAAACGACATTATGAAATAAATTGAAGAAAGTAGTTGATGCAAAAATATTGCATGCTTAAGAAAGATGCCCAGACCATTTGAGGGTTGTTTCCAAATAAGATATCCAGACCTTTGCAGAAAGACAAGGGCTCTATTTCATAGAGACATCAACTCTAGATTCTACCGATCTGGAAAATGATTTCAAGCAGGTAGATGTTTCAGAATATAATGAAATAGCTCCCTCACAAGGTCAAGCAATCAATGTGAAAGATGATGTCACAACAACTAAGAAATTTGATTGATGTAGCACATCATAGGCAAGTTGGTTGTTGTAGCACATCATAAGAAATAGGTGAAGTTACTCAAGATTCAGATTTCAATTCGGATGCATAACTATTATGTTCATTAGAAAAATTTGACTGCTTTCTGGAATCAATTATATTTGAATTTGAGTAGGTTCTCATTTGGTTTGATTTTAAGAGGCTTCAAAGTTGGACTCACTTAGTCACTAGTTTTAGAGGGAGATAAGAGTGTTGTAGCCTATGGTCAATAATCTGAATTGTATATATTATTCTTGTTGTATTCTCTGAAACATTTAGTGTCCCAATGCTCACTTTGTTGTAGTCAGTGGCTTCAGTTTTACATGCCATCATTTGTATCCATTATTTCATATTGCTCCCAGAGTGGAAGACATATTTTTGGTCTTACTTAATATCCATTATTTCATATTGTTCCCAGAGTGGAAGACATATATTTTTTGTCTTACTTAATATTATATGAAAATGTACTTGATCTTTGTCTACTCTGAACAGTGTACACTGTCTGCATATTTATTTTGCTAATGTGGATGATGCAATATGTTAATATATCTCATTTTTTATTGAAACAAGTTTTCTTATTGCTTGCCAGACTTATTGGAAAATCGGTTGATGTCTGGAGGAAGGCTGAAAATTGTGAATTGTAATTGACATACTTATTTTTCAATACTAGATGCATCCAAACTTAACCAAAACAATTCTACCACAACCAAAAAATCGTCATTTTCCAACATGGGCATTGGTTCAGTGTTGAGGTTGATGGAGTTTTACATTGTCACACAACCTGTATGGCATAAGCTTAAAAAAAGAATGACATTGGGTGAAAGTACTAGGAACAGGGGTTAAATTTTATGGGAAACCCTACCCATCAGGGAAATTTTTTTTTACGGTTTTGGTTCCAAAACAACCCATCATAGAACTTTTAATAAAAAAATTTACCCTTCTATTGAAATTTATTCCTGGGTGGCCAAGAAGTTCTTAAATTGAGATTTCAATAGAAATTTATTCCTAGGTGGCCAAGAAGTTCTTAAATTGAGATTTCTTTGTAAAATTGTGATTTTCTTTACAATCATTGGAGTCAGAGACTTATCACCCTGAAGGAATTTACCATTGGAATTTACTAAAAAAATTTCATGACCTCACCAAATAGCCCCAAATTTGTTTAATTCTAATCCTCCTCAACATACACATGCCCCAAGTTTTCCCTGTTATTTTACTCCTATAATGAAAAAAACAAGCATGAATTAATTCATAGAGAATTACCATAATGTTATAAGGGCTACCGGAATTGGGAATTCAAATTGGAGAGTTGGGATTGGATTGAATGCCAAAAGGAAGAACAACAAGGAAGTTAGACTATTGTTGAGAACAAATCAAACATAATAGAGCCCGTTGAATTACTATCTCGAAGCTGGTAACACATGCGAACTCATGCTCTCTATAATTTAAACCTTCAATGAAAACTTGCCTATCTTTCAATTCAACTCTACTCTTTCCATTGGACAGGAAGATAGAACCCAAAGAATACAGAGAGAGAGCAAAACATAACCCCGAAAAACAACAAGTAAAGGCCATAGAAACCATAAATAATTCCAACTTCTCTATCATCTGTCTATAAAGGTAATAAAGGCTAGTGCACACCAGCATTAGGAAACAAAACAGAGGAGAGGAAGGGGAAGTAAAGATGGTGGGAAAAAATGTGAAGGAGGAGACCATGGCTATGATCGAAAAGAGGAATGGCATTGATGTAGAAATGAATGCAATAATCGATAGACTCTGTGTACCCAATAGAATCTGTGTACCCAATGGGCCTAGAATTTCCGACATCCTCCTTGACGCTGAAGTAAGTATGGCCATCTCTTATATTCATCAAATTCAAAACAACAACAACAATATATTGAACACGAGGAAAGCGGTGCCATAAAACCTTTGTTGTGATTTAGATGCCACCTGCATTGTCTCAGGTGATCAAAATAACAGGAGTATTAGCAATGGCAGGCTGGCAGCAGTGAGCACTGCAAGCCGCACATTGTTAATGATCATGAGTGTGAAGGGGCCAATCGAATTTCCAATGGGATTCCATGGCCAAAACAACGGATCTGCATCAAGCAATTTGGGGTTCAAATTAAGTTAGGGTTTGAAATAAGGGAATGCATGGTTTTTTTCAAAGAACCCACAATTGTCTGCAAAATTGAAGATTCCTTTGCTCTAGATACGAATAACTATTTGGGTATTTTATTTCAAGAATTTAAAAAAATATTTGAGTGGTTCGTTTATATTCACAACGAGGTTGGCCGCATAAGTTCATAACTAGTTTTATAATTAGGATTCATGGATAAAATATATGAAATTAAAAATGTACTAACCTTGCAAGGTTCGACAGCCAACTAATGAACATTGGAGTCTGGATTGCAGGTCCATGGATTGTGTTCTCTGTTGCTCCTTGTGTTCTCACGAGCCACAACTCAGGACCAGCCTACTAGAAGGGTTCTCTAGAGTTCGCGTTCCATAGTTCCAATTAAAATCCCCAAATTCCCTTCTAGCTTAACTTCGTTCATGGCATATGGAACAATACCCCTAATTTCACTAAATATTGGAAAATACCTTCCAAAATCGTTTTTTTAACCCCCTCCCAATATGCCTTCCCAATTTAAAAAAACCCCTATTTTCACTAGATATTGTATGTATCAAATTTTTCATTAACAATTTTATACCCCTTTATATTTCTACCTAATATATTGATATGATACCCCTCTTATGACTCCTCATGCATTCTACAATGCACCTTGCTTCTTTCAATGTATATTGTGGATGCACATTACTTCACCCACAATGCAATTACTCAACCACATATCATTATGATTTGAAACATCTAATGGTCTAATGAAGAGATAGGAGATCACTTCTTGTATGTCACTAGAGTCAATGCACATAGTACAATATTTAGATTGCATGTTGCAGTTCCCCAATCGCTGACTAAGCCTCTTGTGGGATAGGTATCCAAGCCCCCAGGGCATGTAACAAGCTCTGGGAGGTTGACTAAACCTCCCAAGGCCTGTAATAGGCATGAGTGGTTTGGTATTCAGTCCCCCAAGGCCTACCGAGGGCCTATAATAGGCCTTGGAGGTTTAGAGCCTCCCAAGGCTATTGGTAACAACTGGCTAAGTGGTATTGGTAACAATTGGCTGTCAATGACCACTGTCTCTCTACTATGATCGATTGGAAACCCACTTCACCACGAAACTCCCTGGCCTCAAGAATGCCTCAAGACGTGATTTCCCTGTGTACTGGTAAGCTCGAGCCTTGCCTCAACCCGATTTCTCATCTAGCCGTGATCCCGCCATCTCCATTTAGCGGATTTTTGTTAGCCCGCCCATATAAAAAAGACCCCAAAGTATTTTTGTATTGTTACATTAAATAAAAAAAACCCTTTGCCCCTTAATATATAAGCAATATAATTTGAAGGTTTTCATGAATATTTAATACCGCAATATGAATGAATGTGGTATTATATTGCCTTCTAGTGAAGCCCCCGTGACTCTAACTAGGTTGGCCCCAACTTAACCACTTAACATAATACTAACTAGGTCGACTCCACTAGGGTGGTCTAATAACCCTTTGACCCACATGACTTATACAAGGCCGACCCCATCAAGGTGGTCTAATAACCCATCGAGTATAAGTTACGACACTTACAATATAACTTGCGACACATGCAAGTACAACTAACGACACTTCCAATCAGAGGAATAATACATCTCCGTTGGGGATACAATAAAGTACAAATATAATATACAAGTGAATATCTTCCGAAGTTACAAATACATCAACACTCCCTCTTAACTAGGAAGGTATTCTCTTGACACAAGTCATCAATACATATAGGCACAAGTTTTCAATTCTGGAGTTGGATCATCATCACTAGATCACGGAGCATCATCATCATCACTGCTGCTGTACTCAACATCTCGATCACTGGGCTATCTCTGAATTCTTCTCGTCATAGGAAGTTCTACAGAGCTAGTTCTTTTTCATGCTGGATGTAGGCCCACCTCCTGTAGGTCTTCATCAACATTGGCCATACTATGGAATCCTCAAGACTTATTACGTGCATCACAATGCCTCGAAAGAGTATCCCAGGATCCTTTATGTGCCGAAGCACGACCGGAAAGATCTCCCAGGTCCACTTACATGTGACCATCACAAAACCTTAAAAGAGTGTCTTGGTTAGAAAGATATCTAAAGAGCATCCGAGGCCTTTTACATGACTAGCACAACCTGTCCGGATCTCTAGGACGTATTACATGTGACCCCCACCACAAAACTTTAAAAGAGTGTCTTGCACAGCAAGATCTCTAAAGAGCATTTGAGGCCTTTTACGTGACTAACACAACCTGTCAAGATCTCCAGGACGTATTACATGTGGTCACCACAAATCCTCGAAAGAGCATCCCAGGACTGATTACGAGCATACTGCTCAACCTATTGGATCTCCCAGGTCTAGTTACAAGTGGTTATGGAAAAACCTCGAAAGAGCATCCTAGGACTGATTACGAGCGCACTGCTCAACCAATCAGATCTCCTAGGGTGCTATTATATGCCATAGGATAAAGCCTCGAAAGAGTTTCCTAGGATCCTTTATGTGCTGCAACACGAACGACAATATCTCCCAGGTCTAGTTACATGTCCTCCGAGAGCAATGCCTCGAAAGAGTATCCCAGGATCCTTTATGTGTCGCAGCATGACCGACAAGATATCCCAGGTCAACTTACATGCTCATCTGCACAACCTGTCCACGGCCACAGAGTATCAACCTGATACTCACCATACATCATCCTAATGTACATGATCATCCTGATCATCATCATAGCATCGTCCTGATGCATATCATCTAGAGTATCATCCTGATACTCATCACACATGATCATCCTGATCATCGTCACTGCATCGTCCTGATGCATGTCATCCAGAGCATCGTCCTCATACTCATCACACTTGATCATCCTGGTCATCATCACTGCATCGTCCTGATGCATGTCATCTAGAGCATCATCCTGATACTCATCACACATGATCATCCTAATCATCATCATTGCATCGTCCTAATGCATGTCATCCAGAGCATCATCCTGATCCTCATCAAACATGATCATCCTGATCATCGTCACTGCATCATCATAATGCATGTCATCATACATGATCCAACTGATCATACAAAGCATCCAACTGATGCATATCCAAAGCAGTAACTAGAGCATCGTCCTGATGCTCATCACACAACGCTTACATCCACATCCATGGGAAGGATCCTCCTCTCACCATGCTTGGAATGGCTCCTGCAAATGTGTCCCATCACTTCTTCCTTGACGTATCTTCAATATGAAGAACACCAAGCCTCTCTCTGAAGTACTTAGACTTCACTCTGGCTAGTGGTTTCGTCAACACATCTGCAACCTGCTCATCTATCGCAACATACAGGAGCTTCACTGCTCCTCTCTGTACCATATCCCTGATATAGTGATATTTGATCTCAATGTGCTTTGACCTGTCATGGAACACCGGGTTCTCAAACAACTTCACACAACTATGGTTGCCACAAAAGATACCAGTAGCATCCAACGGGAGATCAAATAACTCAGACAGTAGCTTCCTAAGCCATACTACCTCACAACTAGCCGAACAAGCTGCGACATATTCTGCTTCGGCTATACTCAATGCTACGCAGGATTGCTTCATGCTAAACCAAGAGATCACACCTGATCCCATACTGAAGCATCACCTAGAAGTGCTCTTCCTATCTGCAGCACTTCCTTCCCATTCTGAATCAACATAACCCTCTAGGTTAAAATTTTGATTCGCATCATACTTGAGTCCATAATCAACCGTACCCTTAAGGTACCTCATAATATGATTTACAACAACTAGGTGAACACCTCTGGGATCCGTCAGGAACTGGAGCAATGTGTTCACCGCAAAGCAAATATCTGGTCTCGTGTTCTTTAGGTACATCAAGGACCTAATCATCCGACGATACACCGTTACATAAACCATCTTAGATGAAGCATCACACAGAAGCTTCAGGTTCGATGCCATAGGTGTGGACATGGCCTTGCAGTGCATCATCCCGAACCGCTTTAGGATCTCTACTGCATACTTCCCTTGTGCAAGGAATATTCCATCTGCACTCTGCCACACCTCCATGCTTAGAAAGTAATGCATCATCCCCAAGTCCTTAATCTCGAACTCGACAGCAAGCTTCCTCTTTGTATCGGCAATCAATCTATCCCTTCTTTTTGGGAGTAGCCACGAGCTACAAACCTCGCCTTGTATTTCTCTATGCTACCATCTACAACATGCTTGATCTTATAGATCCATAGGGAAGTCATAACAGACTTCCCTTCTATTCTTGGGACCACATCCCAAACATCATTCTTCATGATCGACTGGTATTCCTCGATCATGGCATTCTTCCATTATTGTATCCCGAATCCTAGGAACTTCAGATTCTTCAATATCTTCAATAGATAGTCTTCTTTGAACTTCGTTGTTGGAACAAATGTTGTAGTCCTTCTTTTGTAGGTGATTGTACACGATCTTTCCTGCAAGTCAAATTCAATTGCATGATTAGAAACTTCTCATAGTTTTTCAAAAACACATTCTTATGCATAAAGACATATGCCATACAGTCATGCAATTATCTTAGACAATGCTTCAATACAACATTTATCCATATACCGTAACTTTATAGATGCCTTCCATCTCTACCAGAACATTGTTAAGAGTGTGCACAACTCCCAACATGTCAACAAAGAGGTTTCATCCTAGATACGTAGAAATGGAATGTTGTACAGTACCATAGGCCACTTACCCATTATTTGCACATTAGTAGTATCTTGTTCATTAATGCAACTTTTCTAATATGAATAATATACATCCTAAATCTATGAACATAAGTATGTACATGACTGGACAACATCATTTAAGTAATCATATATATAATAAATGACAATTCAAATACTTATCTTTGTTTAGTTGTAGGGTGGAATCCCTCTCAATCTTTGCTTCCTTGCAGGAACTACTAGAGTGTGATCCCTCTTGATCTTTGCTTCCTGGATTATCTAGCCTTGAACTTATATCCATCCTGGACCACTATGCATGCTTAAGTGTGCACTCGAGTCATCATTATGTCATCCTCAAGATCTCATAGATGATCATACATTCATTAGTATAATCTCAATACTATCAAAACATTATGATTCTAAATAATCTTAAATATTTATGGTCATGATCATTTCATACATAGGTAATAAGCGTTAGTATTCGAGGTTTCAGGGAAGACTTCTTTTACTCATGCATATTCTTATTTGACCATAGGACTCTTCTAGTCAGTCATATCATCAATCAAAGTAAGAAACATAATATGCATAAACCCTTGATTACTTAAACTTATAACTTCATAAATAATCATTATCAATCATGCCAAATATACTTACATAAGAGATCCTAACACAAGATAGGATTCTAACTTGATATAGGAAAAACATACCTGGATTGTCATGCTTGCTAGTTATGTCTAACATACCCACATAATGTATTCTTGTTATTTTCAATGACTTGTGCTAGTAACTTGCATATCTCATAAGTTAACCACTGTAGAACCAAATCATACATACCTCGTAAGTAGAGCTTCTATAATGGCTATGGATGAGTCTCTGTCTTCATGTCACCATGGTGATATGTTCTTGATCTAGAACTTGATTTGTACCTTTCATATTAGCGGACAACATCATACTCATACAATACCACAGTGCATTAGTACAATCATAAGTGTCATAACCCTAATCAATGAATGTCTTCTATCATGCATTCATACCTTTACTAGGGTGATAAGACAAATCTAAAATTAATTAAGATTGTACTAAACTCAATAATATGAAGACAAACACATCATAAAATTAATCATGAACAAATTTCAAAACATACCTGGATTTTCTCAAGTCATACTTGTCAAGATTGCTTGTAGTCTTCTTATGTAAGGCCTTAGCCTTATCTCCCTCTGGAACTGGAACTTTTTCACTTATGCGGGTGTCCAATTCATTCTCTTCTAGGATCAACCCAATCCACTTTGATTTGCTGAGACTAGATCTGGAGTTGGATTAGGGTTTGTCAGAGAAACCCTAAAAATTCAAATTTTGAATTTCAAAATTCTGAATGGATGGAAAGATGTGTCTTGTTGAGTTGATTAAGCTGGTATACTTCAATTTTTAAAAATGCAAAATTTGACCCCTCAAAATTGCCTTTGAAACTTCCGGATCTTCTAGACAGGATCCCGAACTAGGGTTTGATAAAGCCCGATCTTATGCCCATCCAAAAGGTTCAATCTTGTGTTCTAAACTTCGATTTTTCTGAGCAACTTCTAGCCATGGTCACAGATTTCAAAAATTCCAACTTTTGCAAAAGCCCTAATTTTCCACCTTTCTGATCAAAATCCCGAACTAGGTTTGATCAAGCTCGGCCTTCTGCCCAACCAAAAAATTCGATCTTGATCTCTAAATTTTGATTTTTATGAGGATCATTTAGTTGTGGTCTCCAATTCAAAAAATTCCAACTTTCTCCAAAGCCCTAAATTCCCGCAGCAGTGACAAGCCAAGAATGAAGGTGCTCAGAATCTAATTCTGTTTTGACAGAAATATGTGCCTTATTGTTTCTGGTACATCTCTGAAATTACGAATCCACAAGGTCTAAAACTTCATCCTGTGGTATCCTGACCTGTCATATTTCCAACCCCATAGGTCTTACCTCAATTGGATTCTCTGAGAGAGCGTTATGCCAAGTCTCGCAACGTTACCTATTTATGGGATAAAACAAGAGAACTAACTTGTATGACGTGCCACGTGTCACTGGTTCATATTCAACCTCTGAAAAATGTACATGAGAAACTACAGTCCATTCTCTTGCTGTCACTTTTTACAGAATTTCGTTTGGGGCTTCCTAGCCCAAGTTGTGACCTTTTTTCCTAGGTCACCTGTTTATGATTGAGATCTGGAAGAGGCAGAAACCCTAGATTGTACGGATCATATCTCACAAAGTACAATGAATCAGATGCTGTGCTTCAGACACAAGGTACATGGAGATTTTTCCTTCGACCTGTAAAAGTTTCAGATCCTGAACCTTCGCTAAAATGGATTTATAGCGAAAGTGCTACGATGACTGGTTGTTTCTATATCAAGCCCTAGCTTTTGATTTGTTGCAAGTGCAACAAGTCTCATAAATGCTATAGAATGCCTTCCTTCAGTCTAGCTCTGATACCATGTTCATTTTTCATCATTTAATTCAATATATCTAGGATATTAACCGAAAGAAAAACGTGTACAACATATCAAGCATAAGAGACAAGAGACAAGAGGCACACAACATTTCACCGGGTCAAACCAAGAAGGTGAAAAACCACACAACTTTCTCAGAGATAGAATAGGAATCAATACAAATATCACAATGATCAAACCCAAGAGATAGATATCTTCAGTAGCATGCTCCTCCTCCACTTGTATGCACTCCTCCTCTCTCTCACTAATGCAAAGTGAGTGAATAATAGAATGTGTAAAATGAGAGAGATACACTCTCTATTTATACACTAATTTGACTTGCCTTTTAACTCTAACTAGGTCAGCCCCAACTTAACCACTTAACATAATACTAATTGGACCGAACCCACTAGGGTGGTCTAATAACCCTTTGACCCACATGACTCATATAGGGCCGACCCCATCAAGGTGGTCTAATAACCCATCAAGTATAAGTTACGACACTTGCAATATAACTTGAGACACATGCAAGTACAACTGACGACACTTCCAATCGGAGGAATAATACATCTCCGTTGGGGATACAATAAAGTACAAATACAATATACAAGTGAATATCTTCCGAATTTACAAATACATCAACAAGAGAAGCTGTTGGAAATGAACCGACAACTTATGAGTAAGTAATGAGAATGGGTAAGAACATTTGTATTCATACATAAGCTGTTATTGACAATATAAAACATTCTAATATGAGGACCTATCATGTGGTTCATGACAATGACAGAGTGGCTATGCAAGGGATATTAATTAGGGAATGAGGCATTCCCATGCGTGAATCAAGTAAGTGGTTTAGAATTGTGGCAATTAATTCCATGAGAAAGGAAAAAAAGTATCATAATTGAATGAGATGCAAGGGCATATAATGGACCTTGAAAAGAATCCTCGTGGAGTTGATATTGAATCAATTGCAGTGCTGATTGGTGCTAGGAAGTTAAGAAATGTCAAGTTGGACTCGGCTAGAATTGCTCCAAGCAATTGGAGTAGCAATTCCTTCTGATCAAAGTGCAATAAGGGCTGTTGTAGTGACCAAGGAAAGCTACATAGGGCTGACAAGATGGTTGCAACCTAAATTGGAGAATAAATCTCCATAAGGAAATGTTGATAAAGAGGGAAATTTCTCACCTTAAACTATTTATGTTTATAACATATGAATTGCATGCTTTGAAAGTAGAAAGTATAAATTTTATACACATGTATACATATCGAATTGTTTCTTGGTGAGAAGATCATAGCTAATTGCCCCTAGTGTGTTTGGCAGAGAGGCCATGAAATTGGATCAACTATGATTTGGAAGAGGAATTCCATGCTATGATGAGGGATTGGAAAGGGATAATTCCTTAACTCCTCTCTTACTATTGAATTTATATTTTATAGAAAATTATGGCATAGAAATGCTAAAAATGCAAGAGATTAGATAGATGAAATTAATACGCATTAGTGGGCATATTACTAGATATTGCATAGTGCATGTGAAGATGTTTGTGCATGTATATGATGTTGCATGTTGGTAAAGATAGTGAAGTTTTACATATGCAATGGGCCACTTAAGATCAATATTGTGGTTGTTAATAATTACTGGTGTTGGAATTGGTTGTAGGACCAAAGACAACCGAAGCATGGCTAAAGCTGTTGATGATGTTGTTGCATGTAACAAAGAACCTTATGAATAAAGGCAAGGGAAACAAATCTATGATCAAGAGGTTAGTGGAAGGGTGGTGTAATCCTTTGTAGGAGACTAATTGATCAGGTAACATCAAAGGTGTTGATGGAAGATGATCCAGATGGATATAGGTGGCCATCCACCTATTCCACTGACTCAAAACAATTTTTCATTCTGGTAGTTTTCTTGTAATTTTTCTACAGTTTTTCGGGTCCCGAACTTTCAGGGCCGTTTTGAGGCCCTAAATGACATTTTTTGGAGATTCCGAGGGCCAAATGGTTACCAAAAACATGCATTTGGCCCTAGTGAGAGGTTGTATATATCGAGTAGATATTTCCAATGGGCTATTGAGCACCCCAAACAGAGATCGTATGCAAAAGTCATGACCCCGGGAAGTTGATTGTTCAACTAACCACCTTGGGGCCGCAAACTTTATGATGGTTCATCTTCTAGGGTTAGGTTTTTGGATGTTTAGGGTTCTTACCCTCATGCTTATGAGAAATAGGTCCTTTCTGCCTCTTCTTGTATTCATCTTGACATGAATGAGCGTAGCCGCCACATCTCTTCTCAGAGATATAGCTACCACCATTCTAGTTGCTTTTATTTTACAGTTTGTTACATTTCATTCATTTAATAGAATCTGAGTTTACTGTATCGTTGTGTTTCTTTCCTTATATCTATGTATGTGAATATATATATGCTCTTTCATTTCGTTCTCACATAAATCCGGATTAGAAGACATGTAGGCAATGGTTTATTTATGTTGCTTGCATAAGTACAAAAAGGGGATTGAGTAAGAATCCCTTGAGCCATATTTAATAATCGTAAATTGTTATGTATGTGATGTTGAATTTCTTTATGTGACTAATATCCCATTGGGTATGGTGAGGTATAGGGTAGTAAGGACAAGGAGCCTTATCCTATCTAATTGTTTAGAATTTTGAATGCACTAATATGAAAATATATCATGCCATGTGTATATGTTGGTTATGAGTTTAATAACCAAAGCAAGTGGGGACTTATGGTCGTTTTGTGGTAGTGCATGCCATATGAGATAGTCATGCTTAAGGACATAATGTGGTTGGAATGGTAATTGCTATAGTGCTACAAAAGTATCCTATGAACCCCCTTGTTGGTATTAATTTGGGATGAAACCTCTTTTCCAAGAACCAAGGAGTGAGTAAACTCATGATGTGTTGTTCGTGTGGAGAAGGAAGCAACCCATATAAGTTAACCAAGTGATTGGGGAGATGGTCGGGTGATGTGTCAAGGCATTAGCTAGAACTTCCCACACATCATGGTGGAATGCATGACATGAAATTATGGTATTCATGAATCAATGCAAGACGGTATTGAGTGGATATATATTAAAATATTATGTAAACTTTGTGATTGTTTATGCATATGTGTGGGTACATATGTTGAGAGACATTGTATGAATGCATGGTTGTGATATATATTTCATTGGAATTCATTAATAACTGAAATGATAGAATTATTGACAATTACGAGATCATTTCATGAGTTGCTATGGATGCAGGAAAATGATTGCATGAAGAAGGTAGTCATGTTTGATGGGATACCAAGAATGCTCTGTCGGGAGGATAGATTTTCCTGAATGGATACGATTGTGTAATCATGAGAATTGGAAGTTTTATTTAAATTGCATAGATAATGTGACTGTATATGCAATTTTATTGTGATAATGATGCACATAACGTAAATGTATTTCATTATCTTTGAGATAATAACAATTGATAGTGTTTGAATTATTTATTATTATAATTCTGAGATCACTTCAATGACTATTGTAAATGCTGCAATGGAAAGATTACTTGCATGGATACTCACAAAGTGTTTGATTGATTGAAAATTCAGATTACAGGTAGAATTGTCTTGGATGTGGCAATGTGGGTATGTGCATAATAAATACTGGAATCTACGACATGCAAAGGAAAAAAATTATGAGAAGAATCTCATGATTGTGAACTTAATTATGTACAAAACATATTGTGAATTTCAGGCTTGAAAGTTTTCTAATAATTACTAATGGTTGTTTGGCTTCTCTAGAATTGTGTCAAGAGGACATGTTGCAGGTGGATGTTCATGTTATGGTAGCAAGTGTAAAACCATAATGGATAGAGTGATACCACTTACAGGAGCCAAACAATATGAGGATGGCCTCATGGTTAAATAAATCTATTTTCTGTAGTAGACAGAATTGTAAATTCATAATTGAATTTGACTATTAATGTCATGGATTGGTTGATTGTTTGTGAATTGTGTTAGGAGGAAACATTGTAGGAAGACCATGTGTTATGTCTTGCAAGAGCTAAACATCATGAGAAGAAACTCATGTTTTGGAAATCTAGTCTCTGTATGAAACAAATTTGAAAATTTATGATTGAAATTATTGCACCGAGTGTAAACGAGGTGCTTACAACCCAGTATGGGGGAGATCCTGTAATGGATGTCACATGTCACATGTAACATTTTCAAAAGTAATAAAATGTAAAAAGTAATAGTATGGGGGAGATCCTGTAACGGATGTCACATGTCACATGTCACATTTGTCACGTTTGTAGTATGGGAGAGATCCCGTAATGGATGTCACATGTCACATGCCACATTTGTCACGTTACGTTACAACCCAGTATGGGGGAGATGTTGTAACGTTTGTCATATTTGTCATGTTTGTCACGTTACGTTACAACCCAGTATGGGGGAGATGTTGTAACGTTTGTCACGTTACGTTTCCATGTCGGCTCATAACTTATAAAAAATCAAAAGTAATTAAAAATTTAATGTTCGCTCGTAACTTATCAAAAATAAAAATAAAATAATTAAAAAATTAAAAGAGAGGGATCCAATTTCTTGAGGGGTAATTTTTTTCTTAATGTGTAAAAAATTTAAGATAAAACAAAAAAAATTACACCTCAAGAAATTGGATCCCTCTCGGTGCTTGATAGATCCAGGTTTGGGATGGATCTACGTTGGTTATGATAACATCTCATGTGAACTGCATGCTTGTATGTAATGTGAGTGAGATAGTGACAATATGACATTGGGGCAAATGTTAGCTATTGGAGCTGAAAATGCAAAGGAAATGCCAAAAGTGTCTTCGGTTTGAGAAACCCTGAAAAAATTCCTTACACGTGCTTATCTCTTCACAGTTTTATTAAACCCATTAAGAGCATGGGCACTCAGAAGGCTTCATGGCCATTGGTAACCTTTCTATGCTCACACTTAAGAGCACTTGATGGATGGGTATGACTGAGGGACTGTGCAGCAGAGAAGGGGTACCATCCTTGTGTTGTGTGAGTGGGTATTATGGGGCCATGCTAACCTGCATTCAAGTGAGTTACCTATGGAGTTGTTGGAGGGAACCACTGGTTTTCATAGGAGAAGGGGCTATGTAATTGTATTCTATTTTTTTATTGCACGATAAACCAATAGAGATGCTGGCTTGGAAATGGTTTTTGTATGCTTGATAAACCCACTCGAAGAACTAGCTTAACATATTGGTTAATGGAATGCCTGATAAACCCAGTCGGTGTACTGTCTTGGCATTGGTTATTCGAATGATATGGTGTAGCCAGTGTGATGTGTTGGAATAACAATTGTTTTATACATATGCACAGGTGATCTAAGGCTTGCAAAAACTTGGTTACCTTTTGATGCACAAACTGAAGAGAACTGGAAGGGGTGGGTACACTCGAGGGACTGAATAGTAGAGAAGAGGTACCATCTGTGTGTTAGGTGGGGAAGGTCTTGTGGGTGCCATAGTTCTCTGAAGTAAAAGCGGGATACCTGTGGAGCCAAAGGAATATGTTCATGTAGATAAGTGTTTGGTTTATATTTCATCTTCTTGGTTATTTAATGTGAATATACATGTGTATATGATTTGACTATGGTTTTTAAAATCTTGTTAAGGGATGAATCCTATGAGAATGGATTTGACGTATGAATTGACTCATTGTTTGAGTATAGGTATTGCTGGATGTAAGGACCTTGAAGAAATTTTAAGGATGCAATGGACATGTGGTTGTCCTAAAAGGCTTAGTATGAGCAGCTAAAGATTGGAAATAGATCTAATGGATGTTGATGAAGAGAGAGAAAGAAATTGGAGTTGCGGCTGGAAAGAAGGACATGGAACCTCACTAAAAATAAATAGAACATCGAGGACAATGTTATTCCAAGGGGGAGTGGATTGTAACACCCCGATTTTGACCCCGTTGCATTAAAAATGTAAATGATGTAATATCATTATAAAATCGTGGTGAGGAGCTCAAGTCCAAGGTCCCACCATCGATTTAGCATTTTATGTATGGGAAATTAAAAATCAATGCATATGGTTTGTGTGCTAGACAAGCACAATAGAAATTACAAATATCATATAAATATGTATTTTAATCAAATACCCACAACTAGTTGTGCAATGCAATGCAACAAGAGTATGGGGGAATGATTTTTACAAGGAATTGGGAGGGAAATATTCAAACCCTTGGAGCCAAGAAAGTCAATCCAAGTGTCAATGAGAGAACCCATGAACCTTCAACTACCCATGTTGACTTTTGTACCCAATCATTTATTTCTCCCAAGATTTGGTTGAAAGAGTTATTATTTGGGGAAATGGAGAGGTATGGCTGTCCAATTTCGGGTATGGGCAAGCCACCATTTTTTGGAAAAATGTGTTTGGATTCTTGGGAAAGAAAAGAGCCATGCAATTGCTCCCCAATCCATTTATTCATGCATGAGTTTTCATCTCTCATGAGTTGGGAGCTAGCTGGGCATTTTTCCTCATGTTTTTCCTGAGTTTTCCTCCATTTTCTCTAGCTGGGAGGTCGTTTTTGTGTTACAGAAGGATTGGGAGGAAGGTAGTCACGATTTAGGGGTCCATAGAGGTCGTTTTTTCCCTCTGAATTCCCATATACCTGCTCGAAATTCGATTTTCTCCCATGTGTTCGATTTCCCTTCCCATAAGTCATTTTTGGGTGCCACGGTTTGGGAAATCCATGGACACCATGTTTTGTGCATCCCACAGTTGAAAACATTTTGCTATACCCCAACATATGTGCTTTTTGTGTGTGGAAGATAATGTTGGGGTTTGATTTTGGGCTGGAGGTTGAGTGTTCCCATTCCTTGTAGAAATCATGCCCATCTCGGGGGTGGAAACTATGCTGAGAGATTGATGAGCACAGTTGGCCTATGGCTGGGTGGAACATTGCAATTGCATAGCTGGTTGCTCGGGATAGCATTACATCAAGATAAGTAATCTCTCTTTTGTGTTAATTCTACAATGTATTAAATTAATGACTATTATGATTATGCTGATGGATGCATGTGAAATGTGTGTGGATATATATTTTATTTTCGTTGTGTTAATTTGAATTATACATCTACACAAATGTGTTTTCTCTGTTTACATAAATTGTTCATGATGAATGGGGTTCAGTTTTGTAAAAGCCCTGAATTTTAGTCATGTTCCCTTCCTTGCGTTGGACCGATAGTAGGGGACGTGACATATGTTCTTGCCTATAGCGCAACCTCTACAAAGAATATCATGCTTAGATTGAAATAGAGGCATACCTTTTACTGATCTCGTGTAATCCAGGTAGTGCTTTGAAATGAAGATGACCAAGCCTCCTATGCCACAGTTCACAAGGACTAACCGTGTCATGGATTATGGATTGAATGATATTTCCAAGAACTTTGTAGAGACCTCACTCTCTAAATCCAATCACAGATGCAGATTTCAAGTCTACATGCTTAGGCCACATGAGCGATTTATTGTCCATAAATATTACTTTGAATCCTTTATCTTTTAGAACCGAAACATACATAGGGCTCTTCTTCAATTCGGGAACAAAAAAAATCATCAACATGCAGTACATCTCTTGAATTCAACTGAAAAGAAGTGGATCCAACTCCTTGGATCAAATAAGTGGTATTATCTCCAAGCTCCACCTAACAACAGAACTTCTTTTCCTTCAAAATTGTGATAGCACTCCTATATCCAGTCATGTGTTTGGATGCACCACTATCCACCAACCATGTCTCGGAACTAGTGGTAATGGATCCAAATCGGGCTGAGACAAGATAGTACTCCTTCCTTGTCTCCTAATCATCAAAAGGAGTCTTTCTTGAAGGTTCATCTTCAGTAGTAGTAGAAGCATGAAACCTACCCTTGAACTTTCCTCTTTGCTTTGCACGACAATCTCTTGCAAAGTGGCCCTTCTTATTGCAGTTGAAGCATTTAACTTTTGACTTATCAAAGTTCTTGTTGTAATCATTTTCCTTTGGATCAGAAAAATTCTTGTGAGAAAAGGATTTCTTTCTTCTCTTCAGCTGTGTCGCAAGAGCAACGTTCTCTTCTTTTGAGGAAGTATATTTGCTCTGGATTTTTCCTTCTTCTTGTCTAGGAAATCATGCTACAATATTTCAAAGTTTGGTTGCACTTCTCACATTAGAGGAAATTTGAGGTCTAAAATAGGCCTCCTAAGGAAAATAATAAAATAATAGTTAAAATAATGAAATAATAGTTAAAAAATAATAAAATAATATTTATTAATTTTTGAGGAAGAAAGAAAAAAGTTACTTTTTTGTTCATATTTTCAACATATATCCCCGTGTTTTTACTCAAATTTCAAGATGTCATCATGAAGTTTTTTTCAGGTATTTCTTGTTTTTTAGGTAGCGGGGTCTGTCAAAAGTATGCAGTGTGGGTACTCGTTGGATGCAGAATTACATTTTGTCGCTGCCCCAAAGATAAGAAATGCCTGAAAAAACGTTATGATGACATCATCATGACAATTTTAGGTATTTCTTGTTTTTGGGGCAGCGGGGGTCCATCAAAAGTATGCAGTGTGGGTACTCGTTGGATGCGGAATTACATTTTTTTCGCTGCCCCAAAAATAAGAAATGCCTGAAAAAACGTCATGATGACATCATCACGACAATTTTAGGTATTTCTTGTTTTTGGGGCAGCGAGGTCCGTCAAAAGTATGCAGTGTGGGTACTCGTTGGATGCGGAATTAAATTTTGCATCCAATTAGTGCTCCCACTCGAAGTTTGAGTAAAAACAAAGGGAGATATGTTGAAAATACGAACACAAAAAAGTAGTTTTTTTATGACAAATATCTCAACTCAACCATTATGGTTGATTCATTTGATTGAAATTCTATAGGTTCTTGAATTCCAACTCATCACGAAATTATGGTTGGCTCGTTTTCTTATAAGGCCCATTTTAGACCTCAAATTTCCTCTAATGAACATTTATCGCAGTCAAGAATGTTTCCCATGAATATCAAAGGTCATCGACAACAGTATGTACGAGATCATCATCATCAACAATTACACCAATGCTCATGAGTTGATCTCTTACTTAAGAGATATTTGTGAAGAAAGAAGAAAAAAAATTGTCCTTCTCCATCTTCAGATTTTGAATCTTGTTCTTCAATGCTCTCTTCTGACTGGGCACCTTCTTCTCATAAAGATTGGTCAAAGTGTTGAAGCATTCCTTTGCCGTATTCAATGGAGTAATCACTGGCATCAAATTGTATTTCAAAAAATCATAAATGATTCTCTTTGTTTTGGATTGATTCTTCTTGAAATTAGTGCACCCCGCATTAGTAGTAGGATCTTCAACAACATTTGATACATATCCATCCAGATCATGCTCTTCCAGGATATTCAGAATCCTATCCTTCCAAGTATTGAAGTTCGAAGTTCCTTCAAGTCGGTCTTCTGGTCTTATTGAGATTGAAGCCATTATTCTGCAATTACTGTGCTCACTCAGGATCTACATAAGCTCAATCCTGATTGCTAAACTTATCTCTTTCACACCTTGAGCTTTGATACCATGTTAATTTTTTGTATCTTAATGAGGAATTATACTAGTAATTTAAATGAAATGAATAATCATACGCATAATAATTCATATGAGACACAATATTTACCTTGGGGAAACCCTCTAGTACTTGAGGGAGAAAACCCCAACAAAATCTTCCTTACAATATTGATAGATAATAGAGAATGTCTTTACAATGAGCATATTACATCAAGCACCCTTGGTGCATTATCAGAAAGAAATACCAAGCATCCCTGGTGCAATATCAAAGCAAGAGAGAAGATTGAAGAAAAGAAATTAGAATAATGTCCTTCAAGAGAAAAGAGAATTCCATCTCACATTGAATTCATCAATCTTGTACAACACACACACACACACACACACACACACACACACATATATTATTCTTCTCATTCTTCGACTTCTATTTTTATCTTCTGACTTCAGGATGAACTCACCTTCATATGGATGCTAGGTCACTTAGTTAGGAGGCTAACTCAAGTCTGATCATGCAAGTGTCGTAACTTAAGTGTTGTAACTCAAGTGTCACAACTCAAGTGTTGTAACTCAAGTGTCGTAACTCAAGTGTTGTCTTTTAGTTCAACTTAAGTGTCGTATTTTTTTTTAACTCAAGTGTCGACATTCAAAACACTTTAGTTAACTAGATATTCTTTATTAACACTTAGTTAACTCTTTTAACTGAAGTCCTTCTCGATAACATCACTTAAGTGAACAATTTGAATTCTCCTTTAATTAACTGAATTCTTTCTTGTTAACATCATTGAAGTTTAGCAATTTGAGTTCTTTCTTATTTAACTGAAGTCTTTATCATTACTGAGCAAATCAAGTTCTCTCTTATATTATCACATCTTATCTTTATCTCTTGTCTCATCTACATGCTCCGCATGTTCCAAATTTAATTTATCTATCATATCAAATATACTAAGGATATTTTTCCAATGATGTGATCATATTGTTCTACTATCATTCCAAGTGGTCATATGCTAAAGTAATTCACTCTATAGGTGGTCAGTCTATATTGGAGACTTAATATATCAACCATTGTTAGTAGTACATCACACACCATTCATGCTTTGACATGGAAAGCATTACCTCAACACATGAGGCACCACCTCAACACACGAGGATATGTCATCACACACGAGACCTTAGCCTTGACAAGAAAGACTGTACAAAATCATCACTTTGACATACAAAGAACTTACCTCAACACATGAGGCTTAACCTTTACACATAAGGCTTAGTCATTCTTAAGTCCAACTTAAGAATCTACTCCAAGTTTTCTGAGTCCAACTCAGGCTCACTAAGGCACTACCTCGACAGAGGAGGCTCAATCCTATCACACAAGATTGACTTGGAGAATGACTCATGATGATTTAACTTTAACACTTTGTTCCCCACTCATGGAGTCATAGTCATCTCTATTCATGGCCACCCAACTGCTGTTTTTTGTCATTAAAATAATGTAGAAGTTATCTTTTATAATAGTCCTTACCCAAGTACAAGTGTCAAGAAAATTCTTGCACACTTTTGAGTTTTAACATTACAACATATTTATGTTCAAAAGCATAATTTGAATTTTAAACTAAGTAACCAATTACTCAAACTAGTGGATATTAAAAAAGATACTTCTAAGGATCATGGTCCATTGACCATTCACGCAAGACCAAATTACCTATTAGGATCTATAAAGGGAATATTTGGTTACCAATGTTACATGAATCATTTTACACACCAGGGATAGGTCTCGTAGCCTTATGTCATGTCCCCAATTAAATGATTTTCATATAAATAATTAAGTTGGCCTACCAAATTCCTAAGGGTTATGTGGAAGAATTAAAATGTTGACATTTAACCCCAATGTCTATAGTTTCTCATGAAAAATCAATATTCTAAATTGATGGTGGAAAAATAGGCCAATAAATTATGGAATAAATGTTAAATTCTCCAAAATGAAGTGGCATTAGGTCCTAGTTGGAATTGGGGGCACACAAGTGGACACATGGGGTCCACATGAGAGAATATTCCTCCTTTAAACATCGATCCATCCCCAAATTCGAGTTGTAAGGGAATAGGTAACATTCATGAAGGAAGAGGAAGAGTCACAAGGAAAAAAATAGGCAATGATGGATTCTATGACAACTATGACAAGCATTATGACACTTATGACAGATTCTATGACACCTATGACACTTATGACATATTCTATAACACCTATGACAATGTAAGATCTAAAAATAGACCAATAAGGAGCATGATATGAGTTACACATCTCCAAAGGATCCAAAATATTCCCCAAGTTGAATTCATAGAGGATCTGGAGACAAAAGATGAGCCAAGTGTCATGTGGGGCCAATGAAGGGTCATAACCCCCACTAATTCGAATTTCATGAGTAATTAGGAGATAATTTGAGTTTTAAGGATTTAAATGACTCAAATAAAGTTATAAAAAGGAGTCCAAGTCGGAATGGAGTAGCTTTTGATCATTTTTTATTTGCATCTTTGCAATTTGGAGAGCTTCAGGCTTGTCCTTGCACGGTGGATGTTCATCCTCCCTGCCTTAGTACCAATTTTGAGGGTGCAAGATTCCCATCCAAGTTGATTTATGGAGAGGCCATTCAAACATATCAACAGAGCTTCATGGATATTTTTTGATTCAGGTTCAAGCCCCATCTGATTTCAAGTTCATATTCTCTCTTCCTTCTCTATTATCATTCTCCTAGTTTTTTCTCAATGTTCATGTAAAGTGAGATAGAGCACTCTTTGTTGCATATAGATAATGGAAGGATGCTATTTCTACCTTATGAACTTGTTAATGGATGGATAAATCTGTAATGGATAGATCATGAGAGCCACATCTCGAAATACTAAGCACTTCATGTACTATTTCTCTGAGTAACATTGATATTCGAGCTAGTTTCCTCTTTCTCTCAACGTCATGTAAAAGTGTGATGGCACACTTCTTGTTGCATATAGTTAGTGGATGATTGTTATTTCGACTCAATGGACATGTTAGTTACTTCATATCTCTGTAATAATCATATCATGAGATCCACAGCTTGAAACACCATGTATTTCAAGTGATATTTCCAATCAAGAAACTGATTCGAGCCATTTTCCCCATACCATTTGCATAGTGATTTTGGAATGATGTTGTACCTGTTTTATATCATATTTTTCTGAGATATTTATCCATGTTATGAGATTTATATAAGTTTAATTTTATTTCCCAAATGATGTTTCCATACCCCTGAAGAGTCACTATGGTTTATGACTAAATTCGAGACTCCTTGTCCACCATTTTCTGCGCAAATTCTAGACTCTAGAAGCTGGTGTTCATTGGAATACCTATTCGACCCTAAAACAAAATATAATGCTGCACACATATTGTCCTTAATTTCCTCTAACAGATCCAAGTCTCAAACCAATAATTAGTGAATTCCGTACAGTTTTTGGAATATCATTTAATGGAAGACCTAGGGGGGGATTTCCACTTCTCAAATTAACTAGTCTTGTCCCAAAAATTCTTTCCTTGCAAATTGCATACCATGGATGGGTATATAATTTGTTTGGGTGTTTGATATATGTAATAATGTGTCCTATATGATCCTAATTCCCCCCATATATAATTCAAAACCATTTGGGATCATTTGGGAAAGTTTTGGGTTTCACTAGTCCAAGGTTCGAAAATTGGCCAAATTGTGTAAATTTTCAAATTGGGGATATTACAGTGGTATCAGAGCATGGTACTTGCACCTGTGTATTAATATCATACATTGAAGAATAATTTGCAGCCATGAATTACTATTATGATGACTCCTATGAGTACAATGCGTATGAGCAGTATGAAGATGATTGTGAGCAATATGAAGATGATTGTGAGCAATATGAAGAAGAATATGAATGGTGTGAGGAAGAGATTCCATCATGAAACCCTTCTTACAATTTCATAAGGAATGAAGGTTATTATTATTACCCTATTTATGATGAATATGTATGTGCCGAACCAACAAAGGATAATTCTATGAATGAATTACAAAGATTGAGAGGAACATGTAAAACCTTGCCCCAACAATATCAGGCATATATTGATATGTATAAGGGAGATACAAAAAAGGCCATTCCTTTTGAATACTTTGCTGATTGGGTGTTTGAAAATAGGCCCAAAAATGAAGATGTGGAGTTAGTGAAGAAATGTCTATTCCCAAAAATGAAGATGTTGCAAAAGACCTTGGAGAGCAACTCATATATGTTTGAGTGAAAAGGAGGAGTGAAATGAGGAGACCCATGAGCCACCTAGTTCTAAAGGTGGTGAAGTAGAAGAAGCATTACATGAAGAGGATCTAAAGTCACTCCCAAGTGACTCTGAAAAATATGAAGAAAAATCACATGATCATAAAGAAGATTCCATTTAAAATACTGAAGATCATTTTGAGACACACTCGACTTTGGACATGAATCAAAGAGCATCTATTGATAGATGCTTGAACTGTGAAGGAGTACCTACTGATGGGTGCTCACACCTCTATGTTGGTGACATAGAGATCAATTTTGAAAGTGTTTCTGCAATCAAAGTTTCCATTAGGCATGAAAATGGATGCCTTGTAGCAGTTGAATGAGAACAAATATCAGCTTCCCCATCACGACATGAGCTTAATGAAGTTGATCCAAGCAGAAAGGACAAAGAAGAGGAGGTCCCTCTACAAGAGCCTATTTTTCTTGAAGGTTAAATAAATATGAATTAAAAGAAGATCCAAGAGACCCTTAGCATACTCCATGACACTCAAGCATTGGTGTCAAATTCTTGTTGGAGAGTTTCTTCATTAAAGGATCCATCCTTCCTTGAAGACATGGAGAAGATTCAAAGAGCAATGTGCAACATCGAAGGTAATTTAATGTCTTTGATTTTTGATAGAAACAATTTGGTTGAGATTAATTAATGGTTACATGGAGCATACTTGAATAATAATGAGGATTTTCATAAGCTCAAAATAAAAAACGAGCAACTTCTTGACAGGTTGCAAGATACTTGTTCTTCCTCCTATGTTTCAGATTGTCAAATGGTAGATTGCTTGGAGGATTCTCATGACATGATGGATCATGATAAACATGGAAAATTGCATGTGCTTGATGTGTTTGAATATGAGCTTGATGAGATAAACTCACTTGTTGTGGTGGAAGAGGAACTTGAGTTTCCTCTTGGAAATGGTTACACACTTTTTGAAGAAGTCTATGATTCCACTACCTTGGAACCAACCCATGAGGAAAGTTTTTCACTTTTGAGGGAGGTGCTTGATCCTACCCTTATGGATCCTTCACATGATGACACTTTTTCATTTTATTATCATTTGGGTGATTTGGTTCATTCTCCTACATCCTACACTTCCATATTTTGCAGCATTCATCCTAGTGAAGTATGGGTGAAAAGGTTTTTTTGATGGTGCCACATGAGGAGTATGAAACTCCTATCTCTCCTTTAGATGATGAAATTATTAGAGCACTTTGTTATTTACATTTGCAGAAGCATCCATTTTTAGCTAATGATGATACATATATACATGGATGCACCTATGATGTTCAGTTGAGCCACTTGAAGACTCACGATTTTCCTTGCTCCTTGCTTAGTTCAATTGATGTTGGAGGAACTTCATCCAATACTTGGGTGAAGAGATATATGATTGGAGCAAATTATTATTGGAAGAAACATCCTTTGTTATTTATTGATGATACACATATTCATGTATGCACAAATGGTACTTCTGTGAGCCCCTTGAAGGCTCATTGTTTTCTTTCCTCTATACTTGGTTTAGATTTTAGTGGATGTTCTTCATTCACTTCTTGGATAAAAGAACACATTGATGATTATTTTAATGCATCTTACATCCTTTTGGAGAAGCATTATAGGACATGGGATCCTAACCTATGTCATTGGAGCATATTTGATTGGTCACTTGATGCTTGTATGCACTTGGAAAATGATGGTCTACTTACTTGGAGGTACAAGCACTTTCATGATTCTTTGATGAGGCACCTCCTTGATGTACATTTTTATTATGTTTTTATGTACTTTGATGATCTATATTTTGTACTTATGATGTTTGGAAGAATGCATACAATAAAATGGGATCCAAGAACTCTCTTTCCTAGTGGTATGGGTTGGAGAGCACTGCTAATTGTTGGAGTGCAATACAAGCAACAAGACCCTGGGATAATTTTTAGTCTCATTGGTTTCAATTTTTTTGGGAAGCAAGTAGTATGGGAGATTGCATCACCACTTAAGAAGGATATTGTAATCAGAGTAGTGTAACAACAAGCATGGTGGTTCCTCTCTAAAATTTTCATGGAATCTTAAAGACTCAAAGTTGGGCAACTCAGTGGCAACTTCAAAGAATTATACAGAAAGGGTTTCCAAAATATGAAAGAGGTAAAGAGTAATTTTGAAAAATTGTTTTGATGGATTTAATTAATATTTTGGTGTTTAGTGGTGATGTCACAGGGGATATCAATATGAAAAAGAAAACCCACATCTCCTTGCTTTTGGAAACACACAATGCAGTACATGAGTGCAACTACTCAGAGTTTTGGAAGAAAATTTTTGGAAAGAAAGCAGGTTCTTCAACATCCATATTTGAAATTGATTGAGGAAAATAAATATTGGGTGGGGAGGACTGTCATGTCCCCAATTAAATGATTTTCAGATAAATAATTAAGTTGGCCTACCCAATTCCTAAGGGTTATGTGGAAGAAATAAAATATTAACATTTAACCCCAAGGTCTATAGTTTCTCATGAAAATTCAATATTCTAAATTGATGGTGGAGAAATAGGCCAATAAATTATTGAATAAATGTTAAATGCTCCAAAATGAAGTGGCATTAGGTCCTAGTTGGACTTGGGGGTGCATAAGTGGACATGTGGGGTCCACATGAGAGAATATTCCTCCTTTAAACATGGAGCCATCCCCAAATTCGAGTTGTAAGGGAAGAGGTAACATGAATGAAGGAAAAGGAAGAGTCATAGGGATACAAATAGGAAATGACAGATTCTATGACAACTATGACTAGCATTATGACACTTATGACAGATTCTATGACATCTATGACAATGTAAGAGCTAAAAATAGACCAAGAGGGAGCATGAGAGGAGTTACACATATCCAAATCATCCAAAATATTCCCCAAGACGAATTCATGGAGGAGTTGGAGACAAAAGATGAGCCAAGTGTCATGTGGGGCCAATGAAGGGTCATAACCCCCACTAATTCGAATTTCACGAGTAATTAGGAGATAATTTGAGTTTTAAGGAGTTAAATGACTCGACTAAAGTTATCAAAAGCAGAAAAAGTTTAAATGGAGTATCTTTTCATCATTTTTTATTTGCATCTTTGCAATTTGGAGAGATTCAAGCTTGTCCTTGCACAGTGGATGTTCATCCTCCATACCTTAGTACAAATTTCAAGGGTGCAAGATTCCCATCCAAGTTGGTTGATGGAGAGGCATTTCAGACCTCTCAAAAGAGCTTCATGGATACGTTTTGATGTGGGTTCAACCCCCATCTGAGTTCAAGTTCACATTCTCTCTTCCTTCTCTACTATCATTCTCGTATCTTTCTCTCAATGTTCATGTAAAGTGAGATAGCGCACTCTTTGTTGCATATAGATAATGGAAGGATGTTGTTTCGACCTTATGAAATTGTTAATGGATGCATAAATATGTAATGGATAGATCATGAGATCCACAAATCGAAATACTAAGCACTTCATGTACTATTTCTCCGAGTAACATTGATATTCGAGCTAGTTTCCTCTTTCTCTCAATGTCATGTAAAAGTGTGATGGCGCACTTCTTGTTGCATATAGTTAGTGGATGATTGTTATTTAGACTTAATGGAAATGTTGGTTACTTCATAGCTCTGTGATAATCATATCATGAGATCCATACCTCGAAAAACCATGTATTCAAGTAATATTTCCAATCAAGAAACTGATTCGAGCAATTTTCCCCATAGCATTCGCATAGTGATTTTGGAATGATGTTGTACCTATTTTATATAATAGTTTTCTGAGATATTATCCATGTTATGAGATGTATATGAAGTTACTTTTATGTCCCAAATTATGTTTTCATAAACCTTAAGTGTCACTTGGTTTATAACTAAATTTGAGACTCCTTGTCCACCATTTTCACCACAAATTATAGACTCTAGAAGCTATTGTTCATTGGAATACCTATTCAACCCTAAAAAAAAATATAATGCTGCACACCTATTGTCCTTAATTTCCTATAAAATATCCAAATAGAATACCAATAATTAGTGAAGTCAGTATAGTGTTTGGAATACCATTTAATGGAAGACCTAGGGGGGGTTTCCACTTCTCAAATTAACTAGTCTTGTACCAAAACTTCTTTGCTTGAAAATTGCATACCATGGATGGGTATATCATTTGTTTGGGTGTTTGATAGATTTATTAATGTGTCCTATATCCTACTAAGTCCCCCCATACAAAATTAGAAACCATTTGGGATCATTTGGGACAGTTTGGGGTTTCACTAGTCCAAGATTCGAAAATTGGCCAAATTGTGTAAATTTTCAAATTGGGGATATTACACCTTAGCTTGATTAAAATATAAAAATAGGGAATTCTATCATAAAATATGCATGATGGCCTAAATCGCCACACATCCTCAATAGAATGAATCTTTGCATATTAGTGGAATATAGGTACCATTTGCGGGTTTTAGAATCCATACAGGATGGGTATTAGGGACCAAAGCATGGTCAAGGCTAAAATATATGGACATAGGCCCTAAATGTTTTTCTTTTAGGGATCAGAGGACATGCATGAGGTCCTTTTATATCAAATATATTCTATCATGGCATTTTTTTATTATCAATGACTGGCAATGTACACTAATTTAAGGGTTTTTACAATATATGTGGTCTCATGGTCTAGGATATGGGTAAAAGGTAAAAACCAGGGAAATAGATCACTAGACCACCCTCATAGACCCATTTTGATTATGCATTTTGATTAGGTCACTATACCACCCTCATAGACCCATTTGAGAGAATTTGAGACCCATCACCTAATTAAGGACCTCTAAGACTTTTTTTATCAAAAACTTTATGGAGAAACCCAGGGGATGCTTTCTCACATTTAGAATGGCATTCCTAATAAACCATCATTGTAAACTATTACACCTAAATGAGGAGGATTTACATTAAGATTATGGAAAACAACCAGTTAAACGTCAAACAATATTAACAGCTTGTTTAGCTAACCCAACTTAAAAATGATCCATAATATATATATATATATATATATATATATAGATATATATCTATATATATATAGATATCTATATCTATATCTATATCTATATCTATATCTATATCTATAGATATAGATATCTATATCTATATCTATATCTATAGATATCTATATCTATATCTATATCTATATCTATATCTATATCTATATCTATATCTATATAAACTTTTCATTTTTATAATATTATTTCTCATAACATCACAAAAATGCATAAAATTCCATATCTTAAATTTCTCAACATAAATTGATTATACACTAGCGTAGACACATTTTAACTTCGGATCTACCATGCGCCAAAAAGTATCAAATCCCTCGAGGTGAAAACCTTTTTATTGTATATGTCTAGTTGGAGAGGTTTGCACCTCGAGGGATTTGATCCCTCTCAATGCATGGTAGATCCGAAGTTAAGATGGATCTAGGATGGTTTTAGTCGTGGGAGGTCACAAAAAATTTGGAGATGGTCATCATTATGTATGTAAAATTCCCTGTAACTTAAACCTAATATCAGAGACTAGAGTCACATAAATCAATGCAACATACAATAAAACCCATTATTTAAAAAAGAATCACCTTGGGGAAGATGTTGTCATGTTATGTCACATTATGTTAATTTGCAATCAAATTGCTTTACATCATCAGTGAATTTACTCTTTGATATTAGGTTTAAGTTACAATGAATTTTATTGTTTGTTGCATTGATATCAGCGATTCAAAGAGAGGAAACAATGCTATCAATGCAAAAAATAAAAAAAAATAATCCAAGTACCTTGAAAATCCAAAGCAATTTGATTTCACTTGGAGTATGAGTGACTCCACTCTCTGCTATTAGGTTTACGATATAGTGAATTTTATAGTTTGTTGCATTGGTATCATCGATTCAAATAGAGGAATCATTGATATCATAGTGTATTTTTATGGCATTTATATACATGCCGAATTAAATATTATTAAACTTTTATTGTTTGTTGCATTGTTATCAATGATTCAAATGCAACAAATAGTAAAATAATCCAAGTACCCCGAAAATCCAAAGTAATTGATATTAGTGATTCAAATAGTAATAATCCAAGAATGTGTTTTTTTTTTAAATGAAAGCGGTTAAGATTGTATCTATAAAAGGCTAGAAAAATTTAGCAGAATAATACAAAAAAATTTCAAAAACGTTTCAAAGGTTCTTGAACAATATAGAGCTTAATTACAATCATCCAAGAGAGAAAAAACTTGAGGAAAAAAACATAATTCCCTAAGCTGCTATATATTCTAACAAACTGTCTTGAAATCAACCTACAAAAAAAATTCATAAAATGAAAAACTAAGTGTTGGTATCATTGCCCATAACCCGAACATCTTTAGTGTCTCCTTTTCCATCCTCTATATTGTTCTCAACATCATCTTCTTGGATCGCAACACCATCATCATGATCCTCTTCCATAGTCTCCTCAACATCCTCGTCCGGGGTGTCTCGGATTTCTTCCTCTATTTTCTCACTATCAATATTATGAGTGCCTTGACTATCTTGGTTGGAATATTTAAAACCCACTCCTATGTCAATTATTACATTAGAGACATTAATTAATCATTTTATGATTAATTACTATGTATTAGACTAAATCGTTGACATATGAGTCATTGTGTGGACCACAAGGAATCTTTGGGGGGCCACAAGCCTTCCTGGTGTGGACCACAAGTTTCCTAAGTCACTTGGGTGCATTTCATATCATTCTGGATAAGATTCTGGTGAGAAAGGCGCACATGCTGCTTTTTACTGCTTTTGGGTGAAAGGTGAAAAGCTAGTTGACTAGGGAAAGTGTTTTTTGGACCACTTTCACTCCTTGATGTTTCTTCATTCCATTTTTGGGATTTAGAATTTTTTTTTCATCACACATCACTATCTGATCACTAAATCATAAATTCGTGAGCCTTTGGTGTGACTTGGAGAACACACTTTCCACCTAGGGGGGTTTTGCATCAATTTAGTAAGTCTGCTTTTGTGAGGATTCAAATGGCATATTTAGCCATTCGAATCTATGATGTAAAGTTATATATTGAAATCCATTTAATTTACCAAGGTTGGATGATGTATTATTATTCATGAGAGTAATACAATTTGTATCTTATGTGAGTATTTTTTTGTGTTCTTGACTAGTTGTGTGAGACATTCTGTGAGAGTGTGTAATTTATTGATTAGATCTTGGTGTGAACTAAATTTCACATGGTATCAGAGATATCAAACTATTCCTTTCTCCTTCTATTATCTTGCAGGATCCAACCAGTCTCAAGGAGGGCGCAGTAATTCATCCACAAGGCGCATTCCATCATCCGCAGGGCGCAACTAAGCATCCAAGAATTCACCCAAATCAGTCTAAAACTTATTTCAAAGCTTCCATGGATCAATCACATCAGATCATACTCACTCCATTCAATTATTTTGACTAGAAAGCGCATATGGAGATCATGTTGAGAAGCAAAGGCCTCTATAGGGTGACTATGGCAACTGAGACTGATCCAACCTCATCAATTGAGAAATAAAAGTGGCATAATTGAAGAGATGAAGCCTATGGTATTCTATGTCTCACTACATACAGGGATATTCTATTCCATCTTGATGGTCTTACCTCTCCCAATGAAGTTTGGCTAAAGCTTCAAGAATTGTTTGGAAAGACAGATGAATTAAGAGGCCACCAATTGGATAATGAACTAGTTTCATTGTGTCCACAGAATTTCAATAACCTTCAGGATTTATTCTCTAAATTCAAGTCACTTGTTCTACAATTGAAGAAATGTGGAATTGATAAAAAGGATGAGCAACTAATCTTTTCCATTCTCTCCAAGCTTGGCCCAGATTACTCAGTGTTTGTTTCGACCTTCCATGCCACAAGGAAGGAAGTTCGAAACTGGAAGAGTCCAACTCTCTCAGAATTCATGGATTCACTTACACAAGAACACGACAAGTTGGTCTTGATTGGAGCCATTAAAAATCCATCAAAAGGCCATTGTCTGAATGTTGGATATTCAAAGAGTTCGAAAGGGAAGAAGAAGGGCAATTTCAAGAAGCCCATCGGTGAGAAGAAAGACAAGAAGAAAGTTCCTTAAGACTCCCACCACTCAAAGAAGAATCCAAATAATAAGAATGAGAAGGAAAAGTGTACTTATTGTAGTAGGGTATTTCATCCTGAAAGCTCCAGCATGAAGAAAACCATTGATCAAATTGCTCTACTCCTGGAGAAAGCCAACATTCCTCTTCCTAAGAGCGCAAGGAGGAAGGATGGAGGACAAAATTCTGATGATAAGGAGAGAGTACATGCACTGATGGAAAGCACATCCAAGCCTACCTCACTCATTATTGATTTTGGAGCTTCAAGGAACATGGTGTCTACAAGTGAGTTTTTTACTTCACTTGACTCTTCTCGTGGTACAAATATTGTATTGGCTGATAATTCTGAAACTTCAAGAAAAGGTAAAGGTAACATAGATCTCGAATTTGGTTCATTCAATAATGTCTTGTATGTTCTTGGACTTGCTGCAAACCTATTTTCAGTATATTAGATGATCCACACAGGTTCACCCAAAAAGGTAACCTTTACCCCAAATGATGTTGAGATATGTGAAATGTCAACAGGCCGAATTATTGCATTAGGCACTGCTGACCATAGCTCTAGAATCTACAAGTTTTTTCATTTTGTGCCATTCCCCTCACCTTCTGATCTTTTAATCGATGCCAATGAGTCAAGCAAATTATGTCATTAAATATTTGTCCATATGAACTATAAATACCTTTCCCAACTTCATGAGAAACAAATGGTCATATGGCTGCCCAATATCAGATTTTCCAAAGGTGTTTGTCAATCTTGCATCCTAGGAAAACACCCTGAGCATAAGTATGGGAGATCCAAAGCTGAGTGAACCTTTGCACCCTTGGAGCTTATTCACATTGATATATAAATTCCATTCCCCCATGAGTCCTTGAACCATGCTAAATACATCCTCACCTTCATAGATAACTTTTCCAGGTATTGTTGGATTTATTTCATCAAGTTAAAGTCTGAAGTTTTTGGTCTGTTCAAGCTTTACAAGGCCTTAGTTGAGAACTAGTCTGGTAGAAATATCAATATTATTAGATCTGATAATGGTGGGGACTACATCAAATCAGAGTTTCAGCAATTTTTTGCTTCTTCAAGCATTCAGATGCAACACACAGTTCCTTATACACCTCAGCAGAATGGGGTTGCTGAGAGGAAGAACAAGTCTCTTAAGGAGATGGCCACATGTATGCTTGAGCCAAAGTATTTGTCTCCAAGAATTTGGGATAAGGAAATAAATTGTGCCAAATATATTTAGAACAGAGTGCCACACAAATATCTCAAAGGAATCACTCCTTTTAAGGCTTGGACTGGGCACAAACCTGATATTTCTCATTTCAGGATTTTTGGCTCCAAGGCTTGGGCTAGAATTCCATTGGAGAAGAGGAGGGCTATGCAGCCCCAAATCCAAAATTGTCTTTTTTTGGCTATTCAGAGGACTCCAAAGGCTATAAGTTTCTGAACATGAGCACTCAAAAATCCTTCATTGAAAGAAGTGTTCAATTCGAAGAAGAGCCCTCTCAGAATGTTGAAATTGGAGAACCATCTTCACCACCACCTGAAGAAGTAAGTGATGTTGCTCTTGAATTTTTTGATTATGATATTTCTAATGATGAGGACCATTTTATTGAAGAACCTAATTCACCAACAAGGCCTAAATGGGCTGCTAAGACTTTGCAAGTAGTTGGTGAACTAGTGGGAAATCCTTAGGCCACTAGGAGGACTAGATCACAATTTGAGACTGCTCTCAATGTGAATGATCCTTACTTGTTTGAGAGATGTTATATGATGGTGGATTCTGATCCCCAGACATATGATGAATCCTCACATGACCCAAGATGGCAGGATTCCATGGATGAGGAGTTTTAGTCATTGCAGAAGAATGAAACATGGGAGCTAGTCAAGCTCCCCCTAGGCAACAAATTGGTAAGGTGTAAGTGGATCTACAAAACCATGTGTGCAACTAATGGTACAAAAGTGAAATATAAGGCTAGTTTGGTGGAAAAGGTATTCTCCCAAGTCCAAGTCCTTGAATACAATGAGACTTTTGCACCAGTTGCACAGAAGGATTCGATAAGACTAGTTCTAGAAATTTCTGCATCCAAGAGCTGGGAAGTGCATCACATGGATGTCAAGAGTGCATTCCTCCATCGGAATATTGAGGAGGATATTTATATGAAGCATACAGAAGGTTATACATCTGATCCTAACTATGTGTGCAGGTTGAGGAAGTCCTTATATGGGATTCAGCAAGCCCCCAAGGCTTGGTATGCCAAAAAGGACAACTTTCTCTTGTCACAATCTTATGTTAGATGCAAATTTGATTCTAATGTTTACATGAAGCTGATTGATGGTTCAATAATGATTATAGTGTTGTATGTTGATGATTTACTAATCACAGGTAGCTCTATTGATCAAATAGCTTCATTAAATATTGCTTTACATCAAGCATTTTTCATGAGTGATTTGGGAATTCTTAAGCAGTTTTTGGGGCTTGAGATTTCACAAACAGAGAATGGGACTAAGGTATCTTAGTCCAAATATGAATATGACCTGCTAAAGAATTTCAAGATGGCTGATTGCAAGCCTTCAAAGACTCCTTTCCTTTCAGGAGTTATACTTGAAGAAGCAGAATCTACACCTTTGGTTTGTTAGGATATTCCTATACTCCATCCTAGTCCTAGCAACATTTCCATTGTTTGCATTTTCAGTCATGCATGCAAATATTAGGGTTTGCATGCATTCCAGTCATCAACACCAGCACCTAGCCCTCAGTGAGGTAGCCTCAAGAGCTTCTTTCCTTGCAGTTTCAACCCTCCCAGTGACTAATGCGCCCTCCTTTGATCCAATGCATGACAAAGGCGCCTTCTTCACCTACCAGTCCAGTTATATTCAGTTACTTCCTTGATTTAAGGATTAACTGACTCTTTATTGACCTTATCACTCCGATGGACCTCCAGTGAGACTAAACTGCCTGTTATGACTGTAGTAAGCTCCTACTGCATCCTCCACTGAGCCTCCTTCATCTAGTTAGTGTCTCCATGTGCTAGTTACATTCAGTTACACCCACTACAATCGGTTAGACTCAGTTTGACTGACAGTTGACAGTTACTTGTGCATTGATGACTCCACTGATGATCATGAGGACATCTAGTTGTGCTCCAATGACACTCCAATGATCCTTTGATCACTCCACGAAGGCTAATTCGAATTGCCACCTTAGGCATTCGAATCCTCATGCTTGTACTATTTATTTGTCCATATTGTGATTAATTAACTAGTGTGTGTGAAGTATTATTGCTTATATCCGAGTTCTACTGTACCATATTATTTTGTTGCTCATTATATTGTATTGTTCACTCTTCTTCTATTTTCCTGCTTAATCATAACTACTCTTGTGAGGTATACATCATGTCTTAGATCTGCTATGAGTATTTTCACATGGTATCAGATCATGTTGAGAGTATTGTTTATCTCCATCCTTGAGAGTTTTTTGCAGGTTATTACCAAGATTTTGAGTGCAGCAGTTTCTGCATTTTTGCAGCAGTAGTAGTTGCAGTTATTCTATATTGTTTTTGCAGGTCTTCTACAACTTCAATGAATTTAAAAGAAATTACTTCTCTTTCTCCATTCAACTATGATGAATGGAAACCAAGAATGATAACATATTTGAAAAGCCATGATCTCTTTGATTGTTATTTTGAAAGAGAGTTCGAATCCTCTAAAGAGAAGATTGACTGGTTGAATAAAGGTGACATGCACTTTGGAGCAATGATGCTTTGTTTGTCTGAATACTTGAGATTCTTTTTCCAATACCGTAATGGTGTTGAAACTCCAAGAGAGTTATGGACTCCAAAAGAGTTATGGGCTCACCTGGATGGAAAATTTGGCAGAGAGAATGAAGGACTTGGTCCCAACCCATTCGAAAGCAAACACAGTGATGCATTCGCTCCCCTTGATGGTCTCTCAGATCATGAACCAGTATCATCTCATATTGAAGTTGTTGACAAAGAACTTGCAGATTCTCCACTCATGCTCAAACTTTCTTCTCTTTCTGTGCCAACTCACACTCTAGATATTGCAGAACGTCCTAAATCCTCTCTTGCACCAGAGTCTGTTGGTTTGCATCATGATCACATGATTATTTCGGCGGTCAAAACAGCTTTTGAAGGTAATGCATTCGCTCCTCTCCAACTATCTCCTCTTTTATACTACTATATGATCATAATTCCATGCTTTCAGAAGGTCATTGAAGAATATGGCCATTGCCATTCGCTTGGGATAATTTCTCATGCATCTATTGGTTTTGATCTCACCTCTCATGGTTCAAAGGAGATCTCAAGAAACCATGATTCAAGTATTGGATCTAATTTGGATTCTAAGAAATTATTGCTTGGGATAATTTCTCATGCATATGATAGTTTTGATCTCACCTCTGCTGGTTCAAAGGAGATCTCAAGAAGTTGTTTTTTAAGTCTTAAATTTGATTTTGATTTCAAGCAAACATGTAATAGTTATTTTTGGCATAATCTCACCCATGGTGGTTCGAAGGAGAAGACAAGACTATATGCACTTTCACAGATTTGATCCTACCTCAGCTGATTCGAATCACAGGTTCAAGGATCATTCTCATACTGTTGGATTTGTTCTCATCACATTCGATTTGAAGAGCAAGTACAAGCACATGTTTTTTGAGCATGATCCACTTCTTCCCAAGAAGAAGATACCTCCAGACATATGACCAAGCATCACACCTGCTTGAGTTTGGAGCATTTATTTTTGTGTGTGCCTTATAGTCTGTTTTTTGAGGAGGGGGTATGTTTCCCATGAAATGTTCCCACTTCCTTGGTTTATTAATTGTTATTATTCATTGTATTGGGTGACCTTTGGTCTTAGTTACCAGGGCCTAGGATGGATTAAGGGGGGGTGTTAGGATATTCCTATACTCCATCCTAGTCCTAGCAACATTTCCATTGTTTGCATTTTCAGTCATGCATGCAAATATTAGGGTTTGCATGCATTCCAGTCATCAACACCAACACCTAGCCCTCAGTGAGCTATCCTTGAGAGCTTCTTTCCTTGCAGTTTCAGCCCTCCCAGTGAATAATGCGCCCTCCTTTGATCCACTGCATGACAAAGGAGCCTTCTTCACCTACCAGTCCAGTTATATTCAGTTATCTTCAGTTACTTCCTTGATTTAATGATTAACTGACTCTTTACTGACCTTATCACTCCGATGGACCTCCAGTGAGACTAAAATACCTGTTCTGACTCTAGTAAGCTCCTACTACATCCTTCATTGAGCCTCCTTCATCCAGTTAGTGTCTCCATGTGCTAGTTACATTCAGTTACACCTACTACACTCAGTTAGACTCAGTTTGAATGACAGTTGACAGTTACTTGTGCATTGATGACTCCACTGATGATCATGAGGACACCTAGTTGTGCTCCGATGACACTCCAGTGATCCTTTGATCACTCCATGAAGGATAATTCGAATTTACACCTTAGGCATTCGAATCCTCATGCTTGTACTATTTATTTGTCCATATTGTGATTAATTAACTAGTGTCTGTGAAGTATTATTGCTTCTATCTGAGTTCTACTGTACCATATTATTCTGTTGCTCATTATACTGTATTGTTCACTTTTCTTCTATTTTCCTGCTTAATCTTAATTACTCTTGTGAGGTATACATCATCTCTTAGATCTGTTGTGAGGATTTTCACATGGTTGACAACACCTTGTATAGGAAACTTGTTGGCATCTTGCTATACTTGACTCACACTCAACCTGATCCTGCTTATGATGTGAGTGTTGCATCAAGATACATGGAGAAGCCACCTGAGCTCCATTGGAGGGCTGCAAAAATAATCTTGCATTATGTGCAAAGCACCAAGACTGATGGGATTCACTATGCTACATATTCTAGTCTAGATATTTTTGGCTTTACTGATTCAGATTGGGATGGTGATAGCCTTGATAAAAAATCCACATCTGGATTTGTATTCATGCTTGGAGGTGGTCCCATTTTCTGGTCTAGCAAGAAACAAAGTGCAATTGCACTATCTTCAGCAGAGGCCGAGTACAAAGGAGCAGTGAATGCTGCTACTCAGTGTGTGTGGTTGCAGGGTATTCTTTCAGAGTTTGAGATTGCCTTTAGTACTCCTACTGTCATCTTTTCTGACAATCAGAGTGCTATAAGGGTCTCAAGTGATCCAGTGCAGATGCAGAGGACCAAGCATATTGAGATCCATATGCACTACATCAGGAGTTTAGTGCATGACCAAATCATTGATTTGCAGTATTTCCCAACAGGTGAGCAAACTGTAGACATCTTCACCAAATCTTTTACTTAGAAGACTTTCAGCTATTTGAGATCACTGCTTGGGATGGTTGAACATGTGGCAGAGTGAATGATTGATCAACAATCTTTCAATTTTGATGATGTCCATTTTTTAGGGAAGGTTCTTCCCATGATTTTTTCCTTCTTTCCTTGTTTTGTGGACCAGGCAGTATTGTACAGGGTGACCATGTCTTGTTATTATGCCCTTAGTATTTTTATTTTATGATTTTTAGCACATAAATCCAGACTTATGGGGGGGTGTTGGAATATTTAAAACCCACGCCTATGTCAATTAATACATTAGAGACATTAATTAATCATTGTATGATTAATTACTATGTATTAGACTAAATAGTTGGCATATGAGTCATTGTGTGGACCACACAACATCTTTGGGGGGACCACAATCCTTTTTGGTGTGGACCACAAGTTTCCTAAGTCACTTGGGTGCATTTCAGATCATTCTAGATAAGATTATGGTAAGAAAGGCGCACATGCTTCTTTTTACTGCTTTTGGGTGAAAGGTGAAAAGCTAGTTGACTAGGGAAAGTGTTTTTTGGACCACTTTCACTCCTTGATGTTTATTCCTTCCATTTTTGGAATTCAACATTTTTTTCATCACACATTACTATTTGATCACTAAATCATAAATTTGTGATCCTTTGGTGTGACTTGGAGAACACACTTGCCACCTAGGGGAGTTTTGCATCAATTTAGTAAGTCTGCTTTTGTGAGGATTCAAATGGTATATTTAGCCATTCAAATCTCTGATGTAAAGTTATATATTGACAGCCATTTAATTTCCCAAGGTTGGCTAATGTATTATTATTCATGAGAGTAATACAGTTTGTATCTTCTATGAGTATTTTTTTTTTATGTTCTTGACTAGTTGTGTGAGATCTTCTGTGAGAGTGTGTAATTTCTTGATCAGATCTTGATGTGAACTAAATTTCACAATCTTCAGAGTTTCCAGTTCTCTCCTTCGAACTATTGATAATAACATCAACACGGGTAGGTTGGATAACAGAGTGCTCGTCAGCATTCTCATCTTCTAAATTTTCCTCTAGCCTGGAGTTTTTTCCTGCAATTAAATATTCATGTTTCACCAGGGTTTTTGAAATTTCACCAACTTGAGCATCACAGGCGCACAAAGTCCCTTCAACCTCATAAGGAGGGTGTCAATCCTAGAAGTAAAATTTGAAATATGATGGGTGGTTTTCTCAATCTTATCAATAAGGGTATCCAAATTAGGCACATGAGCAGTAATTTGCTGAAAAACAACAATCAAACCTTCCATTTGAGATCTCAACCATCTTAATTGAGAACTTATGCCATGAATATCAGCCTAGGTATCTTGGATTTTTTCAAGAAGAACCTCAATTTTTTTATTATCAAAGTCAATACTTTCAATGCAGTCGCAAATCTTCTCTGTAATTTAAATTCTTTTATTAACCTAGTAGATTTACAGAACAACCCTGGCATCCAAGCCACAACCAATAGCCACCATAAATCCAAACTACACTCAATCCAATTCAAACCAAAAAAATGGTCCCCCAGAGAATACAAAGACACCCATGAATCCCTAACATTCCATTCCAACTAGTCCCCCATAGCGTACAAAGACACCACTGTATTCCAATCCTTCCAGACAAATGAGAGAGTAGAATCCAAATGTAACGAGTAGAAAATTACTTGTGAATGGATCTCTATACCTCTAGCATCGATTGTGGCAGAAAATGGATCTCCCAATGCACAGGAGAAGGCATCAAAGTCCACCTGACTCCACACCACCATTCCAGAATTCATCCTCACACTAGTCCTCCTACCTCCGTCGTTGTTCATAGAACTGCAAGACTGAGATAGACTCTCCCCTAACCGATATAAAACATCATGAGCAAGATTCTTGATAGTACCTCCATATTCTCGAATTAAAGTCACATATGTGTGAGTCGATAGATTTTGAGAAGGTTCACTAACCTATGCACCTTGTAATCTCCACATGGCAACAACAACCTACCATCGATTGGGATAGTTAATGCTTTGAAAAGATTGCTTTATGGTGTTCAATTGAGTTTGGATTTGCATACAAACCTCTAAGGGATCCAACAAGATGAAGTTTGACCCCTATTTTTTTATAACCCCTCTAGTTATACTTGAAGATTGATTTGCTAATTTATCTGTTGTGATATTGTGTTCATGCTGAACATGAAAGAATTGAATGTTTAGAATTTGGGGTAGAATGCCAATAGTGTGTTTATCAACACTTGCGATCGAATTCCAAGAGTACCTGCTTATTTCAATCCCAAGTATAGAGAAAAGTGTTCCACTTCATTATTAGTACTAATCCCTAGGACACAAACAAAGGTTGATACTACATTTCCACCGAGTTAAAAATTAAACCCCTCCCACACTTACCTTCCCAAATGTGTTTTTTCTTTCTATGCCAAACAAAAAATGCCATTTTTTTTTTCCGTGCAAAAGAAATCCTAAATTTAAATGAATTTTTCTTAATAGTTATCATACCATATAATGTTGCTACTATTCATGGTATACAAATAATTAATGTAAGTTGAAATGCCATCATTTTATATCTTATCTGTCTTTAATGTGAATTCATTCAATGAATCTAATTCACCAAACAAAACCTTGAGGAAGGTTTGCACTTTAAGTGATTTGAGTTATCTATCTATATATATATATATATATATATATATATGCTTCATATTAAGTTATTGAAAGCATCTCTTTGTACAATTGAAAAATACCTATCAAATTTTTTTTATTGAACCTTTTTCTACTTTAAAAACTCATTATTTTCAATAATAAATGTTCCAAGTATTTTTTTTTTAATATTTTCAATATATTTTTATTTTTACATTAATATTAATATGGAAATTCTAAAATTACATTAATTTCTTCTACTTCCAACTCAACAATATTAATTCTAAACTCAACATATATATTTATTTATTGCTTTCATTTAAAAAAAAATTAATATAAAATATACCTAACATTGCATAATTAATAGATATATATATATATTTTTTGTGAAAATCTAATTTTAATATCTAAATTATTTTTAAAAATATAAAAAAACCAATAATCCAAAACAAACCATACAAATATTAAATTTTTGAAAAACTTTTAATCAAACATACATTGAATTTATTCATCAATTAAAATAATTAAAAACTTTTAACCAAACCTACGTTAAATTTATCCATTAATTAAAATAATTAAAAAAATTTAATCAAATATAAATTGAATTTATCCATTAAATAAAATAATTAAATTCTAATGAAAAACAATTTCAAAAAACTCGGAAGATAGATGATGACGCACAACATTTCAAGTACCATGAATAGTAGCAACATTATATGATATGATAACTATTAGTAAAAATTCATTTAAATTTAGGATTTTTTTTCATGGAAAAAAATGGCATTTTTTGTTTGGCATAGAAAGAAAAAGCACATTTGGAAGGCAGGTGCGGGGGTAATTTTTTACCCTAGTGGAAATGCAGTGTCAACCTTTGTTTGTGTCTTAAGGATTACTACTAATAATCAAGCGGAACACTATGCTCTATATTTGGGATTGAAAGCAGTAGTTACTTTTGGAATTCGATCGCTAGTGTTGATAAACGCACTATTGGCCTTCTACCCCAAACTCTAAACATCCAATTCGAAACATGTAATTTACAATTGTTTTCAAGACCAAAATAAGCTTTTCACCCTATGTTTTGATGCTATAGTTCCAATTGAGCTTGTGATGAATATCAATTCCGAGATATTTGTAAGAAGTCATTTCCTCTAGTTTTCTATTGTCATATATGAAGTTAGTGTAGTTGTCTTTCTTGGACTTTATAATCATAAATTTTGTCTTGACAGTGTTAACATTCATACCCATATTAGAGAAGAAATATTTGAGAATTCTTAATTCCTTATCAAGATCAAAGTGATACCTTGCCAAAAGACTAATATCATCAACATAAAGCAGGAGGATGATAACTATCCCAGCTAAGATTTTGCTGACTCAACCTGCTTCTTCTATACAACCTTCTAGTTTATCGTTGTAAATGTCAAAAAGGGTAGGGAAGAGGGGGCAACCTTGCTTAACTTCAATATTACAGTTTATATCCATCGACCACCCCTTAGCATTCTTAAACTTGGTAATGAACTTTTTGTACAAACTTATCACAACAACTCTCAACTCAAAAGGAACCTTAAGATCCTCTAACATATTCCATATGTTATTTCTAGGCACCATATCAAAATATTTTCTAAATTCCACAAAGCAACAAAATAGATCAGACTTATTATCATGACATTCCTCCACAATGATCCTAAGTGTAACAAGGTGGTCCTCGGTTGAGCGATGCTTTCTAAAACCTTCCCAGCCTTTAGCTCACTTACCTTCCATTTATATCCATTCATTAATCTTCTTTTCTAAGATAGTATTGTATAACTTAGCTAAGAGAGGGCTAATCATAATGGTTCGATAATTAGAGGTGTTATTTTTATCGCCACTTTTGAAAATAGGAATAATGAGGCTTTGATTCCAAGGTGTAGAGAAACCTTGCTTGAACGCTAGTACATGTGCACATTTTTCCCACAGACAATCGTTGCTATTGCAAGACTTATGCGTTGCTATAGCGACGAACATGACCCCTTTTTTTCGTGGCACCCTTTTCGTCATTGTAGCAACGCTTTGAAAGGTTTGTCGCTATGGCAACATGAGAGATATTAAACGTGGCGTGTGTAAACTATGTTTACAAAACCAAACTGTGCCGATATAGCGACATTAAACCGTTGCTATAGCGACAGTTACGCGTCGCTATAGCAACATAACACACTTACTTTTTGTTTACCCGGCAACGCTTGTCCGTCGCTATAGAAATAGTTACTTGTCGCTATAGCCACAACTATCTGTCACTATAGCTACGGATAACACTTTATTGATAACGTTTTGTCATGGATTTATCGACAAAATGTTCGTCACTATAACCAAGCAGCTGTCGCTATAGCGAGCTCCCGTCTCACATTTTGTGATGGATTTTCTATATATCCAATGAACAATACATCGCTAGTATAGAAAATCTGTCTCAAAATGTTTGACAGGACGCCACTATAGCGATGGTTGCATGGCTATAGCGACGAACATTCCGTCGCTATAGCCACAACACGGGTAACCCTATATTAAGTGATGTTCGTCGCTATAGCGACGGGTCTTAGTTTAAAAAAAATAAAATCAAATGGTGGAAAGGCGTTAGAATGCTAAAGTCTAAACCAAATAGTATACCAACTGACACCAATGAATTTTTCACCATATTTTGTTGAACTTGTCCAGCCAGTTAGAAGCATAACTGAATACATGCTGGAAAGGGAAAAAATAACATGGAAAAAAGAGTACGAATATGTGACTGGTCGTTCTTCATCTTTCTCTGTATTCTTGTGTCCTTCCTCTATCTCATCAAATGAAAACAAATATATAGAAATTCTGAAAAGATGGATTGCTACAGGTCTGCCCTTAGTGTTTGTTGAGTTTAAGACTGATTTAGGGTTGTCATTATGCTTTCCATATGTGGATGGTTCCTTCAAATCTTCTTACAAGCTTGCTGCTACTTAGGTTCCAAACTTCATCAAAACTTCCCGGCATTGCATTTTAGGGTTTTTCACATCCTATATCTTGCTCATAATGCAAACATTTACCTAAAAATGAATTGTTGTTATAGTATATATTATGAGAAGTGATGCACAAGGTTGTTGTGGGGGCTTAAACATGCCTAGACCTATTTAAAATTACCAAAAATACTGCCATAGGTTGGTCCACTATTGTTTGTTTCTCATAATTGGAGAACACAAGGCTTTTACTACTTCCTTAGGTGATTCTACAGGATTAATTAATTTATGTTGATGTGTACTAACAATTGGTATAAGAGTGCCCAGGTTCAAGTTTAGGTTTTTATCTTTTTTGTACTTTCCATGGGTTGATTTGATGGTTGGAATTACTCTTGCAAAGTATAAACCGTTGGTGTAATATTTAAAGAAAAGCAATTTTTCTCTAATAAGAAGACATAGTTGTGTTTTAACCCTCCTTACCTCTTGTTGTAATCATTGTTCAATTAATGGCTATCATTGCTATCATTTCTGCATCCTAAGAGGTTGTTACTATCCCTTTTCTTGTTCATGGTTGCATGCTATATTTAGTTGTTTCGTAATTGTTGTAAGGTTCATCTTTGAAAGGGACCTCCTATTAATTTATGAATATTGAAAAGAGCTATGTGATTGGTTAGAGAATATTTTTAATAGACTAACTACGCCCCTTCATCAAATTCAATCCCTCTTGTTCATTGGTATTGATTCTATAACCCAATTGGGTAGGCATTGGTCTTGGTAAATTTCACCATCCATCTGATTCTAAATGAAACATAAAAAATCATCTTTATTATGTAGAAAAATAACTAGCCTTAAGAGAGTGGATCAAGAGTTTCCGAGATGACAATGGGAAACCTTCCAAGTGCCCCTTGGGTTGCAATTTGTTAAAGGACTCTGTAATATTTGAAGTGCAAGTTTGGGAGGTAACACTATCATGATGTGATAGTTAATCTCTTTCATTTGACATGTTTTACAAAGAAAATTGATTCTATAACTTCAATTAAACACATCCTAAATTTCCCACCTTTGGAGTTGTACTTACAGATTTATCTATTTTAATCAGGTAAAAAATATTTATATATATAGCTCCCTGAAAAATAGCATTCAATATATATCTAGTTCTTCACCAAAACTAGGACTTTTAGACCAATCCAAAGATGCAATGATTACATATACTACCATACCAAAAGATGGATGATACCATCCTATTACACAATCCTACCATATCGGTCTGATTATAAACAAAAAAATAGTACAAAGTGTAAACATGTAAGCAAAATACAAATTCACTAAGGTGCCTTGTTTTCCCTTGAAGCGTTATGTGCAGGTATTCTTAAAGATACTAAATGATTTTTCCTCAAACTTGGCAGACATATGATTATTCATCGCCTCTTTCTCCTTAAACTATTCAATGAAACTAGTCAAGACTTGGTAAAGCTTCCCAATTGTCACTTTTTTGCACTTCATCTTCTACTTCTTCAAGATTGAAGAACTACGTTGTTGAGCAATAACCAAAGCCCTTGTTGGGAAACAAAATTGTCAAACTAATCACGATTGTCAAAAGGATAGGTGAGGGGTATCATATCCTTATTCCTTGGACATCCTTATGGTTTGGTAACTCAATCACCCATACTTAGTTCACAAAGGCCCATGCTTCCAAAGTTCAAACCATTGAGAGGTGGAGACAAATTCCTCCTAGAACGATAAATCAAAGAAATGCAAAGTTTACAGGCCACTCTAATGACATGCAAGGTGATGAAAACAGGTTGAAGAGATCTAGCGTGGAAAAATCTACCTGCCACCTTTACGCTCCCATCCAACATAGTGAATTGAAAGGTGCAAAAACATCCAAGGGATGGCCCCATCAAGTGGATACTAACTCATGAAGTAATATCCATGTAACAATGGATGTCCACTAAGAAAACAACACTCAACATCCAAAGAATCTCTTTTCACAAGAATATGTCCACAAGGCACCAAGGAATGTCCATATAGAATTCGAAGACATTCCTCAATGCAAGAATCTCAAGAAATATATCCATGTAATAATACACCTACTCCAATGATGTCCACATATCATTAAGAATATTCAATCTCATGGGGTCTCTCCACTAGTTTTTCCACAAAGCAACCAAGCTAAACTTCAACAGAAAACATCCCCCATAATTATAACATGTTAAGCTTGCAACTCATGCATAAAATGATCTCCAAGGATGGACGTCCATAAGATGAGGCTAGGAGAAGTCATCAAATAGTGTTCTTTAAACCAAAGTCTAGACCATGATTTAGGACTTCTGCCATTAAAGTTCTCCAGTGATTTCTTCATATGTGAGGCGATACTCCAACATGGAAGGAACCTCCTCCAATCAACAACCAAAGGAGAGAAGAACCCTTTACAAAGGCTAGTGCCCCCTCTAGAATGCTTGAAATAGGGATATAAAGGGTGTGTATCACTTATGGTTGGGTGTTTTTCATGAGATGTAAACCAACTGTCCAAGTGGGCCTCATATTGCACCAAAAATCCTCCCAGAATGTAGGCAAACACCAATAGGTGGATCGAACCTCCTCTAGGTTTGTTATACTATATGAATGAACCTTAATTACATAATGAAATTGGATCTTTAGGCTCACTATTGATGTATACTTCTATTTTAGGGTATGAAACTACCCCAAAATACTCAAAATCAGAAATTGATTTCGTTGTCACATGCTCAGGAAACCTGGAATGATTTTTATTGTTGTTTATGTGCTATTAGACACTCACAATGTCACTCCAGGATTGATTTTCATGCCCATATTTGACTCAGATTGCTAAATAATTGTAGACGGGTCTATTTCATGCCTTTTGTTTTCCTAGAATTGATGGCACTATTGTTATAAGGTGCAGAAAGGAGACTTGAAGTCTTCTTTCATCGACAAAGTTGCCAAGAATTGAACAAGATGGATGAGGAGTCTAAGATGCACACAAGTGGTTGGATTCATGGTTGCATCTTCAATAAAACACTTCAAATTTGTACCCATAACTAGAAATAGAACCTTCTACTATTGATATTAGGTGAGGCAATGCCCTAGAAGCATAATTTTATTATTTTCCAACCTTCATTCCTTGCCCAAAAATGCTTCTTTTATAGAACAATATGCCCATATTTGATTTTGACCCTTCTTACTGCTGCTATAAAGGGTAGGAAAGTACAAATAATTGTAGGATTTGATTCAATGTTTCCTAGACTTACTGATTAGGTGTTGCTTCATACCTTATGAGGTCTAAAAATTGCCTAGAAATGACCTAAAACAACCCACATATCCTTTATCAACCCATATAACTAACTATGAATGCCTACACTTTGCCTAGGCTAACCTAGGAATCCTCTAAAGAAAGCAAGTGAACAACATATGCAAATAGGGAGATAACACACTACAAACTCACACTTGGAAATGTTAATGACAAATCAATATACCTAACAATGGCCATTAAAATGGAACATAAAGGTACATCTAGCATATCATTTCACAAATACATGAATTTGAGCTAAATTCTAGAAAGACATTCCTCTCCCAATATGCTTCGCTTCAGAGCCAACTATTATAATTGCATCGCTAGGAATGTGAACACCCTAAGCAAAGTTCCTTCCTCCATTCCTCATGGTGATACAATGACAACATTACAATTTCACACATGCTCATAATGAGAGTTTTCTCCATCTCATTACAATGTCAATGATGACCAACATTATGTTGTTTATAGATTCCTATGTAGTTATTCAAATAGAGCACAATTTAAAAAAAAAACAACTTTGCACCTTTGGACTTATCTAATAATGCCACGACCTACTTTATGTGCCTCTTCTGATTGGTACAAATGAAGTCCATTATTTTCTTCCAAATAGCATATGATGGTTTCCACTCATTGATTGGGATATGGCAACTTCCTTTCCTTTCACAATAGTTGTAAATGACGGGAAACCTTGAAATTGATACGACAATCTTTTCTAATGAGGCAAACACTTAATGCATGGAAAATTTGATAACAAGATTCAACTATAACAATACACACCAAGCCAACCTTCTAATCTACTCATACTCTACAAGAATCAACTCTCAAGATGCTCTCGATAGTCTCACTCAGATACCATACTCAATAAATTACTATATTCAACTTATTCATTAAATAGAGAGTTACATATATTGGCTTTGATCTCCTATAATTGTGGAGTCAAGCCACATTTTTTGCCAACACTCAATCTATTCTAGACAAGTTGTTATAACGAATTGTACACTCACACACCTAATTCTCCTAATCAAGTTTGACACTAAAATAGTGATCCAGGTGGATATCGGTGGTGAACCACCTTCTTCAACTGGCTCAAAACAGTTTTCTGGCAAATTTGGTAATTTACTATTTTTAGTAGTTTTTCGGGTCTTGAACTCCGGGAGCCGTTTTGAGGCCCTAAACGACATTTTTTGGGGCATCGCCCACCAACAAAATGATGAAATTTGTCCCAAAAGTTGTAAATATTGGATAGACCTTTCCAACGTGCTACCGAGCACCCCAAACAAAGATCGTATGCAAAAGTTATGACCCCAGGAAGTTGACTGTTCAATTAACCACCTAGGGTTAGGTTTTTGGATGTTTGGGATTCTTTCCCTCATGCTTATGATATATAGGCCGTTTTAGCCTCCTTTTGTATTCATCTTGGCATGAATGAGCACAACGGCCACATCTCTTCTCAGAGATAGCTACTACCATTCTAGCTATTGTATTTTATAGTCTGTTCTATTTCCGCCATTTAATAGGATATGTGTTTACTGTATCACTGTGTTCTTTGCAATATAGCTCTATATTTGATTCTGTATATGCTCTTTTATTTCGTTCTCACATAAATATGGATCAAATAGACTAATACAACATTTGAAATATGATGTACTAACCTAAGTATTTCAAACATAAGAATCCCTAGAAACACTTTACGGTATAAGGGAAAAATATTTGAATACTCGCAAACCCACTTGACAACAAGGTGCTAAGGAATACCACCATCTAGTGAGAAGGGGAAGGGTAATGAAAAATAGACCCATTTGAAAATTTGTTGTGTGCGAAGAAATTATAGGCATCAATATGACCCTTTTCCTTGGATCTTGCAAAGAAGGGGTGGACTAAATTTTTAAAAATAAGTCAAAATGCATAAAGGTGCAATAAAATATGAGGGAAAGATGAAGGTATTTCATGTGCATGCTGCAAAATTACTTGTGTGGTGCACCACCCTAAGGTGGGTCATAGAATTTGGATTTAAGCTTTATATCATTTCACGGCATGAAGTACAATGGAAAAAACTGGGTCTAAAATGGCACTATTACATTAGATATGGGTCTAAAATGGTAAGGATAAAAGCACTCAGTCATGGCAAGAAAAATAAATCCAGTATAAGTAGTTTTGTATCAAAGGCATGTTTCACCGCCATTTTTAATTTTGGGCAGGTTCTTGAGAATTATAGACATTTCAACAAAGAAAACTTCAAAAAGGAGGTCAACTAAAGCAACCAAACTTGGATTAGAAGCTGGTATGAGCACACCTTCTAGGAGTCATATTGAATACTTGTTCACACAATAGATGGAATTGTCTCACTATTTAGGAAGGTGCCAAATAGTAGTAGTTACCCCTTATGCCAACAACCAACCTTGTTTTTAGAATAGCCAGTGTTTGAGGTTTTTGCAGTTTACTCCACTTTTATGTGCCTAGAACTACTCAAAATGTTGTTTGAAGGAAAAAATAGGGTTAAAACATGCCCAGATCCACCCAGGACTGTGCTCAAAACTAGATATGAGCTTGTTTCACTGCTGATTTGTGGTTGAGGTTCACCCAAAATGATTTCTCACTATTGTATGAACGTCAAACATGGTTGGGAATTGGATTAACCACCCAAAACAGTCCTTAACTGTGGCTACTCATTGTTTTTGTTTATCGCCTCAAGACCACCCAGAAGTTCCTAGATTACAAGAATGATACTTGTTAGTGCTGATTTGAGGTCTAAATGTACCCAGATTTTCCCATAATTGAAATTTTTAGGGTTGTTTACAAGGTATGAATAATGCACAAGTTCATTTTTGTCCTTATACCAACACCTTAAGTCCTAACAGAACCCCAAACTACTATCATAGGTCAACGAGGATTTTCAAACACAGATCTGATCCTATATTTCACCACAACCATAAGTTCAACTCCATGACTGTTGTAAGAAATAATGAACTTAATACTTAAATCCACTCTTATTTCTAAAGAAGTTATGGGTTTTTTACATAGGGTTTTTCTTCCTTGGCTAGTTCATATTTGCAACAGATATCTCGAGCATGTCATGGCAATAACCCTTTTTCTCAGATGTTTCACAATCTCCAACACTTAAACCATGTGCATATGTTCAACAATTGCAAACATGATAAATCATAATAATTTTTTAATAAAATATAAATAACAAAAATTTTCTGATGCAAAGAAAGGAAAGAATATCACAAAGCTGATGTTAACAAGATGTGTAGGTTCATTTCTTTGACAACCAAGGAAAAATAAGGAAAGAAATTCAAATTATATATCAATAGAAGAAAATGGCAAAAAATTACAGAAACAAATCATTTTATTCTCACCTTATCTAGGATATGTAAAAACCATGCTGGAAGAAATTACAAGAGTTTCAGTAAAAAAGTGTTTCTTACTCACCTTATCTAGTGCCAATTGACATTTTTATCTATGGCTAAGTGGAAAAAGGAGAAAATTGTGTTGTACAGACAAGTAGTGAAACAATATTATGCTTTTTATAATCAAATATCAAACTATTGCAAGCTACCTTTATCAATTTGTCCTTTCTTCAATGCCCCCATCTCTGCTTTAATGTGCTTCACTTCACATCTAATGGAACCCAATATTTCCTCAGATTCCATCCATAGATTCTTGTAAAGTACAATCACTGTTTCCCTCTCCTAAAATCCAAATATGACAATGCTTTTAGGGACAATGCTATATTCAATATTGAATATTTTTCTTTACAACTAGATAGAGTACTTATATCTATTGAATGATATATAGATTTAGAAATGCAGAAACCATACCTCAATATCCTTCAATATCCTTCAAGTCCAGCATGTCCCAAAAACAATGAGCTACAATAACCATTAAAGTACTAAAAACAATAACAGTAATAACATTAGCAATCTATATATAACAGTAGCAATATATATTAGATCTGAACCAATTATAAACTCAACATCAGATGTTGGGGCAGACCTCCCTTATTCTCAAACTTCAACCTCTTAGCGTTAGGATAGTTGCATGAGACTCAACTAGACCAACATACCTGTGAAAGGAGAGAACCCAGAACTGGAAAAGACCCTAAAATGGATCATCCAACCCTCACAAATCAAAAACAGTAGCAACACAGCAGTACGACCAACACACAATAAAAAGTGACAACAAAGTACTCCAAAACAGTCATATAAGGTAGCACTATGGTGGATGGCACCTATGAAGGTCTGTTAAGGTCAATGCAAGGGTGGACAACAATCCTAAGGGGCCGCGCTAGTCATCAACAAGATGGACGTCAACATTGAAGGGTTGTATAGATCAACGTTACCATGCAAGGGTCAATCACGAGTCACCACAAGGCTAAACATCACATACAAGTAAACATGCAAGTCAACGTAACATAACAAGGCAACACGACGTCATACTAGGCTCATGCACATCAAGTCAACGTCAAGGTAGGTTACCTAGCCTTCTCAAGTGTATGTGGTCATACGTCTCATGTGCCTCATGCAATGAGTGGAAGCTCATAATCATCATCCCAGGATAAGGAATCTCATGTGGTCATCTCATCTTCCTCAGGTTAACTCAACAAGGGGTGGCCATCCCCTTAAGGATAACCATAGTCCTCGGAAGATGTCACACATATTAAAAAATAAGCTATGCAACAAAGTGAACAAAAAATTCACATATAAATTTCAAAAAGCACAAACTTTAGTTATATTAATTGTTCTAATCAACACAGTACTATCAAACATAGAGCTACAAAAATCATTAAAGTACTGAAAACAAATATAGTAATAACAATAGAAATATATATCATATCTAAGTTGTTAATGAAATACAACAATGCTGAAATAAAAATAACATAAGTATATTAGATCTAAACCAATTATAAACGATATGGTCATCTCATCTTCCTCAGGTTAACTCAGAAAGGGGTGGCCAGTCCCTTGAGGATAACCATAGTCCTCGAAATATGTCACACATATTCAGAAATATGAACTGAGCAATAACATACACATGTGAAACCTCAATTCTAAAATATCACCATGCACCGACTAGATCAAGAAACTTGTAACAAAACTGAAAATATTTCATGCCTTAACTCAGTCAAATACAAATCTTAAATGTTTACAACTACATTTTTTATGTTTTGTTTTTTTTCTCGGAAATGCGAAGAGGGGGACTTCATCTTTGGTGTCTTCACCCATTCTAGTTGTTGTGCCATCTCTTTCTGTTGATTGTGTGGACATGCCCCCCCATACCATACTTTTGGTATGTCGATTAGTAGGGAGTGGAGGTCGATGGAGAGGGGCATCATCTGCAAAAACCAAGACAGTTATATAGATATAAATGTGCAGTTATTATTGAGATACGTATTTCATTATTTCCAATATCATTACAATGATCTTTGCTGGTTGGATGACTAGCTGAGTCAACTCGAGTGTTTATTGGTTCTGCCATTTGTTCCTCTCCCAGCTGAGCATGAGAAGGTACATGCTCTGCCATTCACAGAAAAATATTAAATAGTAAACATCATCAATTATGTATTTAAAATCATATTGAATACATATGTTTTATAACATACATACCTTAGTGGCTAGGCAACTCCCCACCATTGCGTGGTACCGGTTCGGTACCGCTACCCTCGCTACTTTTGTTGGTCTCACCTTGAAAACAAAAAAATAAATTTATTGTTCGATGTAATCATTCATGAATAGATTACGCAAGTACATTATAATGATGGCCTTATTGATTTTATTTACCTCTGTGTGCATCAATGGGTAAATTGGGGTTTGCCCCAAGATTTTTCAACATTCAAGTACATGCTGAAAACCGTACTTGAAGCCGAGTCTCAAGTCTTCTTCAATGGATGCCTCTTGAAAAGCATTCCCCTGCAATGCATAACACCATGAAAAGTGCTTGTGATAAATCAATTAATTGTTTGCTACAGTTAGAAAGTTTTTGGCTACAAATAATGATCGTTTGATTCTTACAATTTGTGCCCTTAGTTTTTGATATCCACCCTGGCCCAGTTTTTTATGCCCATGCTCTTCTAGTCTTTCCTTTGTCGCTTTAGAGGTGTCGGGGATCCTATGAAAGGTTGCAAATACGTTAGATATCGCAACTTAAATATATTTAAAAGTTTAAAAAAAATTGAACATTGTTCATTGAAAATACGATGTGTCATACCTTCTTGAACCGATTGGCCTAGTATTTCCTTGTTTTCTCAATGCCTTCTCCTTTGCATCCTCCATGAGCGCCTTCCACTCCTTCTCTGTAACCATCGTAGGATGCTCATACTTATGGTTAATTTGCAAATTGTGCCTATAATCTGCCCTGACATATTTCAAATTTAAGCCAGTTGCTGCAGTGACACCTTTTCTGCTGAAGGTTTCACCAAACAAGCTGACCATGTGGTTCATCAAATCATCTTTCAATTTGTAATTTTGGGCATTCCACCGTGTACAAATGGTGGGCCCAAAAATATCCAACGCCTTATCATGCAGGGTATTATAAAAAACATTATTTCCTGCAAAAAAATGATCATTAATTAAAACTAATTTGAGTTATGTGGCTTTGAATTACATCAACAAAGACACTGAATAAATTAAACAATACCTGCAATATTTGGTATCTTGATTGGAATACAGTCTGGGTCCACTAAGAATCTAACGGGCAATGATCCCTTGCTAACCACACGTACTGCACCAGGATAGCAACTATCACATTCGATGCTACTCTCCTCTCTAACATCATGTGAAGTAGTGTTGGTTGAAGGGCCATGTTGACCTCCAAAATCCAGTGAGGTCGTAGCATTTAAAGTGCATTGTTGTTCACGAGAGGAAAATAGCCTCATTGGTATGGTAGATTAACGATGTGTTGAACCATCGCTACTACCAATACCGACCTCTACAGCCTGTTCTCGATGCATGGGTGTTATCTCCAAAAATTCCTACAGAAATAAAACTTCAATTAATTAGATCATATCAAAAGAAGAGAACTAAAATAACATAAATGAATATATGTAGTTCGTAAAAACTTTCAAATATGCCACTTACCTCGTATTGTTCTATCTTTTTCCTCAATTCATCAATTTTTGATTTGATTTTTTCAGACATGCATCTGATTAAAATTAGTCTAAGAATGTCTTGATTGCACTTTTTCAAATCCTTCTTCACAGTTTCCATTGGGTTGGCTGAATAAAATATATATACCTCAATGAACACATCATCATCTTGATGTGGTGTGCTCTACGAACGTCAATCAATAAAAGTAGTTAATTTATTTCTATCATTACAAAAAAATCACGCAAAAAAATATAATGCATATAATAACAAAAATAAGTACTATAATCATGTTTAGGTACTAATACGCTATCATTTACCTGGTGCGACAGCATTGGTGACTTCCCACGGTCACCCTACCACAATACAAGAAGCAAGACATATTCATATCGATAAGTAAAAATTGAACCATGTATAATAAACGTGATTAATGTAAAAAAAATGTATTGTTAATATGATAGTCACGTTTACTTATCTAGAAGCTGTAGGTGTGCTCTGAGTACCAGCCCCCTGCCACAATACAATAAGAATGATATCATATTGAAATATTGAGCTCATTAGCATAAAAAAGGTCAAATTTTAACAGATGTGATATAATCATGAATTGTGGTTACTATTACATTGATGCTATTATTTAGTATTAAACTAACATTTACCTCATGCTTCACCATTGATGACTTTCCACAGTCAGCTTGTGGCATATGACCATGATCAACCTGCCACAATATAAGAATTAAGACATATTAAAAATGACAATAACATATTTAACAATGTCTCTTAAACATGATTAATGAAAAGCATGACATATAATTAACCATGTGTATATTATAAAAAGCATGACATATAAATAAATTTGTTGCAAGAGAAAAATAATAAGTCATCGAACAAAGCTTGAGTTAAATGTTGTATAAGAAAATTACCCCCATAATAGAAACCCCCGCATCTATTTGATTCAAACCGTAATCGATCAACAACTCTTCACCTGCAGCTATTGATTTTGTTGCACATACGAATACACAATTTCCTTCACACCCCTCAAATATGAAATTGGGTAGATTATGTGTTGACCCTGGTCGTGTGCTATTTATAAACCCTGCGATATTTCCTGAAGATTTTGGCCTTCCATCAATATACACAGTTGCTCCTTTGTTCAGATTGTTGTCCAGTAGTTGACAATAATTTTTTGCCTCTCTGTATGTCCACATACTTCGCGTATATCGGACCAACAACAACCAGTCATTGTATTTGTAGCATGGTCCGACATACTCCATCAATTCAGTTTCAGTTCCATATGCCACCTTTATGCCATCCATGGAAAATATCCCCAGTCCATGTAAAGAGTATGGAGCAATGCGATAAGTCCTCCCATTGAGGAAGAAATCCATGTCCACTTGGGGTAGCTCATTGGGTAGCCATCGTTTGAAATTATGTCTATACCTCAGGGGAAACTCAATGCCACCTATGATCTCATTATCATAATCACATGATCCTCCTTCAGAAAGAAAAAGTTACATGCGTTTACAAAATTTTCTCCTTACCTTTTCACCTCTAGTTGATCTTGACTTGTTAGATCTTGTATTAGACGTCTCGCTTTCAACCTCTTCTACTCTATCTTCCTCACTTGAGGAAGATATATCCAACAAGTACCTATTTGGTGGCACCTACAATCATTAAAATGAGACAACATGTTGTAGTTGAATTTTCAATACCAAAAACATCATTCATGGCTCATGGTTTCTAGTAAGCATGTTATAAAGAAAGATGATCCAAACTTGTATGATAGATATGGGACAAACCAAATTATTAAATTTATGATCTTTGGTATATGTGGACATGTGGCATGATTTAGTTCCTCTAGGAAGATTCCCTCCTTCATATAGTTATCATATTAACCCCTCAAATCCACCTAGATTCATCACATACCTATTGTTTTATGCAAATGAGCTATGAATTGTAGTTGGTTTCATTGATTGGGTGATTTGTACTCATTTCCATCCAACAAAGGCTCATTAACTAAATGCAAAATTTTAATTGTTTTACAACTTGTGTTGTTGGATCCCTTCCAATCACGTATGTGACAAGTTAATACAACTACTATATAACTCTCTATGATCCAATGTTGAACGGGACAACAATTTATGCCTAAGGTATTATGAGAGTCATTGAAAGGAATGAAGGATGATAAGTTTTTGGGTGGTTGGTAGAAAAGGATCATAAACAAAAAAAAACTAACTAGATCCAATATCTTAGAAGGAAACACTTTTTGGCCTACTATCAGTCCCACATTATTCAAGGTAAAAGGATCATTGGTTTCCTCTATATATTTTAGTTTCAAAAGGATACAAAACTATATGAGATGATTTTGAAAAGAGTACAAACTACTCTATCCTTCAATGACCTCGGAGTTGGTGAGATACTTTGGTTCAATGTTTTCAATTTTTATATGAAGGGGAATCAAATTATAAAAGTGGCATCAACAAATTTTTCTTTCAATTTGGGCCTCATGTCTCCCCCAATGGATTCTTACCAACCTTTTTAAGGGTGGTCATGATCCTAGACAAATGTGATCGCTTTGTTTTAGAGAGGGATTACTCAAAACTTCACCATGTATAGCATTGGAATCCCAACACTCTAGTGACTCCTTATTCATATATGTTCTAAGGAATAATAACATGAATCCTTAGTCTTATGTAGGAATTCATACAAGTAGATTATCATCCAACCCTTGCTGGTTTGATTCTACTGCAAACACCCAACAATTATTCACTCTAAGTTATAAAATCGACATGATTTTGTACTAGTTTTATTGTTGTCTCATTTCTCTGGAGTTAGAATCCATTCAAGAGGAAGAATTGTGTCATACCTATCTACTCTTGAGGTTGTTGGAATACCTATGACTTTATCGATCTTGAATGGACTCAATCATTTCATTTTGGAGTTGTTCACCTAACTATTTTAGAGGAATATTTTTAAGGTTTTAAATTCAATAGACTCATTACTATACAACATAGAGAGATTATAAGTTCCAAACCAACCATAAGTGAGCTTCTCCAACTTTTCCTTCTTCCAACTATCATATGGGAGGATGAGTTGTTCTTATTCAAAGTTATGAGGCTTAAAATTACTATCATGGTACCTCTTCATGATCTCCCTCGCTATATATTGTTGCAATATGGTCCAAATGTCATCTTCATTTAACTATTAGAACTCCTTTAGTCATTCCTTGAATGACTGTTCTAGTGGTAGCCTCTTTTACTACCCAATATTCTATTGGCATGACGGTTTCCTTTTGAAATGCTAATCAAAGCAGTGTTGTCTTGATTTCTTCATCTATGCCATCCAATATGCTCAAAGTGTTGCATGCATTTAGTTGGCCTAACCTTATCTCTCTATGTCTCAATTTTTCATGAGAATGGAAACCAAGACCTTTATTTTTATTATGAATTATCTATTGGCCATAGGGTAGTTGCCTTAAATCAGCCCATTGAAATAAATCAGGACTTTACCCACTTAATGTACATGGTCCTCACTACAAAAATATATTTAAATAGTGTATTTTTTATGGCACAAAAGGATTAATAAATTTTATTCCCCAATGGTCAAAAGGATATACTAGAAGGATTGAGTGGAGTTCATTATAATCATAGACAAAAAATAATGGTTTCATTCTTTACTTTTAGAACTACACACATTAATTAACCAATTTGAAAGAATATTTGAATAGTGTCAACCACTAGAGTCCCAATTTTTTTTTTATGTGTTGTTACAGTAGTTGGGAATTGTCCTCCAACATTTAGTCCATGGGATTTTGCTATCAAATGCTCCATATCATATGATGGTACATGATGATGGAGTGTACCACACATTCCAATTTGGTATAATATGTATGTGGGAAATTTGAACCTGGGTACCTCTATACTAGGATTTATCGTTGGGATTTTATCACATCTTATAGTGCCTTCCCATGCTAAAAGAATTGAAGTGCATCATCTAAATACCTTGGGGTTATTTGAAACTTAAATACATTAGCATTAAGGAAGTCACCTTCCTTGATCTTCTTCGGTTCGCCAATACCAATTCATGACAAATGCTCAGGTCTAACATGATGTGAACTGTGTGGGAGATGAAGATCGAGCATGAAACTGTGGTGAAATTTTGGTTCCTAATCACTATTGTATTGCATTGTAATATTTCATTGTTGCTGGGTTTTATTTTTCACCTGGATTGTGAAGAGAACACTGTGAATCCTAGTCCGTGGTGACAAATGTAGGATGGAGGTTTGGTGAAATCCTTTGATGAAATTAGTGGTGAAGACTCCTATCGAGGAGAATATTGTTTATGAGTGGTGACCTCCTTCAGCAACACATGTGTGAGGACTTGTGATCGTGGATCTCTCTCTTGATGCATTAATCCTTAGGATTTGACTCCTCACCCTTAAAGGATCATCACCATTTCCTTCTTTTCATTGTGGAGAAAGAAAGAATTCATTATGGAAGAAGAGAATGGATTATGATGAAAATTCTGGTGTTCAACTACAGTGGCAGTCAAGAGTGATATTGGAACTCTATCAACATTATGGCAGTCAAGATTGGATTATGCTGAACATTAATTTTATCACTATATAGTAACAATGCACGTTTATGAAGACTGCGTGTGTGCAATGGAGAGACATAGACTGTGCAATACAAGGATTTCATTGAGATTGATTTCCAGAGCTATGGAAACATTGTCCAACCATGGCATTTGGATGGACATTATTTCTATTGATGAAGTCGATGTTGTTTTTTGTTTGGAAGATGGCTATTAAGTGGGGAGGGGCTATTTTCCTTGAGAAGTTTCAACTTTACCCTGAAACTACCTTCATGGGAATGGCCATTAATATTCACATTGCACCATGCGCTTGGCACTTGGCAGGGTTACAAAGGACCCTAAGGTCGGGGATTATATATCCAAATCATGACATTAGGGAAGAAAACCAAAACCAAATCGTGTTTTAGGTTTCCAATTCACTGACGAAAACCAAATTGTGTTTTTACGGAAAATAATTCTAAATAGAGGAAGAGGGTATGGCTTACAGAAGAAATTGTGCCCCTTTTTTGTTTATGTCAGTCTCCTCAAAATATTCTTTATAAATACCTTAGGGTATTTTCTCCTCGCAGTGTGCTATCCGCGACCAACTCTGTCGTATCCCTCCTCCTCGCGGTCTGCTCCTCGTAGTGTGCTCTTCTCGCAGTGTGATCTCCTCGCAGTGTGCTCTCCGCGACCAACTCTATCGTATCCCTCCTCCTCGCGATCTGCTCCTTGCAGTGTGCTCTCTGCGACCAAATATGTCTTATCCCTCCTCCTCGTGGTCCTCAGTCGAAAACTCTTCTATATCCCTCCTCCTCACGGTCCTTAGTCGAAAGATGATGTGGGTCTACTCCTCGCTGGATTCCATCAATCATAGGGATTCCATCACATTGGTAATGTTCTATTACAATACATTGTCACAGTTATTTAGTCCTTTGTAATTGGAACAACCACACACCCTGCTACTTCATAGTAAAGTTGAAAAGGATCATCTGATCCATTTACCTTTGACTTCATTTCTCTATTATACATCGCACATCACAATTTGTCAAAATAAAAGTTGATATTAGGGAACATTAGGTCTTAATTGTGGTCTATTAGATTTATAGGGGTTAGCGTTATAAGGATTGAGGGATGTTGCTAAGTTAGGGCTTGTAGGTGTTAAGGGTTAAAGTAGTTATGGGTGTTAGGGATTAGACATCAAGGCGATACATGTAACAAGGGATA